>CM060834.1:56187500-56855000 GCA_030762175.1 Metallyticus violacea
CAGAACTGGGATGTGAATACACCATGATGAATATATCAGCAAAGCATTTGTGAAGAAGAGACAAATTCTTATTTTAAGAAATGAATGTTACTTTAAAACATTTTGAAATTTTGGGGTTTTGGGACGTTTATTTAGATAATTTAAATACAGAATTTGCACGAATCTAATGCGTCATCGAATGTAATGCGCACCCCAAATTTGAAATTTAAAATTATGCAAAAAAAATGTTTTCTTAGAGATAAGCCTGTGCGCTTCATAAAACGATCAGAACATAAAATTCATGATTGAACTTATTGTGACATCTTGGAACAAGCAGGACAAAATCCGTCACTCGTACTGTTGCCGGTCAGTTGGCATAGGTCAAAGAAGAAAAAGTTTTTTGTGGTCTCGCTAGTCACAGGTTCCTTCTTTCACATATAAATTACAAAACTTTTTCCTCAATGTCAGAATGCTTTCCTTTGCGAGGACTATGACTTTCTTCCTACTAACTTTAGTTGCAAATAATGTCAATTTCTGTTGCAGCCACAAGCGAACGTAGCTCTCAGCCAAATCGAACCCTCTTCCTACCTTTCTGTTATCATTTTTCAGCATAAAGAAGATGCGCTTCTCTATTTGCTCTCCATTTTGTGATCACATACTATTCAAACGCTCTATGCAACAATAGATCAGCAAGATTATTTATCTTTTGGATTAGTTTTATTAAGATTTTGAATTTGGTGTTAATGATTTTAGCTAGAAACTCTGTTTAAATGCAATGAAGTCGAGAATAGCAGATGCACTATGACGTAATAAACGATAAATTTGAATGAAGTTACCGTCCCATTCACTAAAATCATTTCGTGAATGTTGAATTTTCCTTTGTTCATACTACAAACACACTCTTCATATGCAATCACTGACCACCCTATTTTAGGAAATAAAAAAGGCACGTAGGGTAGGTCTGAAACAAACATTTGACTCCTAACTCCTGCAATAATTCAGTTGTTTCCTATGTGGCCAGAGGCATGCAGCAGGATTCCACTCAGTTCTAACTTTGGACGCTTCAGTTTCAGCGCATCGAAGACCTTGAGAAGACGTTTTGCAATCATAGATGTCGCAACATGGCAGTGAGTTGAGTAAAGCAGTTCATTTTTTCCTAAAACTTGTCGATCTCTTCACTTTTATTGGAGGCTTATCTCTTGAAAAAGCCCAGAATGACGAATGTCGCGAATTTTCTGGATTAAACTAATACGTGAAGTTTTCCTCGCCAGTTATTACGTTAAATGTGCTTTTAGATCTTCATCGATCATAGTGTTCTGGTATTTTGCGGCACCAGTCCACTCCCGCTCATTTTGCTCTTATGAGTAGGGATGGTGTATATTCATCGACTGCAAAGCTTCATGGGCATTTCTTTTAAATCTGTTTTACTGTTTCGGATTCAATATTCAGAACTTCTGAGGGCTTTCCTTATCGAGTCCCCTTCTCTCTTAAATTCTGGAAACTATCGGTAAATTGTGACTTACAAAGGCCAAATATTCCCAAATGCTTGGCACAATGTTTCAATGTACCCTATTTCTCCAACAACCGATGTAAAGTCACGGAAATGCTCGTTTGAAATTCATCCTCGCAAATGACCCAACAATTACACATGTATTGATACAAGACATTGTTCAGGGGTACTCAGACTTGCACACATTGCTACCAAAAGTTTAATCTAAAGACAGGAACAGCTGCGTTAGCCTCTGCTCACTCATTTTTGAAAACTCTCAAAACTGTCACCCCTCTAGTACTAAATAAGAGTAAAACAAACGAATGCTCTAAACGAGTCCATATAGTTTTTTAATTGTATCGATTTACCCGCTGAACGTGGGGCGGCTAGTACAGTTGTTGACAAGAACACATGGCTGCTGAAGCGAGAGGAGTAGCGAGGTTAAAAACTTTGTACGGTCGCGTCGCAATGCTATAAATAGTGTGCAGCTCGAATAGAGTACTTCTGTTCATAAAAATTGCAACACCCACAAGAAAAGCGTTAAACAGGCTCCACCCCCCCCCTAAAGCAACGAATATGACTCGTCGAAAATACGACAATATCAACAGGTGTCTGAATTTTATCAAGGAAGAATTGTGGCTTACAGAGAGTGCCGAATGTCAGTGAAAAAAAATGGTCCTATTAGAGAAATGGGTTCACAGCGTGACGAATATGAGATCAGTTGATGAGGTAGGACGAAGACACACAGACGCGAACAATCCCAGCAGTTCCACCAAACAACCGAACGACAAGACGGAGATCTCTTCTGCATGGCTATTATGAATATGCAAACATTGGGTTGCAATTTTAAATAACCTGCACATATGTGAGCCATTAGTAGCAAACAATGATAAAACTAATTGTCGGTTGTTTGTGCTGCATGAGACAACGACTGTAAAGAAGTGCTTAGTTGCCGGTATGTATGCAATTAACTACCAAGTACGCCACAGATAAATGACCGGAAAGACTTACCTTAGCAGCTATAACCTCAATACCACGTCTTCAGTTAATTATACAACAGCATGTTATGGAAACTCATTAGATCTTGCTCTTCTACATTAGACATCATCAATGGGACACTGAGAAACTGCGCTATAAAGGCAGATGTCATTAATTTATAAATCTATTAAAACTATTTATTGTATTATACATTGTGTAATTTGAACACAATTGTGTAAGTATTGATATAAACTTGTATTAAGTATGTCCTGTACATTGCTGCGCTTTTGTGAATTTGCTTAAATTATACATAACATAAATGAAAAATAACATAACAATATTAACGATGTAACTAAAATAACAATAACTACAAGAGCAGAAAACGGTAAAACGACTTGTCTTCTTGCCATTGATGGAATAAGCAGTTCGAAATATAGTAATTACTAATCTGTGATTTTTTCTTAGTGTTTTATCCTTTTCTGCTTTTCTTGTTATATATACGCATGCTTGAACCCTGACAATTCTAAAACCGTACATCAAGTACACTGCCAATAAAAACAACTAAAATTATATCTATTTGTTTCCTCCTTCCTGACAAATACACAAAGCGAAATAGCTATAAGGGATAGCAAGGGTTGGATGAGATGCAACTGAACATGTGATTGGATAGGAATAGAAAAGTGCAAATCATAAGCAGAAAATGTGTGTATTAAATTTTATAGTTTTGGTTTAAATTACTTCCCATGTCCTAATATATTTCCTCTCATTATCAATTTTACTTTCATTTGAAAATGTAAAGGAATTTATTATTTTATTTTTTAGGATTAAGATATTCACATTAGTACATTTAGAACTTACTCTTTAATAAAAAGTATATTTACAATTAATATTTACATCTTTTATAATACGTATACAAATATTTCGGAAATACTTTTACATACTTTGGTGGCGGGTTCCTCACACAAAAACTAGGAGGGTGAAGGAAATGCCATATAAACATATGTCCGGAAATCCTTAGTTTATGAGTTATTAATGAAAGTTTACCAAAACAAGAAAAAATCCACAAAAGCCATATATCCATAAATTATTAGTTTTATGAGTTATTGATGAAAATTTACAACCTAGTAAATTGAAGTCCATATAAACATATGTTCTGAAATCCTTAGTTCTTGAATTATTAATGAAAGTTTACTTCAACGCGTTTTAGTACAATCTAATAACTTAATAAATTTCATTTTATTAATTAATCGAATGATGTTATAGATACAAGTCTGCTCATGTACTTGGCGCGTCAGCATTGCATACTTAGATGACAAAATATTATTCGAAAAATGCACCATTAGCACTGTTGATTGTTAGCCATTTATGTGATCATATATATATATATATATATATATATATATATATGTGTGTGTGTGTGTGTGTGTGTGTGTGTGTGTGTGTGTGTGTGTGTGTATTCTTATTTTGGTAAACTGTCATTAATAACTGAAAAATTAATAATTTCCTGACACATGTTTATATGGACTTTTTTTCTTGTTTTGGTCTGAGGAACCCGCCACCAAAGTTTGTAAAAGTGTTTCTGAAACACCTATATGTTATTTAAGACTGGTATAAATATATGGCAACAGAACACAACATTCCATATACGATACAATGTGAGTTAAGATAAAATAAAAATTATAAGCTCGCACACTTGGGCTCATAAACGGGTCTTTGTGCCTGCGAGGATCTATGACGTAGACACAAGACCTAAGCAGTCCTCGGCGGGAGTCTTGTCCTGTACAGCAGTGGCATTTAATGCGTGTTACGTTTTCCCTAAGTTTACGTAAACACTTTGTGCTGTATACAATAACGTGGTGCATTGAAATCAATTTCACTTTTGTATGCCAGGGTCTGCTTTCGTCAAAGTACTTAAAGCACCTGAGAAATAAAAAAGACTCCGGTTTGCTTGTTCTTATCTTAAATTTTTTAATTGTATGTCCCGACCAATGCCTTTTTTGCAAGTAATTATTTTACATATCGCCAGAATGGTATTAAAAATTATTAATAACGTAGTACACTTTAAATTTAGCTTTAACTCAATCGATAATATGAAAAAATAATCAAATGCTTTTATTAATCTAGCTCCTACCCTATCTTGCTGAGAATCACCAAAAAAATTTAAAACTCTGGCATTTATAATGTGCATCATTAACATTCTTGAAATTGCGGAGATACTAGAAAAATTCGTAGGAAAGAGAGGATGACGCCACTCGTTCTAAACAACCGGCATTAAACACGCTTTTAAGAAGGGGGAGAGAAGGTAAAGACGGATTACGTAACGTGACATCTTGATACAATAAAAAGTGAGAGCACAAAATTGAAAATGCCTCCTTCTCGGGAGTATGCAAATGTAAACAAACGGTTACTATCTGGTTTAAACGCAGTTAATAGAAAGCTTTTTGAATTTAGGAGTGTAGGTGGATCGTGTTATACGCGCTTTCCATATCGGCGTTTAGGGCGTATACGATTTCTATTTAACCGAATATGAGATTCGCGGCTTAACGCATTCTTACACATATCTTCTTTTGTTGCACTTGTCGAGACGTTATATTCACTTCCTCCAATCCCGTAGAGTTGTTTAACTGTATGCGCATGTGAAAGAATCTGTTGCTTTTCTGGTTAAAATGACGTTACAGCGCAAATATCCACTAAGGAAGGGAAGATGCGTACACAAATCCGCCAGAATTGAAGCTGGAGGTTCTCAATCAGAAGTAATGTAGTCAATATAGATAAAGGTAGCCTATTATGACCCTTAAAGGGCAAAGGCCTCCTAACAAGTAGGGTGAGCTCATGGTGAGCTATTCCGCTCTAGTTGTTCGTATGCTGTTTAAGACACTCTGACTGGTTTGTTCTTTGGTTACCCCATTTCTCACTGCACTAGTAGCTTCTCAAGAGATTTCCGTTTTTCTCTTCCGCTTGCTACTCTTGACCAAAATGGATTTGCATGTTCCTTGAAGAGGTCTGTCTATCTTCTTCTGGGTCTGCCTTGTGTCCTTTTTCTTATCCGGGGGTCCTATCTTGTAGGTCCGTCTACTGTCCTGCATTCTTGCGGCGTGACCGCTGCTTTGCCATTTGCTTCTGGTAACTATTTGTGCGATGTCTGTCGTCTGAGACAGCTGGTTTATTAACACTGCAGGTATTTTGCCCTTCAAAGTTATTCCCAGGATCTTGGTTTGCTATTTTTTGGCATATTTCAATTTTGTTATTTTGTTTTTTTCTGTTAGTGACCATGTCTGGCACTCATAAAGAAATACAGGATATACACAGGTTTCGAGAGTCTGGAATCTGATTTTTTTAGTTAGTGTTTGGCCTAACAGTATAAACTTAAGGGCCCAAAATGCTCTCCATAATAACGAGATTCTTCTTTGTATTTCTTTTTCCATTTTCAATGTGTTGTCCTAGGTATGTATATTCGCTCATGTAATTGTGTGAGGGGGTTCAGGGGTGTCAGGTCCGCTTGAAATTAACTGCATCTTCAGTTTAGAGACAACCTGGATTTTTTGCTATGCTCAGATAATTGTTCCATCATAGTTTGCAGTGCCTTCGGAGTTTTGGCGAACAGAGCCACGTCCTCGGAAAATCTTAGATTTGTTAGTGGACTGTCGTTCACGTTCATTCCGAAATGATCATTTTCCTGAATATATGCTCCATTAAACAGGTGAAGAGCTGGGAGAGATTGGATCCCTTGGAGAACTCCTATTGGACCTTGTTTCAGTGCTAACTGTACTTTTAGTTCCCCTGAGATATGTAATAAAAAAAGTATATACTATAGGCATGGTTCGAAGTGCTTAATGACCAGAGAAATCAAAAGTTTTCAATGCAGTTCCGTGCAGGGCCATGGCACTCGTAGTCATCCCATTCCCTCGGTTCAATTCTACCTACCGTTTTATCCCAATATCAATCTACTTGCGGATTTATATTACAGCACGTTCCAGGAGACCATCTGCGCTAACAGTTTGTGAAAATTGTTTCTCCGTTGCTGTTTCTATTAACTTACTTCGTATTTCCTTCCTTCTTAATCCGTCTCGTCTATAAAGATCTTAAAAATCTCATTTCCGCTCTCCGAGTATTCGCTTTTTATTTGTTATTTCGTGAACCCAATCCCAGCTATGATAATTGGCAGACCGCCATTGCGATTTAAACTGAAAATACTTCTGGCACTTTTCTATATATGTAATATTACTAAAGTATTGATTTTCGAGTCACAATTCTATTCACCGTACAGATTTCGGCAAAAAGAAATTTTTCCAACGTGAGGTATATAAGCATCTTCCCTTTACCAGTCGGTCATGATGGTCTAACGGTAGCCATACTTGTTCAATATCATAGGTTCAATCCCAGTCAGGGTCGATGGGATTTTTTCGGGCATGAAAATCCTAAGTATGGCTTCCTTCGGGAGGAAAATAAAGCGGTAGGCCCCGTGTCGTAGATTTACGGCACATAAAATAACCCCACGTCTGAAAGATGAGACTTCTGAGCAAAATTTATTGGCCGTTTCACGCCCTGAATTGAATGGGACGCTGATGACCTGATATGTTAAAGAGCATTCGTAAATAAAGCAAATAAATAATTCCCGTTAACATGAGAGAGACCCAGCAACCTTTTGTGGATGCTCGCATTTAGTAGGATATCAAGCTTCTTTTAGATAAATAATATCAATTAATGAAACCGGAATTGATTGTGCCTTCGTAAAAAAATATACAGGGCGTTCAATAAATTGTCCATCTGATTAGTATGAAAATATAACCTTACTGTAAAATTTAGCTCAATTATTTTCACAAGTCTCACTTTACTTCCATTCATTTTGCCAATTTCCCTTCTAATAATATAATCCCATCGGAATTTAAGGTTCTGGTCTTCTAACCAATCCATGCGCCCTCCTTCATGACATATTTAAAAAGAGAAAATAATCATGGGGACCAGAACTGACTATAAGTTGGACGGTCAAGCTTCAAGTATCCACAATCCTTGATAACAGCTCTTGCTTTTGGGGATTTGTGACAAGGTGCATTAACTTGAAGCAGCAACACGCCCACCATTAATTTCATAACCTCATATAAATATCTTTCTGTAGACTCTTTTTATATGAATTACAATAAAAAGAACAGCCCCCAGTATTGCAAAAAATTGTTGCCATGATTTTTCTGACTGTTTGGCGATATCGAATTATCTTATGGAGCCTTTATGCTTCCATTGCATACACTCTTGTTTAGTTTCTGGATCATATTGCTTTATCTCCAGTGACAGCCTTTGACATAAATAACCATGTTTTTCTTAGAGGAGACCGAAATTATCCTAGTAGAATTCCTGGCGATATATTTTCTGTTTTGGGACCTGACCTAAGACACCTGGTTATGAATACTTTTGAAATCTTGCCGGTTCAAATCCTAGTTCAAGGATATTACATTATTCTTGACAAGACCATCTCGCATAGTCATAGCTTCCACTTTTGTACACACGACGCTTTCACGAGGAGGTCAACTTCAACGGACTCCCGGCTCTCTTAAAATTGCTTGGTCTAAGACTTTACTTGATAGTTGGAAGGGTATCATTAACATATGCAGCACCTTCCTTATTGAAAAATGTAATTAAAGAACAAAGCTCCAAATCACTCAGTTTTACTGTAGACTCGCACGGCAATGCACTGGCCATCCTCTCAGTTCCAACGCTTGTAACGGTGTTTTAAGACATATCCTAACCTGTAGGTGCAAGCTGTGATATCCAGCGGTGATTAAGAAATAATAGTACTGATAACTAAATTTAAATATTTAGAATGTTGCCCTTGAGCAAATAAAATTAATGTTAACTTAGAGGATAATGTAGAAATATAATCAAGCTAATGTCTATATTAATATATATTTTGGAATAAAAACGAAAAGAGAACGCAAAATCAGAAAGCACAATATTGAGCTGAAACCCGCCATAGGTTGTGGAAATGAGACTCGCGTCTTAGGATAACAGGAAAAAGGAACTGACGTATCAGAAATTAGATTCTGACAAAAAATGATGCAAATATAAATTAAATAAGAAGCGAATACATGCGCTAAGAACTGGGGATAAACTGTGGACACTGCATGTATAATGACAAGTGACTACAACTCCATGACGAAATACAGGACCACCGCAAATGATATGGGAACGGAAAAATGGCCACCCATATTTGTAGGAAGAAGGCGACCAAGAAAAACTGAAAAATGCTCTAAGGTCATATTTGTGCGTTTGAAACAGCCTGTTTCTCGGAAATGGGAAAAAAAATCATAAACTTGCACATAGTGTATGTACATATTTCGGCTCCAGCCAGCTCTCTTGATATTGAAGTATTTAATATTTCATTCTATGTGACAATATAAATTCGCCATTAGGTTTACACACTAGACTTGGCCTGTAAGCGGGATGAGAGATAATGTCAAGGAACTCCAACGCAGAAAACTACCTTCCCTTATAGCTGTGGCATATGAGCAATCAAAATAATAATAATAATAATAATAAAAAAAGTAACAATAATAATAATAATAATAATAATAAAGAGCCACAGTAAGCGTGAAGCAGATATGGTAAGACAACAATAGCAGCATAGTTAACTTCTGAGAAATGCGTGCCGTACTCAAAAACAAAGTACAGCCCATGTTCTTTTCTTAACATGATGAAAGTGAGAAATGAGACAGTTGCTTCGAAGGTTAAACAAGAAATGAGACTGGGAACGGCCATGAGAAAGTCAAACTGACGTTTGGAAATATTTGCAAGATTTATTTTCTCAATGTCCACTAAACCTATTAAAATACTTCATTTTTATTTTGCCTGGATGCTCAAAAAAAAAAAAAAAAAAAAAGGATGTGTTTAGTTACGTTTTATAGCTCAATTAAAGTATATCTGATTATGCATAAAGAAAGCCCTTTAATTTATGTGAGCATTTCTGTTGCCAATTAGCAACTATCGTGTGTGTGTTTAGAACCATTGCAATACAAGACAAAAATAGATAATAAATGTGTTAATGCACTGGCTGAGGCATACAAATATTGACCACAACAATTAAGAACCAGTAACTACGTGTGGGAACGTTCATTAATTGCTAGGTGTGTGGTTGCAAGTATTTTTTTAATAAATAGATCAGCAGGATATTTATGATTTATACTATTAAGAGAGTGGGCTCATTTATTCGAGCACAGTCTGAAGAAACAAAACAAACCATATACATTGGAAGAAGTGTAATCTAAACCGTTAGGAGATTGTCTCCACTTCAACGATGATGGACACTTTCTTATTATCGGGTATTTTAAGAACACCCTTTAACATCTTTGGTCATTCTTATACAAGGCGTAATACATTTTGTTCAAAGATCTCTTCTTTCAGGTTTGAGGTTACTTTATGTGCCGTAAATCTACGGCAACGGCTTTATTTTCCCTCGCAAGGCGTTTTACGTCCTAAAATTCCATTGACCCTGGCCGGGTTTGAACAAGATATAGAAGGCGAGTAACGTTATCACTGGACCACCATGACAGATCATAATTGTATACTTAAGTTTTCTTGTATTGTATTTGAATTTTCTTCTCATTTCCAATTTACATGCGTACACACACACACACACACACATACAAATATTGTTCTTTTACAAATTTTTCTACCTTCCTCGAAACAATATCAAAACCAAATATTTTATATACTTAAGTTATACTACTTCGGAAAAGGTTGAGAGATTTTTTTAATATTCATACTAAGATGTTATGTTTTTTCACAGAAAAAGAATCATCTCAGATGTAAAAATATAAATTACAATTAAACCACCAAGTAATTACCTGGTGTAAAGTATTTTATATTACCAGACAAATGCCATTGATATAAAAATTAAAAAAGTTTAACTCTCCTGTGCAATGCTCCTTTCGATATCTTTTATTTTACGGACTTGGTAGTTTAATTTCAGAACAATTATAAGAACAATATTTATACAACTGTACACGAACAGGATTTCACGTTGCCATTATGTGCACTTGTATGTATTTTGTTCAAAAGATCTGCAAATTGCAGTTCACCGGTTGTTTTACTGTCCATGGACACTCAATGTCATATGCAGCCCCCTATAGCAACACGTTTTGTTTCTATGGCAGTAGCAGCTGTCTACATGTAAGTGCAGCGCACTCCTTTACAGTAATGGTGGTGCTGGATTATATTCGCTTAAAATGGTGGTGTGATTTTCATCTCAGTCCAACTGGGTGCAGTTTTGAAACTCTTTTCCTTTCCCCCTCGCTTGTATCGTTTATTAATCAACAAAAGAGTAAACTAAGGCAGCATGCTCTTACATTCCAGACATGCATGGCTTATTTCAAAAGTTGCCAATCTGAATAACCATTAAAAACATTTAATACACATAACTTTATGTGTAGAGGTGTAGTTTAAAAACTCACCTCCTGCTTTATTGTCATTATGAAATTTCAAATGGCCCTCTTGCTTTACGATTGGAATTCAGCATAATCGTTAGTTTCTATCAGTGCTTGGCAGCCTACATTTTTACTGTTGTTGGAATTTGAACGTAATTTTGAAGAACTCAAAAATAGGAAAATCTAAGAATGAAAGACGAAGTAGGTTTTAATATGAGATGTGTCGACGCTGTGGCTGTAGAAATTTCAACCCGAGGGTCCCACTTCGTACCCCGGATCTTTCAGGCGCCCGAAGTCCCCTTTTGTGCCCTCGTGGTCACGGAAGAAGGGAGATGAAAGGAAGATGTTCAAATCACAAAAGAGTGTTTCATTAAACGCCCAGAACTGTTTATTCACAGCTTGTTGATGCCTCCTGGTTCGTTACCTCTTTGACATTAACACCGCCAGCTACATACGCTGATTGATACGCATCTACCGTCCTAAAACTACATTGTGTGCCTCTCGTCTTTCACTTGCCTACACTTCTGACTGGAAATCTAGAAAATACGCAAACTCAAGGTGCGGACTGTATCTGGAACTGCCTTCTGGAGATGCGTTCTGGGAATTAATGTATCTGAGACTGAGTTGCATCAAAGCTGTTTCCACTTGTACACTAATTTCAAAGTGTTCCCACGTGTTCGAGACAGCTCACGGGGTTCACAGAATAGCGCCAAAGGATTTCTGAGCCTTCAAAATATTTAAATGTTACTGGTGAGCTCTTGTGCTCTCCAACGCGCTCACTATAAGTTCATCAACTCTTTGACTCCTCATTGGGGAGTTCATGACCATTCGATGTAATGACGTCATCGCGAACAACTGTAGCTTTTCTATCTTTAACGAATTTCGG
Organism: Metallyticus violacea; assembly: GCA_030762175.1. NCBI lineage: Eukaryota > Metazoa > Arthropoda > Insecta > Mantodea > Metallyticidae > Metallyticus > Metallyticus violacea. Next base: position 56,199,247 of record CM060834.1, read on the forward strand.
AGCATCTCCAGACCCAAGGATAGGAACACCTGCATGCATTTAGCTTTGTCACAATAGAGAGACTTATTGCTCGAGCCAGTAAGTGAGAGTATAAGAGATTACAATGGGCAGCCTTTCTTCGCGTCAAGAAGTATGCGTCCAAGTAGCCAAATACATTGTTCTGATACATGGACTGTTCTTGCTTGTTACTACAGGCTATATAAGAAATTTAATAATTATTACTATTTAAATTATACAAATACATTCACTCTCGGGCATGCGTGGATGTGAAGACCTGTCACAAAGAGGAATAGTCCAGAAATCTTCTGCAAGTTTTCGCGAGGCTTTCCGATATACGCTGTATTACTTCTCTAGAACAAAAATTGAGACTTGTTTATGATCATGACAGTGCGATCTTAAAATCCATTTCACCAGATATAGGATAAGATAATTAGGCAGAATGAATTCAGAGGAATTTATGGCGAAATATCCCAGGCATTCTGCTAAAAACTGAGGACTCTTGGTTTCATTCAAGCATGTCCAACAACTGTTCCAAGGCAAAAATCCAGAGTTCAGTGGACTTTTTGTCCTAAGTTTCCAAGGCATGTGCCTAAAGAAAACCCCAGAAAAAGTCTGTCAGTAAACTAACCCAACGGGCAATTCAACCCAGGCCCGACCTGTGCGCAGCGGAAACGTTCCACTAAACTATACGACGGTGATAGAAAACAAACATAATAGCTTGGACTTAGATGGGGTCCTTAGCATTCTTTCCGACGTCATTGAGCTCGCTCTAAAGAGTTTGAGACCGCTATCATGCCGGACTACGGGGCAAAAACCGCTCTAAAGCGCAAGTCACTGTTCCGATTAAGTATTTGGTACCATTTTTTTTTTTTTTTTTTGTAGCCACAGGATTCCATGATTTACATGTAATTATTAGAACAACTTTTCTTTTAGTATGCTTTTTACGGATCTTTAATCTCACTTATTGCTGTAATCATATTCGTTCACATCATATGAGAAAGAATAATTACAAATCGCTCAATTCTATTTTCGTCGCATCAGATCACATCACCCTGCAACTTTCCATTCTGGAGAATCACGGAATGAAATATGAAATAGGAGACTGCAAAATTCGTAGAAAGGAGATATTCAAACTAGCATTCATCTAAACAACCGAGTGGGAAAAAAAGAAAGAATTGGAAGGGAAAAAAAAAAAAAACAGGATCACCGAAAACAAAGGAATTTAACTGGGGACTTCCCGAACATGAGAGCAGCGTTACCGACTGAGTCAACCCGTCTGGTAACTTAATGGCTGTCTGGTTTAGTAAGTTGTGAGTTAAGATTTAATTTCGTCTCGCACAATGTCCAAATTTCAACCTAGAGAAATGGTTTTACTTACAGATTCCCCAAAGTAACTAATATTTAAGTGTTATAAACGCAGTATCAATAAATATCTGATATTGAGCTTATTCATGAATAGTTTGTGACAAATAATCGACTTATACAGGGCGTTAATGATCTACACCGAAATACTTTCAGAGTGTTGAGATATCGTACATATTCACAATTTGAGATAGAAAATGTATGGGCTGTCTGTTGTGATATTGAAGCTATTGCTATAAATTACTAAAGCGCCAGTGCGCCACTGGCTAATGAACATGCCCCTCGAAAGCATAACACATGATAACGAAGGGAGGTTTCTGATAGCATCACTTTGGTGCAATGGTTATGACATTAGCTTTCAATTATAAGGTGCTCATTTGTTTTCCAGTTCGACATCCATTCCTAACTTTTATTTATTTATTTATTGTCGTTTTCTTACTATGGTCTAAATAGCCTACGTTTTAAGATGGTGTTTCAATGTATACATTTAAATCTTAACATGCAAATTTATATAATTCCAACCCTTGCTTACAAAAGGTAGAATTATAGGCAATTTATACACTTAAATCTTAACATGCCAATTTATATAATTCCAACCCTTGTTTACAAAAGGTAGAATTATGGGTAATCTTAATGAGTTGGGCGTCATATATTCAAAGATTACCTAAATTTAATTCATAACTCTTTAGTTTGTGTATCGCAGCACTTAATATTCAATGAAATATTTAACGGCATGACAAGAATTGAACCCGCGGCATGCAGAAAATCCGCTTTTGCCTTGTGCATTACGCCACACAAACAGTTAAAGAACTCTAGAGTAGACTATATAATACAAGAAATTTGACAAATGTTCAGTTTCGCTTTGTGAAATGATTATTCGAGATTTGAGGACATTAAATCTTGAAAACGCCGATGAGTAGCGGAAAATCAACATTTCTAAGTTCGCAAGGCAGTTTTAAAGTCATTCAAAACCAAATGTTCACCCAGCTGCGCTTTAATGCCGATTTACCAGCATCCGATGGATCAGCACTATATGTTTAGTTTTGGACCATGCAATGCCCGCTAAAATTGATTATATGCGACACCTCTACACTGTCTGAAATTATTTCGGAGTAGTTCATTAACACCCTGTAAGTAACGTAGGACGAGAGCGATAGATACGGAGGCTCACCTATCTGGCCCGGCTGCCGCTCTTCATCTCTGCATAAAGTACGACGTGGCGGTTATTGCAAAGTTCATTCTGCGGCGCCGTTCATCCCGCAGTTATTACTGCTCCCAAACCCACAGCCATCTCACTGCAGGAAACGTTCCTAAGCCCACTTTCCTTCGGGTTTGTTTTCTGCTTTCGGAAATACTCCGGAGGATGCGCTGACATCAACATAGTCTTCCAATTCGTGAAGCGGCTGATGTTTTGTGGCTCTTCTTTGAGTCTCTCTTGCTGTCTCTTTCTAAAACTTCTCTAGTTTTACTATTTTCGTAAGTTTTCCTGCTTTCAGTTTTCATTCTTCATCATTCTGTACCATCGGCTGCTTTTCATTTTCCTCTGTGCGTTTTTCTTTTCTTTCAATTCGTTTTCTCGTGTGTTCCTATATTTATTCACCCGTTCTATCTGTTTTACTGCCGCCACGGGGGATCGAGGTCGTTAAGGTTCGGACTCGTGAGCGGGAGGTCTGGGGTTCGAATCCCATTAGGACCGTCCTCCCTAACTGAGACGTTTTCCAGGTTTTCCTCAGTTCTCATAAATGGCAAATGCCAGAAAGGTATCTTAAACTTAGGCTTGGAACATTTCCTTTCTTTAAAAAAAATTCTTCTCTAATTTATCATTTCATTTCATGTATCATCAGTGTCACCGCCTGTGATGCCTTAGTAGTTAAAACGGGCGTTAAATACAATTTAAAAAAATCTGTTTTACTATTATTCTTAGAAACTGTCCTTATTATGAACATGTTTCTGCTTTTCAACATATTTTTCTTCTATTCTTCTCTTTTCTGCATGTCCTCTGCTCTCTCCTTCACAGGAGTAGTTAATATTATCACTATAGTACCAAATTATGCAGCAAGATAAAAGAACAGCGTACGGTAAATAGCTGGACAATGATCGAATATGTATTTATTCCTATCTGCGGCAATGCAACAACATTTTATTATACTTTTCAGCGGTACGCCATGCTTTCTCCACATATACCAGGTGGTCAACGTACGCTGAAGCCCTGCTCTTTTATGTTTCCCGCATACGTAGATGCAAGAAAAGTAACCTCTCACTGTTTTTCAAAGGGGCAATATAACGAACAAGTCACGGAGTTGATGCTGCGCCCAGAGTGCGTATATTTTGCTGTTGTCCGGGGTATGTAGTACTTCAGTCGAATACAATTTACTACGTCCATCGAGAAGTAAATGTATATAAACCTCTTATCTCGAATATAATAATTTATTCTTAGGTAACTTTAAAAAACATTAAGATTAGTTAAGCAAACATAAAAATTAAACGACCTGTTTTCGGCAGAGACCAGTCATTTAGCAAGGTTTTCACCAATACAGCTCTGCTTAGTTGGTCCTAGTAGTCTAATGCTAACCTTGCCTCGTAGACCCTATCCCGGCCAGGGCGGATGTATTTTTTCGGGCGTAAAAACTTTAAGTATGGCTTCCTTCGGAAGGACTGTAAAGACTGGGTCACATGGCGTAGATTCGCGGCACCTAAAAGAAACTCAAGCCTAAAGAAAGAGGCACTTGAGTAACTTTATCAGCCTGAATTGAATGGGACGCTGATGTTAAATAAACCAACTCAACAGCAGTTTTGCTTAAACAAATCTTGTTATCCAGGTTATTCTGGACGAACTAACAAAATTCGGCGTATGTGGGCCATCCGGTATATTGTTTTTCAAGATTCCAAATTACGCGCATGCACAGTAGAGTCCATCTGCTCAGGAAGCCCCATGAGTTTTTAAGTAAGCGAAAACGAAAAAAAAAATTAAGCGTTTTTGTGAAACATCTGCAGTTCATAGCAGTCTCTCCTTGACAACAGCGCCCTGACAGGCTTGAGAAAGCCAAATTGCCACAATGACACACTTGGAATGAAAGCGCTTGTCCTTCGGCTCAGATATGACTTCCCTTACAGATTTCAGCTCTTTTTCAAACTGCAGAAAATGTTTTCAAAGTATATCAAAACTAGGCAGGGCTTCAACACTGAACATGAGTATGGAAAAACAGTCGCTAGCTGATTTGGCATACTCAGTATAACTTTTCTAGGCCGGTAATCTAAACTATTGACAGTAAAAAATAATAGATTTTGCAACAGAGTAACGGAGGACCATTTTCTAATCGGGCGCTTCAACATTAATGAAAAACAGACATACCTAATTAAAAACCATCCCAAATGTGTACATAAAACTTTAATGAATACTTTTGTAGGACGAACTACAATAATTTTAAAATCTTTAGACACACATTTTATAAAAGTACTTTAAGATACGTTTATTCAATTTGTCAATATACAGAATGGCCTACGAAAACAGACTCCCACCTTGTAAACAAAAGCGGACATTGTATCTGTTGCGTCAATTTACTTGCCGACTTATTGAGCTTCTGAGCATCCCATAGCAGAACTCCGACATTTTTTGCGATTGCAGCTAATCCCTCGTACACATCTTTTTCACCAAATCTACTGCCCTTTGCAGAACACCAACAATTACCCGTGGCTGGACCGGTATTTAATGGGCCCCCAGTAAATTATGAATAACCAAACTTGAAATAAAGTTTTATATGCAGCAGAAATACATGGTGTGTTAATGCTCAAATTTAATTAAGAAAATAAAAAAATTTGGGCATAAGCTAAAAAGTTGTTCATTAGGAATTTGTATCTGTTAAAGGGTGCTTGTTATTTGGAATCAATATCGTCGCGAATGTAACAACGATGAAAGGGTGATTTTTTTACAAAACACGTTCATTTAAGATACAGAAGTTTTATTCATATGCAAAAGAACTATCACTTAAACTGAAATTTGTTTGCAGAATTATATGTTTAGAGTGAACAAATAGCCAATATGGAAGTAGGCTCTTTGATACTTGCATCAGGTTGGTGGCTATTCGAACTGAGTGCCAGGTAGAGAGGGGATGATGTAGGATGGGGACTTCGTTAGCACTTCCTGCAACAGTGTAATCGTTAGGTATCTGTATATAGACCTGGCGGGGATTACCTCTCAAACAGTGTCGCCAATGTGTGCCTGCTTGTTTTCCCCACTTCACATTTCCGGCATAGTTCGCCAAGCACTTTGCTGCTGTTTGGAACCATAGGATACATTTGAGCAAGGTAACCGAAGAATCGTCTGTTTCTTGCATCATCAAGTATTGTCATTTTGCAACAAACAAATAATGGAGATAGCGAAGAACCCATCGCTCAAACAGTGCAGTAAACGTAGTACCTAAGCCGAAAGATGAAAAATGTCCCCCCGAAAAGAAGCATGCTAACTGCCAGTATGTTCCGAAGTAACCAAGCTGTTCAACAATATGCCATGGAATTTCTGAAAAGTCTACTCATATCTAGGCGGCCAAACAAAGTTCCCTACTATTTTATCTATGGAAAAGAAACAGCAAGTGGCTTTTTAATAAGAAATTGCATTAGGGTGTGTTAGTAATCAAGAAGAACATTTATTAAATGGTGCGCTTTACTTCGGATATAAAATTCGCTTTCCTGGCCTATTTGTGGCGTTTGCAGCCACTATTCCGGCTATCTACGGTTTGCTTCGGGTCGGCCAAGCTGTCTGAGAAGTTTTTCCTTACTTTAAGAAAGTGAAAGGCCGATTATGAATCATTTAAATCATTTCATAGGCTTAAGGATCCACATTCGCCATCGTAGCGGCATTCTATGGGCATCACGGCCTCAGAAGACCGCTATAATACCGCCATGCCAGAAGAGAATGCCCACTAGTTTATGAGAATGAGGGGCTGACAAAAAAAATTTGGCAAGGGTGATGTACATGTTCTCGGCCTGACTCAGAGATGTCGTGAAGATGGACAAATAACAATTATAATTGCTAAATATCAGCCTTTCGATGGTGCGCTGTAAAGTGAGTGTAGTTGCTTGTTTGTGATGATCTTACTAAACAAACTGGATAAACTGAAATGTGAGCCGAGATAAAGTACTTCGAAATACAAAAGGAGTTAAATTCTGCATTAAAGAATTCTTTCCCTTCGTTTTCGACAGGTGAAAAATGGACTGCTCAATTTAAGCATGGTCGTATATTCATTCAAGATGACGAGCGCTCAGGACGTTCCAAAACTGCTACGACCGAACAGATTATAACAAAACTTCACAATGTCTGTACTCAGAATTTTGCCAATTGAAGGTACGCGAGTTGGCCGACATTGTAAAGACCTCGATAGGCCGTATCAATTACATTTTACACGAAGTTTTGGGTATGAGAAAGATTCTCAATTCACGGCATTGGTTAACAATGGGCCAAAAAGCATTGCAATGAGCATTTTGCAAAAGTGTTTTTCTTGTTTAAATACAATCTAGCGAGTTTCTCCGACGTTTTATAAAAGAAGATGAAACAAGAATTCATCTATAGCCAGAAATGAAAGACGAGTCGAAGCAATGGGCGGCAACAGGCGAAAGTGCACCACAGAAAGTAAAAATGGTTCCATTTGCAGGAAAAGTCATGACTACATATTCTGGAATTCTCTTGGTATGGTGTTCATAGATTACTTTCAGAAGGGCAGAACTATTATCAGGGTGTATTACGCTTCACTGCTGGACTTACTGAAGGATGCTGTTCAGGCTAAACGTCCGCTTCTTGCGAAAAAGTTTTTTCTTACATCACGATAATGCGCCTTCACACAAGTCTGGGAATGTTGCTGCAAAACTGTTAACCTTCGTTTCCTAGTGCTTCTACGCTGCCATATTCCCTGGAGTTGCCTTGTTACTTTTTGTTCCCAAACCTGAAGAAATGGCTGGGAGGATGAAGATGCACTTATTTTTCACAGCAGGACAACTTTTATTTTACTGAGGTTATTATAACGTTGGACTAAATGTATTGAGTGTGTTTTTCTGGTCAGGGTAAGAACTTTTAGAACGGGCCTTGTAGTTAATCAGACATCATATGTAGACTACAAAGCGTGTCCAATTGTGAACTGCATACAGTCACACGTCCTGCGAGTACCCATTGTGAGTTAATCTCTGTTAATGGAGAAGGGTGTTGAGCATTCAAACGGTTCGACGTTGGCATGCATGGTAAACATAACGTAGCGGAAGACCGGTTGCAGTGACGATGTTTTGCGACTGTCAGGGGGTTTTGCTGGTGCATTATTTGCCTCACAGAGCCGCAATAAATGTCGAAAGGCACTGTGAGATACGCACAAAACTTAAGAGCCACGGTCATGACGAAACGTTCAACTTTTCGACTCACTGAAGAAACACCTTGGAGGAGGCTAGCGATGTGACTAGCGGAGTTTTTTTTTATTGATTTATTGATTTATTTATTTAACATCTCAGGTCATCAGCATCCCATTCAATTCAGGGCGTGAAACGGGCGACAAATTTTGCTCAGAGGCCTCTCTTTCAGGCTTGAGGTTCTTTTTCGTAAAGGTACGACGCGGGACCCACGGCTTTGCTCCCCTTCCGAAGGAAGCCATACTTAAGCTTTTACGCCCGAAAAAACCCATCGCTCCTGGCCGGGTTTGAACCCGCGATCTTGGGTTTAGAGGGCAAATATGATTATCGGAGTGAACAAATGGCTGCGCAAACAAGATAGACAAGGTATCGAAAACCTGCTGCTATAACACAAAGTGTTTCCATAAGAGCCGCGATTTTTGAAAAAAAAAAAAAAAAAAAAAAAAAAATAGCTTAGGGGTTGTGGAACATTACTTACTTTATTTGTAAATAAAAAAAAATTTAACATTTCATTTACTGAATTACCTTCGTATTGATGCGAGTGCTGTTCAATAATGTAGTATATGTTTCTTAGCACAATATTTGATAGTAAAATGTTAACTGTGCTGCATTATTAAAATTAATATAGCTTTCTTAAGTTTTCTCGCGGTTTCAACTTGTGGTTAGCTTTGTAAACAGCATAATGTAGATGACACGTAAAGAAAAATACCGTGCTTTGAAATATTGTGTCACAAGAATCGTGTGCTCAGCCTTATTCAATTCCAGCAGGCTTGTGGGAAATCAACCTACATTGTGTTGTAATTTGAACGAAGACTGACGGATCAAACTAAGATAATTATCATAGATACTGAATATTTCCCTATGTGCCACATTTGTAACAGAATAACAGCACATGACACTTGATGGGATTCAAGACTGTTTTCTTCCTAAAAAGCATTCAGGTTTGTGTGGAGCTCAAAAGAATGTTAAAAATAATGCTACCTCTGTACCTTTTTTTTTTTTTTTCCTTTTCTCAAACTTGTGCGTTTTCAGTGTTTAATAGAAGCGACAAAGATTGCGGACCCATTCTAAAAACGTCTTTAAAGATGGAAGGAAATTACATAGAAAGTAAATATAACAAATTAAGAATATTATTATAAAATGTATAAGATATGTATGTATTTTCAACTTTATCAACATTTTCCAAATTTCATCTGTAAAGCATATTTCCCTTTATACTTATCTTGTGTTTTATGGCTCACTTCTATCTTCCAAAGAATGTTTATTTTGTTTTGTATTTTGTCATTCTTTAAACACGAATTTGATATTGACGTTAATGAGGTGGCTACGCTTGGGGCTGACATTTTAAGTTCCTGTTAAAATTTCTCTTGGGACCGGCTCTTCTGACCTTACGTTATTCGTTGTTTTCCCTGATTGTGTTGGCGAATGCTAGGGTGGTTCCTTCTTATTCACGATTTTTTCGCCAGAGCGAGGTGAGTTGGTGCGGCGTTAAGGTGACTTGATCTTTAGAAAGGTTTCTGGCCCGGCTTCTGCTACTACGAATGCGGGCCTTCTGAGGGACTTGAACTCCTTGGAGAGGGGCTGCGCTGTGGTTGGACTAACATTGTTAGCCACCCCCTCTATGTCCGAGACTCCCAGAGGTACCACCCATTGGGGCTTAGGCAGAAACGGCCAGCACTGAGCAAAGCTGAAGTATTGAAATATTCTGCTCATTCACTAACAATAATTGTTAGGAAAATCAAGAATGCTAGGAGGTATGCACCTCTCTAAAGCAGGCATTTCAAGTTATATCTTTCAAATACAGAAACTGAGAAGCAGCGTGTAGCTTAGCAGTTTGTGGAAAGGGAAATCCGAGTGAGTGATCTACATGACACGAGGGCACTAGCCATTAAAATAAGTACTCGTCGTAATTTATTACTACTGACAGAAAGTGTCATTTGGCAATTGAACTGCATAACGCACATGTGTTGCAAAATAAAATTTATCAGTTAGAAATACGGAAATACAGTGAGCAAATTCCCCGATTCTTCAGTAACTCCTAGGGTAGATATGAGGTGGAAAACCTAATGAGTAAGCTTGGCCCATATAGGGCCCGTTTCAGACTACTGCTAAAGGTAGGTCCCAAGTCAGCTGCAAAGTCAAAAGGTTATTAAAAAGTATATTTTTCTCTTCATTTTTATTCCTTTGTTCCACAGCCCATAGGGTGAATGATAGCTTGGACTTGTACCGACGAATATCGCCCATTTTCCAGCATCACAATCTCCGTCATAAAGATGCAGTGTACATTAACAGTATATTCTTATTCTTCTTTCCATCCAAGGTCTGGGTACTAATTTCCCTGAACGCTTTTCAGAAATGCTGGTCTTTTCATCTTCCTTGGGCGTTGATATGAATGTTCTTGGTTTGTATTAGTATAATTCTAAGCAATCTGCCCTCTTTCATCCTATTCAATGACCTTTCTATTCCTTTCTGAATAATTTAATCTCCTAAGCCGAGTTGTTGGTACATTATCTGATTTGATATCTTCTAACGGCCTTAGAAATCTCATCTGAGCTGTCTCAAGGCGTGGTGCTACATTATTTGTCAAGACCCATGTTTTTTTGAATAGTGTTTAACGCTCGTTTTTACTACTGAGGCACCACAGGCGGTGAACATTGATGATACATGAAATGATATATTGGGAAAGGAAATTTTAAGGAAGGAAACGTTCCAGGCCTAAGTTTAGGGTACCTCCCCGGCATTTGCTATTTATGAGGACTGAGGAAAACCTGGAAAAAAAAACTCCGTCAGGGAGGACGGTCTTGGCGGGATTCGAACTCCTAAAAGTAACCAAGCAATCCATCTCTCTTTCAACACTAATATAACATTTCTCTTTAAAAATTAAGTTTGTGTTATGTATAGAATTTAACGACATTTTTTCTCGAATTTATAAGCATACGATTTGTCTGTCAATATCCTCCAATCACAACAACCCCTTAAGAAAATTGGCACCAGACGTCCACATATCTTCTAGGTAATTCTTAATTAAATGTTATCTAATCTTCCTCAATCATTTACTATTATTCAAATGTGCTCCTTGATGTTTTAGGTGAATCAGTACATGTAAAACACAGTTTTGCCTCTGAAACGCCGCAAATGCAAGGACTGTGCACATACCAGTCTACTTGTGTTTACACTGCAAGGGTTTGGAAACCTCGTCCCAGTTGAGAATCATCATCAAGAATCAATACAGGAGAAATTAAAAGCACACAGGGAAGTCGCGTGCAGAGCAGTGTTTGCTGATTGCAGTTCTCGCGTGATTTCTGTTCCCGGTATACTTTTCTCCAAATTAAACATGGTAAGTAGAGCATTGTTAACTCCAGCCTCGATCGCTGCAACAAGAATAATCATTTGGATTGGGTCGCGTACGTGACGAGCTACTTAAAGGAATGGATTTTTCGGAAAGAAATAGCAAAACATTACCTCCAACGTGAAAATTAAATGTTAGGAATATAATTTCCTCTCTGGCGGCGCGAGTGGGAATGGAAAGACGTGAACTCCCAGGGCAATAATCTGTTTACACATCAGGATCACGCGCCTTGGGCCGTAATGAGTTTTAGGAGCGGGGCACAACGTTTTTCATAAGTATAGGTCTGAATTTTGGTGGCTCTGTTCAGAAGTTGAGAGTAGTTCGTAGATTGTGGGGGGAAGATAGTCTAATCACCGAAACATAATTGAATGAAATCACGCACAGACGTGCTGAAGTTTCTTAGCGGACTTGAACAAGAAAAGAAGGAAAATGAAAAGTAGTTACTTCAGTAGACGACTGCCGTTATCGATGTTCAGATTATTATCATGAGTTTCGTGGTTGTCTACTACCATAATACCTTCACCACAGTTTTCCTGCCATTTACCTTTAAGGATTAGTAGCCCTGTGCACCATCCTCGATCAATGTTTGAAGGCGGTCAAATGCTCTTTCGGTGCATCGACAAGGATCAAAATTAAACGTGGTCAACTTTGACCGCGGGTGTTGGACCGATCAACTCCGTTGATTGCGGTTAAGTTACACAAAATGGCTGTCCATTTCGATTTTCTTGAAGGACGAGATTAATATGCCTGTATTACTTAAATCGACACCAGCGTCAAAGCCGGATCATTGCGGAAAGAGGCGACTCTTTTGAAGAATACGGGGACAGGAAATTTGAAGAAAGATTCCGACTCTCAAAGGATATAGTGTGGTGCTAGTAAATGAAATGACTGAGAGGTTACAGTTTCCTACTAACTGCAATCACCCTGTTTCGCCCATGAACAGAATTGTACACTTCAGACTTACGCTATTTTAACAAATAGCGATTTATTTATTTATTTGGTAATAAGAAATCGCCTGGTGTCATGTTGAAATGTATGGATCCTTCTTTTCCTTTAAAGAACAAGAATCAGTCTTTTTATTTTCCAGTTTATTGGAATATGAGATAGTTAGTTCCAACAGAATGTCTATCTCATGCTGAGAAAACTTTGGAGATCTTTATTTATTTTCCATTTTCGTTTACCTACATGTGATAAACAAACACCAAGCAAAAGCAAAGCGATATGTACAAGGAGATTGAAATTGCACTAAAACCTCTTTGACTATAGAGTTACATGCTTTCCTTTGAGTAATTATCGTAGATTTTGATCGTTCAACAACCTAGCGCCCGGTCAGCTAACGGCGGTTCCTTGAACGAGAATTAACTATGATGCACTGCAACTACAATTTCTCCGCGGTTAAAGTTTGATAACCCTCGATCAGCACGGATTTGATCGGGATTCGATGCACATGACCGAAGGTCTTCTTGCCAGCTTGGTTTCCTAAACCTTGGTTTTCATATCTATCTGGAGCTTAAAAGGACACAGTTATCTTCTTTGTGAGTCTGAATAATACTTAGAATTTTAATGTCATATTATAAACGTATGAGTAAGAAAAGTGCCTTTTCTTTGAGAAAATGGAAATCAACAGGTATATTATTTTAGTATATTTTATGGCTATGCAAAAACAACAATACGCTTTCACATGATTTGTGAAAATTAGCATTTTAACTGTCAATTTACTAATTTACGTATGATAACTACGTAATAAAATTTGTCCGTTCTAATAATGCTATTAAAATGTATTGTTTTGTTGTTAAAATTAAATTACAGTAAAATATATATGATTTTCAGCCTTATTTTTTAATCTAAATCTCAGTTTCTCACATGTGTTATAAATCAATATTAGTATTTATAATAGTGAGTTTTAAATATGTTTAAAAAGAGTTAGATTGTTTTAAAATGGACTAGATCCTTTATAGTACCACGTTAGTTTTCTTCTTGTCTAAGTCAATTATCAATCAACGTAGACAAAAGTGCATGAAAAAATAAACGTAAACATTTTTATATCCATTTATGGAATTGCTTCCATTTAAAAATAACCGCTAATATAATTTTCATATGTATATATATATACTTATGTATATATATATACACACACATTTTCCCAATTCATCTCTTGCATCACATGTGTCCACCACCTGCCTACAACGATGTCTCTGAAGAGAGGTATTGTGAGTGTTCACACGACCTTATTCGTCTGAAAAGAAAACAAGCTGTGAGTCGATTAAACCTTCAGTCATTGATGAAAGAAACCACTCACAATAATGCACACGTGCTATACGTGATCACCTAATCATAGAAAATCGACAAGTGTACACTTGAAAGGCTCAGTCATTGATGAAGGAAATCCCTCACAATAACGCACATGTGCTATGGGATTACATTATCTTAGAAACGTGAACCCTTTTAGTGTTTGATTTTTAATTATTTTGTATGCGCAGAAGACACTGAAACCTCAACGTGTTCTAATATCAGTGGTGCTTTTATTGACGAACATTCAAAATTTGCGACAATTTCATCTAATTTGTCTTCTGTTAAAACTGTACGCCATCGCGTGTTTTTTGTTTGCACTGGACAAAACAAATGTATTTACAAGATCGTAAACGGAAAGTTCTGGAATAGGGAACTCCAAGTAACTTTCGAATGAATTCCTCACGAATGGGACGAACTGATGTATTTATAACAACATTTGCACAAAAATACGTTGCTCTAAAGTCAGTTGTCTTGCTATCTTTGCGAATGTAGATGGTGACTGCTCCGAATTTCAAGGATAGCCAGGCAGGTAGGTGGTCATGAATGGGGAGAGTCAGCCAGCTTTGGCCCAGACGCAAAACCTCTGAGCGGTCAGGGCATATTGTGGAAGTACGACAGTTTCTTGCTTAAATAATCAATGTACACAGTACAGCCTGAACACCACAATGCATTAGAGCAACAATGAAAATATTAGATAACTGACACTAAACAACGCTTGAGAGTCTATAAAATACCAGCATTTATTTATGCTATAGTTGAATGGAAAATATTGTCTCAATGATCGATACTAGCGATTGGATGGGAACTTCTTAGTAAATGAAAAAAAAAAAGTTCCTTACATGCACTCTGCAATTATCTTTACTCATTACTTAACAAAGACACCAAATAATTGAATACACTACTGTCAATGGTAGTGAAGCCGTTACGAGCATGACGTTAGAAGAATCACAACATTGTGACAGAAGGCGACATACCACTATTAACCAGAGTCGAAAAGTCACTCCGCGAAATAACGATACAAATCCCCGGCCTACAAAAAGTTGTTGGAAAACTCATAGCTAGAGCTGTGGCACTCTACTCCTTTGCACAGAATTATAGGCTATTATAGCGTCTTTATATCCTATTTTGGTCATAAGTGTACATTCCTATAACTGAAAAAGAGAATGTCACTAGAGTGCAGCATCCACCATACAGCCGAGTCTTGGTGTTCTGAAAGTTAATATGCTTTTCTCTTCAAACTTTAAAGAACAGTTTCATAGCTATCACCAAGCAGCCAAGTTGAGTTGGCTGTTCAAAAACGTTGCGGAAACAAAGGAATGCCTTCATGATACTCGCTCGACGCTGGAAAAACTATATTCGGTTATCTGCTATAGGTTTAGTGACGATTGTAGGGAACTAAAAGTCATATTCAGTTGACTTGCACATGGAGCCTATTGCAAATTCATTCTAGTACATAATTAATCAGATATGCATACATACAATCACTTTTCGTTAGAATTGTTATTAAAATTATTACAAGAGATGTAATTGAAAATGTTAATAAATAAACTGCACAAATCTGCACTTTTAGCTGTCCGGTTCCCAAGGGGAAGATAGCAAGATGTTGGCAAAACACGAAGCTGTGCTACAGACACAGGAATCCTTTTGTACGCTATATAACCTTGTCTGAGAGCACTGCACTGTACATCCATTTTATTCTCAGTGTTTCAAATTAAGTAAATTTGTTTGCACCATACCAACAGTGAAAGAATTCTAGGCCGGCAAAAAAGAAACACATTCTGCTGGAAATGCTTTATGTTTTAAACCCGAACGGACCATGCATGTTTCATACAGACAATATATCATATTAATAATTTTGGCACAAAATACATTACTGCGTAGTGCGTGTTATTTTATAAACCGTGGGCTATTTTTTATCATTATGCTGTGTTTTATATGTGCAACTTAACGGCTTTACGTGTTGCTCTGTCATGTTCGCGACGTCATACATAAATAAAAATTTCATTTTCGGTAATGTTGGCAAGAGAGTGTTTTTTTAAGTCTCAAAATACAGAGTATATTGCATGTGCTGATGTAGTATTATCGGAATATTGTAATGGATTATTAAGAAAAGAATATCTTTGAACAATGTCACTCTTTTAATAATAATAATGACACAGAGTAATCTAATATTCTTTGGTCCAATGCCTATAGCGGATTTCTGAGGCCATAAGACGACGCTACGTTATCCCAATGGAGTTATGGATGTTTAAACGTGCATTTTTAACAGTTAAAACCTATGAGTAAAAACATTAAAGGTTTAATAGCTTCAAAAGAAAATATGCAAAACTTTCAGAAGCTTTAATAGCTGTTCTAGTGAAAACACCATCCTTTCAATGCTTCTTCAGCGAAAATCGCTTTTAGCTCATACTCTCGTTGACATTTCGAACAAGATAATGCACTGCAGGAGACACATTGAATTTTTTTGTAAGTGCTTACATAAAATGTATGTTATAAGCAACAGTGACGCAAATTGAAAGCACTCTGCACACAGTGCTGGCTGAAGGACTGCTAACAGGACTGAATGAGGTCATGCAATGGTTTAAACGGGTTGTACCTTCCCCTGTGAGAGCATCAATTGCTAGAGCACTGCGATTGATTGCGGTTGATTGTCCAACGACTGTGGAGACTTATTAGACACTAGCTAGCTTCGGAAATGGGTCTGAGCATGTCAGGCTTACCTGCACTTGTCAACAGCATTTAGTTGGTACTTCCTATTGTTTGTCGTTGTTCGCAATTACCAGAGTTATATTTTCAAATAGCCCGTAAGAGAATTGTAGTTTTGATATCTAGATTAGGAGAATAAACTAACACGAGTATGGACTCAGCATTGACTATACACTGTCTTCAGGAAAGCTGAGATGCGATGTTAAATATTGCACATTGTATTTCTCCTTCATAAATACCTCATTCAGTTCAGTCTGTCATTTAGGTTATTAATAAATAAATACCTGTAAGAGGCTTTTCAAACAATACTTTTAAATGTATATCAATCTCCTGTATGATGAAAAATTACAAGTAATATCACAAGAGCGTCTGAGATTGTCGATAAATGCACCGAAGTAGTAAGTCTGGAAAGTTCAGAACTTTGATTGATATTTATTAGGATTATTTCAGGAATAAAAAAATAACTGAAATATAATTCCCGTTAACTTTGCTTACATTATTGCCATAATTGTATATTTTTATTACGTATACTTACTTACCTTTTCAAGCCATCTAGCAACAAACGAGTGTCGCTTTCAGTAATGCCGATAGAGAAGAAGCAAATACGGGTTTAGGAATACTTTATGAGTGGAATAAAAATAATATATATATATATATATATATATTTGAAATTTGCGCACAGAATATTAACAATCGAATAAAAAGTTACACTTAAGCAAAAAAAAAAAACCGTTATATATAGTACATTATACTACTCATAATAATAAATCTAACGCCCATATATACGAGGTCTCATTACACACAACCCCCAGGTTATCTGGATAATGAACTTCCTTCCCACTTCTTGTATTTCCCTTGTTAGTTCTATTTTATCAATCATAGCCCCACTTCTCTCATCCTTCATTACTATTGCAATCCCTTTCTCCCTTACTTTTCCTAAATATTTCCCTTTCGGTTTATTCCTGTTTGTCCTCATATCATTCAACATTCTACGTGTTATACTGTCTTTTATCCCATTTTGCTACCCATACACCCCCTCCATATCTTTACCCCTTCACACTCTAATAAAACCGCCACGAGTGGCCGAGGTCGTTAAGGTGTGGACTCGTGAGCGGGAGGTCTGCGGTTCGAATCCCACCAAGAGTCTCCCTGACTGGGTTTTTTCCAGATTTTCTTCAGTCCTCATAACTGGCAAATGCCGGGGAGGTACCCTAAACTTAGGCCTGAAACGCTTCCTTCCTTAAAAAAAAAATTCTATCCCAATTTATCATTTCATCCCATGTATCAACAGTGTCCACCGCCTGTGGTGCCTCAATAGTAAAAAGGGGCGTTAAAAACTACTAAAAAACACTAATAAACAATGAAATATTCCTTCAGACTCTCTACACCTAACACACCCTTCCCCAATTTCTCTTCTGAGACCCCTTAAAACAATGGTCCTGCTCACATCCAAGCCAGTCTTTCTTTCCCAAATTTATCACAACAATCTACACATTTCTCTTTTCCCCACTCCTGTTAATTATTCTATATACTTTTAAAGAACTCTTATTTCTAAAACTAGCTCAAATCTCTTGTCTCTCTATATCTTCAATTCTCTGCCTTACTTTCTTCTAAAAACCTTTTCTACTTTTGTACTTCCCCATCCCAATTTCTTGCAATATTTCCCCACTTCTCCCATCCAATTGTTACCTCTCTTTGCTTCCCTTTGATATTTCATACACTCTTTTTGAACATTGTGGTCTCTTAATTTACAATTCTGTGCCAATATTTTCAAATTCGCTCAACCATCAAATCCTTCCTCCTTAACCTCCCTAACTCAGCTAAAGCTACTTCTTTCGACGAAGCTTTAGGCAATCCCAATACGCTCTACAAAACACCCTATGAATTATATTAATTTTCAATCATCCGTTAGAAGTTTCCCACACTTCTACACCATATAACATTTTTGACTCCACCACCACTTCATACAATTTCTCCAACCAATTTATTGCATGTTTGGAATTTTCTTAAACATTCTAATTGATCTCATGGCTACTTTACCTTTAATAATAACTTTCTTCCCTTGTGATTCTGACCCAGTGCTACTTAACAACCTCATCTCAAAATAATCAGCGATTGATTTATTTAAGGACGCTCTTTAACATCTCAGGTCATCGGCGTCCCATTCAACTCAGGGCGTGAAACGGCCGACAAATTTTGCTCAGAGGCCTCTCTTTCAGGCTTGAGGTTCTTTTTCGTGCCGTAAATGTAAGACACGGGACCCACGGCTTTACTTCCCTTCCGAAGGAAGCCATACTTGGGATTTTTACGCCATCCTAAAAAATGCATCGGTCCTGGCCGGGTTCGAACTCGCGATCTCTGGTTTAAGAGGCGAGTATGGTAAACACTACACCACCAGGACCGAATTCCAAATAATCAAATTCTTTACCCACTTCCAATTGCTCCCCGTTCAAGAATCCATTTCTCATCCCTTCTTAATTCACCTCCTTTCTCAAGCACTTACTATTTTTTTAATTTCTTAGAATTTATTCTTAATCCGCATTCTATAAAAATCTACTTACCTCATTTACAGCTCGTTGCAATCCAATTACTGTAGTTGTACAATAATCTGCTAATAATAAGTCTGCTGTTTCTTTCAGCGATCTGCCTATTCAGAAACCATGAGAATGAAATAAACGAAAGTCGCTACCCTTCGATTTACTAACACCAACTGAGAACACATTTTCTCATTCTGAACAACGTGTGTATGAAGATTTATGGTTACTTAGGCCGATATTGTTACGCAATTTACAAAATTATTTCGACTGTTTGGCTGAATACCAAAAACAATAGCTTGAGTGGGTACACGTTAAGTTAGTTAAATTTACAATTACTGAAAACACAGAAAAGTGATCAGGGATGCATGCTTAGCAATTATAAAGCGGAGGTATAGATTTGGCTACACTGCGGGCGTTAAATACTATAGTACTATATATATATATATATATATATATATATATATAAATTAATACTAATAATAAAAGTAGGTTCAAAACTTGTCTAGCTTCTTGCCATTGAAGAACTCGCAGTAGTTCGAAATATAGCAATTTCAAGTGTGACTCTTTCTCAGTGTTTTATCTTTATCTACTTTTATTATTAGTGTTAATTTGTTACATTGTTAAGTGTTTCTTTATTTTTATTTTTCATAAATATATATATATATGCAAATCTGACCATGCACATTGTTTTACTTTATTCCTGTTGCTGAGAGGGAAAATGTCACATAAAGCTCGTGAAACTACAAGAAAGCACTGGGGGAAAATTAGGTCATTTCTATGAGTGAGCTGGTAAATACCTACCGTAACATACAGAGGCAACGTGTCGTTATATCTTGATCCTACGACACTTTTAACTGCCTGAAATGTCAAGAGAGCATCGTGTTTCTCATACATAATTGCCTGTCCTTGTCAAATATCATTTAATTACAACATTTAGCTAGACAGTTATAAGGGAAAATCAGGGACCGAGAGCGAGTGAACCATCCCGTAACTGATCTGTAGTAACAGTGTAGAGAAAGGAAGACTATGCTTAACGGTTACTCAAGTCACGTTTGTAAAACAGGAAGAAGTATTTGAAATCATTAAACAATAATGACATGCAAAAATAAGCTGTTAACAAAGAGATGCTAAACGTTTTATTATAAAATGTTCAGAAAATTACTAAACCTTATGGGCAATATAAAAATATAACGATCCACCACTTAAAAAAGAAACACACAGACGGACAAGTATAAATTGGGCTGAATTCCGCTTTTCATTAAGTACACGTCCACACACTTCGCACTCATCTCTTTACCTTCTCTTTTTGTATTTTTGTTTTCTTTAGTGGTGAACAGTCTGGTTATTATATATAAGGAATAAGTCATAAGTCATGGTGACTACATTTTTTCTCGTGAACAAGCGACAACACAATAAAACTAAGATATACGATTGAAAGTACATGACACTCACTGCCAAGTGGTGCCACCAACGGAAGGCTGGATGTAGACCGCCTTCATATGGTAGAAGCAAAACACATGCAACCGGGCAATATTGGTTTATTATGGTATGAACAGAAGTCAACATTCTGTCCCATTAGAAGGCTTCTGTTCACCTCACCACTGTTCGATAGGCGAGATGGACAGAGGCGTTCAGAGGCGCCAGTTATCTTTCCGTATCTCTATCTGGTATTTTCGTGCATTCCTGCCGCGGAGAAATTCTATTTTCACATAAGAATGTTCTTCACTCTTCGTGATCTCCATTCTTGATCACCGTCGCTCACCTCCTGAACTTTGGGGAGTGCTGAGACACGCAACTTCTCACATACACTACCTGATGGCTTCATTCGAAAATACATTGCATTTCATAAACTTTCAATTGTATATCTTAGATATTTGGTGTTTTCCCTTGTTCCCAAGAAAATAAAAATTGCCTTAACTTATGATTTATTCCTCGTGTGTGTGTGTGTGTGTGTGTGTGTGTATGTATATATATATATATATATATATATATATATATATATATATATATATACTGAATAAGAGCTTCAGTTCAAAATATTGTATGTTTTAGTTGTGTTTTAATAGTCAGTTTCTTTTTTAAAAGTGCTCAAGTCTGTTTATTGTTTTTAACATCACTCATTAAGGTTATTTTAATTTTTCTCAGTATGGTAGCTTATTTAAAATTACGAATTTATTAAAATATCTCGCTGTGTAATAAGCTGTAATTATTAAGTGTTTAGTGAAGCATTCATAATATCCGTAAAAGAGATATCGCATGATAAATACTTAAGAAGAGCTAAAGTATTAATTGATTTGGAAATGATAGAGCAAGTCATACTGATAGATGTCTGAGAGGCACACTATCGATTAATCAGCTCAGTGCGGATTTAGTGTTCAGAAATACAGCAGACTTTGAGTGAAATAATAATTAGAGCGCACAATGTTACATCTAAACCAGCGTTGAAATATGACAAAAAGCTGATAAAAGAATAGAAACATAAGAAAGACAAGGAGAGTCACCAGGAGAGATCAACTTAAAAGTTAACCAAATGGCAAGGAACTCCAAGTAAAGTTAATGAAAAGAGAAATACAGAGCTATCAGAAACTATTGTTCTCTCATATGCGAAGGAGACACTGTTTATGTTATGTTGAATTTAACAAAACAGTCAATAATATTATATGCCACTTGAATTCATTAGCCATTGCTATAAAGTTCTGGTCGTTACATTTTGCCATACACTTCAGAACTATTAGAATTGGGAAGGGATAGAAGTAGGTGGAACAGCTGCGGTGCAAATGTTTATTGGCCAGAACTTAATCCTCTCACTTGTAGCATTACTGTTCTTCTGCTTCTACAGACATGTTCGGTCCACTGACGATGCTGGCGACAGAGTCAGCGAAAGCACTGGCTTTAAATTTTATTTAAACGGACGACTACGGCAAAAAGCGTGATAATGATAACGACGCAGTATATGAAAGCCTCTTATCTTTCAGGACAATCACATCATCTGCAATGCTGATAACGATAGGCCTTCTTAAATCTCGTGAATATATAAAACTGTAGCACAAGACTGCATATTCAACATAACCATGCTACAGCTTTCTGTAAGACTCTATGATGCTTTTCCTGCTCTCTTTTATTTAGTGTATGTGAAATGCAAAAGTTGTTTACAAAACAAGCAACACGACAGCCGCAGGCTACCACAGAGCTACCACCCGAGATATTTTACTAAAATACGTTCTTTTCAAACATGCAAATTCTGGAAACATAACCTGGAAGAAAAATAGCTGAAAACAATCACTGTTTTACAAGTTTTATTTTGGTGAACAAGGTGCACTGATTCTTCTTCTTCTGCGTGTTGTGCTTACACTTCCTGTATTCTCCTCTTATGTAGGTACAAAATTGCAGTGGTTCCCCCATATCCTTTATTCATATTACTATTGCTAGTGTTACACTGCTCTCCCCTTATTGCTGACCGCGTGCCAATCGCGGTTGGTGGAATTCGTTGCATTCCACAGCCGGGTCTGCCTCGGCTCTTGAATAATAATCTCTACTCCCCAGTTAGCGCTGAACAAACTTAATTAAATGCATAAACTTGAGCACATCATATTAAATGTCATTACAGTCGTTTCCAGAGCAACTTTAACAACGGTTACATTTAATTAACAAAAGGTCACTTGGTTCTTTAATATCAGTATTACTAGAGCCCTTATGATAGGAACTCGCCTGTGAAATTTAGTGTCGAGAGCCCAACAAAAATAATAAAAGCAGTTTCCCAAATCTTACAACCTCAATCGGCCTGTAACGAAAACCCTGGTAGAGTCGAAACAAGCCTCAATGTTCTTGCACATTATGAGGACTGTCCATTAGTTTTCAACTTGACATCATGATTCATTGTAGCGGTGTTCATGCTATATGATGCTCATATGTTCCAGAAGTGTAAACACTATAATTTACTTTCCAGCCACGCCATTCATTTCCTTGGAGAAGCTCATTTAAGTCACATGAGTTGCATAACGTGACGTTGAAAATTGAATGCAGAGCAGTGATTACATTTTTAATTTGGGCAGAGGTAGCCTTGAAGAGGCATCAGAAAACATCTGAGCCCTAAGTGACAAGCTGCAAGGTGGGGAATTACTAAAAAGGCATATGTGTAAAGTCAGTGAAGAATAGGTGCACCGAATTCTTCTAGCATTTAAAATGCAATTGCGCCTGGAATGTTGCCAGAAGTTTTTGAGCCTTTGCCTTTGTAATAAGGAGGCAGTATTGTCACAAGGATCGAAACTATAGTCCTCTGGGAGGGCTATTCTAAAAGTTCTCGGCCTGACTCAGAGATGTCATAAAGATGGCAAAATTATTTTGATAGTTATTAAGTATCATTTTTAGATGGCGTGCTGTAACGTTTCAGACGCGTAAGTGTAGTCACTTGTTTCGGACGATCGTGTTAACAAACTAGTGTTAACATTTTTTACAAAAAGGATGAAACGAAGAAATCGAGTTGTGATAAAATATTTCGTTTTGAAGGGTTTAACCCCAGGAGGAGTTAGATTCCACATTAAATGATTCTTTCCCTTCGTTTTCGAAAATTAAAAAGTGAATTGCTGAATTTAAGTCAGTTTGTACTCCATTTGGGCGCCCAGGGCGTACCAAAACTACTACGATCGACGAGATGGTGACAAAAAAATCACAGTGTCGTACACAATGATCACGACTGAAGTACACGAGTTGGCTGACATTGAAAAAAGCTCAGATCGTATCCACTACATTTTACACGAATTTTTGGGTATGAGAAACTTTTTCGCTCCATGGGTGTCGCGTTTGTTAACAATGGACCAAAAACGCATTCGAAGGAACATTTCGCAAGATGTGTTTAGATTTGTTTAAACGAAATTCCAGCGAGTTTCTCCAATTTTTCATAACAGTAGATGAAACATGATTCATTACTACACGCCAGAGACGAAGGAGCAATCCAAACAGTGGGTGACAACAGGTGAAAATGCACCAAGGAAAACAAAAACGTTTCCATATGTAGGAAAAGTCATGGCTACGGTTTTCTGTGATTCTCATGGTGTGGTGCTCGTAGACTACCTCCAGAAGGGCAGAACCATCACCAGGGAGTATTGTTCTTCACTAAAGTATCAACTAAAGCAAGATATTCAGGCTAAACGTCCACATCATGCGAAAATGAAATTTCACTTTCATCACAATAATGCGTCTTCACAGAAGTCTGGAATTGTTGCTGCAACACTGCATGACCTTCGTTTCCAAGGGCTTGCACATTCTGCATATTCGCCGGATTTGGCTGTCAGCGATTAGTTTAACCTGAAGAAATGACTGGATGAACAAATATTCAAATTAAACGTTGAAGCTGAGGCAGACTCTTATTTTTCCCAGTCGGACAGCTTTTATTTTACTCTGTTAATTAAAAAGTTGGAAAGTCGTTGGACTACGTTATTGATTTATAATTTGACTATGATGGAAAAAAAAAACTGTTAAATTTGGTATTTTCTTGATGAGGTCTTATTTTCAGAACACCCTATATTCTACGACCCTCCTTCAAAAACAGAATCAGTAGAGTGACAAAAAAATGGTGAAGCACCCCTTAGAAAGGCCAAGGTTACACAGTTCACGAAAAAGATCATAACGACTATTTTTGGAAGTTGCAAAGAAATTTTGATGATAGATTTCAAAGAAAAATATTCTGCCGAGGAACTACAACTGGTTAGTGTCATCAAGAAAAGAGGCGCAGGATGCTGAGTTGAGCAACGTCTGCTGCACTACAACGCACAAGTCCAAACAACTGTTGTAAACTTCAAGAAACTGATTGATCCACCATACAGCCCAGACCTTTCCTCCAGAGACAAATACATATTTTCAAAACTGAAATTTGACCTTCGAGGTGGATATTTACAAACGATAATGTGTAGAAGAAGCTGTTTTCAATATTTTGCAGACTTTGTTAATTCAGAGACGTGAAAAATGTATTCAAATACAGAGAGATTGCGTAAAAGAAATGTTTAACATTTTTAATCACATATCCAACATGGGTATGCATGAAGCACACTTAATATCATTAGAGACTGAGCCTTAATATATTTTACCAAAAGCTTGCCAATCGCTAGTTCCTTTTTGCCAAGAGGTCGTTCTTTACACACTATTGAAGTATCATTAGCACTATATTGCGGCGCTTGGCATTGATCCACCAAAGGAATGCTGGCTAAGGTTCATTGATGCCTGAATGCTGGCCACTTGGGAAATAGCTTCTCCAGTTACTTCATTACACCCATCTGATCCCGTTTCACTTGAAGCACCCAGTTTCTGTCTGAAATCTTCCACTAGCGTGGAGTTTTAGCCTGCGTCTCCCATCTGATTGAAACATTAAACTCCTGACTGGATTTCCCAACTTAGAACTTGAGAACCATTTACTAAGAGCGTCAACAGGCCGCTTCTGAGAGAGAGATTAAGTTCTGGACGTGATTCACAAAGTTGGAATCAAAACGTTGCTGCTTTGAAGTCAGAAAAGCCGCAGTGAGTCTGACATATCAAAACTACAAGGTGAAGTCAACTGGTGGGCTTCCTGTCAAAAGCAAACACTGCACTCAGATGAAACTAATGTAAAGTAAATCTTTGATAAATAGTTTTTGACTCACTTATCTATTTTTACGTGTATGCTATGACTGCAAAGCTTCAGTACATAGTATAGAATCAATACCAAACGTCACAGTCACTCATAGAAAACATACCTAAACATGCATACATATGGAATGCTACGGTGCACTTCAAATATATGTCATCGTCTCAAATTGAACATTTTCATTTAAACTGAAGTGGTTGGTCTTTTTACTTTAATTTTTCTTCGCTCGACATGTGTACTAGTCATGTCTTGTATGAGTAAGATTCACCAACTCAGTGTTGTCAACGAACTGTGAAATATCTTACGTCAAATTCATCAAATTCACATGCCAAATTTTTAACAATGAATTTAAGATTTAAATTACTTTTAATTTAAAGCATAAAAGCTGCAGAAAATTAGCATCATTCAGTATTTCTTGGTTTTGGTAGATCAATTATAACTGAGCAGCATTAAATTGGGGAAAAAATAAAATAATAATAATAAAACAGGAGGAGGAAAGAAAGACGATTTATCCAATGTGCTTGATTTATATTTAAGCGCATTAACTCAATACTATTTCGCATGTTGGTAATAGTCGCTTAATCACTTCATATACTTTAGTCTGGTGTCCGTTATGGAAAAATAAAAAACAGGGATTCATTTATACAACTCTTCGTCAAAGAAATGAATTTGTCTATAATTATAAGAATGATCTAACTGAACGCGAAAACCTGCTGTTATCCGCTTTGCCCATATACCAAGCAAAGTGAATAGCTGTACACAAGCTTTATATATGTGCTTAGCTTTATATTTAATGATAATAACTTCAATACAATTTATAAAAGTATGTTTATAGACGGCATGTGTTTGTAAATAATGAATTATGTTTAAAAAAAATGTTTCAATTTAGTTAAATTCTCTACACAATTAAATTCTACATTACTTTTCACTCTAAAACTACTATTTTAAACATACTCGGAATTAAATCAAACCATATATCAAAGTAAAAATTACACCATACTGCTGACAGATTAAGGTTTTTATAAAGTCTGTGCATGATGGGTGCCGCGCATGCTGAAAGTTTAAAATGACACCATCCAGCGGGAAACTGATTCATTATAGGCGTGTTGCTCTTGCACGACAACGCGCGTTCTCATACTACCAACAAGCCCAATGAGACGCTGCGAAATATTAACTCCTCAAATGGGAAGTCCTCGAGCATCCTCCATATAGCCCCGATCTTGCTCCGACATTTATTTATTTCACCCTGTTTCAGTGAACGGGTATAGCTATATAGATAATGTGAACAATTTGTCTGTACAAGAAAAGGCTTTTTTGACAGTTATTAGTCCAGAGTCATAGTCGCCGGCAAGGGCGTGATCAGAGACACAATGCGATGCAAAATGAGGAACCTTCAACTAAGCCCCTCGCAGCATTTCGAAGGTAAGGGGAGCAGCAAGTTTTGATCTTAGAATGGAGAAATAACTCAAGGTACTTTCTTAGTTAATAAACCTAGCAATTTTTAAGTAATATGTGTTAGAATATTCCACCCATTGCTCTTCCCTAGGTACGCTCTCGACTGTACGGTCTAAACTAGTCCGTGACAATGTGAATGGTAACATATACTGAAACCTGCAATTTATTGTGCGAGAAATTTGCTGAGGAAATGGATAAAGAAAGGCTTAAGTATTAAATATTCAGCTACTATGCATACACTACCGGAAAAAAAGTATTGCATCATCTACAACTTTTGTGTAATTTTTTACACTTAAAAATGTAATGTCAACAATGGGTTCACTTTTCAGTTTTGTTTTTATCTATAAGCGATTATGCATTGTTGTATGCAACAGAAGTTCTAAACGTTTTCCATTACTATGACACTACTGCTTTTATTGTTGGTTTTCATGTAGTTGTCAGTGATGTGTACTAAATAACACCTGCGTAAAATGGGCAAAGGAATTGAATTAGCTTCTCGCAAAAAGAGTGTAATTGTCGCATTAGCTTGAGGGCTTTTCTATTCTACATATTGCACAAGATAAGATTTAACCAGTCCATTGTGTCAGATTATTGGCTAAACACAAGAAAATTGGAAATTTTAAAAGAATTAAAGGAAGAAGCAGAAAAATGTCTTCTACGCTTCCGATGACCTGTTTTGAAGTGGAGATATCAGAAATACCGGCCTTTGACTTCAGTGGGGTGGGAAGAAGCTTCTTGTATGGTTGGTTTGAAGCAGAACCATTAGACGGTTAAAACGAAGAAAACTCGAAACAAGGATCATGCCCATTAGACAAGTAAAGTCATCTTCTGGGACGAATCAAAATGCAATAACAAGGGAAATATAGGAAAATATTTATCCGTTTCGTAGCGATGAAGAATTTGGACCCAACAGTGCAGTTCCCAGAAAGTGTGATGATCTGGGGTTATATTTCCAGTGCATTACATTTTATTGGTGAAACAATAAATTCAGACTCATATATAATGATTTGAAGAGAAAGTTTATTGCCATTAATTGTGGAGCAGTTTGTATCACCAGAAAATTGCACATTCCAGGATGACTCCGCACCAAGTCATACAGCAAGAAAAGGGTGTACCTTGTTTAAACACTACTAATTTTACCAAACGAAACTACTATTTTAACAAATTCATGTTACATCCACATAATTCTTAAAAAAAAAAAAAATACAATTTTATGCTACACGTTACAGTTTTCTTGAAGAACAAGGAATTCAACCCTAACATCCAGATCTCAACCCCATTGAGAAATGTTGGAAGATAATTGGCAATGCTATAGCAAAGGAGGAGAAAAAACTGGTTAAAGCCATCTGTAAGGTGTGGTTTAGTGAAATTTTGCCTTACCTAGTAAAAAAATGTAATACTTTTACAACCCAGACGATGTGATGCTGCAATAAAAGCTCAAGGAGGCATCACATAATACTTATTCCGCATTTTTACGATGAGAAAGGCTTATTTTATTTGTAAAATACTATCTTCTTCTTCTTCTTCTTCTTCTTCTTATTATTATTATTATTATTAATATAATTATTAAACAATAGGTCATCAAGTTTATACAATTTTAATAAAACATTATGAAAATTTAGTTATAAAATATTACATTTTGTACTGTTTTACTGTTTATACATACTTTTAACACATATAAACTTGACAATTTTTAGTTATTTAGACGTAAAATATTCAAGTTAAACCTAAAAACACAAGTATAGTTAACTTTCAAAATACTGATATTTCTGGACGAGTATAAAGGAAAAATCATAAATATTTTGTGGGTGGTGCACTAAATATTTCCAGTACTGTACGCTCAGATCATGTAATATATAAACATCTAACTTAATCATTCCTGGATATTTTGGCGATTGGCGGTCCAGTGTAGCCCCCCCCCCTCCCAATATTTCGCCGAATAATATATTTTTACCTTACAATCCTTATTACAATATATGTCTGGCTTCAAACTTCTACCTAAGATATAGTTTTATAGGAGGGCTGATAGTAAATCTTTACCTCATGTAGATGCATGAATTTTGCGGCGCATAAGATAGAGTGATGATGTTAATTCACACGCCCAAAGTTCAGCGTCTTGGCCAATAACTTGGTTATCAAATGTTGCAATAAGGTAGCGCGAAAGACCCGCTGCAGAGTTCATCAGACGTTCAATAAGTCCTAAAAGAGAGCCATTTCTGCACCGACTGTACTTACGGCATGGTTATGAAACGCCATGGTCGGCTCCTGCGTTTAATATAAAAGACTCAATAAATACTAACTCTCTCCCCTTCCGTAGAGCTGCTCTTTTAGTCGTCTTGCGGTGAGGAGCGGCCTGCGAGTCTATATACCGCTACCTTGTCTTCCCGCTGCTGAGGTACATACGTGAATTACATAGGTATTGGCTTGCTTTCCTCGTATACAGACGCTGCCCGGAAAATCAGAGATACGGGCATTGCGCGACTGAAGGTGATAGGACGAAACGCCTACAATATTTCTAAGCCTTTTGTTAGGTAGTAGTTAAGACCTCTAGCATCACGTCGGTATCATCTGGCGGTGATGGGCCGGATCTGCTATTTCCTGTGATGTGATGAGAATAAGGGAACCCACAACTTAAACATGAAGAGGGGTGAGACGTTCCGGGCTAAGAGGGCTTAGCAGAGGTGAATACTTCAGCCACTAGAATGAGAGCGAAGCCTGCTTAGGTGTCAAGAAATTAGTACCTTACCAGAAAAAAATTGCAAGAAAGGGGGGGGGGTCAATCTGCGCATTTCAAAAACTCCATTAAATCTCGTAAAAAGTTACCAATTCCACAATTGTGTTTTTCTTTTTGTGTGTATTTCTTACAATGCAGGAACAGATCTAGCTCTCTCAGCTATCTTTGTAGTATAATTTAGCAATATGGGGAACTTCATTAAAAGTTTTAATTATATTCTATCGGTATTAGTGAAATTTCAATTTGAGAATTCACACACACATAAACAATATAATACCACAAATAATGTTCATTCGCAGAACACGGCGTCAGGCAATATACCTTTTCTATCTGGGTGGGTATATTTAACAGTCATATAGAAATGAAAATGTTTCCGTATATGAGGGTCAGTTTTTGTTTATTTTTTGAATAATTTGGCTTCTGTTGCCTGTTTTAAGGTTTAAAGCCTTTTGTTTGCCTGTTTTGGGTCGTTAAGAACTTTTCTGCATTTTATTAAAGCATTTTAAAAAGTACATAAAGAATTTCAACATATTGACGCGAAAATAAAAATTCAGAATCTTGTTGCATATTTATTTCTTTTCAAGCAGTATGAAGTCAGAGTATCCTTAATTTTGTTGTGTTTTATTTGTTTAGTAGATAGTTATTTTTAATAGATATTTTTTATTATTATCAAATGGACGCTTGATTTTTTTTTCTATACATTCCTTTATGCAATGTTTGATTTGTAACACTTTCTTCTCAACCCAATCACTTACGCTCTTTAAATAGGAAAATCTTCATTAGTTAAAGGAACGCACGGTTACCTCGGGCATAAGAATTCCAGGAAATAGAGAGGATGAGGGAAGTACTGTAGTTTTTAATATTCCTGGCGAATGACCTTGTATCGCTCTGCGTGACCCCCCCCCAAAAAAAAATCTTCTTGTTGCTTGTAACCAAGAAAAGTAAAATTAAGTACTTTAATTATGTCACAAAACAATTATTACCTTAAATAGCTATTTTCATTAATAATAGTGATATTACTCTCTGTTTTCACTTTTAATAAATGCCTATTTTAATTATATTACTGCCTATTTTCAGTATTTTAAGTGCCATTTTGCCTGCATATTTTAACCTAAACAAGTGTCTGAACTTCTGTTAATTAGATAAAATACATATAACTCTTACAGTTTAGATGCTAGTATGCAAAGTCTAAATCATTTACCATTATGAACAACTTACAAGGTGCAGAATAAGAGCTAGCTTGGGTCATAAGAAATTTTTAATTTAGTTACACTTACCACCTACAGATATCTCAGGGTCAATTCATTCCAAGTTCCATCCAGTGGGAGGCTAAGGTATTACTTGGAAATGAAATGACTGGTTAATTTCGTGCAGACACATTTTTTTAGATGTGGAGTTCTTTAATGTGCCGAAAATCTAGACAAGGCAACCAGGGCTTAATGTTTTAAATCCCTCCTGGAGGACTTTCGATTAGGATTTTGTGTTCCGGAAGAAGATTTCAGCCCGTGAAGTTTTAGGTCTCGAGGAGAGGGAATTACCTGTAGATATTTGTTGTTATACCTCCAGTACTTTCAATAGCTAACTTCATCCCTTTCGCTATACTATAATTGGGAATATATTGCGTATTATTTCAAAAGAAAAGAATAACTGAATTCTGAAAATTACGTGATTACAAATTCACTCCTTATTTGAGAAGCAAGATATTGATATTCCTTAAGACTTTTGACCTGCCAAGGTGGTAGTGTGTATACCCGGTGTTAATGAACTACAACACAATAATTTCGGTGATTGTATAGATGCTGACAAGTCAGTTTTAAAAGAAAATAGGGCAAAAACTTGCCTTATAATGTGTTCAAAACTGTGTCTCAAGCGAGGAAATCCACTTTTCAACGTCTTCAACATTTACTGCTAAAATCTCGGATTTAATACTGATCAAACATTTAACTGATTTGTCGTGTAATGTAACTTACTGTGGAGTGGCCATCTACTGGATAGGGCTACAACTGATTTCGAGAATCGCTAAGTTCGAATCCCGGAGATAGTATGCTGATGAAGTATGCTCAAACATAATATATGAAAGACAAAGAAAGTAATCAACAGGTTTCAAGATCCATAAGAAACGCCAATATCATACAGACTGCGTCAAATAGACATGCTCCACAACTTACATCCGTTATTATGTAGCATCGTCGTCATTAAGTATTAGAAACTTAATGCCTTAACTTTGAAACTTTAACAGACACACCGGTGGCCCTTGTAGAAGGGTACACCAGGGGCATTCCCAAATTGCGTGGGGTAAGATTTCTTTTACCAAGACTTAACATTCCTCCCCGACATTCTATCATAACTCCAGCGCCATCGTACGTTTGTGCCATTATCTATACGGTTTATATTGAACTTTTCTAATTCAGCTGTTAAATACGTCTTAAGCCTTCTGCAGTCAATTCAGAAACAGTAATGAATTCTATGAATCTTTCAACCGGTTTAATTCCATAAATTATGACATGCATGTAATAAAAATCTTAATTTTATGCCGTCTTGCTGAGTGAGCTCTTATAGCTTTCGGTTGATGAGGTCCAAATCGTTTCACTTTCAACTTAACAGTTAAACTTAGACGCGAAAATGGAGTCTTCAATAAAACGTCCACTTTATTCATTGTCACAAAAATACGTTTTTTTGTAACAACAGTTAACATTGTGAAAGTCAACTTTTCACTGATAAACAGTGCTGACAAAGTACGAAAATAACCCCTAGTTAGTTATGCGTGGAGTGAGTAATCCCTCAACATTTGGTTCCTAAGAAAAGAGAGAATACCGAGAGCTGGTCATGCGTCTTCCTGCTGGCCCAAGAGAACGCAGAAATAAGCAGGTGAAAAACTAATCAATCTTGAAGGTAGACAAATGTAAGTCCTTGTAAATTTTTGCTGGCCCATGAAGGTATACTTTCAAAGTGTAAAATTTTCCGGGCTAACGGAGTTCAGTTACTACAGCAGAGAGGAAATGCACTTATAAGCTCATAACGAACTCATTAAGAACTAATCGGTTATACATCGCTATTTTCATGCAATTTTTGCTTTAAAAGTGACCAGTAGAAGATAAAGTGGTTAATAATTTGGCAATTTCTTTGGTGGGGGAGGCAATTTGGCCCTTAATGCAGGCCAACTCCTGAGGCACACCATACATTCTCCATTTTAAATTGCTTACTCAAGACCTCTCCACAATTTATGATAGTATTACGGCGTAGTTTACGAGTATTTACACTTGTAGAGAGCACCGCGGAGGGGATGTACACTAACCGCGGCATCCCCAATATTAATCTCGGCTTGCTGGACCGGACAGAGATAATTCTTTCTTATTCTAAATTTATAACGTCACAAAGATGGTTGTATGGCCTGAGGAAATAAAAAATAAAAAAAGAATGAAGAATTTTCTATACTAATCATTGCCAGCTAGTTTGCAAGTGCAGGAGGATGAAAGGATGATTATGAATTAATGATTTTTACATTGCAGACCAGTAAAAAGGCCATTCTTGCGATAAAGAAAAATTCGACTATACCGACTGACTCAAGCAAGATCCATGAATTACAATACAGATTACAACAGATTCTGTTGCTGGCTGTTTGTTTTATTTTTAATAACATCGCTTAAAAATTGTGTTTATAATAATTTAATTCCCTACATGCTGTGGCTTTACATTAATGTTTAGCACCCGTATTAAGTTAAAATTATTGAATTAAAACCAGATTGATTATAAAGCTTTAAGCCCTTGTCTCTACATGGGGAAAAAAGCAAATAAAACTGTTAAATACATAAAAATTGCATCCAAGTTTATTAAATTCCCCAGAGGCATTGTGTAATTAATAATTCAGAGAGGACATAAATTTATTTACTCCATCCATCGCATTTTCTTGCTTCTAGCAAATTCTAATTAATTTCATATACAATGAACAAATAATTACCTGCCAGTTTACATGTTTTAATAAATGCATTGTGAATATATTTAAAATGTTAGAATATATTCACTGCATTAGGATATTCAATTAAAAGTGTTTTCGATTACCAAACTTCAGTTTTGAAATAATATGAGGGATGTTATCTGTAATAACCAAACTTTTTTTTTATTTCTGTATTTGTTTTATTTCAGTTTTATAAACATTGGATTGCTGTTAAATTTTTTGGGCTGTTTTCCAATATAATTTACGCAAACCTAAAGCTGTACATATCTTGATATCATAGCCTCTATGCTGACGGCAGATCTGTTTCTCAATTGTCAGTCCTGGTAGTGTAGTGGTAATCATACTTGCCTTCTAAATCCAAGATCGCGGGTTCAAACCCGGCCAGGATCGATGGATTTTTTCGGGCGTAAAAACCTTAAGTATGGCTTCTTTCGGAAGGGAAGTAAAACCGTAGGTCCGGTGTCGTACATTTAATTTACGGCACGAAAAAGAACCTCAAGCCTGAAAGAAGAGGCCACTGAGCAAAATTTGTCGCTCGTTTCACGCCCTGAAATAAACGGGACGCTGATGACCTGAGATGTTAAAGAGCGTCCGTAAATAAACCAAATCAACAAATGTTTCTAAACTACTTGTATCTTACCCACTGTCACGACCTTGTTATCCCCAAATCTCAATCTCGGACTGCATCTTTTAGAGGACTTAAGAGACGTAAATCTAAATGTGTCAGATCAGGCCTATAAAGTGGAGTGATTAGCATCAGTTTACCGGGTGCGTAGTAGACTTATTTATGCCTTTACGTTTTCCTGAAGAACAAGAAATTTGGCAGTCTTTGTGAGAATTATAGCGGTATATAAGTACCACCGATTGGCTATGTTTGTGTGCATTCTTGCTCCGCTAGAAACCTACCTTACTTTCTAATTGCTAAATAATGCCGGGTTTCTTACTCATTTTCTTTATCGCCCTACTTGTCAACACATAACAGTCGGCTTTCGTTTGTTATGTATTATAGGTGACTGCTTGTGGACTCCGAGCTTGTGCTGTGCTCCAGGGGGTGGGTGGGTATTCG
This sequence comes from Metallyticus violacea, assembly GCA_030762175.1. NCBI lineage: Eukaryota > Metazoa > Arthropoda > Insecta > Mantodea > Metallyticidae > Metallyticus > Metallyticus violacea. Next base: position 56,233,706 of record CM060834.1, read on the forward strand.
TGTTCTGCGACGATATCCTTCAGCAAGGCTTACCCGCAAAATCCTTTTTTGAATTTTTGGTAAATAAGAAACCTGAACTTTTCTGTGATTAGTGCAGTGACCTGCGTAATTAATATAGTGTATATTTACTCTTCTTTACGTTTATTTATACAGTTTCTTACAATATATCGTTGATAAGTGTATTGTGTGTAGGCTTTCGGCCCTGTTTAATTTGTGCTCCGTACAATAGGTATTTTCTAAAGAATTTTTTTCACCATATGGAGAAACTTTTAACTGAATTTTGTATGTTAAATACTCTTTGCTAAGGTTATTTTTATTTGCTTATATAAGTTGTAATGTTTGTAAAATTAAATTAATCCTTTAATCCTTTGAGATTTAATATGTTACTCAAGTTCATATTTTGGAATATTATTATATTTGGCACTTGGAATTGACTGCCATGCATTATAATTACTGGGTTCCTTTAACAGTTTCTTCCTACATTCACTTCAGACAGGACAAACTTCAGAAGCGCTTTGAAGGGCTTCGAAGTTAACTGTTTCATCACGAAGAAATACTGTCTTTACCGACAACGACTATTTTCTTGAACTTTTGCTTGCAAGGAAAAGTTTTGTAATGCCGTTCCATGAATTGGCTTTGGTCTTAAGACTCCAAGTGACGATGTTTCATCTCCGATACACACTAAACAAGGAGTCCACTGACACAGGTGGGCAAAGTTGTTAAGGACCGGATTCGAATCCCACCAGAACCGTATTTGCTGACTGATATTTTTTCAGCTTTTCCTCCATCATTATCATGCCGGGGATGTATCCCAAAATTACTTCAGGAACACTTATTTTACAAAGTTACTTTCCCAATTTATTATTTCATGTATTTATCAGTGTCTATTGTGTGTAATACCTCTCTAGCATTTTGAATTTAAATTTATTTCCAACAAACACAACAGTGCAATTAAATTACATATTTCCATTTTTTACAATAATTGTTTTGTTATCAACCTTTCTGTAATAATCCAATAACCAGGCTACAACTCTAATTACATTATGTATACTCCTAATAAATAACAACTGATCATTAAATTCTCCTTAAAAGCAGGCTACTATGGTAATCAATATAACCCATCAATCAGCTAATTTTCCCAAACTAATATTCACGTAAATACTTTCTTGTTAAGTTGCTTGTTAACATTCTGGTCCCACTGTTCACACTTCAGGTTATTAATGCATTAGTGACGATAATAGTCTGTAATATCCTTCAAATATTATAGTTCTAAGATTACATTTCTTTCCATCTTCCTCTTCATCATTCTTATCCATTTCTCTCTAATTTTATCTAAACAGTTTCCTATCCGTTTACAGTTAAAATCTTTCTCATTAAAAATTTCCCCTTTAATTTTCCCATTTTTATTCCAAACATTATCTTTTCATAACTTTATTTGATTACAATATAATAAACAATGAAAATGTGTATTGGTTTCCTCACGCATTAAACAGCTTCCTAATTCTTTATCATATCCTAATCCTTTTAAATTCATAATTCCAGTTATGAATTTAACTGGAGTTATGAAACCCAAGCAAACCTTTCTCTACCTGCCTTATCACATTGTTTTATTATACTTTTTCATACCCCATACTATTTTTATTCCCCTATAAAGTCTCAATGAACTCTTTTCGCCCAAACTATTAAACACTTCTTGTCGTTCAATGTCCCCCTATCTTAGATTTTGTGGTAAAAACAGCCTTCATCTTCAAATCGACCAAGCAACTCTAAACTCTTCATTTTCTAAGATCGGTGGTTAGACTTTGAGGGACTTATTTAGCCTACATATTGAATATTCTATGAAGTAGATAATTAAATTAAGATGGAAACAGAATTATCAAGTTGAACAGCGATTTCTTTAATTATTTGCCAATCTCCCCGATTAAGGATATCGGTACCTTTCATTATTGAGGACATTAATGGCGTGAATGAATACGACATTGCCTTGACGTTCTTCTGATGGTAACAATGACAATGCTTTTATCTACCGCCATCTCTACATGTTTCTTAAACGCCTATGAAGATGAAAATAAAACGCCTGGACCACACAAAGGATTAGTACTATATAATTATAATTGTCTGGATATAGATGGCCTAAAATTTGCTGAAAATAACCTTAAATTATCCCAAAACACTCGACAAAATGATCTAAAATGCCTACAAATATAATTACACCATAAGGTATGTAAAGTATTATTAAATTTGTGATGATGATAATAATAACAATAGAATGAATAATTCTACAGCAGGATAAAAAAAAAATACACGCATTTAACAAAAGGAATATAAATCTAGGGTAATAGATTATTTCTAATAATATTAAACACCTTTTTTTGAAATGCTCCTAAAGTTTCACATTCTCTGACATCCCACGGCAATGCATTCCAGAGACGGGATGCGGTTACGTTGAATGATGATGAGTAAAGGGTACCAGTTTGGGGGGGGGGGTCCCTCTCAAACTCACTAATAATATTTTTTTAACTAGTAGCTTCCACATCATTTTACTGTGGATCGCTAAAAAGCCAGCATAACCACGATCCATTACTGCAGCAAATGCGCAGTGAGGAAAACTTGCAAAGCAACAACGCATTGCGACATTTCTTCAAATTGTACGCCGTAGTAATTAACACGATACGCAATTCTCTACTCCCATCCTAAAGTAGTAAGGTGGTTTCTTCCTTGAATGTGCAGCTACGGCTATTGTGGAAAATAAGGAACAATGTTCCGACCGCGGCTCATTATCGTAGTTTTCGCTATGCCAGTAAATGCGTGTTTGCAAAGATGTCAATTGTTTATTGAGATTTTCAGCAGTTACGTGGTACTGTTTTCGCGACGACATCACGATAAACAGACCTTCATAATGCTGATAAATGTGATAGCGGCATTCCTTTATTGCTATTTATAAATAATGTTACTGTCGTGTTGAGAAGAAAGCGAAAAATGTTATTGACTCACGAATTCAATTTAAAAATGAACATAAGGCAAAAAAGAAAAAATAAAGTCCTTAAAAGAAAAAACAAACAAACAAAAAGTGTACACCTTTAAAAGCGCAAAAAATTACCAAAATTATCTTAAATGTTTATATACAGGATGAATCACCTAAAACATGCACCATAAATATTTGTGAAATGAAAGGTATTAGGGATATAATGCTTTTACAGAACTGTAGTTTAACAAAGGCTCATAACTGCAGCCCATACACAGATAATAATAATTATTAGAATGTGATTTATTGCGAAAAAAGTTAAATTTTTTCATGGAACAATGCACTAAAGGAAATTAGAATGTCAATGGCATTTTTTGCAGGATTCTAATTCAAGTAGTTTACGAACTATAGTAATTTGAACATTTTAAATATTTATAGTTATCTACTCCATTTATGTGCTTAGTTACTTGGTTACGATGTTCCTATGTTTGCTTTTCTTATTAATGTGAGTGTGATTATTTTTCCTTCTGAATTTCCAAGAAAACACAAGTTACATGTTGTACTTATGTGTTTTTACTGTACCATGTGTCAGCACTGTCTTAAGAAATACGGAAGATGGTCTTCACAGGTTATGTTCAAAATGATGACCGCCAGTTACAGTAAAGGCTTCCAGTCTGTCATGCAAAGATTGCTGCACCTGTAGCATTTCTTCTGGTGTAGTCTGTACGTCCTTGTAGACAGTGTCTTTTAATTTTCCCCGCAGGGAAATATCTAAAGGAGTCAAATCTGGTGAACAGGCTGGCAAACGCACAACACCCCTTCGTCCAATCCAACCATTTTAAAACAATGTACGATTTTTTAAATTGTGTTTAACGCACTGTCGATACATGAAATGATAAATTGAGGAAGGATTTTTTTAAAGGAAGGAAGCGTTCCAGACCTAAGTTTAGGGTACCTCCCTGGCATTTGCCGTTTATGAGGGCTGAAGAAAACCTGCAATAATCTTCTGTCAGAGAGGACGGTCCTGGTGATAATCGAACCTCAGACCTCCCGCTCACGAGTTCGCGCCTTAACGACCTCGGCCACCAGTGGCGGTGCAATGAATGAATACAAGCATAGTAGTCTATTGGGATATCTTTCAGCGTACACAAGAACAGCATTCTTTTTACATTCTTCATGTCGACTTTTGCAGCATTAATAAATACCATCTTCCTCAAGTCCTACTATCAAAAATCACTGGTAAGGTAGTACCATTAAAATAAGTGTAAAGGAAACAAAATGTAAACAACATGCAAACATCACAGTCTAGTAACTAGTTGTCTGCCACATTTAACTGCCTACAGATATTTAAAATGTTCATTATACTATAGCTCATAAACTATTTGCGCTTGAAAAAAACACCACTGGCATTCTCATTTCCTCTGGTTTTATTTTCTTGATGTCAACAGGCATTGTTCCATTTCAAAAAAATGTAGCTTTATTCAAGAAATACACATTTTAATAATTATTAACAACTGTGCATGGGCTTAATTATGAACCGCTCCATAAACTTCAATTCCATGACAGCATCACATCAATAGAACATCCCGTTTCAGAAATATTTGCGATGAAAATTTTACATGATTCACTCGGTATTTGTGGGCATTGCATTGGTTATAAAGAAAAAAAAATGACATGATATGAGATAATTATATATTTTATATTACAAAAACAACTGAAAGTCGTCACTCGCTGCCAGCACTGCAACTATGTCTTAAGCATGGCATTTGATCTGTGCAGTCTAAGCGCGTCATATGAATGGACCATTGAGGTGTTACAGACGCTCTCCAGAGACACAGCTGACCGTGAGTAAATAGGAGAAGAGGGCCCAAACCTGCTGCAATGTACTGCATAAATCCCAGCACACAATCTAACAAGAACAACCGAGCAGGCGTGAGGCTACGAGTGGCCGCACCATTAGCCATAACTCAGCCGTAACGTCCACCGGGATTAGGTCCCCACAAGTCCGCCAGGAGGCGGGGGGTAGGAGAAAAAAAAAAGGTGCAAGCTTTAAGGCTACGGTCAACCACACATTATCCTCCGACATTTGGGAACATTTTCTGTCCTTAAAATTAGCGGTTAACTATTCATCAACCCTCGGAAGTAATTCCTGAAAGAACACCCTCCCTTTTGTAACTTTTAATTGGACGATGACAATGAAAATGTCAATTTTATTTTATTTTTTATTTAAATTACTGAAGTTCCCAGAGAAAAATACTAACGTAAAGCTCACACAAATTAAAGTTGCTCATGGTAAGGATTCGATTCATTTTTGTGCATTTTCAAACTTCTACATTTTGTATGAATTTGTTTTTTTTTTTGTATTTTTTTTTTTAACTTTGCGATTCAACAATCTGTTAAGTTAATATGCATACAAAATTTCATTTATATTCAATTAATTCTTTACGAACTATAAATTATTTCATACATTTTATTGTGTTGAAGTCGCATAATCAAAATGTCCCACGTGGCTCGTGAGTAGAGAAAATAGGTTGGCATTTTTGTAATTGGATGTTCGAACCCGATACAAAAATTGCATAGAAAAATAGTTTAAATCAACTTCATGACTGAGCTGCAATAATTTTGAATATATAAACAAACGTTAATCTTTAAAATTGATCTTTTTTTCATATATTTTTTTTTTTGAAAGTTTCATTGATGGTAACCTCTATTTTGTTCTATAGAACGTTACAATGGGCACTTTTGCACATTTTGGGAAATTTTAATTGAATTTAAACAAAAACTGTGACGCGTGGGACATTTTGAATGTGTGAAAATTAAGTTTTCAGAAAAACGCTGTTATATATCAAGTATACTGGAAATATGAATTAAAAGCACACGCGGAGCTCTTTTAAATTTCTTTAGAGCCCGAAGAGAGGGGCGGGGGACGTGCACATTTTGACTCTCTGTGAACCCTAAAGGTTCAAGGAACCATTTGCAGAAAAAAAAAAAAAAAAGAGAGATTGATTTTGGCCAAAAACTCATTTTCAGTGTCCCTTAAGCTCACAAAGCTACTGTATTTGAGGTGTTGGTAGGTTCTTTTGAGTTGGCTGAGCTGGCTGAGTTTGCTAAGTCTTGATCTCCGTAAAACCACATATAATCTTAACTTAAACTTTAACGTTTGTAATTAACTTAAATACTTTTCTCATCAAATTTATACCTGGGAAAGCGGATGAAATATAATTAACCAAGTCAGGTCAAGTATCTGGGTAAGGCTTTTTTTTTTCCGGAGTTTTTCTTTTGAAAATGCTAGATAGCTTTAAGGTGTCAAGAACTTTTTTTCATTCAAACTTAACCTTAAGTATTCCATCCACAACCTACTATAGACCTCGCGAGAAGATTAATGCAGTCAAAGAAGCAAAAATAAAAGCATTTTAAAATATGTGTGTGTGTGTGCATAGTTAAATTTAAAAATGTTTAAAAAGCCTATGTCCATAGTATATAAGAATTCGCTGTAAAATAATTCTAATAGAATGAAATACGTATAATTTAAAACTACGAAAACATAAGGCTAAAATTGAAGCTTAATCCATTTATGATTTTTTTTAAATTGATTGTATCTGTCGCCTTAGAGTTTTCACTAAGCATTGTTGGCTGCTTTAGTGAATTTATCATCAAAATATTATTGAACAGAGACATTCACATACATTAAGTTTTAGGGGATAAATGGAAAACTTCTATAAGTAAAAAGCGCACAATTGTCAATCTGAATAACTAACTATTTAAGCTAAATTTAATTTAAAAAAGGCATAATTTAGATAGTACAGCAATGTTGTTTATACCCTCAAACCCAGGCATTTCTACTTTTAAATTTCAAAAGACACCCTCTACTCTGTATTTAAATTTTAAGGAGATACAAATATTATTATCACAAAGAATCTTAATTTCAAAGCGCTAAAATTAGAATGAGCAGAAATACGTTAGATATATTGGTACTGGGCCTTACGCAACAGTTGGTAACGAGCGAGCTACAAAACACTCATCATTTCCTGTTTACCTATCGCGAGTTGGTTCATTGCTTGAGTTTTTAGTTTGTTAGGTATTTTAAATGTATCTAATTTTATGTCAGATTTCCGAAAACTACTTATCACGTTTTGTTTTCTTTCGTTGCCTGACAACCTAATTCTTATTACCGTTGTTTGAAATTGGAGAATAAAACTATAAACCTTATTGAATATTTAATGTAATAGTTATGTTTTAATAATGCATTGTTTAAAAAGGTGTATATTATACGAAAAAATAGCGGAATGTAAGCGTATTATGCAGGAGTTATGAAATTAGACTGTACTACTGTAATGTTTATAATTGAAAACTTATTTTCTATAATGCCAAGTCAACTGACTGACTTTTTATTCTGTCCAAATTCAAACAACAATGCCAGGCAAGAACAGAAAATTAAAGATGTGATACAGCTGGATCATCGTTATATCTCAAGTTATGGATGTAATTTGAAATTTCAAAATGAAATGGAGATGAGGGATGAAATTTAAAAAGAAATTATTGGTTTTAAATTTGTATTTTTGTTTAAATTAAACTCATTTTAAATAGTCAGCTATTCAGACCGGTAAGTTTTGAAATGAAATTCCTATATAATAAAACCAGACCTTTAATACGACATGGAAAAGGAAAGAATAAAAAATTTAAAATGTAAACTTTGGAATATATGTACTTTAATGAGACAGTGGCTACACCACTTTTAAATGTAGACAATCAGGCGATAGCTAAATCTGCTATCTTTCTTAATGAAGTTGCTCAAGTTATAATTTTTTCATATTATAAAAAATTGAAATCTTTAGCCTTCTGGGAAAAAATAACAAAATAAATTGCAAAATGTAATTACCAATGTCCTATATGTTTAAACTAATTCATAGTTTGTTAATATTAAAAGGACATTGCAGGATAAAACTTCAAGAACAGCAAAAATATTTCTTATAAAATAATATCTATGTCTCACAATTTCTAAGCACTAAAACAAGAATGAAGAGGAATGAAGTTACGTTGGTAGTGACTGTAGACAACAATTAGGAGCGGTACAATAGGGCAATACTCATGAGCTACAAACCACCTTCTCCCCTTATGCCTGTCAATTATCAGTTCATTTTTACCTGCTGGGTGATGGCTTACAGTATGTGTTCTTACTTTGTAATGACCCCGTAGTTTGAGTGTACCTAAAGTGATGTTAAAGTGTTTAAGAAATTCGATGACTAATACTTAGTATTCTAATCCGTACATATATTATGGACTGCAAGAGAAAATGAGAGAACCGCCTCCTTAGTCCAGTGGTTAGCATTGCTAACTGCTGGCTGGAAGGTCAGGATTCGATCGCGGTACCTACATAGGACTTTTCCTACGTTAGGGAGGTCTGGAACGGGTTCCACCCAGCCTCTGAGGACAACGCCGCGTGATGCGGCCGATGGGGTTCTGATCACATAGGCCCCCTGCAATACTGCACTCTATCGCTGAAGTTGTAAGAAGAAGCTAGAGGAAGCAGAAGTCGCCGCGGTAGGGCATGGCTCACCACGGACTGTAGCGCCAAATAAGAAGAATAAGAAGGAAAAATTAGAAGATACATTCCGGAAGTAAGTGGCTGTGATAAAATGATCTAAAAGAAATAATAATAATAATAATAATAATAATAATAATAATAATAATACAAGCACAGTCTATGTTACCAATATCATTAAATAGACTTAGAATAAGATGGGCTGATCAAATTTAAGGGAAGTATTAAAGGGAAGGTGGGATGAAAATCATATTTTTGTATTTTTATACCATATTTAACAATTACAACTTTCTGTTTATTTTTATATGATTTTCGTTAATATTTCTTGGTTATCAGTATTTTAATAAAATGTTAGTTACGGCACTGCAGAAGACCCCCTTTTTTAAATTTCGCTAGCACTTACTCAGTTAAAATTCTATATCCCAGGAACTATTTGCTCTAGAAGGCTGTGGTTTGTTTTGAATGATAAAGTTGCAATTCATAAATTGACAGCATTTGTTTCTATGGCATTTTCCTTTGTTGTTTAGCAATGTTGGAGGGTTTTAGCTGGTGTTTCCCTCAAAAAGTTAGTTGTTCGTTAAAACATTTTTAATTGATTTCTACATTTTTTGCATAAATTTCCTATTTTTTAGGATCTTTATAAAATCTTACTTTCAAACTTTTACCACTTATTTATGAAATTATTGTGATGATGGAGATCTAATATGGCGGAGTAGGACAAAATGAAACAACGTAAAAAAATTAAATCTGGGTAAAAAATAGACATAAAAGCAACAATTGAAAATACTTTAAAATTTGCTTCATAATCACGGTAGGAAAATGATCATCAAATTTCAATTACGTGCATATGTGTTGGGAAAGTTTCATTTCATTAGCTGTAATAGTCCTTGAGAAAATGGGAAGCAAAGCTGGTAAATTTAACATTCCAACAATAGGGCTTTCATATTCCCCTTAAGCCGGTTCTGGTGGTGTAGTGGTAACTATACTTGCCTTCTAAACCCAAGATCGCGGGTTCAAATCCGGCCAGGATCGATGGATCGTAAAAATCCTAAGTATGACTTCCTTCGGAAGGGAAGTAAAGCCGTGGGTCCCGTGTCGTACATTTACGGCACGATAAAGAACCTCAAGCCTGAAAGAGAGGCCTCTGAGCAAAATTTGTCGGCCGTTTCACGCCCTGAATTGAATGGGATGCTGACGACCTGAGATGTTAAAAAGCGTCCATAAATTAAAAAAAAAATAATAATAAATAAATAAATAAATAAATAAAAATAAACAAATAAATAAAAAATTACTCCCGTTAATTGGATTCCGTGGAGATAATTTAATGTAAATGCGATGATTGAATAGAAGACAAAATTCTATGGAATATCTAAGTGACTAATCGCTAATACTTTTGCAATATCTCTTACACCCTGTATAAACATTTCATTACGTATTATATGAAGGACAATTGACTTTTTCTGGATTGCGCCCCATTAAGCCGTCAAAAGAGTGCGACCTGCTATCGCTTGGAACGCTACCTGTCAATTACCGGAGCCCATGGCTTAATCAAGTCCGTCACTAAGGAAGCAAGAGATGGGCGCGGTGGACCCTAGCCGGTGTTGTTGTTGCGTGCGGTGCATTAGTTCCCTCAGAGCAGGGGAAAAAAATATATGAAGGGAATGGAAGTGGAGTGACGTTTATATAAGGTCTCCGGCGAGGCAATATCGTTTGAAATACTAGGGCAGTTCCATCAAATGGCAAATAGGGGTGTTACCGGGTGACATTCCATATCCCCACGTCAATGGGTTTCATATCCAGGACTCTGACTCCGACGAAAAGTATTAATCTCGCCAACAGCTTCTCTTACACGTGCAGAACATTTCACGCGTTAGAGAAGTGTTCGGTGAACTCTTTTATAACGAAATGATTCGGCTGACTGGTGGGGATGCAAGATATCCTTTATCTCTTTTAACTCCTTTGCCTGGCTTAGAAATCTTTTCACAATTTCAATGCATGCAGTTTTCTTCTAAACAAACATATTAAATCTGCAATGTTCTCCTCCGATTACACTAGTTTATTCCCTGTTCAATGAAATAGAGACGTTTTAATTCTATTAAATAACTAAACGTAAGCATTCTTTACATTGGCATTAGCAGGCAAGTGAATGGAATATTCCTGAATTAATTAAAACGCAAAGTGGACGAAAATCACTTTCGTTAATAGTATGAAACCTAAGCGACTTTTCGCCCATTCTATATATACATACCAACGCTACAATGTTATAATGTTTTTATGTATCAATATAAGTTACATCTTACCGTGTTTTAATGCTATTAATATTGCCGGTTTAAAATAGTTATGCCTTCAATTAAAAAAAATATACAGTGTATGAATTCACTGATATGCACTGTGAAGTGCAGTGAAGTCATCCACATATGGGAAGGACGTTCAGCAAAAACGTACAGACTCAAAGTGTTGGTAGACACACATAACTGATAAGGGTTTTAAGACTGGCATTGTACTTTGTAAACTGTTTAGTATCCCAACTTGTTGCCATGGTACAGAATTAGAGGTTATGGAACCCAACGCTCAGCCGAGAACTGCATGTGGCATCTTCAAGGTGTGTTTGACGAGTCCCCCGATTTCAGAACTCGTCTGAAGCTCGGCCAATCAACGCTGAGCTCCGCCCACCGACTGTAAGCGGAAAGAGATACATACCTTGAAAGTCCTGCATGCAGTTCTCGCCAAAATTCGGTTACCATAACCTCTTAATGCTGGACCACGGCTAACCAGCCCGGATATTTGTACTTTACAGGTGTATCTTGTACCACAACACGAAAACAAACGTAACCTTTGCAAATGCTTCATAAATTGGCAAGTGAATAGTAAGGCTCGCTAGTAATATGTTGTGATCATTTGAAGCGGACCCATTGAATTATGGGTCACCTGAACACTTCTTCAAAGACGAAGTCGCGTCCTTCCGGCTAGTAACTACATAAACACATTTTTGCATAAGTCGTGAATTTGCCCAATTGTTAGTGCCTAAAGCGAGTGTTTTAAAACTTTTGTGCCTAAAGAAATCAATTGGTTTGTATAATGTACTGCTATTCCGTTTACGCGCAGTATAAGAATTACCATTTTCAGTGTACAAGCGTCATTCAATACTTTATGTTGATATTTCATGACTTAAATATTACACGTATAATAATATTTATTTTCACATTTTAGTCTTATTACTTAGTCTGAAACAGATCTTCCGCCCCTGCCTCACAAGGAAACAAATTTGCGTATGGAATAAATTATAGGTAATTATATATAATCTAAAGTCTCATGTATTGAAAATAGCATTAGCATACTCTAGTATTAATATCGTAGACATGGTATATGAATTAAAAAGAGAGAGTGGATGACTAGAGGTTTGATATCAGTTCTTTAAGTTAAATCATGAATATGTAAGAAAATTCTTTGTAAAGAGCAAGTGTTTGCAGAGTATTATACAACTTCAATTACACCCATTGTCGATGCCAAAATTTTTTCAAATTTTCTTCACATATGATGTGGCGCTATTGTTTTTAGCAAATCAAACAATACTAATTGAGCCTCCGGCGAGAGACGCGAGATAACAATAGAATTGTGCACCTGGCAAGGACAGGCTATGACAATAACCCTTTTGTATTTTAGATAAACTAATCTGTTAGGAACAGTGAACATTCCTAACGAGACGTTAACACAGGTGGATTCCTTTCACTTTCACATCGGATGAGCATGGTCTCGCCAATCAGAGACCAAAGAGTTAAAAAGTTAAAAGTGAGCGCGTATGGGAAGTTGAGAACTCACCTACAATATTTGAATATTTTGAAGGCTCGGCGAGCCGTGAGCTCTCTTCTGTGAACCCTGTCAACCATGTGGAGACATTTTAAATTTGTATAAAAGTGGAAACTTCTTTGCTAAAGCACGCGTTAACAGATTGCCAGTCACCGGTGCGGCGAGTCGTGTAGGCGAGTGGAGTGCAAGATGAGATACACGCTATTATAGATTTCAAGCGAGTTCAGTGCTAGATTGAATTTGCTAGATCACAGTTTGTACAGTTCCAGACTTCAGTAAGGCAGTTGCGTAGTTTACGCAGGTGCAGTTCATGTGATATCACGCAGTTCACGCAGCATTTGTAAGCAGATAATAATTAATTATATATCGAGAGTTGTTCTAATAGTAATTTATTCACGTCACGTGCACATCAACGTAAAGTTCGTACATTCTTGAACTTTAAGAATCTCACGTTGAATCGCCGCATGCTTCCAATACTCAATTAACGTCGGCGGCCAGAGCAGATGAAAATAAACGCGACGATCAATGCAGTCAGCAAAGAGTATAGTTCTTCTAACCACACGTTTCCTTCTCCTCAATCCCGCGATTCCGTGAGCGCGAAAAAGCAGAATTGGGTCTCTCGTAGGTATCGTCATCTGCAAGTTTTGACCCCTTGTTACCGCGATGAAAAGAAACGGTCGCAAATTATTTATGTAGTACACAGTGCTTGCATTGTTTCGAGAGTAACAAGTAATTCATCAGTTTATTAAGCTGTGATTCCATGGTTAATAATTTCTTTATGGTTCTGAGTTTAAAAACCACAAACTAACGATTCTCTTGATCATGACCGGTTTAGACGGCCTTGAAAACGGTATCTTATAACCTTTCCATTTTGAAATTAATTTACTGCCGTAGAAAAAATACTGCATGATACCTTACGGACTCGTCCAAAAAATGACACTTTAGGAACTTGTATCACAAATTGCTGTTACAGTGCAGAAGTCACATGTATCTGGGAAGTGGTTAACATTCCAGCTAGACAGATGAACCGACACCGCATATTAATTACATTTCTTAAAGTCATATGCATTGACATGATTTGAGAGTTGTTACAATTGCTATATCTTCAGTTAATGCAAGATGACGATGAAACAAAGGATGATGCAGCTCTTAATTTTCGGAAATATTTGCGCCTATTTTCCTTTGATAATGACTATAGATATTTGGAGATAAGTACATCCCAAGCCTATATCTAAAATGGTAACCCTTTAGAATCATAAAACAAATTTTGGTGTGCAAGTCATATGATCATTTCAAATAACCTGCTGAATATTTCTCCTATAACTGCCGTGTGCTGGAAACAGAATGCACTAAACTAATTTGTAATGTATACAGAGCGTAGAATAGTTAAATAAGGTGCTGTAATATACTGTACATATTCATTAAATTCATCAGAAAGAACAGTAGCTAGACATCAGATGCACTAATTTCAATCATAAGCGAGCATTTTCTAGTAAGTACCCCTCTCTTTTGAGTATGATATTTTATAGTGATATTATTTGCACCTAAGGATCAGCAAAGTGCGACTGCGTTTTGAGGTAGTATTGTGCATGTGCAGGTAGCACATTATAGTTTGAGGGCTGTTTTTTCTGCGAGTGGTAATGCGTTGTGTGTTACTAGGTGCTTTCATTGTATGTAACGCGTGTACTAATAGTTAGTTTTGCTACTACATAAACATAATCTTGAAGAACAGGTTTTTATGTATGATACATGTGTTAAAACGGATTCTTACAAAGAAGTGGTTAGGCTTATCGCAAGAAAATACTTTGGCAATAGTGCTCCATTCACCAATTTGTTTAAAAGTTACGAGAGACCGCCTTTCTTAATGACTACAAATGTAATGTGAATATGTCATACTCTTACGGAAGAAAAGTTAGATGAAATACAGGTATTTCCTTAGCAGATACGGGTAACCGAGGTAGATAAGGCGCGGGTGCGTGAGCGGGAGGTCTGGGATTTGATTCCCACAGGATCGTTCGCCCTGGCTAAGGTTTTTTATCCAGGTTTTCCTGTCCTCATAAATAGGAAATGCTGGAACGTTTACTCCCTTTAAAAAAAAGTTGTTTCCCAATTTATCACTTCATCTCATGTATCATCAGTGTTCACCGCCTAAGATGTCTCAATGGTTAAAAAGGACGCTAAACACTTAAAAAAGGATAGGTATGAACATCATTTTCAACATCTCTTACAATATAGGCTAATTCTTATTATTTTCAATTTTAAATGCAGTATCATTTTATACTTTCAGTAAAAATGAAATAGGTTACGGGGCGACACTATCTTCCTTTTCCCGATTGCGTTGGCTGCACTTCCTACACTCACGTGGCACGTAACTCAAATAACCTCAATGTAGATGGCGATTAATGTTTAAAATATGGAGCAGGGAGAAAAACGGTTATCTCCTATAAGGCGAGCATTCTTGAGATACTCTTACAAATCAGCTAATTTTAGAGTAAAAAGATTACGAATATAAAGATATATGGGCAAAGAAAATTAAAAAAAAAATGAATAAATAAACAACCTTGGAACAAATAATTCTTTCAGGAACTTAAACAGTATATATGCATTTCTGTATATACAATGTGAGATGAAACTGAAGGATTGAGATGTGATGGCCGCGCAGTGAGGTTGCCAACGTTTGAAGAGTCTTAGAGAACTCACTTCCTCTTGAAACGTTGGCAACTCCAACACAGACCCTCTATTCAGTTTTGGCACCGTGTTCAAGTGCATGACGTAGTGCACGTCATCTTCAGCGGGTTGCTTATGTACTCTTTCCTTTCTTTCATTACGTTAACCACTTTGATGAAGAAGGCCACTAATATAAAGTACCTACCAAAAGCCTATTTTCTTCTCGTGGGAAGCTCTGCAAATAAACCACTCAAAAATTAGGAGGACAAGAGCATTTTCGAATGTTTTATTTAACCACTTAAAAGACATGCATGCTGTGTCTTATTGTGCCTATACACTTCACGCGATGCGGTAAACCGACCCCAGCTTTCTAAGAAGGAACGAGTAGGGCTCGTCGAAAATACGACAACAGTACCAGCAGGTGCCTGAATTTGATCAAGGGAGAATTGAGGCATGCTGAGATTTTATTTTATTTTTTAATAGTGCTTAACGTGTTGGGGCACCACAGGCAGTCTACTCAGAGTGAGGGATGTCATGCTGGTGTTCATGTTGGACGAAATGCAAACTCAGCGAAACGTATACGAGACCAGTGAATCGAGGTAAGACGAACACACAGACATGATGGATCCTAATGGCCCTGTCAAACAACGAACGAGAAGGCAGACATTTCCGCATGGTTATTATAATCATGCAGAACGTGTTGCAATTTTAATGACCAGTAGTATATTAGTTAGACCACCTCCTCGGTCTAGTGCTTAGAGTTCTGACTGTTGGCTCGGAGGCCCGGGTCCGATTCCCGGTATATCTGCATAGAAATTTTTCAAAGTAAGGGAGATCTGTAACGGAGTCCACCCAGCCTCGTGAGGACAATTGGGAGGCTGCCTGATAGAGAGCTGCGATCACGAAAGTGGTGTGATAGACGACATACTGATTATGCGCCCCCTGCTATACTACCCTCTATCAACGAAGATGTAAGACGGAGAGAGAGGAAGCAGAAGTCGCTATGGCAGACCAAAGCTCACCCTGTTGCAGTGCCAAATGAGAAAAAGTATGATAGTTTTTAAAGCCACGGTGTCTTTAGAAATAGAGTTAAATTGACTTCTAGTGCCTTTAAATGAAGAGTTCCTCCGCATGCTTTGTTTATATTATCAGAGGCATCTACCGGAAGTAGATACTATTTGAGTGGTTACATTACTTCCTGAGGTGAAATTGACCCATTCTTATTTTTACTTCTAATTATATTATTTAGAGCACCCAAACTTATCTTACATTCAGCTGTTAGTTGTCTCTGAGTCATATCACTCAATTCACGGAAGTTATGGCCTTACTTCTCTTCTTTGGTGTCATATCCTTTATGTCGGTCCTGGTGGTGTAGTGGTTACCATACTTGCCTCCTACACCCAAAACGCGGGTTCGAACCCGGCCAGGACCGATGGATTTTTTCGGGCGTAAAAATCCTAAGTATGGCTTCCTTCGGAAGGGAAGTAAAGCCGTGGGTCCCGTGTGGGTACCGTGTCGTACATTTGCGGCACGAAAAAGAACCTCAAGCCTGAAAGAGAGGCCTCTGAGCAAAATTTGTCGGCCGTTTCACGCCCTGAGTTGAATGGGACGCTGATGACCTGAGATGTTAAAGAGCGTCCATAAATAAATCAATCAAAAAAAAATATCCTTTATGAATAAAAATATGCTTGCTAAATAAAATGTTAAAACAGCTAGAAGCAAGAGAAAATTGCTGAACTTCCAGTAGTACCAATAGAAACAATAACTATAATTGACTATCTTAACAAAGGGCATCAATAATGCGTTATAGAATAGGAGGAAAACATTTATTAGCACTGAATAACTTATAAAAGTACATATACTCGCTTGTTCCCAGCTTCACAAGAGTATATTGTAGCTGCAAGTAAAGTATTTACGTCCCTAAGTACCTCATAAAAACTTTGTGCTCATAGCGTCCTCAATTTAAAAAACGTTACTATTAACCATGTTTACAAAAATCAAAACAATCAACTAAATAAATACTTTTTTGAAAAGAAAAATATATTAAAAAGAGAGCTATTAAATATGCACTGCAAACCATTGAAAATGCAGAAAGCAAAGAGTTTAAATTTTACTCTAATGTAATACATTTAATAGCGGGAGTACAGATGAAAATATCTAGCCTGGAATAGAAGTGCTGCGTCCCTGTTAACGGATTCCTCAACTCGAGGCAAGCAATCTCCGGGCGAACCCAGATTACATGCCGCTGTGTTTCGCGAGACTCAACACAACCAGTGCGAGCTACTTTGAAAACCAAATGACAGCAATAAAGGTTGTGTAATGGAAGATTCCCCGCCGTGTCAAAGCCGCCTACTTCGGCAGCCACCGCGGGATGCTGTGCTCCTCTTCCCCAGCTCATCCGCTCTCTTTCATTACGGCCGAAAAAATTCCCCCATCGATTCTACCCTAACGCAATGCACGCCGCACTCACCACCGTAATTAAATTTATCGCCTACGCGACCTCTTAAAACTTTAAAAGATTTCACTGTATGTGCACGTATGCTATAAACGATATATGATATTTATAGTAGTATAATTTCAAATTTATCGTTTCCCTGTGAGATGGGGTAAAAACTCCACCTGATTTTTGCATAAGTGTTTCTTTGGGTGATTTTCAAAACTACTGCTACCAGAATACAAACAAATGTTCAAAATTTTATCCGATCTTACGTTTCATCGCTTGTTAAGGTCAAATTGTATGGTCCAGTTCAGCGGTTTTCACACTATGCTTGACCGTGAACTCCCTTTAAGGGGAGACTATAATGAAAATATTAATAAACTGAGAATGCTCAAATTTGACACCAATGCTCATGTAATGATGCCAAACAATCCAACTAAATTCGTGAGCATTGCGTTCATAATTTTGAGTTTTTTTTTTTTTTCTGAAAAATAACATTAATGAAATGCTACTTATATTTATTCAAATATTAAGGTATTTCTCTAAAAAATTAAAAAGTATAAAAATGAAAAAGTGTAGATTACCATATGGTCACGCAAGAGAGAGAGAGAGAGAGAGAGAGAGAGAGGAGAGGGAGAGAGGGAGGGAGGGAGAGAGAAGAAGGGAGAGATTTTTGTTAAAATGTCATTTAAAAGTTCAAAAAATATAATTGACAACAATTAAAAGTTTTAAACATTACAATATTTTGACCAATATTTTTGTAACTATATTATAAAAACGTTTATCTTAGTTTTATTCAGCACACTTTCAAGTCTAACAACAAAAATTAATATTTCTAGCTCAATTTTTGTGGAAGTACAGTAGAATTTGAAATTCTAAATTGTTTTGGCATCCTAAAGATTTGGTTGTTTGGCATGAGATATCTTTTCAACTTATAAAGTTAATGTTGTCTAGAACAATCCTAGCTGGTAAGATGGATTTCTCCTTTTCTTTGCCGATGTATGTAGCTGCAGCTTGTCTGTGTGCTGCCTGGATTCTCTTCTTGTCCTGATGCAGCCAGAGCTACTGCTGCTTGAAGATCTTTTTGGAACTTTCTCCGGATAAGGGAATGCAAGCTCTCTAATTTGTGTACTAACCATGTTAAGCCCAGCCTTAATACGACCTTCAAAACAGCTGATTGGAGGATCATAGAAGCTTTAAATTTTGTAAACATGTAAATCAAACGTCATTGAATTTATTTCTGCCAAAAATTACAAATTTAGCACTTTGACCGAAAGTAAACTTTTTTCAGTATAGCCTCCCCTTATAAAATTATAGCTGTTGTGGACTCTTATAAGATTTAACTCAAAGTTTAAACTCCTAAATTAGCATCCTATATATTTTTTTTCCAAAAATGTTCATATCTCAGTTTCGAAAAGCAATAATAATATTATATAAAAGTTTATAATTCTCATTAAACAACATTAAATAACGAACAATATATGATGATACAACAATACTCGTTAATTTTAAATCCTGAACAGGGGGACGGTGCTGTATTTCACTTCCGAACCGTGATGTATGGGCTTAATAGGAGAAATTTGTATTTTCAGTTCTGATGCTACGTTTTACAAACGCTTTCTATACTAGTTTTTAGATAAATGAGTCTAGAAAAATATTTTTCACATATACGTTATTAGGGAAGGCATATTTTCGTAGCTGCCTTTGATAATAATTTGAGAAATGTCGGCAGGCGAGCCCCAGCCGACGCATCTTGCTGCCAAAAGAAGAGCGCTATGACTATAACGGTACATATTTGATCTGGCTCATCCATTTGTTCCGTTTATCTATTTGAAAGCTTCTTCCGAACTAATAGCCGCTTTAACTTTCATTTAAATTTACCCTAATTAAAAATACACAGCGTAAACTTGCTTTAGTGATTCATTGTTTGTATTCACAAATTTAATAATAAATTGTGCTAGCAGTGTTCTAATGCTTTATGGATTATGCTTACTGACTGGCGTCAGTACGCCAGTCAGCCTTCTAAAGTCAAGATCGCGGGTTCGAGCCCGGCTAGGACCGATGGATTTTTTCAGGCGGAAATCCTAATGGCTTCCTTCGGAAGGGAAGTAAAGCCGTAGGTCCCATATCGTACATTTACGGCACGAAAGAGAACCTCAAGCCTGAAAGAAGAGGAGGACTCTGAGCAAAATTTGTCGGCCTTTTCATGCCCTGAATTGAATGGGACCTGAGATGTTAAAGAGCGTCCGTAAATAAAACAAAAACAATTTTTGTGGATCCCCGGGCTGGGCTGTGCAAGTAACGCTCTTCCATGCATGCTGTAACTTACCTTGCCTACCACCATTGATCGGAAGAAAGTAAAGCCTTTCCCGTATCTTATATTTACGGCGCGTAACCTCGAACTTTAAAGAAGAGGCTTCTGAGCAAAATTTATCGGCCTTTTCACGCCCTGAATTAAATGGGACGCTAATGAGTAATGATCAAATATGTTAAAGAGTCTCCTTAAATTAAATAAATAAATAAACCTTAATCTAGCTTGTCACCACTCTCTTCATCAAATTCGAAAGTTATTTTCTTCTGTTAATTATACGATTTTACAATGCATAAAATATTAGAGAAAACACCGTAAGAGTTCTAGAACATAAAATCAAGCTTCCTGTTCCTCTGCTCCCAAATCCAGTTTTCACAAAATGGAGTACTTGCTTGAGAGCTACAGCTTTCAACAATCATTACTGTCATTAAATCAAAGAGATTTTAGCTATTAATATTTTCTAATGCTAAATTGTCTTTCATAAATACGTATTTATATAATTTAATTAGGATGTTGATTCTATTTAATTAATATGTTTATTAAAATGTAAGCAGTAGTTCCAATTAAAGTTCTTGAGAAGACAAAACCATCTACAAGTAGGGTTTTATTTTCTTGTTGCTATTGAAGGAGTAAAATCTCTGTAATTCCTACTAATTAGTGCTCTGGTTCAAATCGCTTCAAATTACGAACTTTTTTTTTTCTTACGCGAATATAAAGCAGCCAGAATTTAATATACATTTATTTAGTTTATTTTTATATACATGTTATAAGCGTGTTAAATGTTTAGATATTACTTTTACTTGCAACTGTAGTTTAAATACCAACTTTCACCGATTTTTTTTGTGGCAAAAAAAAATCATCTGCATTAAAATGAACGTGATTGTGCACTTTTCCGTCATTGAAGTGCTTTCAAACTGTGCAGCAAGTTAGAGATACCTTACAAAAACACCTGGAGGGAAAGGTAAGATAGGAACGAATGTTCTGATGCAATAAAGAAATGAAAGGGGTTAACTTTTTATTTACGCTTCGCCAATTCCCTCAGAATCTGTAGTTAGAAAATGGTTACGAACTCTTATGGAAGGGATATCATTGGTAGCACTTGAATTTCCATCATTTGACACACGTATTTTGTTACGAGAGGTATAAACAGGAAGGTTCATACTGAGCCTAGCAAGATGGATGATACTGCAGAGTTATGGACCACATAAATCAAGCATCATATAGCGACTTCATTCCAACAGTACCATCAGGATGCAGGGTTATGATTGGATCTTGAAAATAATTAACTCTACTGACATAAACAGAGCGGACTATCACTCATTCATGCAGACAATGCCGGGCAATGATTTGTGCTTCTTGCATATTTTCATTGCATCAAACATGTGTCACAAACCGCAGCAATGCCAAAGCGATAATCGGATTCGAGATGTATTTGTTCAAAAAGAATTCTCTGTTTTTAACCCCGCTGATTTATAGTCTGGTTGTCCGAAATCTCTCTGCGATACACATATGGCCATTTGCAATTGAATGCGTAACACACCTACTAATCTCAAAATATATAATTCATGCTTTTACTAAAGAAGTGAGCCTCAATGCAGCTTTATTAGTACAAGCAGGACGCAGCAGCAATCAGAGCATGGGAGATGTGGTTTTTGAACGTAAAATCTTCACATCATGACATCACTTAGCACCCTTGCGACTTCATAAAGTCCTTTGTCGCTCTTAACAGGTATATTGCCTGTGATTATCAATAAGATTTAAAAAGTTTTCCATCATACTACCTTCTATATCAGAGCAGCAGAAATACGCGTAAAATACATTAAAGCACACATTTTAATAAAAATTAGAAATTAAGCATTTCTGTTATATTCAAAACCTGCAACTTCAGACATTTATTTTGGCTAAGATAGGCAGACGGGAGGGGGCACTTGAAATACTTAAAATAGACATTTATTAAAACATAACATCACTCATTATTAATGACAGTAATTAAGACTCTTAGTAATTTTATTGCACAATTAAAGTACTTGATATTACTTTTCTTATTTACAAGCAACTTTTTCAAGGTATCAACTGTCATAGTCAGCTGCTTGTCAAAGAGAATATTTTTCATCGTGGAAAAAGAACGTCGCATTTCCACTGAAGTGATTCAAGCATTTTTTTTAAACAAGCTATTTTGGAAGGATGCATGCCAGTAACAACAGAACATTCACCTTTCAGAATATAATGCAAATGTTAAGACAACGTAGTTTTGAATAGTCCTGGCAAATATCAAAAGATGCGCAATAGTTTCTAGTCGAGTTCATTATCTATTCATGTGTATATAGGGGAATCAGGTTAATATCTCTCTTACTTCCGTACTGAACACATTATAGGGACGGTTTATTGCACAGCTGTACCGCTCTCATTTTGTTCGCTTGCAATTGTTTGTTACATTTATGCAGCTGAGAAGTTACCCCTACCACATATTTCCCAGAATTGTCTCAGCAGATCGACACACGGTCATTCGCCAGGACTATTCAAAACCACAGTACTTCACTCATACTCTCAATTTCCTGTTATTCGTATGCCCGAGGTAACCGTACGTTCCTTTCATGAAAGTTCTGCTATATAAAGAGCTAAAGTGAATGAGTTGAGGAGAAATTTTTTGACTGCTTGAAAAGAAATAAATGTATAACAAGGTTCTCAATAGATATTTTTGAGGTGAACATACTATTTAATTTTTTACAACTTTTTTTTATTTCGATATATCGAAATTCTATATGTTCCATTTAAAATCAGTAAATAATCGCAGAAAAATACATAAAGATCAAAAACCTGCAAAAAAAAGGGGGGGTTTAAACCTTAAAATAAACAATAAAAGCCAATATTCGCATCAAAGAAAATAAAAACTGGCCCTACTGACCCCAAATGTAGGGAAACATGTCCATCTGACTCTTAAATATATCCATTAAGATAAAAAAAGACATTTTTGTCCAACATTTGGGCTTTGGTCATAATGGTGTAGAATACGTTACACTGTATATAATTTGTTTATAATAATGATTCGTCATTTTATATTCGGTATCAAAATCAACCATGGAATATAAAACTACATTCTGAAAAAAAATATTTCATATCGGTAGATATAATAATGTCAAAGGGAGTTCTATACTTTAGTGATGCCTCTGTTGTGACTATAGAGTTTTACATATTATTTGCAATTAAGTGCATTTTGTTTTGTGTTTGAGTATTTTGATTGTTTTTGTTTTAGTTTTAAATTGAGAACGTTTCCCAAACACATTAAAACCAGCGTTTATAACAGCTGGCTTAGTGCAACAAACTCTATCCTGAACGTGATAACTTATGATATCGAACTGTAAATACTTTTCACCAGAGTTGATTCACTCAATTATTATTTTTGTATGTATTATCGATTTATAAGAGCACATGGAATTAAAAAAAAAACTGAAAAGGGCAGAGGAGAAAAAAAGTATTATAAAATATATATTACACTTTTTCCCCAGATTCTATGTTTGGCCTGCAGCGTGCTATCCATGTCCAAAGCACAGAAAAGGTTATGGAATAAAATAAATAACAATATTATTATGCCAACATCGCCTCTCAGAGAACATTTGCTGTCCCACACGGCATATGAATTTGCCTATCAGCAGCAGCTGCAGGGGTTGGCAATACTGACACAGTATTTTTATCACGGTATCGGAAAGAGACAAACCGAGAGAGACGCCGGGACCGGTGTGTGCACCCCACTGATAAGACAACTGACAAATGTGTCGGGTACCGGTATCTCCGACCGCCATCTTCGTCTGCCTACTCGAAATCAAAGCGCAGCACAACAAAATACGACCGCGTTCGACGCCGCTCTCCCCCAAACCAACCGCAGCGGTAATTGATGTACCGTGCTCATAAACTCTTAGTAAGGATGAATATGCTTCATATATTATTAGCCTCGTTTTGCTTCCCCTTCGGATTATTTATGAAACGTGCTCACCGCGGCACCAACAAATGGGACCAAACAAATGATGCCATTTTGCTTGTGTCGGCCATTCTGATGCGAGGCGAAGCGCTTGGGGTTTACCGGGTCGACTCTTCCAGTTCAATCCCAGTTACCTGGTAGTAGTAGAATGTAATAGAATAGAATGGAAAATTAGACAAACAGATTGAGGACCCATGCTTACGGATAGGCAGAATAGGTGGATGGCACAGATGAAAGAGATTGATAAGGGGCCAAGAATAAAAAAGAAATGAAATGAGCAAGAGGGATAAAATAGTGTGGGATAAATAAGATTGATGCGATGAGATGAAACGAACAGTGAATGAAAGGGATATAAGGAGAATGGATAGTCGAAAGAATGATACGAGAAAGTAGTGATGTAGATACATGAAATGAGATTGTACACAAAGATCGAAAAGATGCTCTTGAACACATGCTACTGGCTTGGAATAACATCGGACTTAGGAATATGGTGGGAAATATATAGGCAATTCCACGTGAAATCGAATGAATAATTAGAAAAAATTACGTTACATTTAAAAATTTTAACACCTGTATTACATATAAATATAAACCCTAGGTTTAATAGGTTTCTTGCTTGCAAAAGTTCCCAAAGTTAAAATATTTTATCAAAATGTCTATTTTAATTAGAGACGACTTTTTAAAATAGAGATTTGGGCGCCTCCTTTTAAAACCCATATCTTTAAAATTTTTGTAAAGAATTATTATTCTTTTCCAAGTTCTAGGCATATATTAATATTCTTAAATAGTTAAAAAAATTTATAAAGTGACAAAATTGCAATAATAAAGAGAAATACATACATTTTTTTCAGATTTGTGCTCCAAGGTAAATGAGTATTGAAACAACAAAAATTTGTACCTAGAAGTGCAGCCATGCACGCTGATAAGAATCGTAACACGGCCAGACTGACCGATTATGGTTTAAGGACGCCCAAACAAGATCATTAGCGCCCAAACATAGCAAAATATGGACGAGAGATATGAAAGGGGTAAAAGAAATAAATAAATAAATAAAGAAAGAAAGAAAGAAAGAAAGAAAGAAAGAAAGAAAGAAAAGAAAAATGAAAAGCCAAAATGAATGAAAAAAAATTAAAAACTAATCATAAAATTCATAAAAAACACCATATTGACCATAAACAATAGAAAGAAAGAAATTAAACAAAACGGAAAACACCAGTAAAAAACGACACATTAAACCTAGCTCCATAGGCCATAAAGGCGAGTCAAATGACAAACTCGAGCAATAGTTAACACATCGACGCAAGAACGGAAGGTTAAGCATTGAGTAGCCCTAACAGTAGCGAATTGGAAAAGTTCGATTAAGATGTGGACATCGTCAGCACTCTCAAGTCAAAGTATGGCTGACCTCTCGCTCGGCCCCTAACGGCCATAGATGGACATAATTATTAAACCCACGGATTCCAAATATAAAATAATAAAGTTCTTGATGAAACTTGCAGATAATATCGGTACATACAAGGGGCAGTTGTTGTTTCTAGCATACTCTTTTGGCTTTAGGCCCTTAGAAATTGTTGATTTTCACATATATACGATAAATTTATCACATTCAAAAAGAAAGCAAATGGATTTAAAGCAAAGAGCCTTTATACTTTATGTATCTTGACTCATTTTATGTTTTTTTTTTTTTCAGCCAATACTATTGTAATTTTTCTTAGTCTCCAATTTCATAAGAAAGGATGTTTCTTTTATTAACTATTTATTAATTTTAATACATTGTAATTTTTCTTAGTCTCCAATTTCATAAGAAAGGATGTTTCTTTTATTAACTATTTATTAATTTTAATACAATCTCTTGAGCATTTTATTGGCATAATTAGCGATATACGACTCCAAAGATGTGGATGTTTGCATAAATAAATTAGTGTGATTAACTAGTATTTCTCGCACATTGAAAAACACTGTCACATAAACCTCGAACTCTCTACCCGAAGAGCCGATGCTTTTCAAGAGAACTCAACCGAACTGCAACAACGATCTCTCACAGCCTTTAGTGCCTCTTATTCATAGCTTCTCAACGAAATTATGTAACATCGCTCCGAAGCAGGCGGCGAAGGATGAAAGCTAAAAACTTTGCTGTACTTCAGTGAAACCGAGTTTCAAACATTATGGGGAATACAGAGATATAGCCTTACTTGTCTCAACTTTGGGAACACGTTCTAATGAAGTACACTTTGCAAGGAGCTGTAAACTGTGAGCATCACACAAATACGATGTCTATTAGATTCTCTATAAATATTCAATTTCTCCCAAACTAGGCGAGAGCTAAGAGAGGGTGTAGAAGTGTTTGGCTATGCACCTGGGAGTCCTTTGAGAATCTTGGATCTTTAACATAATGCATTAACTGGGGCGTGAAACCAAAACTAACGTAAATTAAATGCATTTTATTTTTTATACACAGATAAGATCCATTGGCCGTTTTGCTTTCAGAAATCGTCCTCCCATTTTCTCCTGGGACATCCCACATCTTGAAAAGGCCCTTATCCCTCCCCCACTGAAATATAATATGTTGCAAACCTAATTATCATATTTCATATATTGCAATTAATAATGTGTAACGTATATGTATAATAAGGCATAATGCTCAAATGTGAATTGTACATCGACAAAAGAGAAAGTCTCTGGGGTTTTCTGTTATGTTAGCTTGGAAAGCCAAGGGAAGATGAACCCGAGGGTCCAGTGTTATGCTATAATTAAAAAACTGCCGTTGCAAGGTTAATAAAATGCAGGACTTTTAAACTCGTTAGGGTTCTGAACCCGATAGGCTGTAGTACTCTTAGCCTTTAAACTAGCCAATGTCGATTAAATGTTTTAAACTTTTAAAAAAGAGCGAATGGCACGTGTGGTAGGTGAACTTAAACCAGTCAATGGGAAATGTATGTTTGAACTTTTAAAGATAGGCGCGAGAATTCGCGCAACTGTGTGACCCTCTGAGACATCGTTAGGTAAATACTTGATTTGAATTTAATATTTAAGGAAGCGTTTCCTCGGCTGGGGCACTCATAAGTTCGACGTTGTTGAGGTATTCAATGGTCAAAATTAGCTCAGGCGCAAATAAGTTCTATTTCGGATGACGGCACGCAGTTCCGATACATCACTTAGGCAGTTTTGAAGTTGATACTCATCTGAGAAGAAGTTATCAGTTACGCAGTTCGGATACATCAGTTAAGCAGTTTTCAGTTTCACACGCCGCGGCACTAATCTATAAGTTTCACATGTGGCAGCTAAATTTGTATTGGAAGTAAATAAGTTTATCGTACACAAAACACCAGAGGACGCGAAAGAGTTTTATCATAGAGTATCAAATTTTTATTTCTACTAATGAACTTCTCTCCGAGTCCTGCTGAGTACGAGTCAACAAAATAGCACCAGAATTCATTCCAGAAAAATTGTCATTGAAGTGTAGGCTGCAACACCGAAGGTTCATTCATCAATCTACCAAACCGCTTCAAAATTGACATCACAACGTGAGACCACTCGAAGTCGACAAAAAATCGTTTCAAAAATTGGTGCTCAACTTGGAGCACTTAGTTCGGAGACTAATGAACCGCTATAATCTCTAAGTCATTGTGCCTTTTTGTTAGTCTTATTGGCGCTATTTTCTGGAAGGTTTGTAACATTTTTCTTTGCATTGCTGAAAAACTTTTATTCTGTTTCTAATTTCTTTACTTAGGATGTGATCTTTAAGAGTATGGCCTGCATTTCCGAGGAACTTAATCTCTTGCCTTTTCTTATTATTCTTGTCAGATTTATTCATTGTCCCGTTTTGTGCTGCATATCTTACCATCGGATCGGGTAACTGCATAAAAGCTTAGCATTCTCTTTTCTTATTTTATTTCGCAATGTTCTTGTAATGGCACTACAAAGAGTTCGGACTTTTAAAAATAGTTTCACTCCAAGTTTGCCAATTTGTATTTTTGAAATTATATTCTAACATTAGCATTATATTAAGTAGCTGAAACAGCACCCAAACAACGCAACATTGTGGTTTTCACAGAAATATTTAGTTTTCTGCTTTTGAGGAACACTAAAAATTAAAAATATGGCGCCTTTGTGTGACTGTTTCAGTATTAAATTTATTTCTACATATATGGTTCTTATTATTTTACAAATATTGATCTTTATAAGTTACTTTATTCTCCATTTTACTGTGTACATATACATACATATTAAAAAGTGCCCACCTTACATCTAATTCGACGATTTCAAATACTGATTGGCATATGCTCATAAATTACTTTAAATAGATTTATTAAGTGCTTTCGATATACTTTTTCTACCATTATGTTCCAAAGATTTTCCATAAACACCCTATCAATGTAAATGTGTCTAACTATCACAGCATTATTATTTATCCTATGCTACTGTGGAACTGTTAAGATAGTGACTTGCAGAATGCTTTGGTTGCTTTCCTTATTATCACTCTCATGTAATCACTGGTGGGGAGGGGATAATTCTACTGCCAGTAACCCAACTTGTTCATCTTTAGCATTAAAAATGAAGCTAACAAATCATTTCCGTTAAGTGATGAATATATTCTATTCTGAACTGAAACCAGCATATTCATTTACACAATTTATGTAGTCTCCTATCCCAATAAACCAAACGGAGCAGGTAGTAACACTTAGGTCTCGCATTTGGAAGATCTCAGGTTCAAAACCCTTTGCTCTCCTTTTTCTTACAACTTCACTACAAAATTTTGGTTAAAACTTTCAGACCAAGTGAGCTGACGCTGTGCGGCGTGTCGGTGGATTTGAGAAAGCTCCTTTACAGGCTTCTGGGAGAAAGGTTCTGGAAAATACTAGG
The DNA here is from genome assembly GCA_030762175.1 of Metallyticus violacea. Taxonomy (NCBI): domain Eukaryota; kingdom Metazoa; phylum Arthropoda; class Insecta; order Mantodea; family Metallyticidae; genus Metallyticus; species Metallyticus violacea. The sequence goes on from CM060834.1 coordinate 56,262,274, forward strand.
GACCCCACCTACAACTAGGAATTGCTGGCCCTAGCTCCTGGGCATCTCCCTTATTTCATCTCTTCCTCCCTCCCGGACGTACACCCCTTGAAGGCAGTAGGCACAAAAGGCCCAACATTGTGGCATTCTCTCAGTCTCAGCCTAACCTTTCTATCCCCTCAATGGCGTAATGGCATTATTTCACACAAGTTAAACGCTCGTCTTCTACTACATTGCTTTACTTAATGCGTTTTACAGTCTCAGATAATTATTCCAAAAAGTATGTCATGACAATAAATTCAACTATAAGCATTGCCGTACTCCTGATCGAATTAATTAATTTTCTTCTGTCTACTCGATTCATTTTCTTAATTTAAACACATCCGGAACCCCATTTCACAACCTAACTAAACTGATAAATGAAAGGAAGGTACGTTCATTACACGAACCAAGTGAGAGACAAAAGATTCAACATTTCAACAAGACATATACGAAGGAGCGAAATAGAAGGAACTATTGAACATATTGCAGTAACGCGTCAATTAACGCTCTGAAAGTCGGTTCTAGTGGTATAGTGGTAACCATACTTGCCTTCTAAACCAAAGTAAGCGGGCTCGATCTCGGCCAGGACCAATGGAGTTTTTCGGGGGTAAAAACTCTATGGCTTCCTTCAGAAGGGAAGTAAAGCCGTGGGTCCCATGTCGTACATTTACGGCACGATAAAGAACCTCAAGCCTAAAAAAAGAGGTCTCTGAGCAAAATTTGTCAGCCGTTTCACGCTCGGAATTGATTCGGCCGCTGATGACCTGAGATGTTAAAGAACGTCGGTAAATAAACAAAACAAAAAAAAAAAAAAAAAAACGCTGTGAATACTCAGGAAAGAATCTATCTTTCTAATATCTTAGACATCGATCAGGTGCCTCAGAGAGAAACTTATTATACAGCCATGGGTAAATACAGGGCTACTCATCTGCCCTGTTCAACTTTAAATCCTTGCACGCTCTTGTTTAGCAAATCTTCATCCTTTATTCTGCTAGCCTACAGATTTGACACCTTGCGAGGTTTGGCACACGTTTAAGAAGAAAGCCACGAAGCAGCTGAAGGAGACTACAAAAAGGGACTTGGCGGGTTGTGGAAGGGATGCTGGGATATGTATTTGGAGATATTTTATAATACCTGGCAATTGCTATATACCTAATGACAGGATAAGTTGGCAACAACTCTTATATGTCCAACAATTTACAGGTTTTCAATTATTAGCAAACTTCATTAAAAGCTCTAATAATTTGTATTCTAATGGACTTATTTCCATTATAACTACCATTGCGACTTACGACTGTGTACCGCATTCTTCACCCCAACTCGGCAGGTTCCGTGTTCCCAGCTTTAACCACGCCCTCATTTCTCTCTCGTGTTTGTTGCATATATCTGCATAATGCTCTTTATCTAGTTTTCTTTACTCTTGAAAACAGTGATGTTTTCCTTACATTAAGTCATAGCTGAAGACTATATTTGTGGATCTATGTTTCAGCGTTTGTAAGCCGCCTTCTACATTTAAGTTTTAACTTAATTCTAATTATATTCGAATTCAGCATATACCTTGTTAAGAGCGGATGGTACTAAGTTTTCTGTAGAGCATCAGTGGGAATCCAACATTCTGCGTAAATATATACTTCTATGCTAAAAGGGATAATATTTTTTTTAATTTAATTCTTTTGCGGAGAGTTTCTCAAATTTTAAATTACAAAAGACGTTACTTGATTCTTGGAATAGAGTAGTAGTTTTCAAAACGTTGTGAGCAGCTTTTTTAAAAAATGTTATTGTATATGGTTTAAATAAAACTAAGACAATATTAGAAATACAAATTGTCAAAGAGAATTGTTTGATAAACGATGCAAGCATTTTCCAAAACTTTTAAAGTTTGACGAAGATTGCTGATTTATTCCTGTAGGAAAATGTTTGAAAGTTCAAGAATATTTGGAAGAGTAAGCCCAATGTAGCATTAACAAAAAAATTTTTTTTTCACTTCTTCGTTATGTTTCAACCAGTAACATCAGCCAAAGACATAGTCTACGACAGAAAAGATGTGGACAATTAGGAGTAGGATCCAAACACAATGTAACATTTTACTTTGTACAGTATGCACTACTGTTATAGCTTATACATTCCATAATTAAACCAAGGCCATTCAACTGTAAAGTCTAAGCTGATGCATCCAAGGCAATATATTCACGTACATATCCAATACCTAGTCTGGTTGTTAAACACTATGTACCAAGAGTATTTCGCAGCCGAGAGTATACTTTCCTTAGGCAGTTGCTGCAATTCAAATCGATGGAACTTAACAATAAATACGCAGGAACTTATACGAGAAGTCAATATTTATCGACAGGGGTTTAGCGTTCACTTATCAAAAGCCGGAGACAGTACTATGCCCCATGGAAGCTATGAACTACAGGCTCAGGTGCACAAATGTATACTTTAATTTCAATCTCTGCAAGACCACTACACCACGATAAAACTGAAAATTATAAAGAATTGCCTTCGGTTAATTGTTTCTATCCTTAAGGAAATTAACCTACATATTTCACACTCGTTCATTCCAACACGTGCTATTAGTTCTTTAAAGTCTGTCCCAGCTTTAATATCTGCTAATAATTTATTCCGATTTATTGAACAACGGGTTTAGTGATTCGTTTGTTTACACCGTATTTCGACTTAAAACTGCAATATGTATTTGCGGCTTTAACAATTAAACATTTTAAATAGTTTGATATTAAACTTATTTTCTGCAGTAGTTTGAGTGGTTACCGTTCGCTTACTCGATCGCTAGTGTAAGTTGAGGCAGGTAAAGCGATACCTAGGCGTTTGCCTTTGGATATTTCAATTTACTATGCCAATTGTCTCACTAATTTCTTAATGTTTATAATATTTAACGCAGTCCCTCGACAAGCCTACATTTAGAAAATGAGCTGCAGTACTAGCTCTGTCTCCAGTTTGCGCGGCTCTAATATCAGACTTGACTTGTAATAATTTTCATTAGCAGCTTAACTGGGTCACATTTGTATCTCATATCTATCATTTGTATTCTTCTTGCATCACTATTCTCATTGGAGTACAGATAACTACAGTGTTTCGTTATTTTTTTTTTGGGGGGGTTCTTTCAGAATTTAAACTGATAGTAAATTTGCATTCCAACAAATTAAAATTCACCTGCAACGATGTAAATATGCTCCGTTTCGTTTTACAGTCACATAATCAAATTCGATTGTCGCTATGGATTTTTAAACATTTACTTAAAAATCAGCCAATGCATATCGTTAAAAATTTTAATGAGACTGTGGCAGGCAACTGGATCCTTAATAGTGTACAGGTTTCTTGAAATCTTACGTGCACCTCTCCAAAGATCATTAGTATGTACTTCAGAGTTGATCTTCAGTAAAGAGGGTCGAGCGAGTCAGCTGGTATCACTGATTTGAATTCTGAAAATTAAAATCTGTTCGCTACTCTAGAGAAAGTGGTTGAAAAGGGAAAACTCAGTGAGGACCTCTTGTAGATCAATGAGAACATCCTGAAAGAGTGTTGCTGCTTTTTCTGGCTGACAATGTAGTTGTTTGACACAGTTTTATTATATGAAACAGTCAAATTAGAATGACAAACCGTCCTATAATAAAAGTAGACATTTTATGAATAAATTGCAAAGAATCTGAACATTATTGTTGACAGAAATTTAAGTTTGCCGTTGATGAGATTATTAATGTGATAGCTGAATGCTTCTCCAGCATGAAACTTCAACAATGTGCGCGTGAACGGATTAATTAAATGACATTATCAATGCTTGAGTGACGTTTTCAGGTACAAATGCTCATGCACATGTTATGAAATATAATTTTAAATCCTTTATCCTTTTAATGGAACATTTAACTATTTTGTAAACAACAAATGCATGAATGCAACTATACCGGGTGTAACAATAAGGTACGGTACATTCCTCACACGTACAAGAAGAAAATACGTTATATGAACGAGCATTCCGAAAGTTTTACTTCCATATTTCCATAACTCATTTTCTCCAACTCTTAATAGTACATTAATCATGGAAAACACATGAACAGAACGTACCAATACACCGCCACGGGTGGCCGAGGTCGTTAGGGCGCGGACTCGTGAGCGGGGGGTCTAGGGTTCGATTCCCATCAGGGCTGCCCTCCCTGACTGAAGTTTTTTCCAGGTTTTCCTCAGTTCTCATAAATGGCAAATACCGGGGAGGTACATTAAACTTAGGTCTGGGACATTTCCTTCCTTAAAAAATATCCTTTCCCAATATATCATTTCATCTCATGCATCATCAGTGTCCACCGCCTGTGGTGCCTCAGTAGTAAAAACGGGCGTTAAACAGTCCTAAAAAGTACTAGTACACTACATGAAGCTCTTTCTTACACGAAATGTTCAAAATGCTCTCCGCTAACATTGATACATGCATCAACCCGCCGTCGCATTGAACCTCGGATGAGCTGATGTATCCCTGGAGAATTGCGTATTGTTTCGCAGCCTTTCACATTACGGACACGAAGACTCTGCATCTTGTACCGGGGTTCGATACACAAGAACATTCAAATGCCCCCACAAATAAAAGTGTAGTGGAGTTTCGATCGCAGGTCAACATTACCTTCGTTCAAATTGAACACGCAACACTGGCGATGAACCTAAGAATTACAACTTGACCTGACATGTAAGAGTTTCGTGTGGTACGCTGGTATGTTCTGTCCGGTATGTTTTCAGTGATTAATGTACTATGAAGAGTTGTAGAAAACGAGTTTTAACATGGAATTAAAGCGTTTTCAGGCCCATGTCCATATAACATAGTTTTTTCTTCTACGTGTGAGGAACGTGTCCTGAACGTTTGCCTGTACCTAATTGTTACATTTCATAGTTATTTTAACCTATCTACCAATCTTAAAGTTTATTGTGGTGATTATGGAATGATGGTATCAGTTTAAAATTCTTGAAATAAAGCTTATTTCCACTGTTAATTAAGCTCTAGTGTACAATATTATACAGTGAATTTAATTATCCAAATAATTACATTAATTTTTTTCGAAAAAAAGTTAAACATGTTAGAAATAATGAATCAGACTTGAAAAATTCGGGTCACGGCCGAGATTCGAAGCATGGATCTTCAGCCATTAATCTCTCTCAACTATTTATACTAGAAGCCTGAGCTATAAGTAGGTACTTTCAGCATTATGAGTCGCCTCTTAAGGAACAAACCTCCATTGTAGAGAAACCTTAAGGAGGTCTTACAGGGTATAGAATCAGATGAGAGAGGCTCGGGAATCTGGTAGCTTAGTTCCTAGTACGCCAACTGGAAGGTTGAATACCCTGGTTCGAATCCCTTCCTTGACCCGCATTTTTGTAGCCTGATTCTTCATTTCCAGCTTACGTCCTACACATGGCTAGTGTGAAAGAGCAATTTCCAAATATAAAAGTTAAAAATGCATCTACAGCTTTTAATGTTCATAGCACAGAGCATGCATTAGTATCTCGATTAGCCCAAGCAGATTAATATTAGAAGATATTTCCTGAGACTGTTTAAAATGCTCCGAGCATTATACACTTTTTTTTCAAAATGTGTAAAAAGCACGAACATAATAATTAAAGTATTCTGTGATCTCATTTTAAGACAGTTTTTCGAAATCCCCAGTCATCGCACATTGCTCTTGCTAATAAAAGGTACAAAGACAGCGCAATTTTATATAATACAGTTATAATTGCAATCTGGAAAATAAACTTTTCTCTCCTATAATTTACGGAGCAGTACTTGCTCTCTATCCCCACACACTTCCAGATACTGCTTAAGCTTATGAAGCACATGCTACTGGTCTATTATTTGTAACATTTTACCTGTATTTTTATACTATTTTAGTAATAATTCGCATAGCGTCTGCTATCAGTCGTATTCATTGAATTCTGTTTCCGAAGCAGAAGTACTGTTCTAGGAATAATTCCAGCAAATTTCAAAGTGGATAAAAAAAAAAATACTACGAAAAAATGTAAGATATCCACACAATGTAAATAATAAGGACACATCTCTGGTCATTAGCATCCCATTGAATTCAGGACGTGAAACGGGCGATGAATTTCGCTCAGAGGCTTCTACTTTTTTCTTTTTCTTTTCTTTTTTCAGGTTTGAGGTTCTTTTACCTGGCGTAAATCTAGACACGAGAATTAGGATTTTTATGCCCGAAAAAAATTAACTGGTGAGTTTAGAAACTAAACTTTAAGAACCGGCAAAATACAATGCTTAGAAAAGTTTAAAGATAGATAACAAACACAAATGTTTATTTGTTTATTTATTTACGAAAACTCTTTAGCATCTCAGGTGATCAGTGCCCCATGCAATTCAGTACGTGAAACGGCCGATAAATTTTTCTTAGAGATCTCTTCCTTCAGTCTTGAGGTTCTTTTAAGTGTCAAATCTCCAACACGGAGTCCAGGCTTTACTTCCCTTCCGAAGAATGGCATACTTAGCATTTTTACGCCCTAAGAAATCCATCCACCCTGGGCGGAATTGAATCCATGATTTTGGGTCTACAGGTAATGGTTAACACTAGACCACCAGGATAAACCAAACAAATGGTTAGCGGAGTTTTTAAGTACAAAGTTTAGAGACATTAATATTCTGAGTCAGTACAGCATTTATTTAAACACTTTCAAGCGGAAAAAATAGAAAATACAATGCCATCTTGAAAGGTCAGATGTACAATAACTTCTTTGCGAAAGAAACCATCACATTTACAAACACGGAATAATAAAGAAAGTGCCCCTAGGGCTTTCGAAGGAACTGATAGGAAGAGAAAGTGGTTGAAGGTTGCGAAAGGAAGACGAAATATTGGGCAAAGGGGGAGGGTACCATCCTCTCTGTCTCTCTCTTTTTTGTGTCTTTCATCACAAAATGTGGACGCTAAACATAGAGGTGGTAATTCGTGTCGACTGGACGTCGGAAGAAATCATTGTCGGCGCACAGTGCTGCGTCCTTTTCACCTACCGCAGTCACATATCTTCATTCCTCCCGTAAAGGAAACTATTTCAGACTTTTCCACTTCGAAGGCGAGGGAAAGAAGAAGAATGGTTACACGACCACACATAAAATAGAAGAAATGGGGATAGCGGAACCGAGGAAATAGAGGGGTAGAAAAGAATGCAGTATTTTCATTAATATTTCGATCGATGGGGAGGGGGCATTCGGTGAAGTTGGGAAGAATCTCCTTCAGCAATTAGCCATATGGCACAGTCCTGCCTCATAAAAACGTCAAGGCAAGATTAACACGTTTGTGACCAGTGCACCTGTCTCCTGCTTGGCTTTCCGCTAGCGTCCGCACGGCAGGCACACAATGAGTGCTCCTGTATTATTAATATCTGGTGGGTCCTAGTCGAAACCCGCCATATATCAACAACAGTAGCGGTTGTTAGCCTAAAACAATTAAATACTTCCAATTTTAATCATTGCACAGTATTCAATTTTAAAGCAACAAAACATTCTAAATTTTGAATGGTCATTTCATGAAATACAAATAAATCAAACATCTTCAAACTATTGATATATTTGCAAACCTCTTTGGATTATAAGAAGAAAAATCTATGAAAGACCTAAACTGCAGTGAAGTGCCTGTTTTAGATACGTGTACTACAGAAGCCTGTTAGCCAGTTTAAATCAAAGCGGCAAAGCCGCGCCTTAGGGTAGTTCTGCATCAACAATTCTTGGTTGCACGAACAAGCTCTTTAATAGCTTCAGATGTGTTCTAAATTGAAGAATCTTTTATATATCTTTATTATCGTAATACTTCTTATTTTTATTAATATAAATATCTTGCAAAAGAACTACTCGGAATGTGAAAGAAAGGAATAGAATGTACATTGCTGATACCTTTATCTTTATTTATTGCAGTGTCATGCCAAACAGCAAGGTTGATTCTGGACTTTGTGGCGGAAAGCGGAGTTTGGGCAACTTACCATCAGCTGCTCCGGTTTCCCCTGCTACTCATCTACATCACCAGCACATGGGCAGGTGACAATGTAGCCGTGGAACTCACCATAATACACATTTTCTTTTTCGTCTTTTTACCCCCTCCCTCCTCCTGGAACTTACAAACAATGCTATTGGGGAGCTCATTATCTCTCGATATACATAGAGTACACATACACGTTGAGGAATTCATGATTCGTGATCAGAGCTGCCACAAAGACTTCACAAACATAGAAAAACGCACAATCTAGATATAGAATAAAGATGAACGATGAAATGGAAGGCGAATCCGTGGTACAAAAAGAACTAACTAGACAAATGTGCCGATAAATACCACACGGAATAACCGCAGTCAGGTTAAAGATTTGAACCTGGGACTTCCGAGTACGAATCCCAAGCGTTCACCTGAATAAATCCGCTCGGTCATATACATTTGCATTAATTAGAATAAGAAGATTCATATTTCATTATTTTGGTGGGATAATATTTATTTTGTACCAGTATAAACACCTTTGAAAGACATATGAAAAACTTCTGTGGAGACTTTAAAACGCACTAGAGCGTGATACGGCTAAAAACACGATATTTCGAGCCGCTGCGCCGGCTCTTGCTCGTGACGCGAGACTATGAAGACTACGGCAAGCGCTACACTTTTGCTACTAGTATACCGTGAAAGTTACTCAGAGGGCTCGCAGGGCATCCAACATAGGCGAAGTTAAAACAATTGGTTGCCAGTGAGGGAAAAATTAGAGGGAAAGGTTTAGACCTGGAGGTGCGGGGGCGAGCCATATGTAGAACTATGGCAGCCATCTCTCTATCTCCGAGTGTACTAGCGGGGTACAGCATCTATGAGGACTAAGGAAAAATATATGTCAAAAGCAAAGTGGTGAGGGCTGGCATGTTGGGCTACAGACAGAAGAGAGCCGGTTTTAACTGAGCGTCTATGGTTAATCATTCTAAGGGTAATCCGATATAAAAGCAGGACAACAAAATTTACAATTGAGCATATAAGCGCTTTTAGCGCACGCGCGCGCACACACAGACAGCGAGAGAGAGAGAGAGAGAGAGAGAGAGAGAGAGAGAGAGAGAGAGTTTACTGGTAATACTTGTAAATTGTCCGTGGGAAACTATGTAAATTCACAAACTAAAATTATCAAGAAATAAAAACATAGCTGCACTTCTATAATTAATTAAAGCTTTTATGACATTTAAAACCGTATATGTTACGATGTGCAGACATGATACTGTATTAGGAACCAAAGTATAAGAATGAGTAATTTTTTAAGTCATGCAGCACTTCTTCAGAGAAGATACACATATCAGTAGAGAGTATGCATTATGAGATCGTCAAAATTTGTATTACTAAATATAAATGAATTTTAAATAACTTTAAAAAAACTATTTAAACAGTATTTTTGTGTTATTTACTGCCCAAGGTCTTAAGTATTTTTACTAACTGAAAAAAAATTTCATAAAATAAAGATTTTCTAAAATATTCGCCGTATTTATGATATTTTACATTCGTGAACTTTAACATCGATGGAAAATTGTCTTCTATGCCGAAACTGCTTTCTTTGTACTTAGCGGTTTAAATCTGAATGTTTTCAAGATTGTGAATTTTGGTACTTTTTTCAATTTAAAGAACGCTTAATGTCACTTAAAGACTTCCATGTTCACTTGCAGTTTGCTGTATATGGCAGAAGCACTTGTATCGTTCTTTTAGAAACTGTCTTTGAAACTTACGAGTATATAAAGTGTTAACTAAGAGCGTTTTTTGAGCCACAAGTACTAATAGGATGTGTATTCTTTACCATGGCACATATACCAATCTATACGAAGACCATACAAAAGAATTATGACACAGTTTTCCAAAGATTTGATCTAACGTCCCCATTGAGCTATGAACGATTAATTATTGGCAATTCATTAGCTGAAATATTCATGTAATGATTTGTATTTCAGTTTCGTAATTGCTTAAATTATTCATCCATTTAATTACATATTATTGACAAACGAAGATTAGAACTAAATCATTGAAATACATTCTTACCTTATACAAAATCAAACCTTTTTACACTCTTAGCGCATGCAGGAAGATGACATGATGTCACTAACATTCACCCTCTTGTCACAGCACAGGAATTGTGTATCTGAAGGATAAATGTTATATATAAGCACTCTACCACATCTCCCCAACAGAGTCGGTAACCACGCTTGCCTCATAGACTCAAGGTAGCAGTTCAAATCCGACTACGATCGATGGATTTTTAGGGACAAAAATCCTAAATAGGGCTTTCTTCGGGCGGGAAGTAAAGCCGTGGGTCCCGTGTCATACATGTACTATTATTACAGCTCTATTTAATTCTTCACGTCGTTATTTCAAAACCTATATTTATACACGTTACACCGAAATTCAACCTTGTTTAAAATTAAAGTTATATCTTTCTTCAAGTATGCGCTAAGAATTTAATTCATTTATTTGAAATAGCTATTCTCAATCCACTTCAATGTGAATAAATAAAAAAGTAATAGATTTTGCTAAGATTTTAATGCTGAAAAGTGTTTGGTCCTATGGGAAGTCCTAGAAACAAATTTTACAATTAACGGTTAAATAATTACGATGAAGGAAAATCTGCTAAGCTCATGTTTCTTAAATTGTGATGTCCATTCACTACGGTGTTCGAAGTTTATTTATTTTTTTTTTTTCAAAGTTAGTTTAGTTCAGAAATCGACTACACTAATTACGCAACCTAATTCTTATTTTACTGTCTGTGTCATAGTCATAAGTTTGTCAGAAAGTATAATTAATGCAGGCTTAGGGAAGATATGCACATGTATTAGAGGTTTAGCTGCAATAGACTGTACTATCAAATAAAGTACGCATGGAAGTAGCCAAAACGAAGTTACGGTTTATTCGAAAATGTTCAATGCTTTCCGGGCGAATTCCTCTGGAGGACGCTGATATGGTTCACTTAATAGCAAAGCCACGCACTTCCGTCCCTGGGGAGATGGCGTCCCTGCAGTTTCCATTATGTATCAATTAGCAGGTAGAAACTGGCTGGGGATGTGGGGACGATCAACTCGGCAAGTTTCATCCGGATTGGGCGGCCTAGGGGAGCCCCAAAACACCACCCTTCTTAATCCGATTCAAACTTTACCAAAGAGTTTAACCACAAGAGAAAGAAGGCAGTTATTAAACGGAATAACAGAATGCTTTTTGTACAGCTTGTGCTACACTTTGCTGTATGTATACGGGGCTTGTAAAATGTTACAATGGCACGGGATTGCCTAGACCTTCAAGGAAATGAACAAACAACTAGTGAGACTTAGTTCTAGGCTCTACAAATAACAAAGAAAACACTGCACAACGTTCAAAGTTGCACAAGTCGTATTCCATAAAGCGTTTTAGTCGAGCAAACTATGCCTTAGTTATTTAACTTCCTAGTCTCCTCTTTTGCAATATTGTGTTGGCCTTCCAGCTCTTGGAGTAATTCCACAAATGCTAAGCTGTTAGCTGCATTGTCTTTATACAGCTGGTAACGGGCAATATGTATGCACGTTTCATGAACGATAAGCCATCACATGGTGAATATCAACGACAGGCAAGCAGGTTTGCTTAGTGCAGCTCGGCATCCTGCCCCCATGTTTGCGCCTTAAACAGTTGGAGAAGGAGAGTTAGTACACAATGCAGCATGTTTGGAAATTGCCCGTTAAATTTCCGGGGGCTCTCTTTTGTAGGTGAAACAAACGTTTTAGAGCTATATAATATCCCCCCCCCCCGATCCTTAGACGTTTGATCTTAACCCGGAGTGTTTTTCTCCTAGTAAGGCCATTTTTAATTTTCAAATTTATACCATTTATCAATTATGCTCAAAGAAATGGCCGTACTTACATACACTGTGTTTTCGGGCAGCCTGTGTGAAAGCTGTTTTAACTTGATTTAAAATACCGAACAAGTCTTGATGGCCTTTTCCCTCCCCCTAGAACTAAAATCAGTCATTTATGTTACGTTGATATGATACGCGTGAGGTATACGGTGCTTCACGTCTCTGCAATCTCTTTCAGTACAGAGATCGGGTGTGGAAGTGGGTGTAAATAATATAATAGTTATTCTTTATTTATTGATTAAGACACACTCAGATAATCTCAGTCATAATATGAGTAAAGGAAATAGTTTCTGCTCAGTCTTTTGAAATACTAAAAAACATGTCTAGATTGGAGAATTACCAGGTAACTCGTGGCAGTGCTACTGTATAGACGAAAGCGGCAACACTAGACACTCGAAACTTGGGTGGAATTTATAATGTTAGGATTGCAGAAGTGATCAATAACACTTTTTTATATTATTAAAAGCCTTCATTTTTATACTGATAAGCATTACTGAGCAGAAAGACTAGGCTATTTCGAAAGTTAGGTTTCTTTATAGACGAACCGAACATCTTAATATTTAATGTTTGCTTTATTTTCTGAATTGAATTTCTTTCAGCGAGGATTTTTTACTATTATTGCAGCTGTATTTAATCCTTCATGTCGTTATTTCAAAACCTATATTTACACACGTTACACTGAAATTCACCCTATTTTTTTTTAAATTAAATTTATATTTTTCTTCAGGTATACGCAAAGAATTTAATTCAATTATTTCAAATAACTATTTACAATCCACTTTAATCTGAATAAATAAAAAAGTAATAGGATTTGCTAAGGTTTTAACAGTATTCAAGTGCTCAAAATATCTTCTAACAACTTCATTATGACATAGCATCTACTGCTGCACCCTTTCGAAGATTCCTGTCTTGTTCCTAATGATGCACCAGGATAAGAATCTCTGCCAAAAGATTCCCTTTCCATTCGATCTCTTAGGAAGGGGGAAAAAACAGTGCGGATGTGTAGGTGCAATTCATTGGTTCTCGTTTTTCGCACCACATAAATGGAAAACAAGCATCGATAGGAATTTTAGAGAAATGTAATTGTGCTCCGTCATGTTGGCATCACAAGCGGTAGTGAATATAAGAAGGAATGCCCTGCTATCAGCTTGAGTATTACAGTTGTTCCCTTAGAATAAAAGGGTGACTTTTAATATATTATAGCACTGGTCTACATAATTTTTGCTGAATGAAAACTGCCGATATTTTATGATTCCTTACCACATGTAATCTCTCAAACCGGCCTTATTTTGTCTCATTGGGCTACAGTTTTTCAGAAATCGGTATTAAAGAAAATAAGTTTTATTATTTTTGTTCATCGAGCAGATACATAAAATAAATATTCTGAGAGATTAAAAAAAGATAATAAATTATTCACTTTATCAATAAAACAGTAGGGTTAAATTAGAGCACTGGACCAGAAAACATTAGCCACAAAGAAGCAATTTAATTCCTGAAGAAAAAATATGAAGTATAAACCATTGGTTTCCTCTTATAATGTTCTTCTTCCAACAATCCATATTAAGTTAGATATGATGAAGCAATTTATTACTACTCTGAGTAAGGATAGTGATTGTTTCAATTTTCTTGTTACAAAGTTCCCACAGAAAACAAGCTAAGATAGCAGCAGGTATTTTCGATGGACCCCAGATTTGTGAGCTTATGCAGAATGAGGCCTTTACTCAGTCGATGTCCGAATTAAAGAAGTCAGCATATAAAACAGTGACAGAAATATTTCTTGGCAACAACTGTAAAGAAATTGTGGAGATAATTTTACAACATTTTAGAAATCTGGGGTATAGAATGGGTGTTAAAGTGTATTTTCTCAACAGTCATATTGATTACTCCCCTGAGAATCTTGTTGCAATGAGTGAAGAACAAAGTGAGAGGTTTCATAGAGACATTAAAATAATGGAAACCACTATCAAGGCCATTGAAACGTCTCAGTAAGGGCTAATTCCGTTGATGTTTGAAAAGGGACACTAGTGAAAGACAAATCAGTTTCGAAAAAAAAAACTTTCTTCTCTTTAACAATGGAAAAAAGTTTGGAAATTCATCACTATTAGCACATAACTCTCGTTTTTAAATATAATCATTAATTTTTAAGTTAAAATGAAATCTACAAAAACATTATGTCTTAGCTTTATGTCTTAAATTCTAGCCCGATAGAGTAAAACTGAAAAATATTTGAATTAGGGTATTCATAATACATATGTCCACGTGGAAAAATAAAACCTCAAGAAAAGTTTTTGTAGACCAGTCTAATAGATATATCTAGACTGGTAGGTATATTTGTAACATAGTTTCAAATGTATAGTATAGTAGCAAGACGTGAATATGTACATTGTATTACACAGTATAATAAAATAATACTTGCTTTAATTTATTCAAGCTCCTACATATTTCTGTTATCCAATAAGCGCAATGAAGCACAATAATATCATAATTTTTGTCATCGTCTTTATCTCTGTTTCCTTGTTGTCTGCTATGCTCAAAATGCCTGCATGGAGAGTTTTCCCTCGTCCTGAGCATGCCAGGTAACTTAATGAGCCGAGAAACTCTTTGCTTTGTTTCCGTAATAATTGATTGATTTATTCTAGTCGTCATTTCGAAGGTATATGGTTGTTGTCATAGGATAATGACTTTTAACTCTAGTCGTCTGTTCTACAAATTTTAATTAATAAAGTAGCAAGACTTAGGGAATGCATTATTTTCAATTAAACTACTAAGCAAATGAAACTAGAACTAGTATTTCATAAGTATGGCTTCCTTCGGAAGGGAAGAAAAGCTGTCGGTCCCATGTCGTACATTTATGGCACGATAAAGAGCCTCAAGTCTAAAAGAAGAGGCCTCTGAGCAAAATTTGTCGGCCGTTTCACGTCCAGAATTGAATGGGACGCTGATGACCTGAGATGCTAAAGAGCGCCCATAAATAAACACATCCAATGCAGTTGAAAGATTAGGGAAGTAGGCTACTAAGGAGTTATCATGTGTCAGGGAGACCTACACTAGATTTGTGTTTTAGACTATTGTAATCAGAATTAAACGACGTGCTATTTTGAAAGGGTTAATAGAATTTCTATTAATTCATCAACAACTGTGAGAAAATTAACGAGACAAGTAAACAACTGATACACAAACTGTAAAAAGTTCACCAAAAGTTTGAACGTGTTAAATTATTTTTGTTGAATGCATATCCCCTTTACATGACATGTGTTGGCACAGATTTTTAGTAGTTTATGTCTTCAATAAATGGATCTGGTGGTCGCCATCAAAATGCTCGTAAAATGGTGCGATGACAAAGCAGAAATATTGCATATGGTGTTTATAACTTTTGAACTAGCGTTGGAAAGATTGTTAACACGCAGGTTTTAGTAAAATTCAATATTGACAGGGAAGACACGAGGTATTACTGCGGATGCTGCATAGAAAATTTGTAAAGCAGTAACGTTTCCATGAATAAAAGATGCTGTTTCATTCACCTAACTCAGCAAACATCGTAAGAAGCTGAAATGTGAGAGAGTTTTCATAAACAAAGTTCTATATGAAAGTGTGAGCGATACAGTGGATTTATCATCTACAGAACCTCTTTGAAACCTTTGATCCAAACACCGAAGATGCAGCAATGACAGTTGTTTTCTAATGGAAAGAAAGTATACGCTCTTCCTGGAGTGAACTTACTACCAATTAATGCACAATCCTAGAAAATCGTCGGAAGTTTTATTTAGATGAAACTTGGCTGAACCAAAATCGTTAAGAAGTGTGCCATACCGAATCTTCAAAACGCGACATATATCTCACAAGTACATGGATCATGTTTACCGATGAAAATATCAATGTTTTAACCATTCCAAACCCAACGAAAGTACACACATAAACTGGCAGTTATCAAGCCCCTAAATTGTTTTTACAGATTCAGTCAATGTCATGGGCAATGTTAGCTGTTATACGTGCATAACATGGTTAAAAATAGCTTCAACTTGATTCTAACGAAAACCTTCCTTCTGGATCTGAGGATCAATTAATTTGGAAGTAATTATGATACAATTACCGAAAATGAACCAGTGCTATTTAAACACGCTTAGATATAAGGTGTGATTATTTAACGAACCTGTGCAAGTGCTATTAAGGGAACCAGCCTGCGAAATTTGGAGGAAATTCTATTTATTTAGCAATTCTTTTGATTTTTTACCGACATTAGGGATAGTTGATGTAACAAAATCCCAAATTTCCCTTAAGGGGGCCCATAATCCCTTCAGATGCCTTGGTGCGAGCTTTGGGGACCCTGAGTATGCATGATATTTCTGACGTTACTAGAAGTACGGCCGGACATCCGACTTATGTTATCAAATTAACTAACTTTTATCACCGGAAGTAGTTATTACTTACTATTTTTGGTTTAAGAGACCAATACTTATTTATTCACTGATACCCTTTATTTTCAGGATTTACAATAAACTCCAATTGACTTATATGTCAATTTTTGATTATATTTATAAGAGTTAATTTAACTTTCTTACCACTTTCAGGGAGTCGTCCGTATGGGTTGCACTCGGCGGAACAGTGTTCCCGCAATTTAGGGAAAAAGTGGTGTGCTAAGCCCTGCCAGGGCGGTGAGCAGCAAATGAGCTCGGGTTACACGCCTGCAATGTTGGGGAGGCTGATACTGCATTAGGCCGCTCTACCAGTGGGTCGGATGCTACTAGTAGTTTAGTCGGAGGGTGAAGGCGCGGGTAAACAGCGTTATTTGCTTCTATCTCATAAAATGGATTTGCTTTAGACTCTAGGTCCCGACTACCAGGTGAGTGGCTGAGCGTGTACCTTGTTGGGTTGGGAAGGGATCTCCGTATGCAACAAACGAAACAAAATTCCAAAATTTTCATATCAGTTCATCAAACAATTGCAGAAAAAAAGTTTTTAATATAATCTACAGAAAAACTAGCGGTGCAGTTTTTTTTCAAATTTTGGAACAACACTTCAGAATTAATATAATTTGCAAATATAAAAAAAACATTTAGGGAAAAAATTCTACCAGCATGCACATTAATTTTGTTTTACTTGAAACTTCAGTGAAAAGTTTTTGTATTTTCAAAATACGAAGTATTTCTAGTAAAAGTTTCAAAGGTAATTGTTTAAAATTTGCACCGCAAGGAGCAATCTGAATATAAAGAGACGATTATGAGAAAATTATTTTTTAACATTTGAGAAACTACTTTGCCTTTAAAAGCAGCTTCTTCGCCTTAATTTTGCCCAAATGTGTGGTCTTCTTTTTGCTTTCCTGTATTCTGGCATAGTTGATATTCAGTATCATAGTTTCTGTCACACTTCTTTCACTTTCCCTGAAGATTCATATTTCATATTACATTCACTTTATTGCAAAATGACTTGCAACTGTTAGATACACATTTTATTTTATTTTATATAACATTGTGTAAGCTCTTGTTATTACTCTCAGTTTTTCCTTTAGAGTAACTTGCTAGTAGTTCATTTGCAGCCAGCCTTTGATAAAGAACACTATTTTGGTGAAAGTATTGTCTTTATATTTTCTTTGTGCTCCACTGTGTTTTTCCTTTTGCAAGAGCAGGTTATATTATCTTACGATTCATATGAAATAATAATAATGATGATGATGATAATAATAATAATAATAATAATAATATAAACACAAGGAAAAACAACGCAAATTGCTAGCACGCGCTGTTTATTTATCTCTTCATTGTACATTGTTTATGACCTGAGCCCGGAAGTTCAGGCATTGATCTGAAATAAACAAATACCGAACATAGGCAGTAATATAATTAAAACAGACGTTTATTAAAAGTAAAACACACAGTAATATCACTCATTATTAATGAAAATAGCTATTTAAGATACGTAATGATTTCTTTATCACACAATTAAACTATTTAAGCTTATTTTTCTTGGTTACAAGCAACAAGACGATGTTTTTTTCCACATCATAATTGGAAGAAGAACATTCTACTTCCACTGAAGTGATTGGAGCATATTTAAAGCAAATATTTTGGAAGGAATCATACCAGTTATAACAGAACATTCACCTTTCAGGACATCATGCAAATATTGATCAAGTTCAATTAAATTAGTTTTGAATAGTTCTGGAGAATGATCAAAAGATGCGCAGTGTTTCTGGTCGAGTTCATTTTCTGTTTATGCGTTTACAGGGGAATCCGGTTAGTACCTGTCTTACCTCCGTACTGAACACATTGTGGGTACGGTTTATTGCACAACTGTACCGCTCTCATCTTGCTCACTTGAAATTGTTTGTTACATTTATGCAGCCTACCCCTACCACCCCTACCACATATTTCCAGAATTGTCTCGAGCAGATCGACTCACGGTCATTCGCCAGGACTATTCAAAACCACAATACTTTACTCATACTCTCAATTTCCTGTTATTCGTATGCCCGAGGTAACCGTACGTTCCTTTCATGAAAGTTCTGCTATATAAAGAGCTAAAGTGAATGAGTTGAGGAGAAATTTTTGATTGCTTGAAAAGAAATAAATGTATAACAAGGTTCTCAATAGATATTTTTGACGTGAACATACTATTTAATTTTTTAGAACTTTTTTTTTTATTTCGATATATCGAAATTCTATATGCTCCATTTAAAATCAGTAAATAATCGCAGAAAAATACATAAAGATCAAAAACCTGCAAAAAGGGGGGGGGGTTAAAACCTTAAAATAGACAATAAAAGCCAATATTCACATCAAAGAAAATAAAAACTGGCCCTACTGACCCCAAATGTAGGGAAACATGTTCATGTCCATCTGACTCTTAAATATATCCATTAAGATAAAAAAAAGACATTTTTGTCCAACATTTGGGCTTTGATCATAATGGTATAGAATACTTTACACTGTATATAATTTGTTTATAATAATGATTCGTTATTTTATATTCGGTATCAAAATCAACCATGGAATATAAAACTATATTCTGAAAAAAAATATTTGATATCGGTAGATATAATAATGTCAAAGGGAGTTCTATACTTTAGTGATGCCTCTGTTGTAAGGTGAAAGAATGACAGAGGTGCGTTTTAAAATGTTACCAGTATAGACGTCAATTAAACCGGCACATGATAAGGCATTAAAGCGCAGATGCCTTAAATTTTCGAGAGTTCATTCATATAATGTATTCTGACTGAACTTACTAGAGACCTTGGAGAGAAAAGGCATCTGGAAAAAGAGTAAAACACTCATGGAAGTTGGCTCTACCGGATTTCAAACAAACAAACAACCTGCTGACAAACAGCTAGTCATAGCGTTGCACCATGATGACGCCTATTGAGCAACCTTCATATAACTTTCTTAAAAGTTCGTCTCTTCTGTCTGGGTAACAGTTTTCTGCATTAAAAAGTGAGGTTAAGTAACTAACATTTTATGGAGATATCTTTCAGAGGTTCACGCGGATTTTACAATTTAAATTAGAGGTCTCTGGCGCATGAAGAAATACGGTAACGTATGTTTACTTGTCTGGGTTGCCAAGCTATAACCAACCCTTCTTTCTATGAGATGGATTTTACTGCATCGCCGTAAAAGTGTTGCCTCGCCAAGAGGTAGGACCGGTGTGGAGATGCCCGGAATTGAAATGACCGATAGCGGCAAGGCGGCAGTAAAGGTGGAAGGTGTAGGCAGCCTTTCCCTCGAAAAGTCGCCAGGCACAGCTCTGTTGTGTGTGGCAGGCGGAATCATCGTCACCATACGACCTCATCATTCTTTGCGAGTTTCTCTCTTCGCAGGTACAGTCCCTGCCCGCACGTGGATGTGTGAGACCTGATATGAAAACGTCTTTGTTTTATTAAAGAAGGATCTTAATTCATGAATGTGCGACAACCGTTAATTTTAACACTAACCTTAATGTTGGCAAATTACCGGTTATTTTCAAACACCCCAACATTTATGGGTTGGTTAGTTGCGAGTGGCCATTAGGGGTGCTAATATTTATCATTTTTTTTCCCTAGCTTCCCAAGAAGAGCTTCCAAATTATGTTTAATTTCTTTGCTGTTATCAAGTTGGATGTATTTTAGTAAAACGTATTTTGTTTAGATAGTATTCACGTCCTTACACAATGGACAGTAACTGTTCTTGATTCATCCCGAAGAGATGTTCTGACATGCAATCATGCCCAACAATTTAGCGGAATTGGGCAATTCCAATTTTTCTTGGTTTCAATAAAAATGTTTGAAAGTCTTCAGATCTTCCTATGTTTTCCTTTAAGCTTTTATTGAATATTTTGTTGTTCTTCTTCAGTTATTAATCTTTTATGGATTTCAATTTAGAAGGAGACTCTATTTCAAAATTGCTTTTAAATAGGGGGTGGTTCCTCCCCCTTTTTGAAAAGTATCAGAAGTCACGTTTCCCCTTTAAAACCACATGGCTCGGGATTCATTTCTGTATTTCTGAACTGGATTGTATTACATAGTTTTCATTTATAGTGTACCTTGGTGAGGTCACTTGAGATATTTATTTTATTAATGTTAGGTCTATAGAGTAGATTTTCTAAAACTGCTCAAATAGTCATTTTTTGCCATCACAATTGTTAGCATACTGTCCCGGAGGTGTATAGTGACATTAAATTCCAAAGTTGCTGTTCTGTTTTAAGTCATCCTCTTTATACAGTCTATACCATGACAGTTGTTTAGTGTACTAAGTGTTTAATACTTCAGGGAGATCATACCTTTTGGAGAACAATGTAGTCCAGATTTATTTTATTGGTGATATCTATATATTGTACGACAGGTTTGTGTTTATTTTCAAAATTAGTCTAAATTTTCTTTCTACATATAATTTTTTAAAGTCTGCTGTGTTTTTAATCGTTGTGTGCTCTAGGTACATGTAATCATTTATTATTTCCGACGTTTGTGGTAATATCATACAATCCTTGCACAATGCATACTCAATCGAGTCCCATTAAAAACATGGGTATTGTAGATTTAAATCAAAGTGCAGAATATAAATACATGAACATTACTATAACATTATATCCATTATAATATCATTGTCTATTGAAAAACCTTTGTTTCTCTTCGATTCTTGGATTGGATTGTTAGAGACGAAGGAGAATATTTAGGTACTTTAGCAAAGCTCAAGAGCTGGCCGTTTGTGCCTACGCCCTAGTGCGGGCATCTCCAGGATGGAGGGATTAGATGAAGTAGAAACCTTTTCAAAGCGCAATCGACCATCACACCGTACACGGCACTAGCCCGCTTCGGCTGGTCTGGCATTAGTGGTAAGAAAATAGCCATTCAGCATTCGACTATGAGACCCGAAGAAACCACGAAGAAACCCGCCCCCTCGGTGCTTCGATTCAAAAGTCAACCTGAATAAAATCACAGACTCATTCTAAATCCTTGCAAGGGATACTTACAAGGGAAGTAGACTTCAGCAATCGATAATTATTCTTATGTGTACGAGCCTGTCCTCGGACATGGGTAACTGCCTAGATCGTAGACTTAGGTCAGGCAGAATGACTGCGAAAATAAAAATAGTAATTGCTGTAGAGCTATGACCATTACTGGCATTTCACCGTCAAAATCAACCTAAAACCGAAACGATATAATCAACAAAATTCCTCAGCTGTCATTGATGATCTATGTTTTATGATATGTCGTTACTTTTCGCATATCATATAAGAACAGTTTAGTTTTTAAATTGAAGAAACGGCCGTGGGAAACAAGGTAAAGGCAAGGCAGGAATATCCATTGTCGCCGCATTGCCTGTCCTAATCAGGGGCTTAACTAGGTTGCTGTGCAAATGTTTAGATAAGGGCTTTAGGGAAGAAGTATGATTAGAATACCGTTACTCTCCAATGGGGCAGTAAAACGGCCATTATCGCATTTGCTCCATTCAGGTGCATCAACTACAATCTTAACGCCCAGGAAGGATGCTTTCTCAAAGGAGCTTTAAGGGATTTGTGTGGTAATTTATATGAGTGATGGCCTTAGTTTGAGGCTTAGATCTTCTATTGAGAGTCAATTAGTGGTCCCTGTTGTGAAATTGAAATTTTTAGAACTGTTTTTTTCTTCTTTTTTCTTTTTTAATCTACAGCTAACTGCAATCTCGATGTATGAAACTGTGCTGAGTTTTCGTGCCCTATGACATAATTTATTTTGAGCGAGCCACTCTTTTTAAAGTGTTGCAAGTAGGATGAGCTTACTTTTGTGAACCCCGTGGGCATCTGTAAACCGCGTGGAGATGATTTTTCACTGAGTATATAGGGAGGCAGTTCGCTTTGTTTGGTATCACTTTTTTTTCCAACACACTTCGACATACCTCATTTCCGATGAAATCTGCCCACTAATATGTATAGTGCATTTGGCATATGGGCGCAAGAACCACGTGATGGGTGTTAAGAGTTAAAATGCTGACGGCTTGTTCGCTTAGAAAAATAAACACTTATAGTGCTGTGTGAGTAGCGGAAAGTTTACGCGTCGTAATTAGATGGCCGGTGACCCAAACGCGAGGACAGGACAAGTTCTAAGATCAAAGCCAGATTTTAATTACCATTTCCGTCGCAAAGTAGTGTAACGAGTATTAAATGTAGATCAAGGTCACCACACCAAACTCGGTTATTTTCAGGAACACTCGCTAATGCAAATAACATTACCATCAATAAACTATGCAGTGTAAAATATTACATCATGTAATTAAATAACGAAAAGTAAACTCTTCCAATCAACAAAACAGCAAAAAGTACCCTGAGATTACGTGGTCTTGAAGCGTAGGCAACAGAAAGAGGCAATCAATAAATTCAGTAAACAAAATGATTGGCATCCAAAGTGTGGGGCCTCATAAATCATGGTACAACTGTTCTTACATAAAGACAGTGCATACGAGGAAGAGGAGAACACTTTAATAGTTTCTGTAACTCTACTAACCATGTGCAAAGTGAGCAAACAATAGTTTTCTTGAGTCGGCAATGATGAAAAGGAGATTATTATAGATGTTCATAAAAATTCAATTAAACAATAAAGTTCTTACAATTGTGTGTCTTTTATTGCAATGAAGTAATCTTTATGTATGCTGACATAAATTATTTTATGTTCGAATTTTTATGAAAGAAAACAAGGCCACAAGTCACTCTTAATTTAAATGAGTGAATGCATTCCTGCTATTGCCTACGAATTCGCAAGACAGTACAATTTCTGACTTGTCCGAAGTATTCTACTTTCCATTTTGCTTATGGCCCCCGGGGATATGCGAGTGATGTTTAACTATGAAAGCGCTCAGATGTGTAAGTTAATTTGCTACAGGTATAGATGGCCGTATAACGGGCCTTATTTCAACCGACGGAAACCTTCACTTCGTCTTGTTACAATAGCGAATTCCGAGCACGCTGCGATGTAATTCAATGAGTGAAGAATACAGGTTCACGTCCGCGGTAAATTACACAGAATTTACCTTAATCGCTGAACAAAATCCCAAGAAAGATTGATTCTCGAGCTGCAAAGGCATGGCACTACGGCGATACCAAAGGAATGTACAGGTACACAAGTAATTGCCCTGGTGGTAATATTTCTTGGGGACTAGAACGTGCACTCCACTTATATTTATCGGGATTACTGTGTGGGCAACCCCCCAGCCTCTCGCTCCCTTCGATATTTATTCGAGAGCGCGCAAGTATCGATTCTCAACCCATACCACGTAAAAGGTACCTAACGTCCACACGGGTCGACCAGCCTTTACAAATTCCCACCCGTGCGACTGAAAAGCTTCTTTCACACGGAGACGTGGCGTTCAACAGGATCACGTGGCAACAAGAATACGTCTGATTGCCATTTGTTGCAGCTACCCGCAAAAGTATGCGTTCTCTTCACAAAGTTAAACCAAAAGCATCCTTTTTTTCTTTGTGTTTTACGAAACAATATACCCGAGGCACTGTAATTTTAGCCTTTCTGTTGTAAATACATCGGATCATTTATTGGCGATATTGATGTTATTGTTAAAATTGGTCATTATCGGGCTATTTTGCCATGGTTTAAATTACAGTTAAAAAAAAGTTTTACTCGCTATTGTGGCCAGCATTTTCAGTGGATTAAAGGAAAGTGTTTGGAGAGACAGAGAAGAAAATAAACATTAAAAGAGGTGTAGGGATGGTGGAAGAATGTGTGGTGCAGTTGTTTGTTGATTAGCAACGGACTTGTTTCAAAAGCTCCTTCTTTGATTATATTACCTG
Organism: Metallyticus violacea; assembly: GCA_030762175.1. NCBI lineage: Eukaryota > Metazoa > Arthropoda > Insecta > Mantodea > Metallyticidae > Metallyticus > Metallyticus violacea. Next base: position 56,286,409 of record CM060834.1, read on the forward strand.
AAACCTCGGCTGGGAGAATATAAGCGTTCGCATTAATGAGTCAGAAAATTCTGCGATTGTGGAACATGCCATCCAAACTTGCAATTAAATAAAAAAAAAAAATGCAAAATTGCAAAAAAAAAAAAAAAAAAAAAAATAGCCGATGCTTTAATGTAGGTCTTATAATAGAGCAGCATTCAGAAAATATTAACAAAAATAGAGTTTTTCAAACAAGATAAATATGGAATTCGTAACTAATCAATTAACAGCTGCACCACAACTCTCCTATAAGCCTTACTCTATCTCATTTCAGTCCCTATCTGTCTTTCCAAACATTTTCTGTCACTAATGATGCTGGCCGCAGTAGTCGATGAAAGCTTTGGTTTTTAAATTTCATTAATACCAATTACTATGGCAAACTAAGCGGTAATGAACAAGTTTAATAATAATAATACCAACGCCGACCTTTAACATCCAAAGCATGATAACTGCACTGCTATCACGATATCTCTAGTGACGAAATGCACATAGAAGACGATGACAGTGCCCTTCCTACCGGTATTTGAAAATATAACATTTTATAACTGACATTTCAATCCTTTTTAAACTTTTTTCTGACAAATGAAAACATTTTTGATTCAATACCAAAATATCAAACTTAAAAAATTTAGGAAGCCATAGAAGTTCGCAGCCAGAGATGTTACAGCAATCTTGCACTTTTCTTTGAATTAAAACGACTAATGTTCGTTTCCAAGTCTCTACATTTGAAGTGATTAACTGGTCGGCGCTGTATGCTTGATAGCTTTTCCTCCATTAGAATTATAAGCTGATCGAAAAAAATACCCAAATTCAAATTCGATCCATACCGATAAAAAAGTGCACATATTTTCCTACTTCCAAGCAAAAAAGACGCTGTTTTCTTACGACATACGAGGAACGCAATTTCTTTAAGAGGATGCAATGCAATTGACAAATAACTTCTTAGAATGGTAGAATGCCAAACAGGCACTTAAAGTTCTGCACATTCGTAACATGATGTGCAAGCATCGCGTCTCCGGGATTGCATTTATGGGTTTGAATGTCGCAAGTAATTGGGAACGTCCTTTTTCTCTTCTTATCTCTGCATTTCTTTGTTTCAAGAAAGCTAAAGCTTCTATATTAAAACACGCGAACTTCAAAACATCTTACATATTGGGAAAACGATATGAGAAAGAAATGCCTTTTACCGAGAAAATGTAAATCAAAGTTCTTTTGATTGGTTCATTTAGAGCAGGATATAGCAAAGTACTTGACAAAGAGCCTATATGAAGATACACTTTTAAAATGAAGCCAAATATTACATTAAAGTAACAGACAAAGTAGTCCACTGTGCCATACTTTGTTTTCTATGCACATTAATGATATCATTGCTTATGAAAAAAAGCATTAATATGTACTTAGGTTTTAATTAATTAAACATTTTTACATCTAGACATAGCACTAGGCAGTATTTATTTCATAAAAAGATAATTTACAAAGAACACTGCACAAAACGGAATTTTCCCTTAAATACTTCTTAATCCAAACTATTTCTTCCTCCACAGTAATTTTCCTAATCTAAATTTAATGGCCAAAAACGATAATACTGAGAGATCCACCCAATGGATATAGCTCAAACACAGTTAGAGCGAATAGGTAATTTTGTAAAGAAAAATAATAGAAAAGGCATTAAAATATTCATTCAGGTTAAAGAACAACGAATATATATATACAATAAATTTTAATTTTACAATAATGGATAAAACAGACTTGAACCGGTATTATTAGAAGATTTTGGAAATAATTGGTATGATAGAAATATGGTAGGATAGGAAATCAAAAGAAAAAAGCATTGGAAAGGAATTTGAAGATATTAAAGCGAAATGCACTGCTAGCTATTAAAATTGCAACAGCCTTAAAAGACACATTAATGCGACCAAACATCTTCTCAGTAATCGAAAATAGCTTTTATATGAATTTGATCATGAGAAGAATTTGGCATACCTGAGTGCAGGATGCCATTCCGAGAAATTGATGCTCCTTTTAGAAGAAATATGCCCACAGTGAATATGCGATCAGTGAATCAAAGATAGGATGAACACACAAACGTGAAGGATACCAACGGCCCCGTCAAACAACCGAACGAGAAGGCAGACATCATTGTCGTAAAGGTATTATGAACAGGCAATATGTATTTTAATGGCCAACAGTGTACTTAGTGACCTTAATAAAAATAGTTCTAGTTTATAAAGATGCTTGAAAAACATATAAGAGTAGGGAAAAGTGCCAGTATATGTTGACAAACTTCCAGATTTCCGCAAAGAGGGCAAACTCTGTCGCCTGTTTCATTTGCCATTTTTTGTGCTTTCCAAGTCTCAAATCTGAGCTCTGATCGGTCCTGAAAATTTAAATTATGTATGCATAATTTAATTCCTTCCCCAGTTATTCATTACTAAGTTTAAATTATGTTTTTCTGCATGTTGCTTCTATATCTACTTGTTGATGTTAATTTGTTTTCTTTTGACTTTCCTCCTTACATTATCCTAAATGATACTAACTGTAACTACAATATGCCAGTGGTATTTGCTGATGATCAAGTAATTACTCTAAATAATGAGGGCAATACAAAAAGTCTATATAAACTATGAAAAATATCCAGTTAATGTAATATGGCAATATCTGTCTTAAAAATTAAAATTGTGGCTTTTCAAGGTAAAAATGCAATTCGATATAAAGTAACTATTCAGAATAAAACAAATTATTTTTTTTTCGGAATAGCCATGGCATATTTAGGAAATATTAACCAAAAATAAAAAATAGAAAATATTTAATTATATGAATGGTACGAAAGAGCACTATGTAACAAAGTGCAAAAAGAAACAATACTAGAAAAGTATAAAGTAGTAGCTGTCCTTTGAAACATGAGTCATGAGGCAAAAATGTAAATAAAATTCCAAGCGAATTAAAATGATATTTCTCTCGTATATTGCAGGTTACACAAACTTTAACCACAAAAGAAATAAAGATACCTGCTCAGAATAAAACCATTTTTTTAAATAAATGAAAAAAAAATTACACAAATAGGAACAATTGGAAATCACATTTAGTAAGAATGGGTTGTTGATTTGTTTATTTACGGAGTTCTTTAACATCTCAGGTCAACAGCGTCCCATTCAATCCAGGGCGTGAAACGACCGATAACTTTTGCTCAGAGGCCTCTTCTTTCAGGCTTGGGGTTCTTTATTTTGCCACCAAATCGTGAACCCACGATCTAGCATTTAGGAGGCAAATAGTCAAACCACCACGGGTGGCCCAGGTCGCTAAGGCGCGGACTCGTGAGCGGGAAGTTTGGGGTTCGAATCCCACCAGGACCGTCATCCCTGGGACTGGGGGTTTTTCCAGGTTTTCTTCATTCCTCAGAAATAGCAAATGCCGGGGAGGTACCCTAAACTTAGGCCTGGAACGCTTCCTTCCTTAAAAAATATCCTTTCTCAATATATCATTTCATTTCATGTACCATCAGTGTCCACCGTCTGCGGTGCCTCAGTAGTAAAAACGGGCGTTAAACACTACTCAAAAAAAAAAAAAAAAAAAAAAAAAAAAAAAACTACACCACCAGACTTCCACCCAGACTTTAGCAATATCATCCCATGGGCAGGAGAGGTTTGGATAGGTAGTTTGTAGCAGCAATGTGTAATACTGAAGGGTGATGATGACAGAATATTTTAGAAAATGGGCATACGCATATGACAGCGAAATCTTTTATTACTACTATCTGTACCCTTCCCTCAACATTCTTAACTTTTCAATCGAAGAGTGGAAACGTCAAACATTTCAAGTGCCATTATTAAATGTAATGTTTTATTTCAAAAGTAACTCTATGTGCCAGATGCATATCCCCAGTCGCGTTCTAAATGCGTATAAACGAATGAAGTAGTTTTAATAATCGTTAACAGATAGCGTAGTTCTAAATGCCATGCTATGCTGTCATTCGGTGTTCTAAGTGTCATGCCATGATAATATTAGTTTTTAAGAGCATTTAGTAAGCGATCTATAGCTTTTTGAGTTGCGATAGAGAAAAGAAGAATGGTAAGTAAGGTCCTCAATCCCCAAGACTTACATAGGATTGTAGATTAAGCTCAAGTTATAAATCCTTTTCATGTAGTTCCAATGTAGTCAAGAGATGTCTTTGATTTGAAAATGTCGTTGACTCACTGCTAACATTAAATAAGTGCACATTTCAAAATGCCTTATACTTAAAGTATCTGGAACTCATTCATCTCAAATATCTATTAAAAGAACAAAAGGGTGGAGGGTTTTGAAGTTTTAAAGAGAGGAAAATCTGTGGTTGATATACAGCAACCTGTGCTTCGTCTGAAAGATCAGCCTCGATTGATTGGTTAAAAAAGGAAAAGACCTCTCGTCTATGTTGCCAATCCTCCCTGAAGAGCACACAGAGTTTTATGAGACTATATATTTCAACTCCTATGTGAGAATGAAAAAATCTGTCAGTTGGGGAAAAAGTATGAAGATTGGTACTCTTGTACATGCTTCGCAATACATTTTTGTACTTATGCACTTAATAATATATTTCGTGTTTAATAGCATTATTATTTATGTTCCTGCTAGTCATTAGTTTTATTTTTGTAACTATTTCACTTTAAAACCTGAAATAAAATATAACAAAAGTTTGAAGATACTTATATCCGACGCTTCCATTATATGGCACAGAGTACTTCCTGATCATCGTCTTTTTGGCAACGATTTGTTATGCAAAATAATTTTGTAGTAAAAATGATTTTATAATGTTTTGGGGTGCAATAAGTGATATACTAAAAAGGATGTGTAGTTTTTTTCTTATCCTGAAAAAATGTAGAAAATGGCACTTAGAACGTTTGACATTTCCACTCTTCAATTGTATTTTGCACTAGCATGAATAATGAAAAAATTCTCGTTTCTTGATGCATTACGTTATTTGCAATGAATACAACTGAACAAAGGTTCGTGGATTTACGCTAAAGACTCGACAGTGTCTAGAGAAAACATTTTCACCGAGGACTTTGAAGTGCTTAGGCGCCTTCTTCCTACCTGTTATAACGGTTATGGGGACGGAGGCGTGGCATGCACTCGATAAGGACCTTTCACAAAAACCTTTTTTGCTGCTGAGATTAAATTGTTTACCTCTGGGAAATTTACTTCTGTCTCAGCTGCTCTGTGAAGCGCCTGCGCTACCAAGTAAAATGAGCCAAAATGGAGTAAAACATCTTCACTGAAACTGCAGCTTTTAGCACATAAGACGCAGATTTTTCTTGTTTAACTCCCGTTGCTCACAACCATTTCCTGTCCATGCTGAAAAATGTTAGCACATATCCCAGCCCTTGCTGGACACCGCCACGGGTGGCGGAGGTCGTTAAGGCACGGACTCGTGAGCGGGAGGTCTGGGGTTCGAATACCACCAGAACCGTTCTCCCTGACTGAGGTTTTTTCCAGGTTTTCCTCAGTCCTCATAAATGGCAAATGCCGGGGAGGTACCCTAAACTTAGGCCTGGAACGATTCCTTCCTTAAAAATAAATCCTTTCCCAATATATCATTTCATCTCATGTATCATCAGTGTCCACCGCCTGTGGTGCCTCGGTAGTAAAAACGGGCGTTAAACACTATTCATTTATTGCTGAACTCCAAGTGTTTTTGGCATTTATTTCTGCAAAATACGAGGTCTGTTTAAAAAGTATCGCGAATTTTGTGTTTTTTTTCAAAAGTATTTATTTATTCATGAATATCTATTTTATCCCCTTCAAAGCAATCCCCACCAGATATTATACACTTGTGCCAACGTTTTTTCCAATCCTCGAAGCACTTTAAAAAATCGTTTTTTTTTTTTTTGATCTTGTTCAGCTCCTCCTTCGATGCCGTCTTTATCTCCTCAATTCTGGCGTAGCGTCGTCCTTTCATGGGTCTCTTCAGTTTTGGGAACAAAAAAGGTGACAGGGGGCCAGGTCTGGGGAATACGGTGGCTGCGGTTTCATAAGTGTGTTGTTTTTACCCAAAAATTCGTGCACAAGCAACGATGTGTAAGCAGGGGCGTTATCATGGTGCAAAAGCCAATTTTTGTTCTTCCGCAAATCGGGCGTGCGGATTGCTTCGCGCAAATTGCGTATAACTTGCAGGTAATATTCCTTATTGACCGTTCTACCTTGTGGCAAGAACTCATGATGCACCACGCCCCTGCAATAGAAGAAAACTGTAAGCAAAACCTTCACATTCGACCGAACTTGGCGCGCCTTTTTCGGTCTTGGCTCGTGTGGCAGCATCCATTGGGATGATTGATCTTTAGTTTCCATGTCATAACCATAAACCCATGATTCGTCACCAGTTATGACCCTCTGGAACAAATTTGAGTCGTCGCGGACATAGTTCAACGGCTCCTTAGCAACATTAATGCGATGGTGTTTTTGTTCGAAATTGTTTGGTACGAATTTTGCCGCGAGCTGTCTCATGCCCAAATCATTGGTAAAAATCTAATGGCACGAGCCAATTAATATGTTAAGATCCTCAGCAAATTCTCTAACGGGGATTCGACGATTGGCCAATACTATTTTCTTCACTTCTTCAATGTTTTCGTCTGTTGTTGTGGAACTCGGGCGTCCGGGACGCTCTTCGTCGTTCACATCTTCTGGACCCTCTGAGAACATTTTGTACCATCGATAAACGTTGCTTTGGTCCAAGATAGTAGCTTCACCATATGCCACAGTCAACATTCGGAATGCATCCGAATTTTAATTTTGTTTTTTACACAAAATTTGATACAGATTCGTTTCCATTTTTTGGAATAGGCAAAAATCGAAGACGAGCCAAAACACGTCCAAGCAAAATAGCTGTCAACAATTAACTGAGCATTCAAAATGGCCGAGCTTGTCAACATAAGTGAGGGACATGAGTACCAACATAACGCCACAAAACAATCGAAAATCGAATATACGTAGCCCGCGGAAATTCAAAATTCGCGATACTTTTTGAAGAGACCTCGTATGTCGTATGCATAATGGGAAAAACCTCCAAGAAAGGTCCAATAATTAATAATGATAATTAAAGCAGGTTGCGCAGAAAGGGTACATGCTCAAAATTTCGCAAAATGTCAGGTGCCCTGAACAATTTACATGTTGTTTTTACACAAATGCCGCAAGAAGGTTACATCTTAAATACACTCTATGTGATTAAAAATATTCAACAGTGAAGAAAGGGAATAACAATTAAAGACAAATACTTTTTGCTTAGTTTATGATGTTGACATTACTAAAATTTGTTTTGTAAAACATCCCGTGTTTTTACATAACGGAAATATTTAGTGTAACAATTCCTGGTCTAATCGCTAACATTGTTGACCGCTGCCCCCAGGAGGTCCAGAACGGGGGCCACCCAGCCTTGTGAGGACAACTGAGAAGCTGCCTAATGGAAAGGTGGCGTTCTTCAATCATGAACATGATGGTCACCCCCCCCCCCGCAATACCGCAGACGGTGGACGGTAGATGAAATGAATATTGAGAAAGGATTTTTTTTTTTAAGGAAGGGAATGTTTCAGGGCTAAGTTTAAGGTATCTCCCCGGCATTTGCCGTTTATGAGGACCGAGAAAAACCTCGAAAAAACCTGTCAGGGAGGACGGTCCTGGTGGGAACCGAAAGCACAACGTGCCGCCTTAACGACTTCGGCCAGCCGTGACGGTAATGTTTGCCGTTACTCCTCAAAAAAAAAAAAAAAAAAAAAAAAAAAAAAAAAAAAAATATATATATATATACACACATAGTAACACTGTAGAACCTCGTTCATTACAGTAAACTTTTAAGGTGTTAACAGTAACCATGACAAAGTAATTCTAATAGGGAATAGAAAATCGGATCAAGATACATGAAAAAGGAAACGTCATAAAAAGACGGAGTTAAAGGTGAAATGGTCTTAATGTTAAAGGACAAACGTTCCGGAAAGTAAAATTGGAGAGAGGTGTGAATACAGATTACATTGCTTTGATATTTCAAACATCTGCATAAAATCCGTTTAAATATTCTTCTAAAATGAAAGAAAAAGTTATGGTTTCAAAGTTTATTGATCTTGGTGACACAAGGAAGCAGTATATCGCTTTTCAAACAGCTAAATTTACTTATACAAGATACCAATAGAAGTAGAAAATATGAACAACATAAAGACTATGCTTTGATATTTGCCCTCAGTGAATGAAAAAACGTGCACGGAAACTCAAAATGTATATGGAGACTGAAAAAGAACTTAATTGTAAGAAATGTTCCGTTTAGTCATTATTAGGGAGGTTGGTAAAAATACTTACTTTTTGTTTTGTCGTTACTTATTTCTTGCATTAATAAATTTATGAGCCTATTGAACACAATGTCCCATATATTTTGAAGCTGGAACTTAATTTTCCTTTTATTTTATTGTAAAAAAAGTTGAACTATTAAAAAGGGGTTAAATTAATATTGATTTATTTTATACCAATAAATAAAATTAATTTTAAACATGTTTTCTTCATAAGAAGGTAAAAAAATAGCATTATGTTGGAGAATATACACATAATGTTAATTGTAATATTCAAACCTAAAATCTGGCTTTCGTTTCTGTTGTAACGTTTTAAAACAATAACATGTATCTTTTTAAGCACAGAACGCTTAATTTATTACTTACGTTTCAGTTTTATTTATTATTAAATAAATGTTATGGAGTAAATAACTGCTCTATTCATCGCAATAGTTGATTCCTTCAATCTGTTTCTGTCTGCCATCGTTTGCTTCATATTGGGTGAGTATATGCTTGCTATTAAAATAAATGGAATAAACATTGATAACTCTCATACATTATGAAGCCGAAAATGATGTATAAACGCTGTAATAAGTAATGCTGTATTGCTTATCCAACAAATCTTTCAGAGGCTGATGTACTGTTTAGACTGTTGCAAGATGTGCTATATTTTGTTATGAATTTATATACTTTCGAAGTACTTGAACCACATTCTGATTTAGTTGAAGCCGCGGAGTTCCACTTACTAAAATAAAAACAATTAAAAGTTAAACTCATCAATGCCGAACACTATATTTAAAAGTGTGTAATGTGTCAGACACAACTAGAACATAAAAAGCTATATCGACTGTTATAAGAGTCTGAAAAGAACATTCTTAGGCGCAGATAATGTTACATGAACACATAAATGTTGACGTGAATTTACTCTAACATAGGCTTACGTTCTACCAAAGTTAAGTCTTTGATAGTATTTTATACTGTATTGCTACATTACATGCAAATTAATTTTGATTACAGCTTAGAAAAAATTTGCTTTAACTGAATATTGCGAATATTTTAATTAAGAAAGTAACTGAAGGTTAAGAAATAAGAAAATTAATTACTCCATAAATAATAGAGAATTGAGTCCCTCTCATAATAAAAAAAGTCTGTGTGTGGAAGCAGATATTTGAAAAGTATAGCATCTAGCACCTACTCAACTGTTTAATGCACAGTCAAGTTGATAGATAGCGATTGTGTACACAATGTGCATACCCTCTGGCAGAAACATTCTAGGAGAGACGTTAAAATGGTTCAATATAATTCTCCTAGGACGATACTTTGATCTGGCTGACAGATTGTGTGATATTATGATAAATGAGATATTGCATTCAATTGCAATAGGGTGTTCTAAAAGTTCTCGGCCTGACTCAGAGATGTGAAGATTGCCAAATTACAATAATAATTGCTAAGTATCCACACTTTAGATGCCGAACCGTAAAGTTTCGTTTGCATAGGTGTAGTCACGATCGTGTAAACAAACTAGTGTTAACATTTTCTATAAAATGGATAAAATTGAAATACGATCTGTGATAAAGTCCTTCGTCTTGAAGAGTTTAACAGCAACAGAAATACGAATGGAGTTAGATTCCACATTAGAAGAATTCTTTCTCTCCGTTAAAAAATGGCTGCTAAATTTAAGCGTGGTCGTACATCCATTTAAAATGGTAAGCGCTCAGGGCATCCCAAAGCTGCTACAACCGACGAAATTATGAAAAAAATTCACAATGCCGTACTCAATGATCGCCGATTGAAGGTACGTGAGTTGGCCAACATTACAAAGACCTCGATGGATCCTGCCTACTACATTTTACAGGAAGTTTTGGATATGAGAAACCTTTGCGCTTGATGGGTATCGCGTTTATTACAGTGGACAAAAAACCATTCGAATGAACATTTCGCAAGAGTGTTTATATTTGTTTAAATCAATTCCAGCGAGTTTCTCCGAAGTTTCATAATCGTAAATGAAACATGATTCATCACTACACACCAGAGAAGGAGCAGTCCAAACAGTGGGTGGCAACAGGTCAAAGTGCACCAAAGAAAGCAAAAACGACCCATCTGCAGGAAAGGTATTGACTACGGTTTTCTGTGATTCTCATGATGTGGATACGTTGAGGAGGGCAGAAGTATCACCGGAGAGTATTACGCTTCACTACTGGACCAACTGAAGAAATTTCTCTTTCATGCATGTCTGGGATTGTTGCTACAAAACTACATGACCGTTTTCTAGCGTATTTACTATAACCCGCGTTAATAATTCAAGTATCCACTCGAGCGCTTAGTCCGTTCGCAACAATTTGGAATGTTAAAATGATAGAGAAACTATGCGTAACATATTTAAAGTGATATAACAATTAAGAGAAAGTGTTGCTTCACCACTGAAACGTACATTTGAGATATGTTGGCTCGACACGACCACTCATTCAATAACGCAACAAATAATTATTAAATCTGTGTGCCGTGGGGTTCCGTGACTATAATGCTCAGGAAAACTTCTCTTTGCAAGTAACGTGACTTGTTTCTCTACTGAACGTAAGGCACTTCCTTCATCCGGCTGCTTTCCATTTGCTAAATCACGCATTAACCTTTGCGCCTTCCTTTCCTACGGCCTTCTAGCTTATCGACCGAGAAATAATTTTACAAATGAACTTTTCCAAGAAGAACTACAATCACAGTATGGAGTGCTCCGGAAAGGTGGATGAGACCTTCCAGCAAACTTTTTAACTCTTTCCTTGAAAGAGTAAATTTTGGGAAAGGTTCATTGTAGCAACTTCCTACATCACGGTTGCGCAATTCTATATCTTTATATATAACCTATTTTTAAAACTGCCGAGCTAAAAATTGAGAATTATAATATTCCTGAGTCGAATTTATTGCTTTTTGCGACAGGAAGAATAATATTTTAGTAAGATAAAAATATGCATGTCACCCTATTTACCTACAGATATCCTCTTAAACTCTTTAACTGTCCGCTGATAAATGTAAATGAGTTGTCCATTATCGTACACAATACATTTGCATATTTTATTGCTGTTTATTTCAGTGATCATCATGACTGGAAAAGTAACCACTGAGCGATGAAATTGGATTTTGAAACATTATTGCGAGACGAAGAACGGTTGAAGATTTCGACACAATCTCATCATATAGACTAACCATTTACAGACTATGTGATACACTGAGTCCATTTGTTATGTGTCAAAAAGTTATCTGTAATTAATGATGAAAAAATTAAATGTTAGTTACTCGTGCATTTGTTCAAAGCCCAAAAAATAAAAAGAAGAGCATCTAGTGAGTTGGGCAAAAACATTTAGGCTGAAAAATGTATGACCAAGATTAGTACACGGGTTATAGAAGGTGATGATGACATAATAACTTTAAAAGTTTTCGGACAGACGGAGAAAGCTTTATAACGTTATGCGTCGATAATCGCAAAACTTATTATAAAACAGAAAACAACTGAGAAACAGTTAAATAACCTCGCTTACGTTACAGACAGGTCTATCGTATACAGATGTTTTAGACCTGTCTCTTTCCTACAAAAAGGCAATGAAAATTTCTATTTTCAGCAAGATCCGTAACTTTTAAGCAGAATTTTCGAATAAGTGGAGAGATCGGTGAGAGTAATTTGAATAACCATCAGCATTTCTCGATCTAACTTATGGATTTCTTATTTGGGGCGCTGTTAACGATGAAGTGTTTCCAAGAAAATATGAGATGAAGCTATTTATAAAAGAAGCATGATAAGAAATCAACGAAAATAAAGAAATATGTAGCAAAGTGTGTGCAAAATTAGATTACATAAGTATGTGAATGCTGAAGGCAAGCAATTTTAATACCTAAGATATTAATCTACAATTTGTAAGTGATAATGTTATATGTATTACCATAACTATATACTTTATACAGCTGTATGTCTATTTTACACTCTCCTGTATATTTCAACAATATTATTTATATTTATGATATTTAAAGAAAAAAATCAGCATTCTAATAGACTATTCCACAATTAAAAGCAGCAGAAACAAAAATAAAAACATTCAGGTTTCATATACAGCAAAGCACATGAAAGACGTTAAGAAGAGACAAAAATAGTACACTTAATAGAAATAACAGGAGCAAAAGAGAACAACAAAACAAATAAAAAACAAACATTACTATCCTAATTGCAGAACGTGTTCTGCATCAAGCGCTTCATTCGCCAGGGAAGACATGGGGCTCACCCGCCAGCAATTAACACATTCCATACGGTTAGTGGTCCCCAAAATGAGGGCAGCTGCAGCACGGCTACCTTAAACAGGTGTCTGTAGCTAAAATTACAGGGTTTTATGCTCAAGTGAACGGGAGGAAGTGATTTGATCTCTTGAAAGTAATTACCTTGGAGAGCGGATCACTCTCTAGCCAGTATGACATTCCAAAATTATTCGAGAAAACTGAGAAATACAAGAAGAAGAACTGACCGCTGTATCAGCATCTTCTTTCCTAGAATTCCAATGTTATAATACCCTTCAGAGTGAGCAATAACGGCAATATAGTATTATTATTATTTAGCAATAAATAAAATATATATTATTTATTTACTTTACTAATTTAAATAATAAAGAAACGGATGCAAAGATAATAGAAAATGTTAAATAGAAACAGTACGTATACTAGTTTAAATAAAATATTAGTTTTCGAGATTAAATATAAAATGTTTGTATTTCCTTTGAAGCTTTAAAAGTGAACATTTGATACATTTCTCTGGAAGCAAATTTGCGGCAAGTCCTTCGTGAGAGAGAGATAAAAGCCATGTGTCCGTGTGGTAGATTTGTGGAACATTAAAACCTTCGATAAAATAAAGTCCCTGGACAAAATTCACGGCCATTCGTGTCCAAATAATACCTTAGTTCGGCACCAGATGGCACTCGAGGCGTTAGGCCGATCACTATGACGGCATAGTGGAAAGATGAACAAATTTGTAAACAAAAATTAAACGATAACTAATTAATTAAATGTACTATAGAATATAGAAAATACCGAGGCCTTTTTGATACGTTATTGAACTAGGATTAGTTCGACCCCCCCCCCCCCCCGTTAGGAATCACGGCTTTTAATGCTTTATTAGTTCCTTTTCTAAACACATTTGTTCTTTTAGCCGCTTGATGATTTATGCAATTGTTTTTAAATCAAAAATACAAAATTATAGAGTCAACCTATCATGCAATATTGTATTCATTAGTTATAAATCTTTCTAACAATATTCATCTATATAAACTTGAAAATTAAATATCATACAAATGAAATAATTATCAGTAATCTCTTTATAATAAGATTTGTACATGCTTCTAAATAGCTGAAACCCAAAATTTATGGAAGCAAGAGTTTTTTCTCCAATTACAATATGCTTATTAATAAATACGTACAACGATAAGAAATACATTGAATGAAATATTAAAATAATATTTGTAAAACCGAAACTGGCAAACATTTTAGCACCTACTAATAGACTAGAATTATTTACCAGAATCAAAAAACTTGGCTTACCCCAAAGCAAGGACAATGCTGTAAGTACAGAGCAGCAACTCACCTTCAACCTGCAAATAAAACAAGAACATATTTCATTATACAGATACGATATTTATATAAACACACTGTCATGATTCCATTTACCAATTCCAGTACTTAAAATTTAAAATTATTGGTTATAGAGATTCAAAAATTAAAATGCATTTTAAATTTTATCAGGAGATGCCGATGAATGGCAACATTTATGCACCTCCAGAAAAATAATAAAACGTAGTAATTTTATATTTATTAAACACAAAGATTTCCCTTATCTTTTGGCTTGAATTAATTAGATAAATGAGTTGTGTTGAGGTGTTTTATTTATTTTGTTATAAAAGCATTAATAAAAGTTTAAAACAATGAAGAAATATTGTTGCATTATATGCTTTGAGGACATCAATACGTTCCTTTTAAGGCTTGAGAGCTAAAAATCCTGGATAAGGGGATTGAACAAGTGTTTTTCACTCCTCTTCTGGAATTAAATCTGGTTTAATAGATTTGTAGAAATAAGGTTGTTATTCGGAACTGCTGCTTTAAATGTAACGGTGGATTTCACATCTTCTTAGTAAAATTAGCATTATATTGTCGTTCTTGTCCGTCGTTTACTGCTTATGAAAGTTTAGAGACTAATTTTACATTTTTCCTACACAGTTTTAAATTTTTCGTTTCATTGGAGTTCTTAAACGTGTTTGAAAATGATATCCAGAAATCGACATTTCCTTCAAAATAGCCTTTAAAGGTTTTCCTTAATTGAAATCTGAAAAAAAAAAAAAAAGTTTAATAAAACAGAGAAATAGCTTTACAATTGTGTAACTGCAAATTGACGCATATTTTTATAAAAAAAATATGTTACTAAATTGATTTAAACTGTTGCGAACAAAGAAAGAGCTACAAAAGTTCGCAAAGTGACAAAAACGAATAATACATGCTAACGAATCATGTCATTTGTGCTATCCAACTATAAGTTTGAATACTAATTGTGTAAGTCTGTAGAGATGATTGAAAATGAAATAGATTAATGATGGCGTGTATGAGCTCGGAGTTCCTGACGTTCTAAAGCTATCTGGCATACAAAAAATCTCCGGAAAAAAAAATAAAGACAGGTTGATATAACCGAGATTTGAACCCAAGGACCTCCAAATTAGTAGTCGCAAATGTTACCATTAGACGGCAGAATTGGTTCCAGCCAACTGTTTCTGAACAGAGTGCATTGAAAAGTTCGCTGATTATTTTGATTTATACACACAGAGATAAATGTTTTTTTTTGGGGGGGGCTATTCAATGTTTTTATTTGCTTGTGCTACTATCCAATAACTACATTGTGTTTAAAAAAATCACTTACTAATTTAAATACGAAAATTATTTACAATATATTTCTAACAAGCCATAACTAGTTGTTACATAAAAAATAGCAGTTTTAAAACTTTATCAAGCGGGCTAATTAGCATTGTGATGAAATATTTATGAACACGACAACAGAAAAAGTGCAATTATGTGCATGAAACTTTGCACAAGAACTGTAGATGAAAAACATTCTAATTTTGTTCCATTTTCAGCTTCCGAAACCAATAACGTTTGTTGTAACACAATAAAATACATCTTTATGACATTGTTCATATCAATTCAATCTATGGGTCCTATAATGAGTTTAGCTAGCTAGAAATGGCTACATAATGTACATTTAATGAAAGCATCACACTCTTCAAATGTACAAATGTTAACGCTGCTGTAGAGTTAGTTAGCAATGGTAATTTTTTTGCATAGTTTACCTTAGAATGCCATCTTAGGAAAAAGAAATACATATTAATGGTAACTTAAAATACGTACTTAGTATATTTACAAAACTGAATTAATTCAATGGAGAAAAATAATACTTTTATTTTTTGATTGTATGAAATCCTCCTCTGTATAGATGTGAGTGATAAGGTATATTTTCAATGCTAACCTGAACTTATTTTTATTAGCATAGGTACTGCTCGTTTATGTGTTGGAAGTGAATTAAATAACTATGCCATTGTAGTAAACGTATTTTTTGGAGTGCTTGACCGAGGCACTGAGTCTGAGTCTATGAGAGTCTATGACTGAATCTGTAAAGTTCTGCCTAAGTCTGGTTTCTTTGTTGAGTGTATTTCAGTTTTTTCATGAATACTTCTGAGATATTTGCTACAAATAAAAGTACAAGTAGAATGAGCTCCCAAGCTATAGTGAAATTCCAAATGATTTGAATAGCGGTTTACAATGAGTTCTGGAGAAAGTGTTTTAACAACAACAAGATTCTTTTTAAAGTAGTATAATAGGATTATTCCATGGGAATTAAAAAATGAGGCAGCCATTACCTCCAAAGTTGACAAAATAGCTTCACCTTCTTTGTCGCACTTTTTACAAGTCGTTATTCATTGGCGTCCAAGTATCATCCGTGGCGTCACCTGGAGTCACTTCGCATACGTAAGTTTCACCTAACTTCTTCACCAATGAAAGTAATGGTCAATGGTCATATGACAGTCAAGGTGTGCTTGTGTGTCATCTAGTGCTTGAGAGGGCCACTGTGAGTGCCCAATACGCGATTACAGGTCTCTTTAGACCGCCATGGGTGGTCGAGGTCGTTAATTTTTTTTTTTTTGAGTAGTGTTTAACGCCCGTTTTTACTACTGAGGCACCACAGGCGGTGGACACTGGTGATACAAGAGATGAAATGATAAATTGGGAAAGGATTTTTTTTTTTTTTAAGGAAGGAAGCGTTCCAGGCCTAAGTTTTAGGTACCTCCCCGGCATTTGCCAGTTATGAAGACTGAGGAAAACCTGGAAAAAACCCCAGTCAGGGAGGACGGTCCTGGCGGGATTCGAACCGCAGACCTCCCGCTCACGAGTCCGTGCCTTAACGACCTCGGCCACCCGTGGCGGTCGAGGTCGTTAAGGCGTCGACTCGTGAGCGGGAGGTCTGGAGTTGGAATCCCACCAGGATCGTCCTCCCTGGCTGGCAGAATTCATATAAGCTTTCTCTAGAAATGTTAAATGTAAGATATTTCAATATTTTAAAACATAGCTAAGACAATATGTAACCGAGTCATTTTTTTTAAATTTAGCTGAATTTATCTATTTTAAATGTTATTATGACGAGTCCATTTGTACATAAAAAATAGTAATAAATAGAAATCCGGGTTTTCATCAGTCCTCATTCATGGCAAATGCCGGAAAGGTACCCTCAACTAAGGTCTGGAACGCTTCCTTCCTTTAAAAAAAAAAAAAAAAAACTTTTCCAATATATCATTTCATCTCACGTATCATCAATTTCCACCGCCTGTGGTGCCTCAATTGTAAAAACGGGCGTTAAACACTACAATTTTTTTTCTTTAGGTGTCACAATTGCGCCGTGCGGTACGCACCAAATGGCCCCAACTTTTGAACAACGACATCATTCTTTACGATGACAGCTCACATAGTCGACAGTGTCAAGTACCTTTAACACAGATTATGGGAATTTCTTCCACACCCACGATATTCGCCCGATCTCTGTCCCTGCGATTATGCTCTCATCCACATAGTGATGCAGTCATTGCATGGGAAACGTTTTGCTAATAAAGCGCACATTTTGATACCATTTCGATGCGAGATGGCTCACGTTAGCGACTCATATGCAACATGGTATTCAGCGCCTTCCCCATCGCTGACAATGAACAGTCCATGTACTTGGAGATACTTCAAAGGCTGCTTAACATCGTATATTACCTGGTATTCCCGACCTGTGTCGGGTGTAATTGTCAGGTTGCATGTGTTTTGCTTCTTCCCTACGAGGGTCACCTTCATCCATTTTCCGTTGGTGGCACCTATCGGCAGTAAATGCAATATACTTTCAATCATATATCTTAGACTTTTCGTGTTATCCCGTTTCTTCTCTTCTCGTTTGGCGCCACAGACCAGGGTGAGCCTTGACCTGCCGCGGCGACTTCCGCATCCTCTACCTTCATCTTACGACTTCATTGATAGAGGTCAATAATGCAGGGAGGGGGGATGTGATCAGCATGCCGGCACCTCACCGGTCGCTTATTACGCGACTTTCGTGCTCGAAGAACGCCACCTCTCAGGCAGTTTCCCAATTGTCCTCACGAGGCTGGGTGAACCATATTCCGGACTTCCCTAACTTAGAGAAATTGCTAAGTAGGTGCCGAACCCGGGCTTCCCGGCCAGCAGTCAGCAACAGATCTAGGAGGTGGTCTGTTGCCTTTGTACGCGGGGGAAAAAGTGGTTGCCATGACTTATCCCTCTTATAAGAGTGACATTCATCTTCAGAGCATTTATGAACATATTTAAAATATATACAGAAATAAAAACTCTTCAATGCTGGTAAAGAATTACTCCGATTTTCATCCAATTGGATTCTGATATTGCAGTTGTCCATTTCTTGAAATAAAAACATTAAGTCTCTGAACAAAATTAATTTGAATTTTTTCTAGTTTTATGGCAAAATTGAGTGATTCAGATACTGTCAACCTTTGCTACAACAAGTCTCTGTTTGAAACGTCGACATACAGTTTTACAAGAATGAAGCTTGCCAACAACTATTTCACATTTCATGGATATTTACGGGAACTTTCAAACAATCCCGGTGACAATAAACAATATTCTGTAGGAAAGTAGAATCATATAACCCGCCACTGACGCGAAGCATTATAATTATATTCTGCTGAGCAAAGCGCGAGAGGAGGAAGAGAAATTTGCAGGACGAACGATTAAACACCTGTCAAGCACAAACTGCTTCTCAATATAACAACAGGCGAAATCCATCTTTAATCCGCCCTACATCTCACTTCAGACGTTCTCGTCGTCCTCTTTTAATCAAACTTCATCCAAGTCTTAATGCTCTCGAGGAAGTTGTCCAGTCGGATGTGTGTCCCAAGACGAATTACCATAATAACAAACAAACTTGCTTCGACTGCGGCTCAGGCCAATTCATGCAGATGCGCGTTGTGGAAATGGGAGGCTCTTTAATGGTTCCATTTTACTGCTAATGTCGCGAGTTCTCGGAAAACAGTGCGATACATCACGTGAGACGCACCCAGATTAAAGGGACACGTCAAGTAACAGCACTCACAACTCTTTATATGTCCACTCTAATTGCAGGATACAATTTCAAATAGGTTTAGAGGGAAACTAGGAAATCCCCTAGTTCTTTTTCCTTTAGTTACCCTGTATCAGAAACTGGCCGATAAAAAATTGCCGTAGTAATTTAATGTAACTAAGGAAATATGCAAGGCTTGTATTGCATAATGTGAATGCTAAAATTGTATTAACTAACTAATCTAAAATATCAACCAAAAAACGAAAGACATATCACAAACATTTGATTTGATTACTCCAACTACATGAGACAAAACGGCTTCTAATTTCATTTTATCACCCTTCCTTAAAAGCAGAGCGGAAGGAAAAATTAATTATGAAAGATACATACAATTCAAAATCAAAATATAAAATTGATCATGTTACATTGCAGTGTCGAATTTCCACAATGATCTGAAATAAAATTATACCACGAAGAATTTGCAATATAGAAGAAAAGAGACGACAGGTTTAACATAATTGGATTATCATTAAAAACCAAAGAACATTTATAGCACAAGCACTCAAGGAAAAGATTGCTGCTTTAATGAAGCTCATACATTTCGTTAGTAAGTAAGAAAGAATCTCCGGCTCACGAATATGAATATTTGTAACACCAGTTGTTAACTGCGCGCTTTTATTTCATAGTTTAATTAGTTTTATTTTCTTGCTACTGCAGATGTTTAATGATGAACTTTTATGTTTTGAAATGTTATTAATACGTTTAAGTTAAAGAGGAAGAAAAAGTTATTGTCTTCCCATTTGCTTCTACAGCCCGGGTTGAGCCTTGACGTGCCACGGCAACCTCCGCTTCCTCTAACTCCGTCTTATGACTTCATTGATAGAGGGCAGTAGTGCAGGAGAGCATGTGATCAGCATGCTGGCACCACGCGGCTTTCGTGAATCGAAGAACGCCATCTATCAGGCAGCTTCCCAATTATTGTCCTCACGGGACTGGGTGGACGCCGTTCCAGACTTCCTTAATTTGAAAAATTCCTAAATAGGTACCAGGAACCTGGGTCTCCCGTCCAGTATTTCAAGAGGAGCTCCCTGCTTTTGTCTACCGAGACAAAAATATCCAAAGCTATATAACCGACCTAGTAATTGATGTTAGTGAAAATTACAAAAGGAAAGGATACATTCATTTAATAATTTTACTAGGTATATTAATGTGAATTAAACAATCAAGCTATCTCAGTTTTTAAAACGAGCACAATACCCTGGCACCTGAATGATTAGCAAGTACACTGTTCACTAAGTACAAAGTTACTGACAGTATTGTATTACAGAATACAAAGTAGGAACGTCCACTCCAAAAGTTTTGAGAATGGACAATACAGAATTGTGACAAGCCAGTGCAGGTTTTCCTAGCTTTTGATTGAAGTTTACATAGCGCGCGGTGTCAGCACTTCTGTAGATAATATACAATAGGTAAATGGATGATACTGTGCCTTGGATGTCTAGCGGGAGAATTTCCGTGTCATTATTGATTATGGCTTTAAAGTCGGTTTAGGGGAGAGAAAATACTTGAAAGATTGCATTACGAATTTGGGATTTTTGGCCTTCGCAATGCACTATTTATAGATGATTTGCATATGAGAGCGTGCAGGACGATTCGCTACAGCAACAAGGGATGAAAGCAGAGAAGATGTTGCTGGAAGATCATTTTGAAAGCGCTGAGCATTAGATAGGAAGCTGCAAAGACAATCCTTGAAGAAAACCTTCATGTTAAAAAGCTGTACAATCGTTGGATTTCTCACTAACTCGCAGATGAGCAGAAAAAAGTATGTGCGGTTTGGTGCCAGTGTGGATAATAATATTATCGCTATACTATTATTATTCATAAACTTAGTGACAATAATCGGTTTCAGTCTTTCCAGGAGGGGATTACCCAACAAAAACGAGGCGACTAAAAAGTTGGCAAGTTCTTTCTTCTGAGCTAGTGACAACAATGTACAAAAAACTGTCACAGCCAGATGGTACTTAGGCTGGGTTTTATTCAAAGGATTTAATTTCGGAAATTATTTCATTAAGAATTTTAAATATTTTAACTGTTTTTACTACTCCACCAAAAAAAAAAAAAAAAAAAGTCTGTTCCAGGTCTTCAATATACTGAGAACGAAACGTCCTAAAACTGGTCTGCGTAGAATCCTGTTGCCTCTGCCCATATTGTACTGGTAACAACTCAGTTTCTGCAAGAGACAGGAAACAAAACGCATGCTCCATCCTCCCTACAGTACGGGTCTAGTGCTATAGGCTTTTTTCTTTGTTCCCCTATATATATAAAACGTGATCAACGATTTGAATTACAGTGGTTGCATATGAAGAACCTATTACACCCTATCCAAAGGATCACGGCATTCAAAATTTACAAAATGCTTTAAAAGGATGAATATTAAAGATGCAATGATTAGATCGCATTATAAAAACTTTCAGAGTAACCCTCGTATGTCTCTATGAAACAGATCCTGTAAAGTCCAGATGACATCCATTAGTCAAGTAGAACTCACTAAATGGAATCAGTTACTTCTGCTTGTATACGTATATATCAAGAGTAAGTTAACCTTGCATAACGTATTTCTATATTAACCGCTAACTTCGAAATCATTATATCTCGAAAACAAAATTTTAGACTTCAGTGATTTCTGTCAGAACGACGACGATGTACTCTTATGCTTTCTTCTATGTCAATTCCCCTAAATTTTGCAATTACTGTTTCCTATTTAAGATCACTTGTACAATAATTTTGTAAGAAATATAATTAACAAATTTTTAATACATTCTCTTTTATGTGAAATAATGAACATTAGGTATTTAAATTCATCGGTTAGAGCTACGCATTATTTTATCTTAATACTTTTCTATCTTATACTTTCTTTACCTTCAAACGGAACAGTTAACTTTCATTTAAATATACTGCATTGTTGTAACTCCATATAATTCATATACGGTAATTCCAAGTGAAATGGCCATGCAAAAGGGAGAAAGGAGTTATTTTTTTCATGTTTGACTAGGTGCATTTCTAACCTTAAGGCAGCAAGCTTTTAATCCAAGTAACCGATTGTTTAGCATGTGCAGTGCTCATTTTCAAATACTCATTGTTTTTCAGTTTTTCATAAATTTTCTAGCTGGTCTGTTCATTATTATTATTATTATTATTATTATTATTATTATTATAATAAATAAGTGAGCTAAACAGCAATTGGTAGTCATATTTTGTTCTGTTTTTGTAATGCCCATTTCACGCTTGCGAAGGGAGAGATAGCCCATTATTTTCCAGGATCGTTGGTAACTTAAGAGACGTGTTTTAATTTTATTTTTTTTCAAATAAACGAGATTCATGACGGATTTGATTCTATTTCACTTTTATTACTTTTACTGCTATGTTTATTGCTAATGATGTCTAGTGAGTCCCTAGTGTAAGTTGACCATATATGCAGGTTAATTTTCCAGATGTTTCATCACTATTTTTAGCTGCCAACAGAATACGAAAGAAACTCAGATAATAAACGTGGAAAGTTATTATTGATAACAGAACTTTTGTAGATAAAGTATCTATAACTTCTGGAATAGCAAGAAAGTTTGGATGAAAACTTGAAATTCAACTAAAGACCCTCGAGAACGAATAAAATTTTATGCAAGAAAAATGAATGGAATCTATTTCAGCCTATTTAACAAGGCAGAAGCACAGAACTCCTTAAAAAACAATCAAATTCATCGTATCCCCTAAAGCTTCTACAAATAACTTTGCTTCCGTACGTCTTTTCTATGTATTGTCTAAAATGATTATCCATGTTAATACTCAGTATATATTGTCTATACCTAAATGTATTAACACAGCTTTTAACGGGAACTTTTGCACTTTACTTTTAGACATGTTAACCCCTTGCTGCACGTCCTTACAGCCTACTGCCCCATTGGGTTATCTGTAATAGTAGCTGGGCAATAGCACTTGGAGGCGTTCCATAACCCAACAGGTCTCTACTAATACATATAACGGCAGTAAGAGAGGGGTGACTTCATGAAATTATGCAAGACAAGAGTTAACGACACTTTATGCAATTTATTAGCAATCTTACATAATGAACGTGTATGCCCGAACAACAGTTACTGCAAGCCAAACTGGCATAGCATTCCACAACAAATTGTAAAGGCCAGAAACCGTTCAATAAGTCATAAAATTCTTTCCCTCATAAAAGGCGATGGTAATAGAATAAGAATACATACATATGGATTATTTATCTACCCAAATAAGATGATTTGAAATCAGCAAACTGATTGCTTCCCCCCAAAGTATAAATAACAATTACACATACTTTGCACTTTGCACAAGAATTGCAATAAAGACCTCTCCAATTTAAACAATTAAAAGTATTAAACAGAGGTGAGGAAAATTTCGGTGCCAAAACATTGACACGTTATAGTGACGTTATAGCAGGATGAAATTAAGGTTTCATTGGCACTGTCACAATATACATTTTCATCACTGAATCTATGATATAGAACAATTTTGTTGATACTTTTGTACAATATTCTTCTTATCAAACTTCGAGACACAGTTTTCTATTAAAACGTGAACTTTTTTAATCTGCTACATTGTCAAAACATCTTTAGTACAGAATATTCTTACGCTAGACCCTATTTGCATTTGCTTCAATCTACTAGGAATTCTTTTGGAGTGCTTATATGCAGTATTACTCGTAATTATCACAGTTTATGACAAACATAACGCTTACACAAGCATTAGTTTAGTAAAACAATTTCAACAGCTACCTGTTTAAAACACATTATTCTAGTTTTTGTGTATTTAATATGAACCGGGTTGTCTTAATTGTTCATATTTTTCATACTTAAGCTGTCTTCTGCTATTTATGGATATTGCATTAATATAGAGAGCAATAATGACCATTTTATTAGCGACCAATGTTACAAAAGTGAGTTAGGATAGGAGTAAGAGCTGTGTATCTACTGTTGCTGCAAAAGCAGGAAAAGTAGAAGCTAGTAGTGCTATTCCTTCCTGGGAATGGAGCAAACTTCAAATGAAGATGGGAAACTTCACGTTAAAGAGCAGGGCATTCTTTGGTGCTCGTGCACGTGCTTGTGTGTGCTTCTTGTCGGGCACATTTTCTTCGAAGACCATTAGGTTTTAGGGTGGGGATAGCGTGTTCACATTCCGGTGACACCCTAGCGATTACAGCGCTCCATAAGCAGCGGCACCTATCCCTAATGGAGTCAAGACTTTCAGCCAAGCGCCGTAAAACCCTTTTCACACAAACACACAGCCAAGGCGCTTTCCGAGGAACGGCTTTGTAATTTTATTCCTTTTCCACTCGAAAAACTGAGGTAATCACCAGATGGAAGTTTTCTCGAGGAGCTTGTGTTGCGATTAACATCGCTCTACTGCGAGACGGGAATACCATCTCACGTTTTATCTTTAGGGTAAGCGCGGGCGAATCGGCTCAACTCCAAACGCAAAACAATAAGGAACTTGGGAACTTCATACACATGTTAAGTAGGATAAACATACATTCAGAGCTGTTTTGTTTCCCTTTATATCAAATGAAAATTGTGTTTGTAACGCAAACCATTATGCTAATGTTTTCAACCACAAGACTCCGACAGTCATCATGCCAAGTAGGACAAAAGAGAAAGAGTGAAAACAGCAACCTGAAAAAAGTGAAAATGCTTCAAACGGTTAATGAGCCAGAAAAACCTGCGAGACAATAGAAATTAAAACGAATTTCTGTTTCCAAATAACACCCAATAGTTACAAAATAAAAAGTATGTAGCGAACAACATTCTAACTCTCTTCTATAAGGTGCCAATTAAGTACACTGCTTTAATTTCACAGATTGTAGAGGAGTTGTGATCTGCATGTTCAAATTTCCAAGTTATGCCATTAAGAAGCTAAAGGAGCATTAAGCTGAAATGATACCACACAATAAGGCCCGGAAGCTGTGGAGCACATCTCTAATACGATAATGCCGTCAAGTTAAAATGGACCAATGTTACGGAGTTCGAATATCTCTCCCTTTATCTATTTTTAAAGTTTATTTATATCAGGTGAATCAGCTCCCCATATTTTTTCGTATCTATGCAACCTGCAGATTATAGTCTTGCTTGAAAACATTGTCCGCTTTTGTAAATCAGCAACTTTTTTTGTATCATGCGTTTAAACGTTCTTATGCCTGTCTAGTATCAATATTGAAAAGTTGCGGGAAGGCTAAGAAACTGCCAAAAGCTTAAAAACGTTACTTTTTCGTTAACTTGAAAGCGGCATGATACAGAAATGTTTCGATAGCGGTTCAGAAAATAGTTCCTGTGGTCTAGCCGTCGAGCTGTCATGAAATCGCTCGCAGTTTCGCAGGTTCAAATCCCGTACGGCAGCTTCTTCTTTATTTTTTCTTACTTATTTTCTTTTTGGTTCATTTGTTTATATCATTAGTTTCAGATGTTTTTCTTTTATTAATCGTAATACCTAGGTAAAGTATGGAAAAACAAACAGCTGAAAACTCACTTAATTAATGAAGCCAATGTTCAAAATGGCGCCCTCTTTGGTCAATGCAAATTTGAGCACATGCTGCAGAGAAGTTCTTGTGCCTACATGCTTCGCTAATCAGCAGCGTAATTCGTTTGGGTTCCCTGGTTCCTCTGCATAGACTATTTCCTTTAAATAGCTCCACAGGAAGAAATCCAGTGGAGTGAGATCAGAAGATTCTAGCCAGCCAAGCGATGGGGCCCCCTCGTCCAATCCATTTTCCGGGACATGTGTAAGTAATTCCATACGATTAGGCACCAACATGGCGGTGCTCTCCGTCTTGTAGAAACCACATTTTCACCCGCTTCATTAGCGGCACATTTTGTAATAAGAGCGGCAGATCTTCTTGGAAAAACTGAAGATATCGCGGTCCCGTGAGGTTGTCTTCGAGAAAATAGGGGCCTATTAGGTAATCATCTAGAATCTCACACCACACGTTGACACTCCATTGCACCCTTTCACCCAGTGATCGTTACTTATACCCCAGTAGTTCATATTCTGTTGGTTCAGAGTTGGAACATGGGCTTCGTCACTAAAAAACGTATTACTTAAGAGTCCGGCATTAGTTTCTACAAGTTGCAATAATCATTGCGAAAACACCACTCGCGCTTGGTGAACCTCGTGTAATTGTAGACGGTAGGAATGAAATTTATTGCGGTACAATATTCTCAGAATTGATGCCTGGCTAATGTTCATATCCTGTGTTATGGCCGTAGAGCTGGTAAGCGGTTTGTTTGCAATTGTATTACGCACCGTTTGTTTATTATTTCTAAAAGCCAATGCAACATCCCTAACAGGAGGTGATCTTTTGGCTGACCCTGTTTCACGGAGCCACCTTTCAACCCTTCGAAAGGTATCTGTAGCTGGTGTTCTTCCTGGAAATCGTTCCTTGCAGAAGTTTCTTGCCTCCACTGCGTTACATGTTGCTTTACCATAGAGCAACAGCTTTGGAAAACATTGCTGTGTGTATCTGAGAAACAACCGGCTCATAGAAAGATCAGAAGTGTCTATCTCAAAGCACACGGAAGGTTGATTCATTCCAGATTTCGGGGCACCTACCTGGACACTTTGCATTTTGAAGGACGTTGAATGGGTGAAGTTTTATACCTATAGTAAAATCTTACTTGCGGACTATGAATTTGTTACCGTGTTCAGAATATGCGTGCCAGCAAAAGTCATTAAGTATTTTCATCCTTTTGATGTAATTTATTAATAATGTTTACACAATAATTTTTGTTTCGTAATACTGTATCACTTGGAAACAAGCATCTGTTAAACCCCAATGCTAACTGAGTAGTGCGAGAATTCTGCTTTCGCCTCGAAGCTTTACTTGGATATTATAACCCTTTAATGTTGTTTTAAGCTCCTTTTGGAATATTAACATCAATATTAACTTGGTGCAAGCTATTACGCCTGACATACAAAACATTATATGCCAAAGATTATTAACTTATTTAACATCTACATGACTGTACAATATCTGTTATGTGGGCGTGTTTTAAATTGGTTGCAACCTATCAATTTCTGTTTTGCATAGATGCGTCATTTTCTTTTAAATACTTTTTATGTGACGAATATGATTGGTGTTGTTCTATGGGAGTTTCCATGGGGTAAGTAAGAATGTATACTGTAGAATAAAAGTTTATAAAATGTATAGACATCGGTCAGTTCTCATGTTTTTGGAATGGAATTGCACTGCGAGTATCTTCTGTCCTAAGTCACTTATTCACTGAATTTTCAAGCCGTCTTCTGTCAGCGTATATTTGTGTGTGTGTGTGTGGGGGGGGGGTGTAGAGTGAACGTTAAAGATAGACCCAAGGCGCATCTGTCATTTAGATGTTGCATAACTTCGAAAAAAAAAAAATAGGAGCAGGCGATTGATCCGGTATATATTTCATTATAAACTAATAATAGTAAGTAAATAACCTATTCAAAAAAAAAAAAAAACTGGCATACCATCTTCTAAACCAGAGTATGCCACCTTATACATTAGACTACACAGTCTGGTTGATCGGTGGATAATTTCGTGTAGGTTAATATGCACCGCAAGATAAAATTGTTAACCAATGTTCATTGTGGTATTGCCATATTGTGGCATATCGGAGTTGTCAATGTGGAAATATTTATTGTAGCATTAAGTTCTTTAAGAAGTAGAAGTGACAGCTGGAGAGATTACATAAAGAAAATTAGGGTCTGCATGCAACATAGGGATTAGACAGAGTTCTTTGTCTCGAGAGCCAAGCGTGAGAGCTCGAGGAGAGTTGAGGGCCGCCGACTGCTCCGGGCTAGCCATCTTGGTTGGCGTCCATCATGAACGTAAGTAATAGTTATTGTTTATATGTACAGTTTTCATATGTTTTAAATAATGTTTGTGTGTTCCGTGCTTATCTCTTTCCGATATTTTCCTGTTTTGATCTCATTTAGAGTAATAATGGTTAGGCTTTTTTTAGATTAGTGATGTAGCTATGTTCCTAGATCGACTCCAGTTCGTTAAATAAGTTATAGAATTATGTTTTAGGTGAGTGGCTAGCAGGGGATCGCGACAATATAGTTTAAGACTTTAGAGATTTTTATAGCACTAATCTTGAAAATGTTAATGATGAACTATTGAAAATCGGGATTTCCTCGCACGCGAAGCACGTTTGAAGACGTTCTATGACAAAATGTTAACTCATTTCATTTTAGTATTGACTTTACAGAATCTAGCTGCAACTTATTTATCAACAGATAACTTGTTATTTTATTATTATTATTATTATTATTATTATTATTATTATTATTATTATTATTATCATCATTGTTATTTTATTCTCTTCGTGAACCAGAGATTCCCTATCTAAATTCCTTATCTAGCACTCTCTATAATCTCTAAAATTATTGTGGTATAGTTCATTAAGGCCCATTATATAGTAAGTTCCTTCGATCATTTATTTATGTCTAAAGGTTTTCATATAGCAAATTGACTGACCTCGTAGTGCAATTGGGAGAACACATGCCGCAATTTCCTTAAGGCCCCGGAATCAATTCTCGGCTGAATGCAATAAAAGTTATTTGATTCAGAAGGTGTATGAGCGCTTAGCGTAATTTTGTGTGTGTGTGTGTGTGTGTGTGTGTGTCGGTTATTTAATAACCCGTTGGGCAGATGCCTGAGAACACGTGTTTATTCATAAGAATATGTGTATAACTAATTTATCGTGCAATAAGCACACTACGTGGTCCTGTAAGTGCTACAAGTTATCTATAATAAACAAATAAAAATAAAGGAACGTATAGAGTGTCATTATGACGTACAAACAAATACTACAAGGGTTCTATTTTGAGAAACGCTTAGCATTCATTTGGCATTTAAAATGCCACTCTCAAACACCTGTTTATTTCTACTATTCTATGCCTTGCTTAACAATTACAACGTTGGAATCATAGCATTGGAGGACAATTGATCACAATTTTCAGAAAACACACATACTCGTATGTATATTCATCGTAAATATTTGGATATTAATTTGTAATTACCGCATCGTGGTAGCGTTTGCAATTACTAATCTGGTGGTCCTGATTCGATTCCCGGTTGGGTCAAATTGTCTGAATAAAGCTTTTTCCGGGTTTTTTCCTTACCCTTAAAAGATCTAATATCAGATAGCTTTAAGATTTCAAGAACTTTGAGTTCATTTGCCAAATCATTAATTCATTTCATTCAACCATGCAAGATACATTAAATATAAGGAATATCAATATAAATATAAGGAACCCATATCAACTTCACCCAACATCTTCATTCGGCCAACGTAGCGGCGCCCTATGGGTGTTCCGGCATCAGAAGCCAGCTGCAATACTGTCATAGAAGCTCACGGGAACATGATTTGGCACTGAAAACACATATGATCGATATTTCTTAATTTTACTGCTGATGGAACGCTGTACAATTTAGATTAATATGATAATCTTGAAAGTGCCCAGTGGTTAATACTATTCGTTCCACTCAACCATCTGCTGGCGGTACACGTAACGACCGACCACCGACCGAACAATTTCTGGACAAAATATTGAAATGATATGTACAATACCAAAGAGCTGTGCTATCTAATAATTAGGTGCAAAATCATTATACAACACGCGTACCAGAAAACATGAACAATGATAAGTTATTATTACATAGTGAAGAGTAAACTAAGAGTTTTGACTGCACGATAAATGCACTGACATTAGTTTTATATAAGACTGAAGAGCTTTTAATTTGAGATGTTAATTACTGAAGAATACGCAGATAAAATACAATGTCAATAATCTAATATAAGCCAAATACGCAAACTTCATATCACAGATGTGTCTATGTTGCACACTGGATTTTAATCCGACAGATTATTTTGTGCAGATGTTTTAATTCCATCTTATTTGAAGCAGCACACATGAACGATAGACGTATAGATTCATAGTTACAAACAGATGTGGGCTTTGTTTGTATAGTAGTGTATGGATTTATATCTTCTAGGTGCGCCAGGGTCCCGTTCCACAAAGGTATGGTTTAATACATTACAAGCGTATGGACTTGTAATTTGTAGTTATTAATAAAATTCTGTTCCATTAAGATTTCTGCTACACATGTACTTTACAACTCCACATTTACAAGTGTACAAGTGAATTTTCGTTGTTCTGTTCCACAATCAGTCGGGCACTGGTAATTGAGTAAATTTCTCTAAACGTGTAGGAATATTAGTAACTTCAAATACTAGCACAAAAGTAAATGCTTTTGGGAGTCAGTTGACCTAAATGTGCTAAGTATTAGCGAAAGTGATAATAACATTGAATAGGAACATGTATAAAAAAAGAATAAATATTTGTTTACAATGTTAAGTTAAGTGCAATTAAAATACGACTTAGGACTGATATTGACGTTTTTGATGCAAATGCACATTTCAGATCAGCATCTTATTTGTAAGGTTCTTGCTACATGCCACGAAAATAATTTCTATTCATTCTTCATTCCCTTTTAAAATAATCTCTTTTGACACAATTTTCCCACTTTAAACAAATAATCAAATGGACTAATACAATAAATGACCGAGCGCAATCTTATGTCATCTCTCAACGGCTGAAATTGATGCTCCTAAATGTAGCCTTATGGGGCCGTCGTCCCAAAGTGAACTTTACGCTTAAATATCAATAAATGCATGATAAAGTATTTAAATTACCATTATATCTGAGAAACAATACAAAACCATTTATCAGGAATGACAATAATCTCTCTGTACATTAAAAACCCCAAAAGAGTGGACATAACCTAATTCAAGGTATGGTGACGTACGGCAAATAGCTTGCTCTTATATGACGTCACTTTTAACTTTTTACTAATACTTTACAAGTGTTGCACTTCTTTCGTGGAACAGAAAGTTACAAGATCATGTTTTACAAGGATTTGTATACTTTTGTGAAATAAGGCTCTAGTCGCTGTCGTATCACGAGATAAGCAAGGCCGTTACTTCACCGCTGCGCCGATTTTCTTACATATTGCTTCCGTAAGTGACGACCCTCGGTGTCTGTTCCTTTACCGAACCACACACAATTAACAGTTGACATTGCAAATCAAGCGCAAGGGAACTGCGTCCCACGGCAAAGGGACTGTCATGGAATGGCAACGGGAAGCTTTAATGCAACTCTCACTAAATATTTAGTGCTTGCTACTCTATGCGAGCGAGTTATTGCAGAGGAGAGGAACAAACGTACAACGCAGCTACGTTGGAGTGGTGCGTAACGAAATTACGACTGCTTCGCCATCTTCTTACATTAAAATTCAAATATCTCCTTATCCTTTTGCGTATTTTAAAACGCCGGCCGAAATACAGAAGCAGATGAGTTTACTGAATTATCTATTTCCGTCTTTTTTGTTGTATTTTTATACTTGTGTCTCTTAGCCCGTTTCTTCTGCTTTAAATATTTTATAAAGTGCGCAACCTCTTTACGGGATTAATGACGTGCACTCGAAAACCAAAAAAAAAAAGTTCGTCACAATAAAAAATCCATTTTAGCCCTTATTCATTAATGAAATAATATAAGTTATGGCATTACTATGTGGTATTAGGAAATCAAAATTAGAGCTCTTGCAATCTATAAGTAACACAAAGGAGAAATCACTCTATTATTATTATTATTATTATTATTATTATTATTATTATTATTACTATAGAGACTAAACCACAAGAATAATGGTATACCATTAATTCAATTAAATATATGACGACTGTTACACAAAGCTATACTGTGTGGGTATTTTTAAAAATTTTAAATGTAAACCATTTGTATGAATTTCCCAATTGATATCTTCACATTCACTTAAATAGAGAAAACAGAAAGTTTCGAGTTATATTTTGTATTTAAGAAGATGATGTTCATATGTTTCAATAAAACAATAACATGTTACTATTTAAAAACAATATGGATGCACTAAACATAATCAGAAAAAAAAAATTTAGAAAGTTCCACCGATTTTGATTGGTTCTAAAATTTAATTTAAATATTTTTGCAGTAAAAACATATAACGAAAACGTTTTCTGAAGATTATTACAAAGCTCTCTTACATACAAATATATTTCTCAATATTTTACAGCTGCTATCTTCAAGACCATACTTTTGTTTAATATAAAACATATGCAATGTTATAAATACACTGAATTCATTTGCCCTTTTATTTTAAAACAATAAACAGAAAAGTAAACGTAAGAGCCCATTTGAAATTTCCGTTCTCAAGTATAGTCCTACTGCTAACAGTCCAATTTCCCTAATTTTCAGAAACTATTTTTCTCATTTTATTTAAATGACATATATGGAGTTTCGGTGCGAAAAAACACATATTATTGCCACTAGAGCGATTTTTAAATTTTGAGTAGCCCTCCTGTTAATTGTCAAATTTTACTGATTTTGAGAAATTGTTTTTGTTATTTTATTTCAATGGCATATATCGAGTTTCCTTTTTAAAAAATAAAATTATGGCCGTTAGAACGATTTTTAAATTTGAGCTTAACCCCGAAAAGTTTTTCATGTGTACGCCACTTCCAATAATCTGATAAATTTCAGAAACTATTTTTCTTACTTGATTTATATGCAGATTTTTGTTGTAAAAAAAAGCAATTATTGGTGCTGCTAGAGGGATTTTTAAATTTTGGGTTTCAGGTATCCCCCGATTTTCAGAAGCTGTTTTTGTTATTCTATTTAAATGACACATAAGGAGTTTCGTAGTAAAAAAAATATTAATGCTACTATAACGATTTTTAAATTTTGGGGTGCTAGCAACCCCCTCCCCCACGCTGATTTGACTGTTTTTTTCACCTATTTTATTTAAATTGTACACACGAACTTTCATTGCGAAACAAAATTAATGTCGCTAGAGCGATTTTTAAATTTTGAGTAACCCCTCCTGTTAATAGTCTAATTTCACTAATTTTCAGAAACTCTTTTTCTTATTTTATTTCATTGGTATGTATTGAGTTTCCTTTAAAAAATAAAATGGTGGCTGTTTGAGCGATTTTGAAATTTGGGCTTGGTTCCCAAAAGTTTTCCAAGAATACCTCTAGTCCAAATAATCTGATAATTACAAAATTATTTTTATTATTTGATTTAAATGGTATATGTCAAGTTTTGTTGTATAAACAATTACTGGTGTTGCTAGAGGGATTTTTAAATTTTAATTTTCAGGTAATCATCCCTCCTAATGGTTCGTTTTCCCTCAATTTCAGAAATTATTTTTCTTATTCTATTTAAATAGCATATACGGAGTTTCGTTGCGAAAAAGCATATATTAATCCCATAGAGGGATTTTTAAATGTTGGTTTTTGAGCAAAACAACCTCCTAATAGTTTCATTTCACTGATTTTCGAAAACTATTTTTCCTACTTAATTTAATGGCATATACCGAGTTTCCTTTAAAAAGGTTGAAAATTGCAGCCGCTAGAGAAATTTTTAAATTTCGCTTTAACCCCCAAAATTTTTTCAATTATACTCCCACTCCGAGTGAACCAAACTTTTCTAAAACTACTTTATCAATTTATTTAATTTTTTAAGGGATTTTCGTTGAGCTAAAGCAAAAATTGCGGTCACTAGAGCGAATTTTCATTTTTAATATTTTTTAATATTCGCTCTAGATTAACCCCTCCCCCCGCCAATGGTTCGATTTTGCTGGTTGACGGACTCGATGTTTGTCAATTGATGGCTATGTGCCCCGTTTCGTTGAGAAAAAACGAAAATTGCGACCGCTATAGATAGAATGGGCACACACACATATTTTCAAAATATGTTATTTATTTTTTAAAATTTTTTTTTACGTGCCTGGTGCGTACGATCGATGCAGATTTGGATAGATTAGTACAGACATTTTGCATTGGTGCAACAGTAATAACTTACATTTCTTCTGAATTCCCTAAAAATAAAATAAAATAACAGAAAAATAAGCAGATTCCTTAGGGCGACGACCGCAATTGCTTCACTCCTTCGGAATTCGTTAACATTTTTCACAAGCAAAAAGGTAATAAATTTGACCACAGTTAGCAGAACCTTTACTAACACTAAACGTGATTTTACAGTTTTACAAAATCATATGGACTTTTCCATCTGATCAATATTATTATGAACAGAATTTTCATGTTCTCGAACAAGTTTCCATATTTTTTTTTTTTTTTTTTTTTTACAAAGTTTGCTTGAAATGAGGACCGAGCTTCTCAATTCACAATACACAATCAGAGCACTGGAAATGACTGTTCATATCAAAAGTTCTTTTGCACGCGATTTTTATTACCTGATTCCCGAGCAAAAACTTCATCAACACAATCTCAAAGAAAGGAGAAAAAAAACCACATGCCGAAATTGCAATGGTAACGGTGGCCGAAGATGCTGCAAATCATTGTTAAATTAAATTTTTCAAGTCAGCAATCACTTGCCTGTATGTGTACAATGGACGTTTTCAAAAGCACCTCAGATTCTGCTAGGACTACCACCGCTGGATATATCCTTAAAGCGGAGGCAAGACCAGTAACCTACAGATTAGTACATGCAGGTGGATAGAGCGTTGGTTACTATCCTGGGCATACTAAGATAATAATTGGAGACGAGATAAGGTTTCATGACTACCCAGTAGTTTTCAATGAGGTTTCAAGATTAATTTTGGATCACGCTTTGACTGGCGTGACAGACAAGAACCAAAGAATGTCCGTAGACACCTAATATGGTACACTGATGGCTCACGGCCGGGATATACGATGGGAACTCCAAGGATAGCATTAATTTTAAGTCTTGGAAAGTACAGCACCGTTTATCAAGCAGATATATGCAATATTGATCTGCGCTCAAAGTGTATTGAAAAAGGCTTCCACAATAAGCACATTCTGACTCTTTCCGACAGTCCAGTTTCTCTTCAAGCACTTGATTATTACCAATTTCATTCAAAACTGGTCTTCAGAAACCGATGGTTCAGTCAGGCGGCAACTCCGTGGAGTTGAGGTGGGTGTTAGACCATTGAGGTGAGACAAAGAATGAAGCAGCAGACAAACTGGCCAAGAAGGAAACATTTAGCTCCTACATTGACCTGAACCAACTTGCGGTGTTAAATCCGCAGCTAGAACCGTAATAAGATTATAGGTTAGGGAGGAACACAAGAAAGGATAGTTCAATTATTTCAAACACTTGGCAAAATCTTTGCCAGTGGACCTAATTCCACACTTACTAAAACACTGAAGCTGGTAAGAAAGAAGTTAATATGAGTGATGGTATTACGTACTGGACATAGAGAAACATTTGCAGAAAATAGGGTTCTTTCACGGAGAACCCCTTTGCAGATTTTGAAAACAATATTACGAAACTGCAAAGCACATACATTTTGAGTCGAAATTCTGGAGAGGCGATACCAAATCTTCGGCCCGCAACCAATCACAATATGGTTGATGTCCTCTTGACCTCATTAAGGACACAAGAGTTCGAACTGTTATAAGTGGTTGCACAAAAAGCTTATGACTGAAGGAAGGGAGTCCACAAATTCTCTCATAAATCCCTCTACCACCACTACAACTACCAACGCATTACTGCTACGGTAATAGTGACAATTCTGTTGTGTCCAGGGTGGTCATCCCATTCGTGGAAATGAATTGCTTGCTGAAGTAAATTGCTCACTTCTAAATATTCCTCCCCCCCCCCAAAAAAAAAAAAACAATTGTGCGGGTTTTAACTTAAACTAGACTTAATAAAACAGCTTTCCAAAACCAGGGACTTCACAGAACTACAATCGACGGTTCGGATCTTCATATACCGCTTGCGAATGTTCCTCGTCAATATGGTCTGAATGTCAGGTCGTGAAACAGGCTTATTAACAGTTAACGATTAATCCCCAGTTTTCTGTAGGACTTAGATTGACTAATCAGCAAAGAGCAGTGCAACTTCTTACGCTCTAACACGATCGTAGCAGGTTTCTGACAGACCTGTTTACCCAAATCGTTCAAAATCGCATTTCTTGACCAGTAGAATATCAGGATAAATATTCACTATCATCAAGTATGTGTTCTTACTGTGTTTCTACCAATGTTGTAACACAAAAAGCATGGCTATGTGCTTGGTTTGAGATTTATTTTGTAAAGTAATTGCAAGTATTGCAGTTGCTGATAGTATATATCAACAATGAGAACGCCACTAAGACATGAACTAGGAGATAAATCTCCAAGGGTACCAAGCCCATCATTTACATATGTTTATAAATGTTCATCGAGAAGTCGCTCCGTAGCTATTTTATAGCCGAGATTTCACTAGGAATATGAATTTGGGTTGCAGCACTGGCCGCGCGCCCAGCTTATAGTTATTGTGTTCATTTAACCACTAAGGCAACAACACATGCCAAAGTCCAAACCTTAGCGACGGCGGGCAAATAACCTGCTAAAACCCGGTTTAGAAAGAAGGAATGTCGAAAATGTAGGAGTACCAACTTTCTCCTATTTAGTGCACATTACCCGAGTGTGGAGGAATTTGTTGATGACCTGTTATTCTTACTTGGAAATTTGAAACCATTTGTTTATGTAATGGCAATTATGTTTGTGTGTGTACCAGTATAAAAACTAAAAACATATTTTTGAAGAAAGCGACTTTAATCTCATCCTATGTGCAACAGTTTGGATCTTAGACAGTCATCTAGGGAAACAGCCGAAATCAGCGAACTTTTCAAATGGAGAACATTATCAGTAATCCATACGTGCATGTCTAGGCTTTCTACTAACATCAAGCAAAACATTTAAAACCGCAAAGTCGGTACCAACAATAGCAGCGTTTCAATGCATGCACTGGAGCCGAACATCTTGATAAGCATATCTTAATACCAATGCGGTATAAACGCTTATGGCATGTAAGCGCTGTCAAGTTCGTCCATGACACAATAAACGCCACTTGACTCTTTGTAAATTCATGACTATATCTGACAGTGCGTTGCTCTGTATTATTCGGGCTTAGCAGCCGAGATCTTACTTCAACATGTACGAAAAACAACGCATTAAGCTAAAGTGAACATTTCTATGATCTTTCTTTTCAGAAATAACCGTATTAAGAACTTACCGATTTAGAAGTTTTCTATTTGTAAACTAATGTTTGCTACTGAATTCAGAATACAATATGTTTAAGGAACGATTAATTTTAGCCAAAGAGATATTATATCATAACGTTATGAATCTAAACTGAAGTTCTCTTCGGAGCAATCCAATCAAATATGAACCAAGTTATACTTTTTTACTGTGCGTGTTTTCCGTCGTTAATTGGAACAAAGTCAAGCTGTCGTCAGTGTGGACCTGATTATGGTTGATTTCAGTTTAGCTGTTACGAATGGTGTGTTTTGTTATGTGTTTAATCGCGAGATGAATTATGGTTCAACATGTTTACTACTGAACGAAGCTTTTTACTTATGTGTTGACTCAGCTTGTCAACTTCATAGGCCATTTGAAGAAATATTCCCAGGTGTAAAAGTTCCAGGCCGTGCAACAATCCTTTATAATACATTTCAGGCCACTGGTAATCTAAGAAACCTGACAGACAGAGGGTCTTAGATAACATTGGTCACTGTTTGGAGTTCCCCCACAAATATTTCACTGTAAACAGACATTTCTTGTGGCTCTGTACAAAGAGCTACTAAAATAAAGTT
Source organism: Metallyticus violacea (assembly GCA_030762175.1). Taxonomy (NCBI): domain Eukaryota; kingdom Metazoa; phylum Arthropoda; class Insecta; order Mantodea; family Metallyticidae; genus Metallyticus; species Metallyticus violacea. The sequence continues at coordinate 56,324,081 of CM060834.1, forward strand.
AAAATTGTACAAAATAATCGAGTGTTTCAGAATGACAGAGTTATTACCGTATTTACCCGAATCTAATGCGCACCCCAAATTTAAAACTTAAAATCATAAAAAAAGAGGTTGGCATATTGTTGTACGGCATCTCAGAGAGGAGCATGGCCGCTTCATAAAACGATCAGTACAGAGAATTCATGAGTGGACTTATTGTGACATCTTGGAGCACGCAGGACTAAATTCATCACTCGTGCTGTTGCCAGGACAGGTGACGTACATCAAAGAAGAAAAGGTTATTTCTTATGGTGTCACTAGTCACAGGTTGCCCGTTCATCTTCCTTTCATGTACGAATTTCAAACTTTTTCTTCAATTTTCTTCCTTTGGGAAGACCAGTGAATCCTTCCTACTTGCTTTAATTGCAAATAATATCAATTTCTGTAGTCGCCACAAGCGAACATTGAACTCACTTCCTAACTTTTAGTTACCATTTTTTCAGCATAAAAAATTACTTTACGCTTGAAAGTAGCATCATAAGATATTCTTCTTTGTTTGCTCTCGTTTTCGTGACCACCTACTATTCTAACGCTCTATGTAATAATAGAGCCAATATAAACTACATTTCAGTGTTTTGGAAATAAGCGACTACAAGATACTATATTTTGTTTTGCCAAAAAGTTTTACTGTTATGTTCGGCATGACCCTTTAGATAAACAACAGATTTGCGAGTGTATTTCTGGCGATATATTGATGACCAACTATGAACTTGCGACCTTCGACGAGTAGAAATGCTGAACTCAGTGCAAAAAGTTGGTAGGCATTTGAAGATCGTCGAAAGACTATCGAGTAATGTTCTGAAGAATAAAATCTTGTGTTCGAGTTCACGCCAGCGAATTTTTACAGAAGGTTCACTACTTAATTGGGTAGTTTTATGCTTTTTTTGCTCACAGAGGACGAGCTATAAAATTGCGTGAACGTTTGCCACAACTAGGGGTACTGCTTATTACTGAAACTTTTTAATTCACGATTATGATCGAGAATGAGTTCTGAGGCTATGCTATTGATCCAAAATAAAAACAAGCTTCACACGAGCAGAAACATGCAAGTTCGATTAAACATTAAGAAAATGTTCATATGTTTTTCGATGTTTTTTTTTAATAGTGTTTAATGCCCCGTTTTTACTACTGAGGCACCACAGGCGGTGGACACAGATGATACATGAGATGAAATGATATATTGGGAAAGGATATTTTTTTAAGGAAGGAAATGTTCCAGGCTTAAGTTGAGGGTCCCTCCCCGGTATTTGCCATTTATGACTGAGGAAAACCTGAAAAAAAAAAAAAACCAGTTAGTGAGGACGGTCTTGGTGGGATTCGAACCCCAGACCTCTCGCTCACGAGTCCGCGCCTTAACGACCTCGGCCACCTGTGGCGGTGTTTTTCGATGTGAAAGGGCTTGTACACACATAGACTTTACTCCTAAGGACAAAATGTGAACTAGTTATCTCAGTTCTGACTGCGTAAAGGTATAATCTCTCCACCTGAACCCTGTCTTAGTGAACGTCAGCAATGTGTATTAGCTGATGGTTGATTTTCTTCCTGACGTCTCATTAAGGCATGGGTTCCCCAGGGTTTAGCACTCGGACTACTACTTTTTATGCTTTATATCAGTGGCATTGCCACAGAGATAAAACGCTCTAATTATCCCCATACGCTGACGACTTCCACTGTCCCCCACCTGCCCTCATGACGCCGTGACTGTAGATGAAGATCTCCCTTTAGACATAAACACTAGAACTAAAACTGAGTCCACTTAATCACAGGCTATAGTCGTGGGACATGAACGTGCACTACACAAAATAAACTGAAACGATGTGCCGCCCATCATGACAAACAATGTGATTAATTATACCAGCATTGCACAAAACCTATAGGCTCCTATCTAGAATAGCACAACAGGTAGCCCATACGTGCCATTAAATATATTCTTTGATTCACACATTAAAACATGTAGCAAAAGACCTATCTCTCAATCTAAAAAAGAATCTCTTTCAAGTGCCTGTTATGCCTAACTTTGATTATTGTAATGTATTGTACTCTAATCTGAATACCGGGCAGATCGACAGATTACACGCGTTCATAATGCCTGTGTTCGTTTCGTCTTCAACACTGGTAAATTTGATCATGTGATACCCCTACGCAACCTGTAAATGAACATAGGACTTTCCATTCCTTTAGGCTCCTGTTCAAACTTTTTTTATTAGTGTTTAACACCCATTTTCACTGCTGAGACACCACAGACAGTGGGCACTGATGATACATGAGATGAAATGATATATTGCGAAAGGATTTTTTTTAAGGAAGGAAGTGTTCCAGACGTAAGTTTAGGTACCTCCTCGGCATTTGCCAGTTATGAAGTCTGAGGAAAACCTGGAAAAAAAACCCAGTCAGGGAGAACGGTCCCGGCGGTATTCGAACCCTGACCTCCCGCTCACGAGTCAGCGTCTTAACGACCTTGGATACCTGTGGCGGTGTTGTTCAAACTTCTCCGGACCTCCACCCTTCAGTATATCGCTTCTTAACTTTCTATACTGGTCCCTGAATATGACTTTGCTGTCTATTCCTCGTCACCGAACACATTTCTACTTAACCTTATTCAGCGTGTCAGTTCCCAGAATCTGGAATTCCCTTTTTCCTGATGTCAGAGATTGCGGGACAATAAAGCAATTTAAACGTAGATTAAATTGCTGACTGCTGACCAGGAGACCCGGGTTCTATTCTCGGTACGTCCTTAGGAATTTCCCTAAGTTAGAGAGGTCTGGAACCGGAAGCTGTGACGTTCTTCCATCATGATAGGCTACCTGCATGCTGATAATGTGCAACCCTGCAATACTGCTCCCTATCAATGAGGTCAACACGGCAGACCAAGGCTCATGCCGGCTGTAGCGCCAAATAAGATGTAATTGCAGTCTGCATTTTTGTTGGTTTTTTCCGCTAGATAGTGTGGCCTTAACTCTTGCCAAGGTAAATAAACAAATAAAAATAAAAGTGGGAGTAAAACAAATGCCCGAAATTGTAAAGATGTGTGTAGCGGCTCCAGCCCACATGGCTTTGTCTGTCTGGTATTTCTTGGCTAAAACCTACATCGTCACTACTGATCCGATCTTGCCACCTATGATTTTTAATTTTTTAGGACAAAGAAAAGTTTTAAACCGGTGAAAGGAATGAACATTTCACTGGAGAGACCGCCGAAGAGTCCCAGTGCATAAAGGGTGTTGACTAACATGGGGAATACTGTAAAGAAGTAGGTGACAAGAACTTAGCCGCTTTAAAAATAATTCGGATATTTTTGGCTAGTCCCTTGGATATAGCACACAACAGAAACTGTAGATTTCGCACCTAACCCAATGATAATAAAATATAGAGGTATTATAAACCATCAGTTTTCAAACATAACAGTCAAGGGTCTATAAAGAATAACAGAGCTGCTAAAGCTACAGTTCCGCTTCAAAAAATTTAATTTAACGGCACCCAACCAGTTTTAGAATCCCTGGATAAATGTGAGAGAGGAAAAGTGAGCAAAAGCCGATATTTAATAATCCATACGGGCTACGACCATTTGAGGATTAATAAAAAAAAACATAGTGTATGAAGAAGGGACGGATATAAAGCATCGGATTCAAGCACAAGGATTAGCAGCAAATATTATTTGTTAATTACTCAGATGACAGTATCGGGGATGAAAATTGGAAACGAAAATGTGCAAATAACGCAGTGTTTGCTGTGCGCTGTAATTATTTGATTTACTCTTGGTAGCTTAGCGTTTAGCGTTTATCTACCCACTGCAGCGCTGTATGTTCAATGGTCGAATAATGCGTTTGCTGTCCATCATAATCAAATTTAAAACATGTTTCATGAAAACTCACGTACAAAACACGAAATCAGTAATAAGAGTTAGTGCATTTGCGTGTCCTGTTTTCGATGCTGGTGCACTACATATGTAAGTGTTGTGTTCTTCTTCCTTACACATATGAAAACTATACTCAATCACTTAAAATGATAACAAATATGTGACTTAACATAAAAGCCTGCAAGCTAATGATGAAAATCAGTATTTTTAATTAATACGAAACGTTCCATATAATAATGAGCGGTATGGCTCAGGCCGGTAACACACGGGACACGCATTCGGGAGGTCCCGTGTTCAAATCCTTTGTAGCCGACAATGCTGATCTTGTGTTTTTTCGTGATTTACCCATTTCACTTGAATTTGAATTGTTCGAGGTTGTTTTGGTACCTCAACCTTGTTCAAGAGCTGGCTGTTTGTGCTTTTATCCTATCTTTTGGGAGGAAGGGATGAAAGGAGGGAGACCACTGTTTGCATATAGAGCACGAGCTTGACGGAGGGCCTCCCTCCACAGAGTTTGAAATTCTCCAGAAAGGCCGCTTCCATATCAGGGATTTGCGACAGAAAACCTTCCAAAATGCAAATCCCTATCACGCAGCACCAGCCCAATTTCCCTGTCCCTTTCGATACGGAAATATATATTAAATGGAGCAGCGGAAAATTCTTGGTAAGTAAATATATATTCCAACATTCGTCTAAACAATCAGGTACCGACTCCAAGGGATTTGAATTCGGTACCTCCCGAATGCAGATACCAAGCATTACCGTCTAAGCCACTTCGCTCGGTCCCCCTTGTCCCTCATTCCCCCTCTATAAATTCCTTGTTCTTCGATTCAGGTCTGCAAGTGCAGACGACGTGAGTTGATGGTGAGCGGTGTGCAGTAGTGGAATTTGCTCAATGGCATCTGGTGTAATGAGAGCCTTTTTGAGGAGATCGCAGTCCTTGGAGAGTGCCCCACTGGCGTTGGTGTCGTAAAAGATCGACAAACAAAGTCATCTGGGCACGTTAGAAACCCCATTTGAATCCGTACCTGCCGCCGTCATATCCCTCACATCATCCCTTCTTCCTGGAGGTTCAGGGGGATACAAAAGGCCCTCATTGCCCAGTCCTCCGCAGTCTCACCCAAATCAATCCAATATACACACGATTCTGTCTAGGGCCAATATTTCTATGACGATCCATTTCTAATATCTGGTCATTCAGTTTCCAATACTACGAAATAAATGCACATTTTAATATTTTCGTGAATTATTTCGATTATATTAATTAACATATGCATAACATTTTTGAGCTTTTCTTTCCAAAATAATAAAAATAATTAGTTACTTTATCAATATTTTATCCTTAATGATTGTCAAATATTAGCATTTTATCATTCGCATAAAACGCTACCGTTCGGTTTTCTAGTACCAACTGATGAAAAAAAAAATATAGTGTGTTTATTTTCCTTTGTATTTTGTGGTTTGGAATTCCTAATGATGAGATCAATTTACACATTTGTCTCTGCTTTTGTTGCTATCAATAGCTCCCCACTGCCTCTAGCAAAGGTGGTCAGTGATGCGGGTTCAGGAAATCCACGAGTTAGTGGAGATAAAGAATTGGCTACATTTACCAAAAGACAAATGCATGTCACGTAATAAAACGGATTTGATTTTTTATTCCTATAATTTCACTCCGAAATCCGGCTCTTATTGGACAAAATTCAAAATTTGTTTCGTTTCATTGGTCGATTTTAATGCGACATCACACGAGTGTAATAGTCACATTAATTTAAAAAAAATATCCTTCCAGCTACTGTTGAACTTCAATTTATTCAAATATTGTGCTTTAAGATATTGTAAATATAATCGATAAATAAAATATTAAGAAAAACTTAGAATTTAGGGGAATAGTTTAATGAAAATACTTTTAGAATGTGTTTCTTTATGTTGAAGAGTACAATTTACTAGCTTTTAAATTAATACGTTTACATTTTTATAAGTGAATTTTAAGTTTATGTTCCTAACATGAAGAAGCTTCAATAACATTTTCCGTGTTTGGATTCAAAGAAGTGCGTTTGCCGCTGGACATTGTTTACTTACAGGAAACGCTGCAGAAGAGTTTCCGATATTAAAGAGAGAAGCCTGGAGAGCCGTTAAGGTGATCATTAGGGCAATATCGCGAGCAACGAAGGAGAGGGAGCGATTAGAGGTCCATATGCTGAGCACTGTTAGCAGCACGGGCGAGCATCAGCTGTGACGCAGCCGGGATAAAAGCCTCATTACTAAATAATGAGCACCAAACTGAGTTACCCTCGTTCAAACAAGACACGCTCGCTTCCGCCGCCATCTTGAAGACGCTCCTCCTGATATTGCCTTAGACAAAGTGGCAAACAATCACCTCGGAATTAACGTGCTACGCGCAGGCTTCAGCTAAGGCATGTTCCCTAAATTCTTTAGTCCATTTTGAAGCTTAATAACATCTTAAGATTGCTGCCTGAGCATATTAACGCTTAGGATGCTGATAAACGCAGGCTGGAGATATCTTTTCAAATCGAATCGTTTATGACATTTTCTGCCACTTTTGTAGCTTTGTTTCGGTTAACATGGTTACAGCACCTAAATGAAGAGAATTTGTAACTGTCCTGAGCCACAGTTCATCACATTAGGCATGACCTTGATACAGTTCGTTTATTGCAATATCTGGAGTCAAAATTAGTGGCACAGGTTCTTCTACCATGGTCACATGGTCACTTCCCCTCCCAATTACAAATAAAAAATACATCAATGTACTCTTCATTTTCGTTTGAAAAGTGCTCCCTTTACTTTAAACATCACCATGTAGCTTTCTGGAAGTCTGGCGACATACGGACGCTCATAAGCAGAGCAGGAAAGTTTAGGCATTTAATTTAGTTAAAATAGGCAGACAAAAAGACACTTAAAATACTGAACATAAGCATTAAGAAAATTAAAATATGCATTTATTACAAGTGAAAAAACAGAAAGTAATATCATTCATCATTGATAAAAATAGGTATTTAAGATACTTAATTTCTTTATCACACAATTAAAGTATTTCACCTTACTTTTCTTCGTTACAAGCAATAATAAATTGTTCTTTTTGGTAAGCCTCTTGTGAGAGAGAACATTTTTGATCATGGATAAAGAATGTTCTACTTCCATTAAAGTGATTGGAGCATATTTAAAACAAGTTATTTTGGAAGGACTCGTGCCAGTTACAACAGAACATTCATCTTTCAGGACACCATGGAAATGTTGATCAAGACATGGTAAATAGTTTTGAATAGTCCTGGTGAATGAGCAAAAGATGCGCAGTGGTTTCTAGTCGAGTTCATTTTCTGTTTATGTTTATAGAGAAATCAGGTTAGTATCTCTCTTACTTTCGTACTGAACATATTGTAGGTACGGTTTATTGCATAGAAGTCCGCTCTTCCGCTCTCATCTTTCTCCCTTGCAATTGCTAACATTTATGAAGCTGAAAAGTTACGCTCACCACTAGTTTCATAGAACTTTCTCGCACAGATGCAAGATTATTCGCCAGAACTATTAAAAACTATAGGTTTCCCTCATCTTCTCTATTTCCTAGTATTCGTATGCCCAAGGTAACCGTGCGTTCCTTTCACTAATGAAGGTTGCTATTTAAAGAGCTTAAGTGAATGAAATGGAGAGAACGTTTTTGAATGCTGGAAAAGAAAAAATGTTTAACAAGATTCTCAATAGATATTTTTGTGCAGTGAACATACCGTTTAATTTAATTTTTATTAATATCCTACTGACCCCAATATACGGAAACATGTCCATTTCTATTTTATTCTTAAATATATCCACCCAGATAGGAAAGGCATTTTGACAAACTTTCGGGCTTGGTCATATGACTTTTGCGAAAACATCTACGTTTTCAGTAGATATTGTTTTCAGGGCCTAGATGGCCTTTATGGGCTCAACGGCCACAATAGGTATGCTTTTCAGTTTCTGAATCCTTTGTGAACTGACTGACTGGAAAATGTTGTTCATTAATACAGTGTAGTTTCCTTTAAATTGTAGCGCGAAACCACAATAAAAATATGTGAATAAAAGCTCAAATATAAGACAGGAAGATTTAGTTTCTCTACAGGAAATACTATGTAAAGTTTTACATCAAGTGCATGTCTATGACACCGTGCCTTGTTCCTACAGTCCACACATACATACGTGCATTTAAGAAAGCAAGTCAATGCAAATATACGGAATCTTGTGAAAGGATGTTTGCCTTCTCCTATCTGTACCATCATAAGAATTGTGACTGCATTGAAAGATTAGAGATAAAACAAACAGTTGACGCTCTTATCTGAAAAGTTTACGGCTTGAGGTTTAGGAGGTTCATGTAAGGCAAACAGTTGACGCTCTTATCTTAAAAGTTTACGGCTTGAGGTTTAGGAGGTTCCAGAATTAATTTAGAGGCCGCGTGCTTACATTGACTGTTGGAGATTGAAATGCGAGTAAAAAGGCCATGAAAATACACTTGCTCACTTTGCACACGTTTATGGAACATCTGGCCTGAGCCAAAACCAGTGACACCTTTAGAACGGTGGGCAAGAAGCATTATTGCATGACATTCAACATTCTCCCATAACTGCAGCGCCATCGTACATTTGTGCTATTAACTTCTGGTGTATACGGAACTCTTCTAGTTCAGTGGTTAAGTGCGCCTTAAGCCTTCTGCAGTCAACTCAGAAACAGCAATGAATGTTATGAATCTTTCAACCGGTTTAATCCCACTGATTTATAGTAATATCAAAATAATTTGTGAAATGCATGCAATATCTGTCGTTTCTTCGCCCTGTACAGAAACGAAATTTGCCCTTTCTATTTCTTTGCTAAACTTATTCCTATACGCAAGATGACGTTTTTCACTTTACACGCACAATAAAAACACCTTCTTAATTTTATGCGTCCTGCTGAATAAGCTCCTACAGCTCTCAGCCGAGGTCCAAATCCTTTTCTTTCAACTTAACAGTTAAACGCGAAAATGGAGTCTTCAACAAAACGTCACCTTTACACACGGTCACGAAACAAGATACGTTTTTTTGTAACTTAGCAGTTAACACTGTGAAAGTCAATTTTCCACTGACAAACAGTGAGAAAGCCACCAAATTTCAAACAAAATACGAAAACATCCCCTAGTCAGTTATGCGTGGTGTCAGTAACCCTTCAACATCTGGGTCCTAAGAAAAGAGAGAATACCGAGCGCCGGCCATGGGCATTCTTCCTGCTGGCCCAGGAGAACGAAGAAATAAGCAGGAGATGGAGGTCGAAGTTTAACGCTCAAAAATTCCGGGCTGGCTTATGATTTTTCGCCTCTAACACATGCTACCGCTACAACGTTATAGAGGGAATGCCTTTATTGCGTTAGATACAATAAACCGGTTAAATACCGCTGTTTTCATGCATTTTTTGTTTTAAAAGTTAACAAGTAGAAAATAAAATGGAAAATAATTATAGAATTTTCTTTGGAATGGGGGAGGGCCGGAGTCATTTGGCTCTTATTGCCGGGCCGCCCCTGGAAGCAATAAACATTTATATGAACGTAATACCCGATTACAAATCTGAAAATTCGTCTCCGGTACTGCCACTCTTGTCAGCATCAGCTTTTTGTCATCTAAATTTTTTACCCCCTTGTTTTAGCAACAACTGTAACTTTGCTTAGGAGGAAGTATTTGTTACCGCACTGTTTCAATAGATAATAGCACTTTGACTGGCTGCTGTAACGTAAATGTAGGGGGATAAATATTGGAGTACCTCTGCTTAGCCTCTTTGCGTTCTTTTGTTATATGATATTGGACCAAAAAGGCAAGAGCGTCTTCTGCTGTATAAGGAACTGGTAATCGATTTAGGGATTTTACAACTTATGCATTTGGAGCTCTCTATAGTGGATTTGCTTAATTTTTAGAATCTCTGCAGCATCTTTCACCCAGATGCACGTAAAATATTTTTGTTGCCAGGAAAAGTACCTCCTGTAAATGAGGCTTGAGGTTCTTTATCGTGACGTAAATGTAAGACACGCTTTACTTCCCTTCCGAAGGAAGCCGTACTTAGGAGTTTTACGCCCGAAAAAATCCATCGATCCTGGCCGGGCTTGAACCCGCGATCTTGGGTTTAGAAGGCAAGTATGGTTACTACTACACCACCAGGACCGATAAAAGCTTGCGTGATCATCTAATTCCTTCTACACTAAGGGTAGGATTTTTCACTGTTGGAGTGGGCACCGCATTACAAACCTCAACAGGAAATTCTTTCTTTCCCTTTCAAAGCAATCAGAATAATCAGAAAGAAAATTATTCTTTAACTTCGTTTTCACTTTAGTTTAAAATTACATCCAATTGAGTAAAGTCTGCACTTAATTCACTGCAACTGTCTTTCCAACATTCCTATGTCCGTAGTTTGTTCAAAACAGAAAAACAAAGTGAGGGTCTCTTCCGTTTATTGTCACTCAACACCTCATACATCTCTTGAAGCGTGAAGGAGTGACGCGAAGGCCCAAATTGCTCTGAAAAGAAAATTTATTTTCTAATGGCAGAACACACTAGATAAAAACTGTGATTTTTAACGTAAAATAGAAAAATTTTGTCTATAGTATGCACTAAACATCATGGAAATTCAAGTAAAATATTTTATAATTCTTTCAACCCTAATAACAATGAAAAAATTTTGATTATACCGTTCATCATTCAAAATATCTGATTAATAACTTAAGTTAAAACATCGTTACGTTTAAACGAGACCCATACTTGTACGAGTATTTTCTATATATTTTCGTGAAAAATTTTCACACTCACAGAACACGTTAAAAATGATACTTAGGAAGTGAAATTAAAGTTCCTTGTGGTGTTAAGAATACATACCACAGCCATTTAACTATTGATGGATATGGTACCAAAATTTAAAGATTGCTGACATCTTCCCCTAGTAATTTTTTACTCTGACATATTTTGCTTCATGGCTGTCTATAAAAATATCATAGGCACATTTATGAACCACATCTTTTTTTCTAATAAAATATAACTTTTATTATAATTCCCAAGAAACATGTTCTTCACAAGTTCTAAAATCTTAATTTTTAAAAACCTTTGTCATGTACCAATCACTTAAAAAGTATCAGTAAATAAGAAAACAATGAAACGTTTACAAAATGGACATCTTAAGCCTAAATGAAAAGTAACTATGATATAGAAGTGGAAATGTCTTGCAAAAATTAAAAGAAATCGGTCTAACAAGACAATATATTCCGCACAGAGATGAATGTTTCAAGCACAATCAACTGATAGACATTTAATGTCAAATAATAAATACAAAAATGTCGATAGCATTCTAAAAAAGTTTTATGTTTTGTTTGGGTTTAAATACGAACCTCTTTCAGTATGCTATCTTACTTTAATATTTTTATTTCCATTTATTTGTTGGTCTTTTCTATTCTGCCTGTTTTTCTTGACAAAAACGTAGAGAAATACAATGTAAAATAAGCATAAATTAAACCTTACCCTCTTATTTGACGTGATATACCAATTTTTAAATTTAAAACGTTTGATTTCATCACCATGACCAATGCTAAAACACTACGTCTAAAAAGAAAGAAATTTTCTGCAAATTAACTGTTAAACCAACCATTGTTTAATTAAAGTTATTATATAAATGAGGGCTAAAGATAAACTCTTATAAAAGAAAAATGCTTATAAGATTTTAATTGTAGAAGGAAACGGGCGAAGAAATAAAAACAAACAACCTTTTAAACAAACAACAGCATTCGTGTAAAAATAAATTCCGAAAAGAATTAACATAAGATGATCTACGATTATAGTTGTCTACAATCATCACTACACAAACAAAAGGGCATGTGGTGAAGAGAGCAATTATTTATTGAGGGAAATGTGACATTTGAAAGCAAATGCAAATTCTAAATTTGTAATGGCTGAAAGAGATTTTTGCTACAATTATTAACATATCCCAATTAAGACCAAGATGTTATATAGCATTCAATAAGCTATTATGTTAAATTTGAACAACTACATGACGCGAACCTGCTAATTGGACACTCATAAACATTATTCAAATGGATATCCACAATTGCACAAAAAAAGGGTGAGCACAGACAAGATATGGAAGGAGCGAAAATAATGAGCAGATGATGAATGAAGAGAATGGAATGCGTGGAAAAGAAGTTAGAAAGTAATGGACACAGGAAGTTGTTTTAAGTGTTGAAAACTCCGTGTCAAGTAAACTGTGCTCTACATAAGCAACAAAGTTTTCAAAAGAATTGGTGTAGCAATTCCCGAGAGAAATACAGAAGAAGTTTAAAAGTATACACTCTCTTAGAAAAGTTGATAGATGTTGGGACGTTAAGGACTTCCTAAACATGTCCTTAGAAGACTTCAAGTAAGCCAAGGCAAAGGCTTAACAGATTAAGGGCCGGTTTCATCAACAGATGTTAAAAGTTAAAAGCTGTTAGACTGTTTTAACCTTCAAATTTACTATAATTCCGTTTCATCAACTAATGTTAACTTTAACAATGTGTTAAATTCGTGTTACCATCACCTTTTCCTTGTGTTAAAAGGTTAACAACTATTAACAGTTCGAAACACAACTTTAGATGTTGAATTTTATACATATTAAAGTCAAGCATAACAGAGAAAGGGCTGTACGATGTAGTGACCGAAATTTTTACGCAAAACAGCATTTTAACAAAGGTACAAAATGTGAAAAACAGTCGACATAAAATTGTAGATGAAATACGAAAGAGGTTAGAAGATCTTTGCGCCTCTGCTTCTTTTAATACTCTTTACAATGAGCCGTATATTTTAATTATTCTATGCAAATATCGGAGTGCTTACAAAAGTCTTTCGGTTAAGACACCGCCTTCTCGATGCGTGATATTTTTAACATCTGTTCATGAAACAGTTCCACGAGTAACATTTGCGTCCTTCGGGTTACGGATTTATTGTAATGTTCTTTCTTTTTTGATGTGTGTTCCAAGTCCCAAGTCATTTATATAGTTGCTTCCTTTCTGTAAGACCCCTTGAAGAAGATTATAGCTGTAACCAAAATTAGAATTAGAAGATTGTGCTCCATTTGAGCCGTATTTCCTGAAGCACAGTTAATTGAATGTAAGTGTTCTCCAAACCTTTTAACTCGCCCTGGAGGCGGCTGGGCAGATAGCAAGATTTCCCATGCTGAATGCCGAATTATGTAGATTCAATGTTTTTATAATGAATTAGCAGTCTCTGCAAAGTCATTGGAATGTTTGCTCTCGTACTGCAAATTGGGATGAAATTACTAATGATCAGAACCCGGAAGTTCACGCATTTATTTTGGTTAAGATAGGCAGGCAAAAAGGCACTTAAAGTACTGAAAATAAGCAGCAATATAATTAAAATAGACATTTATTAAAAGTGAAGTGAAAACAGAGAGTAATATTAGTCATTATTAATGAAAATAGGTTTTTCAGATACTCAATAATTTTTATAATATACTTGTATTTAAGCTTATTTTGTCAGAGAGAACATTTTTCATCGTGGAAAAAGAACGTTCTACTTCCACTGAAATGATTGGAGTATATTTAAAACAAGCTATTTCGGAAGGACTCATACCAATTACAACAGAACATTCACTTTTCAGAACATCATTAAAATGTTGATCAGGACAAAGTGAATGAACAAAAGATGCGCAGTGGTTTCTGGTCCAGTTCATTTTCTGTTTATGCGTTTATAGGGGAATCGGGTTAATATCTCTCTTACTTGCATACTGAACACATTGTAGGGACGGTTTATTGCACAGCTGTACCGCTCTCATCTTTCTCGCTTGCAATTGTTTGTTACATTTATGCAGCTGAGAAGTTAACCCCTTCACAAATTTCCTAGACTTGTCTCGCGCATATCGATACAAGGCCATTCGTCAGGACTATTCACAACTACGGTACTTCTCTCATTCTCTCTATTCGTATGCACAAGGTAACCGTTCGTTCCTTCCACTAATGAAAGTTCTGCTATTTAAAGAGCATAAGTGAATGGGTTGAAGAGAAAGTTTTTGACTGCTTTAGGATTCAAAACAGGGGGGGAAAAAATCGTTAAATCTTAAAATAGGCAACAGAAACCAAAAGAGTCAAAATAAAAACTGGCCTACGGACCCCAAGTGTAGAGAAATATGTTCATTCTTACCTATATCCACCCAGATAGAGCAGCATTTTGCCGGACTTCAGAGAGCTGCTTATGCTATTCTAACTTCTGATGCAGGAGGTAACATATGAAATAGAGAACCGTTCGCAAAGAGCAAATAGCCGATGGATGCATAATAAGCATTTACATGGATAAACTTGATTAATTCACGGGATTGGCTTATGAAGCCGGTGTGTTTGGATGCCAATCTGGAATAATGAACCGTCAATCTGAAGAGGCACATGTTAGATTAGTTCAATGGATAATTATACAACTGCTACAGGCTTATACTATACCTCTAGGTTATAACCTATATTTTAATCTATGTATATGTTTGCAATGGCTGGACTCTTTCTCGGCGGTGAATATCAGTTTTTGAACAAAGGATGCTAATCTGTGTCCCGGGTCTAGGGTCTATGGTGTGTGAGGCTTCGCTAGAACTCCATGTACGAGGTGCGTCCGGAAAGTAAGTACCGGTTTGGAAAAACATGGCATAAAATATTTGTTTACCAACAACGACATTTATCATAGCGAGAAAAAAATTCTTCAAAGAAAGATGCCGCCAGTGAAGAGAGCCACTACTGAACACCGTTTTTTGCGTCGTTATCGCTGTCAAAGCGCCTTCCTCCTTCAAGTTCAAGGACAAGTGGTAGTCAGAAGGCGCCAGATCGGGGCTGTATGGCGGGTGATTCAACTGCTCCCAACCGAATTGTTGAATATTGTTTAGTGTGACACCAGCAGAATGGGGACGTAGCATTCCACGCCTTTTGTGTTGAATTGCGCGCCGAAGATTTCTCAATGTTTCACAGTATCGTACAGCATTGATGTTTGCATCTCTGGGAAGGAACTCAACAAGCAGAATCCTCCGTCTGTCCCAGAACACAGTGCACATGATTTTTCGTGCTTACAACGTTGTTTTGAATTTTTGTCGTTTTGGAGATCCTGTGTGCCTCCACTCCATCGACTGTTGTTTTGATTCTGGAGTGACATGACAAACACAAGTTTTATCATCGGTCACTATCCTGCTTACGAATTCATCTCCCTCATCACTGTATCGGGTAAGAAATGTCAAAGCACTATCAAGTCGCTTCGTTTTGTGGACATCCGTAAGCATCTTCGGAACCCAACGGGAACACAGTTTGCGATAATTTCGCTTTGTGGCAATCTAATACACAACAGTTTTTGAAACTTGTGGAAACACATTACAAAGCATTCTTATTGTGAACCGTCTGTTTTCACGAATTGCTTCGTTCACTTGTTTAACCAAACCATCAGAGAAAGCCGACCTCTCCGTGCTTCGTCATGAGCATTGGATCGTCCATCATTGAATTGCCTAACCCACTTTCTCACTATTCCATTTGTCATTACCTTTTCACCGTATATCTCTACAAGTTGACGATGAATTTCAGCTGGCTTAACATTCCTTGCGTTCAAAAACCGTATTACGGAACGTACTTCACAGTCGGCGGGATCAGAAATGGTCTTAAACATTTGGAACGACCACAAACAACAGTAAACACAACACAATCCGACTTTAATGGCGTCAGCGGACAGACAATGAACCAGAGAGACAAGTGCATATGCGTGAAACTGCGACACTAGCGTTGCGGTGGCGGTAGAAGGAAATGGTACTTATTTTTGGGACACGCCTCGTATTTACTTGCTTTGCCATCTTGCCTATGATCCTTATAATCTTTTTGACCCGATTAGGCACTTATG
This sequence comes from Metallyticus violacea, assembly GCA_030762175.1. Taxonomy (NCBI): domain Eukaryota; kingdom Metazoa; phylum Arthropoda; class Insecta; order Mantodea; family Metallyticidae; genus Metallyticus; species Metallyticus violacea. The sequence continues at coordinate 56,339,870 of CM060834.1, forward strand.
ATATTAGCATTTCATCATCACCATGCTTTATCAAATCCTGGCCGTAATACTAGTGAGGTATTTACGTTCCTGAGTTATTTGTCGATAAAAGGCAGCAAATACACCCTAGTTTGAATCAATATGTGTCTTTACTCGTCTTGAGACCCCAAGGTTCACGGATTTTTTGGCTTTTTCAGGAGTACAAAATTAACAGCGCAAGTCCTCCATACTACAAAGAAATCCATACCTGAAAAAGAGGTCTTTGAAGAAAATTATAGATCGATTCACATCCAAGTAATACCTTAGTTCCCTACTAGATGCGATGGGCTAAGCAGCTCGCCAGAATAGTTAAATTGAGTAGGTCAGATGTAAATAACTCATTTGACATTTTGAATGGTTCATACATATTAGCTTAGTGGACGATGAACAATAACTACTGAAGAGACCACAGTCGTCCACTGATGATGCCAAACTCAGAAGTTGGCGAAAGCTATAGCAGCATATTAAACCATGGATCACGGCAAAACATCCCGGAATATTTTAACTATTTTAATTATAACACTGGCCGAGAAATCCTAAGATCTATCTTTGTTAGGAGGCCAACGCACAAAATAGGTTTGGTGCAAAAAGGTGTACTTTTAAGTATTAGATGCAACACAGCTATGACTAGAATAAATATTATAGTTCTTCTGTTGATGACCGATGTTTTGGTTACGTTCGATTTTTTCTGAAGAGGGGAAACTATCCCAACATTATAGCACAGGTAGAATATTCCCAATATTTTGTTAAATAAAGCACGATTAAATTAAGTATACTCTCAAGAATACGAAGGATCTAGTAATGACTGCCAATCATCCCCGGGAATCAAGTTTTCATTTCCAAGGAACTCTGCCATCAACTTTTGCAGTTTCTGTAATGCTGCAGGCAAAAGTGCGCAGGCAGCAGAACTTACACGACGGTTTCAAACTCAACGTTGAGACTTCCACTCTCCATGTTTTACTTCATTCACTGGCTTTTAACAAAAAGTATGATCTTATAGGTGATTATGTAAAGGAATAAGTTAAATATTTCACAAGTGATTGATACCGTTCTATAGTATCGAGTTGCACAATAATTTATACGTTTGACGCACTGCATACTGAAGTTGCCCAAATTTTGTGAGCAATAAAAAAAATCTGAAAATGCATTGAACGCATTTAATTTTGTTTATAAGAATCCCAAGAAAACCAATCGAAAGAACACGAACGTGAATTACTCAAAATTAAAGAAAAATCATATGATTGGTTTCTTTTTTGCTGAACGTACAGTGAGTGTTACCACAACCTATCTACATATTCTTGAGTTGCATTGCCACAGGTTCCTGCCGAAACAGTTTATCAGCTAGACGGCGCTCCTCCTCACTTTGTCGTATGCAGCTTGCTTTGTGACAACTTTCCGACACAATGGATAGACCGCCGAGGTCATCAGATCTAACACCTTTGAGATTTTTTATTGGGATTCGCAGTTGGCTTTGATGATTTGAAGCGCAGGATCACCTTACTATTTAAAATGCCTCTGTTTATACGTCGAGGAATATAATAGCTGTTGACAACAGACTTTACGTGCCATGCTACAAATGCCAGTAATGTTGAAATCTATTTAAGATTAAAATTACAACTTTTAATGCATCAGAAATGTTAAATGTTTCATTTAACAATTTTTAGTGTTTTAAGCGGAATACCCTGCATATTAAACGGAATTTAATACGAATGCTTTAGTGCATATGCATAAAAACATGTATGTACATATTAAAATATTCTGTAATTCCCTTTATACAGAGAAAAGTACATTAAAATAAATATTATAATAATAATAATAATAATAATAATAATGATAATGATGATGATGATAATAATAATAATAATAATAATAATAATAATAACAATAATAAAGCAACGCGCATACTCGTGAACGGGAGGTTCGTCATTCGAACCCCGCCAGAGTCTCTTCCCTGACTTTTAATGTTTTTTTTCCTTTCTTCAGGTTTCCTTCAATTCTCATCTATGGCAAATGCCAGGAATGTACCTTAAACTTTTTCGTTTTCTTAATATGTAATTGCAGTAAATGTTAAAAGAGTATAAAAATAAACGCTGTTGTTAACAAAGAACTCTCTCTCTCTCTCCTTTTTATTTATTTATTCCTTAACATTTTGGATTACATTTGGTGAAATCTTTATGCACTCCAGGAGTATGTGCAAATTCCTGAGAAATATTGTTATATTCAGGATTCTCTTTCTGCAGCCATCCTATAGCAATATGACTCGTTGAAGATCCACAGTAACTGAACTATGTGATAACGTTGCATAAGCGCATTCCTTATGGTATATAAATCCTTCGAAACAAATCTTAACGGAATGCTCTGGCACCTGTACCGATAGCAAATGAAATTACTCTTGCTTGCGATGTGTTATTATTAATGGTTCAGATTGTTTGTTTGGACAATATTGGATGTTATTCGTCTCTTGCCTGTAAGCATCGATGCTAGGAGTTCAAGATAAATTTCTCTATTGCTGTTTTCTTGAACTTTGTATCTGTTATAGTAAGAAATTGAATTATGTTTTTTAAGATTGTATTTTAGACGAGATCGGCGTTGTACTATGTTTCTGCAAACCAAAGAACATCGAGATTTCCTACTCAATTGTTCACATAGTTCTAGCTTTAGAGAACTTCATAACAACCACTATCACCTAAACCGCAAGATATTTACTACCGAATCTAGGCACATTTATGCATCTTTATTCGTTTTATAAGTATTTCTTTTATTGGTTTTATAATTGGGATAAAATATTAGTTGCTTACCGTTAGGAGTCGCAGTGCGTTTACCGCTGCCTACTTAGCATTGAGTGTTCCTACACTTATATTACTGCAACCTTTGCAGAAAGTGTGAGAAGCATTTTCCGAAAATTGATCTTCCTCTAAGACAATCCGCCCTAACTCATTCCTGATGCCTTCTTGCAGACAATCCATGAATATGGCTTTGAACTGTTACCTCGCCTACCCTACTAACCGGGTTTGGCACCATCCAACATTCATTTGACAATAGTGAAAAAACGATTTAAATGTTAGTACCCTGTCATGACCGCTGTTTGATGAACAAGAAAACTCTTTTTTCCGCCAATTAGTTGGCAAAGCTGGAATACCATTGGAAAAATTGCATCTGACTTCTGCAGGATTAAATTTTCATCAAGGGAACAGAAATCGATTCAGCACACACATGGATTCAGAGCTACATTAGTTTTTGTTAACTAAAGAACTTTCTCCAGCCGAATCTCTAAACATAGACGATATATGACGATGATGAAGTAAGAACTGCACTCATGTTCTAAGCTCTGCGATTTTTTCTTCCCCTTCCCCCTTCTCAAGACTGGAAGTACGTAGAAACATGCCGTTTGGCTTAAAATATGCTGGCACCCTTAGAAATATGTAACAGAGGACAGCACTGTAAGATGAACAATGTCCCAGCGGTTGCATCTACAATGAGGAGTATTTTGCGATACTTAAAATGGCGAAGTTGTCATTTCAAGAACAGCGAGTAATTATTCGTTTTCTCCACTTGCGTGGTGTGACACCCATTGAAAATCGTTGCCAACTGAGTGCGACATTTAGTGATGGTGTTATGAATGTGAAAAATGTGCATTTGTGGATGCGACAATTCAAAGATGGCAGCACGATGTGTGACAACGAACCGAAACAACCTCGGCCTTGTACCAGCCGGTCAGAAATCACGGTTGCGTGAGTGGAGAAAACTGTTTTGGAGGATCGCCGATTATGTGAGGAAGATATTGCCTCCAAAGTTGCCATTTCCGTAGGATCTGTGCGCACAATCCTGCACGAAAGCCTGAATATACGGAAATTGTCCTGGTGATGCAGGAGTTTCTTCGTGAAAACAACTATCAAGTGGTTTTTCACGTTCCCTACTTACCTGACCTGGCTTTCAGCGATTTTTGGTTTTTTTCCAACAATGTCGGGCCGTTATTGTATCTGAGATGTTCCAGTGGTCAAAATACTCCTAAAGCATCATTCGCAGTGGCCACAGAATCATGGCGTCGACGTTGTGAAACATGTGTACGTCCGCGGGAGATTATATTGAGAAGTGACAAAAATTACAAAGTTTTTGTGCAAATAGTTTGTGAGAAAAAAAATGGAGACCATAGAACCTGAAAGTACCTCGTAGAATTTTAAATACATTGGAAAGCCTTCCAATGACTGGCTTCTACAACTGGAGATCATGATTCTAAACAAATCAATGACTGGCTTCTATAACTGGAGATCATGATTCTAAACAAATCAATGACTGGCTTCTATAACTGGAGATCATGATTCTAAACAAATCTATTGAGTGAAAGGGAAGTCATAAACAAGCAAATAGGAAAAGCGTTGAAAATCCAAATGATAAGCACCCCAAAAATAAACCTATACGAGAGAAACAGAACAATCATATTGAAGACGACGGAAGCGCTCTAATGTTTGAGATACTAAAGGCCTCTCTTAAGTCCATGCATTTTAGAGGACGTCCTTTTACGATATCATTTTTTCCCCTCTCTCTATCCATGGAAGAGCAAAATTTACGCCTGACCTACTGGAAACGAAACCCGTTTTTCCACCGAAGTCGTTTTATCAACTTTCTGCATAGGAAATGTAGAGAAATGGCCGGTATGGGAGTTAAAGTCTCCACGCGGTGATCAGAAGCAAAAACTTCAATACAGTTGCAGTTGAAACCATTCTGATACGAGCAAGTTGAGACTCAAAGCACGCTGTAGTGTTTAAAGTCCCACATGTGTCTTACAGCCTATGAAGTAACATTATAACTTCTTTTCTTAATAAAAGCACAAACTGTAACCGTATATTCAGTTAACAAGAACGCATAGCTTGCTAGAAACGCAGTTCCCTAGCTCCAGGAGACATTAACGTAGTCATACATTAAACACAAGGAAATCCAGGTAACCGTGAGACCTCTAGCGACCGATCTCTTAAGTAGCTTCCCTAATATACTCGTCGCGGAAGCGTTTGAGAGAGGAAGGGATGAAACGTGGATAGGCTTGTGATATGCTGCGTTGATATCAGGTAAGGAAATACGGATATGTCAAACTTACGAAAACATGAGTTTTAGTAATTAAGGCTTTTATATGCAAAAGCCTGGGAAAAAAAGTATACAGTTTAGGTGATGTTTAAAAGAATATTTTTCATACATATAGCTCATATGTCATTTTACCAGATGATCATTCTCCCTTTCAACGGCCTGAAAATGTGTCCATCTGCATTCAGACATTCCTGGCAACTTCGGATGAAATTTCCATTCACACGCATAAGTTCTTCTTGCGTAATGTTCATTATCTCTGTTCTTATATTGTCCTTAACTTAGTCTATAGTGTGGGCATTGTTCCTATTTAAATGAAACCACACCTCACGAGAGAAAATTATTAAATATGGTTCAACAATACCGTCAACGATATTTTGTAAAATCCAGTTAAGGAAATTTACTGGTTTTTCATCATCAAGAGGTTGTAATTCATGAACTATAGCAACTCTGTAGGATTTCAATTTTAAAAGTTTAGCAGTTCTATAAACAGAGGTTTCTGAAACACCCCTTGCTATGCAAAACGTCTTAGAGTGTTCGAATGCTGCACCAATTCCGTTATTTTTTTCCTCCGTTAGCATCTTTCTTTTTTGCTTCTTAGTTTAGCGTTTAGCGATCCCATTGCCCTAAATTTATTAACAAGACATCTAACACTTTCTCTACCTGGAACTGGAAAACCAGGAAGTTTCTCCTGAAATAGTCTACACACCTGTCTACATGATTCGGTTTTTATATATGTATCATACATAAAACTTCTTTGTTCAAGTGTGAATTTTTCGGTAGGCATTTCAGTGAACCATTAAGAATAATCTAATGTAATTCACACCTACACATATGTCGTTAATAAAATTACATTTTTGAGATGCACAATAACAAATTCTAGACTTTACAGCTCAAACAGAAGGCAGCAACTGACACAGTATAACACACACCTGATAAACGTAGTTTGAGCGGGTCATTCACCGCCAGACGTTGCTGAAATAACACCCAGATCACTGCAGCGCAAGCGGACTACGCATATACGCGATCTATGGCCCAGCTATATATGGAGCGTACTGTATAATTCAGGAGAAAAATGCTTTTGGTTGTGTCAGAAGTGCAAGCTTCTCTGACATCACTTCAAAATCTTTATGTTCTGAAGAGTATTTTAGGATTGCATACATTCTATAATCTGAGGGTACAAGACCAGGGATACCGGTAATGTTGTAAAATCTCCAACAACGTGTTGTATCGGGCACCATTCCGCTTTTCACCCCTTTCCTAATAGTGCATTAAAATTTGTCATTTCATGTACCAGAAAATAGCCAAATACGCAGAAGGCTGAGTGAGACAAACTTTTTGGTTGAAAAACATGTGTTGGCTGAAATTGCAAAGAACTCAATAGGCCATGCTCACTACATTTTATATGAGGTTTTGGGTACGAGAAAGCTTTCCGCTCGATGGATATCGCGTTTGTTAATAATGAACCAAAATGAATATTTCGAAAGAGTGCTTAAACTTGTTAAAACGAAATTCCAGTGGATTTCTTGACGTTTCATAATATGCCAGAGACGAAGGAGCAGTCTAAACAGTGGGTGGCAACAGGTGAAAGTGCAAGAAAAGGCGTTTCCATCTGCAGGAAAAGTCATTGATAGGATTTTCTGGGATTCTCATGGTGTGGTGCTCTCCAGAAGGACAGAACCATAACCGGGGAGTATTGCCCTTCACTACTGGACCAACTGAAGGACGCTATTCAGGATTTCTCTTCCATCACGATAATGCGCCTTCCCTGGAAAGTACATTTTATACACTTTCAATCGTATATCTTAAAATTTTCGTGTTGTTTGCCAGAAAAAAACTGCCATCACTTATGACTTTTCCTTCGTATGTGAAATAGTGAACCATTAACTTGAAAAAAATGCAATCATTCAGTGGAAAAAGCTTTCAAAGTTCTGTCTAATCGTCTACTTTGGGTAATTGTTCAATTTATAATGAATTCCAGAAAAATATATTTCGAATTCTGCTTATTATTATTATTATTATTATTATTATTATTATTATTATTATTATTATTATTATTATTATTATGTACATTTTAAATGAGCTTCCCAGTATAAGAGTAAGCACTTCCTGAATAAACTTCGTCTTAAAACAACGCATGGCAAAAGAAGAGCACAAGGGTTTGATTAAATATTTCACTATGAATTTAAGCTTCCGCTGGTCAAATTAGTTCTTCCATGCATGTACAATAATAAAGGAACAGCGCCAGTGAATTTTAAGTTACTACACTCTAGTACCGAATCAATAGAATGCGAATTAATTTGTCTAGTATAGTGTTAATTCGTGAAGCGCTATAGAGACACTCAGAAGTTAAGCAAACTGACATAAATAGGCGACGCTTCTTCCGCCCCAATCGCTTAGCTGACAGCCGCACTCGCCAGCCTTGACTCAAAGAAACGGGCAGTGAATTCGAACTAAGAAGGTGAATATAAAACCCTTAACAACTACGCTAGGATTCGATGCGCTAGTTGGCAAAATTGGACATTCAAAGGTATACAATGTACATCATCGAGGAAAAAGAGCATTTTGTACAAAACAGAGAATAAAATAGATCCAAACAGTGCCCTTAATTCTAAGGTTCCCTTAATGGACACATGATTTTAAATGCACAGGAATCTCATTACATGGAAGGTAAAATAAAATCTTCCCCATGGCTTGTGAAAACTGGGCTTCTAAACGCCTGAAAATGGGGCCATATAGTGAAGAGTAAATGAGAGAGCATTTTGGATGTCTAAATCCCTCTAGCCTGAGTTAGCGCGTACGGTATTAAGGTGCACCCCGTTTCCCCACCGTACCTGCATGCCCACGACCATACGAGCAACGTGACGTCATGAGCCAGAGACGTGCGCAGAACACCCCCCACCAACCCCAATCCCTAGCTAACACGATGGAAAAAAAAAAAAAAAATAAAAAAAAGCGTTCATTTGCATATTTACCCTACGGAAGTTTTAATTCCTTTATTTTAAAATAAACAACAGGGCTCAAGACCCCCGTAATCATCCACAATTTACTCCATAAATGGTAATTACGCTTCCTCACCCAGCCCGCAACGCAACTGCTTTCTACTGAAATTTAAGGGGACTAGGCCTGCAGTCTTCATATAGCTCTCTCATACGCTATGAACAGAATTCCTCAATTGAAAATTACTCTCCTCCTTATACAATATGAATTTATTTGAAAAAATATTTGCACCCACTAAAAATCCCTTAGCCAGACGAGTGGCTAGCCACAGCTCATTTCACCTTAGCTTGTGCTGGGTGTTTTTGGCTCCCTACTGCCATTTAATTGTTAAATGTATAGAAATGCTTCTGGATAAGAATATTTTATTTAGTAAAAATCAGATATCTTTAGCATGCAGTATTTAATTACCGCTATGCATTAGATATCATCATGCAATGTTAAGAGCATTTCTAAACAATTCATTAGAAAGACCACGAAGAAATGTATAAAACGTCCCACTTAAAACACAAATAAAAGAAATTGCTATAAATGTTAAATGAAAAACTAGGTATTTAATTGAAACATAACAACATTAACAGTTGAAAGTTTTATCACCAATATACTTGACCCTTATACACTCATCTAAGAAAAAAGTCCAAGGACATTAGCTCTGGGGACCTTGGCGACAATCTATATTTTCCTTTCTTAAGGTGGGTTCACATTGGGAACTTTCTGTATAGAAATTGTATTCCGAACATGTTCTGATTGGTCGGTATGGAACAAGTTCCTACATGTTTCATACAAATGACTGAGTTCTATAGATATATAGGACAAAGTTCTATGTATCTCTAGTTGAACGAAACAAATTCTTGTTCTGCAACCTGGTCATGTGCACATACGAGACAATTTAACGGTGTTTTTTTTTTAAATAAAAAACTAAAAACAAACATGCATTGTCAATCACAAAAACATTATATTTAATAGAAAAAAAAATGGAAATGAGCAAATGTATTTGGGATCCTCAAAGCAAGAATTCCAGCACAATAACAGGAAATTAACAAAAAACTTCAGGATCAGGCAGGAACGTGTCATATGAATTCCTCTTCAGCAAAAAAGCATTGCCCACCACCTACGTTTTGCTTTTTTCTTCTCAATTTCTTCCACAATAGCAACACAAGCGTAGCTGCAGCACAGAACAAGAAAGTTTTCTTGACTTGCAATACTGTCCTATACAAACGATCCAAATCAACCCTTCATTTGTTTTGTACGGAACAAATCTATATGATACAAAATGCCCCATACAGTTCTATATAAAAGTTCCAGATATGAACCTACCCTTAGAATGCTAACTAGTTTCGGCAACAAGATTCCTTTTTGCTTGAATTGTGTATCCCATGCCATTATTCTCTTATAGCAATAGGCTCGCGTCTTTGAACATTGTGTTCTCGACGAAACTGGCGTTGTACATGCCTCACATACTTTGGTTCTTTTAACCAAAGAACACGTGGGATTTTCTGCTCAATCGTTCATTATGCTCTAGCTTTACACAGTTACGGGGTAACAATTTGTTGTGACTGACTCATTTCTCAGTCTTATGACAACCACTGTTACATACATTGCAAGATCTGACCTGACTTGTATGTTTTAAGTTATATATATTTTTATTAATGTATGGGACACTTCGTATTTAAAACTCTAATATTATATTTGCGATGTACATATGATAGTGGTTGTTAAATGGGCAATGGGGGGACGCGCTAGCCAATACGAGGCTTGGAGAGCTGTGTAAAGTTCATTCTGTTCATCAGAAGTACATAAAGAGGAACTACCCATTCTCTTTCATAACTGACCAATTTCAACCCTTACTGACTTACATATGTTTACGTCATGGTTCTCACATTTCTGCATTTCTTGTTTTTAGGTTTCAACAAAAGGACAGTGATAGAGTAGGACCTTTGTTTGGGAAAGTAAGCGCTTATAAAAATTAAAAAATAAAATATAAAAAAAAGATGGCTATAATATCAAATATCTTGTCGAAATTTGGAACGGGCTCATACAGTGTTGAGGAAGGGATGAGATGACAGTTCATATTGTTGCTATCACCGTAGAGTCTACTTGCGATTTCCTAAAATTTATAAATTCTGATTATTGTGACATGAGGTTATTATTTCCTACATCTTCATAAGAGAGAACTTAAAGGAGCAAGCATAAATTAAACCATATATTCATGGATCAAGATATGGGATATACACTGTCAATTTATTAGATCTATACATTCTGGCTTTTCTAGATGCCCAACGGAGCAGACATGGCGAATCCCTTCCTCCAAATCACGCTAAGAGAAGCTCCTTTAGTATATTGTTTTGATATCCCCACTCCGCTCGCTATACACTCACACCTCTCCCTCAATTCGCAAATCAGATGATAGCCCCACGGCGTAACCTAACAGTGTAGAATCTTGTTAACACATTATTATAACACACTGTTAGTTTAGGTTGTGTATGTTAGATCGGAAGTACGTGGTCGTTTCAGATAATGCTAGCTACCATTTCCGCTAAACATTTGAGAAGAGTACATTAGCCGGACCGTCTTTGAACAAAGGAAGTACTCCAAAGCAAATGTTTATAATGTTCTGTGTAACTGATAATGGTCAGGAGATTTTAAGATCTCCACTGCTGCCTTATCTGCACTGAAATGACATGGTGGAATTTGAAGAAAAGAGGTAAGGAAATGGAATGCAATCCTTTATTGAATACAAACGTGTGTAATTTCTGACATACATATCATTGGAAGACGTGTGAGAAATAGGCAAAGGTGATATACAATAAATATGCTCTCCATGATCAGGAATCCGACAGCAATAGATTTATTGTGCGTTTATTTATAGCGACAGAGCAGTACGATATTCATTATATGCAAAGTACTTCATTAAGTTTCTTTGCTCTTTAGATTTTCTAATATCACTTGTTTGTGTATATGAAAGAAACAGTAAAAGTAGACTGTTGCAACATAGTAAATGCGGCTGAAAGGAACTATACGCATGTTGTAAAACTGATCAAAGAAACACGCCGAACGGTAGGTACTTCCTTAACTGAACAATTTTAACTCCTTTGCATGCTGTGCTTTGTGTCATTGTGGAGCAATGGATTATACTAACGCTCAGCAGTTTAAAACTCATTTAATTGGACTACATGAGTATTGCAGCATTTGAGTTTTTACAAATATTTCAGAATATAATGCATAAGTTGTTAAAATTTTTTCTTAACATTGCTTTATGTTCAATTTGTGAATAAACACGTTTCGTGCAAAAATCACAGAATATGTACACCCGGAAATGAAAATTATAGGACATAAGTATGGCCTGTATGGTGTAGTAGTCTGCAATTGATGTTGTGATAATAAGTCAGATGAGCGATATGACTGGGTATTGTCGGTTTCAGGCAAAAACTTCCCTTTTCTATTCAAAAGTTAGGATTTCTCTTTTTTGTATTCGAAGCATCAAAAAGTAACGTTTTGAGTTGAGTGCTTTTTAATGTGCTTGGAAACTAATATGAATAACTCCAAAAAGTATTGCAAAAAATTATACTGAGAGAGACTCCAAAAAGGACGTCATTTCCTTAACTTTCATCAACCACATCAAAGAAATCTTACATCCTTCAGGGTTAAGTCAAAGAGGGTAGGTCCGCTCTCCACACTACTTACATTGTTTTAGACTCAGCCTGCCAATTTCATTCTTATCCCGATTGTTGCTTCCAGCTGAAGGTTGTCATTTGAATGTCTTTGTATCGATATCTATGGACTCACTTTTCGTTTCTTTTCAGAATGTAATGAAGACAAGTTGTTGGATTTCCCTTCTTCAGGTCTCCGTAACGGTTTCATCGTTAGCAGATGTTTATGATGAATAATGAGGCAAGTAATTAAAGGTTACATTCTAACCACTCTTTGTTTAGCAAAAATCCCTCTCAATGTCGAGTAATGCTCATGGATAAATTACTTTTCATGCAACCCTCATATTTTGCTCATGAGAAAGGATGCATTATGGATAACAAATTAGGAAAGGCAACCGCCAGGCGCTTTAGAGATTTTTGAAGCCTAGAATATGATACACAAAATACATTAAAAAAGTATATATACATACTTACATCACAATTTGTAGAAAAATACAGCATAGTGACCGAGTGATTTGATACTCTACTTCCACCAAAACTATTGGGTTATTTGACAATGTCGGAAGTGGAATTTGAGGCGGACAAAATCACACTCTAATAATAATTTCTGTTCCATAGTTGTAAAGTTGCGACCGTATTATAAAAGACGAAATTTTTCTTAGTAATAATTGGTAAGATTAACATAAAAACCTAGTACCAGTGCATTCAGCCTGTTGGATACACTTCAGGACGGTTCTAATCTGTCGCACACCCAACTTACCTAGAAACCAGAACGTGTAACATTCTCAAAGCTGAGTAGGAATATTTAAAAAAAATGTCAGTATTCGAGTAATGTATCAAATGTATGACTGCAGAATCTCTACAGAGATGGGGAAAATTCCGAGGACGACTTTCAACATCTTATGTCCACTCCGCGACTGACATCATCTGACGGAATTCTAGGGTCTATCTCTAAGATCACGCTGTCAGCGTGTGAAGAGAAATTAACTTTATGTTATTATAATTTTATTTTTATAAAGTAGAAATAACAGCCATGTTGAAAAAAATATCTGTTAAATGTATAAAACTGTTAACATACCTAACGTTGGAATACAGTACAGTATCAAACAATATACGTGTTCTGTATAAAAGCGATGCTGTAATTACAAATTATACATTCTATTTAATTAGAAAATAAAACATGTAATTCGAAAAAATATTGCTTTCTTCTTCCTATCCTACATTTTCATTTAAGTTCTGTCAATATACTAAGTTTGCCGCCAATTATACCATTTGTCATCTCCTTATTTCTGTATACTATCAAACTACTGAACCGGTACAAACCAAGATTCGTAACCAATAGTTTTCATTGAGTCACGCGGGTTTTATATTGTCCAGACGTGTTTCTTGCGCAGTAGCTATTGTGACGGCCTTTTAACAATAAGAAAACTTCAAAAACATTTTCACTATCGCAACCTGCGAGAAAAGAAGTCCATGAATTTTTTATTGGCGTCAGAGACTCTAATAAAAGAACATTCAATAAAAAGGCTTGCCTAGTCTGATTCGGAGAGCTGCTTTCAGAATAAACATTTATTTTGAAAAATAACAAACGTAGCGTTAGAAATCGAGTTTACTAGTCCAAATTACCGATGAGGCGTTTAGGAGCTTCCAATACATCTTAAAAAATGCACACTCGCTGTTAAGCAAAACTGGTCTATTATGAGCAAGGGCGCCTTACCTCAACAAACCACAGAGGTTGTTACTCTACCAAAACTTTTCAATGAACAGCATAACTCTTTTAACCATTAAATCTGCTATCTGACGACCACTATTAACACCCCAGATCACTGAAACGTAAGAGATACTCCAATTTCTTTTAACGGTAGGAAACGAAACAAGGAATTCTACGGAGATGAGCCATAGAAGCCCTCAAAACATTCAGCATATTCCTTGTTCCATTACTATGACAGAATTATGTTGTATTAAGATCTTTTTTTTTTACAAACTTATTAATATATATTATTTGTAATTTAGAGTAGCAATGTATTTATTTACAAATATATTTGTACAACTATAACATCCATTTCCCACATGTTCTGGGACCATAAGTGCTTTCCCAATACATGAAACTGCACAAATCAAAACTTAACTCTTAAGAAACAAACGATGTATAAAATAAATAAAAAGAAGCAATATACAACAGAAAAAATTAGATACACAAATAAGATAAACAGAAAAGAAAACAATACAAAAGTAGTAACTTACACTCGCTCACATATATGTGCAAAAAATATTGTGATCCAGGTTCGCCTACCCTTTCCGGTTGTCTTCTCCTCCGATCTGAGCTGTCATTTGCAATCTAGTTCTAGCAATATCCCGTTTTCTTAGAACGTCCTATATAAACAGTGATCTTCACACGTATGAAGTAATTTCATTAGAAATCAAATGGATTTGAAGGAAAACGCTAGACACTCCATAAGCTCACAATAAAACGAATTTAATGTATATGAAAACATAACGGCTCTATGTCTTTCTATAAACTATAATAAGATAAATAAGTTTTACAAAAAGCATCACATTCACCATTTATATCACCTGGAAAAGAACAACTTTGTTGATACGTTACTACGGCAAAATGTCCAAAACCGCGACAATTCAGGAATTTTTTCATAGAAAAATAAGGTTCAATAATAAATTTCATTTATGACCAAACAAATCGCACAGTAATGGCTGAAAAATCCCATAATTGAAGTTAAATTCAAATTATATGCTATATAGAAACAATCCTGTAAAGTGAAAAAGTTGGTTAACAAACTACACTAAAACGTTAGTTAATACTTTACTTAGGGGTGGATTTCTGTTATTGTATGTTTCAGATTCAGTTTGAGTGAGTAAAAACATACAACTATAGGTGAAGTAACACAAGTCTCAACATTTAAACATTTAGGCATAACTTTTAGCAAATATTTTGGGGTTAAAGTTGGATTCCAAATAAGTGGTTCAGCTAAATAGGCAGTAACACTAACAAAGGCACAAGAATAAAATTATAGACGCTACTAGTTGTGCCTAACTTTTATATGCAGAAGGAAAAAAAAAAAAAAAAAAGGTCAAGTAAAAGAATCTGTAAACAACAAAATACAAGTGCACTATTTAAAATTGCATGAGCTATTCACTACGAATGGAAGATAATATATAAAGTTGAATTTTCCCTTCCAGCGTCGCTTTATCTTATGCATTTTTTAAAATCACCATTTTCTTTCTCGCATTCGCACATACAATCGCCGTTACCCTTCAGCAGGCGTTTTCATTCGCCTGTCATGATCATTTGAACCAGCACTTCGTAACTTTGAAACAGTTCTACTTTACCATCCTAGCAAGATTATTTTAAAATATTTCCAAATTAACAACTCATTATGCTATTTCCGTTTCTGCTGGAGCTAAAGGTTTACTTTGATAATCAAGGATAACGGGGAAACGCTACCGGCTATTTGGAAATTTGGTCTTGATATTTCTGAGAGATGTTTATCGCTTGCACTAAATCAAAAGATTTATTTCCACTCCCAAGAAAGATGAATGCTTTGGGTGTTTATCGCGTACAATCTTCCTGGGTTCCCTAAAGAGATATATACTTAACGAACAAATGTGAACAGTTGTGATAATTTGGCAAGGTGGAAAATGCATGTTCATTGAGATATGTAGAGGCAAAGCTATAGTACTTTTAGTGAATTCCGAAGGACTGTAGCTATTGCGTTAGGTCCATCTAAAATTTTTTTGGAAAATTTCTTCATATCAAAACTACTAGGCACCGAAAATGACAATAACAAATATATGCGTGTGTGTGCGTGCAGTTTTTGTATTTTCTCACGAAATTCGGCATATAACCACCAATTAGCAAAATGATTCATCGAGTTCATTAACCAGCAAATTTGAACCAATATGGGGGTTAACCTAAAGCGCAAATTTAAAAACCATTCCTATGGCAGCAAATTTTGCTTTTTCTCAACGTAAGTCGGTGCATGCCATTGAAATAAATTAATGAAAATATTTTCCGAAAATCAGCGAAATCAGGCTATAGGGAGGGGGGTTTGCGTGAATACCAAAATTTAAAAAATTGCTCTAACGGTATACTTTTTTTTGTAACTTGATACATACGACTTTTATAAAATAAGAAAAATAGTTTCTGAAAATCACTGAAATCAGATTATTAGGAGTAGAGATTTACCTGAAGCACAAAATTTAAAAATAGCTTAATTTTATTGCTTTAAAATAAAAGGACAAATTAACTCAGCATATAGACTGCATTTATAACGCATGCACATGTTTTATAAAGTTTACAAAAGCATTGTGAAAACCGCCACGGGTGGCCGAGGTCGTTAAAGCGCTGACTCGTGAGTCTAGGGTTCGAATCCCACCAGGACCGTCCTCCCTGACTGGGGTTTCTACCAGGTTTTCCTCAGTCCTCATAAATGGCAAATGCTGGGGAGGAATCCTAAACTTTGGCCTGGAACGTTTCCTTCTTTAAAAAAAAAAATCCTTTCCCAATTTATTATTTCACATCATGTATAATCAGTGTCCACCGCCTATGGTGCTTCAGTAGTACAAACGGCGTTAAACAGCATAAAAAAAAAAAAATGTGGTGAAGATGGTAATTGTGAAATATTAATCTAATATGTGTGAGAAAATTATATCTGTATGTAAGAACGCTTTATAATAACCTCCAGAAAAAGTTTGCATCTTTTTACTACAATCAACATTTAATTAAATTTCAAAGTCACTGAAAATTGATGGAACTTCCGATTGTTTATTGTTGATTGTGTATATTTGCTTAGTACATTGTAATTGTTTTTAAATAGTAACATGCTTTTGTTTTATTGACAAATATAAAATTTTCTTCTTAAATACACAAATTTTCTTTTTGTTATTTCTCTCTATTTTAGTGAATGTGGAGAACATGCCAAAGACTCAGTTCGTAAGAATGATTATATTTAAAAAAGTTTAAAAGCACTCAATTAATATAGCTTTATCTATAAATGGTTATGTATTTCATTTAATTAATATTATACAATTAATTTTTGTGGTGTAATTTCAATTATAATAATAACAATAACAATGACAATAATTATAAAAAGTGGTTTCTCTTTTGAATACTTATAGAGTGCAAAAATTATAATTTTGTTTCCTTACTTTTTTAAATTAGGGTAATTTTACTATAGACATTTATTTTCAAGCGATTTTGAAGGAAAAAAATCGAAAAAACCTAGTTAAGTAATGCATTTTAGTTCTCTTTTTCTTTTATTAGTTAGCTTTAGTGTTTGTCATGCTAATTAACACACAGTAATGTCATAACTTATTTCATCAATTAATAAGGACATACTTTGCTTTATATATATAAAGTTATTTCACTTGCTGAGAAATTTGCTTAGATTACGCAACTCCTGCGAGACGGCTTTTCCTCATTTAATATCCCAACTTTTGGGGACTGCAACCGCTAATTTGTAAAATAGTTGTATTGAATTATTTAGTAGAAGTTGTGCATATTTTTTTTTTGAATGGTTTAACGCCCGTTTTTACTACTGAGGCACCACAGGCGGTGAACACTGATAATGGTACATGAAATGAAATGATATATTGGGAAAGGATATATTTTTAAGGAAGGAAACGTCCCTGGCCTAAGTTTAGGGTACCTCCCAGGCATTTACCAGTTATGAGGACTGAGGAAAACCTGAAAAAAAAACCCATTCATGGGGGAAGGTCCTGGAGGGATTCGAACCTCAGACCTTCCGCTCACGAGTCGGTGCCTTAACGACCTCGGCCACCCGTGGCGGTCAATTCGTGCACATGGTAAACCAAAAACAAAATGGACAAAATTGCATTTTACCTTTGAAAATCCATGAAAACATTAGGGAGTGTCTTCCTAAGAAAATCTGTACGGTTCAACATGTCAGTGCCACTTAAGAATGTTCAAAGCCTGTCAATTCAAGATATTCTAACTTTACATTTATTCTAGTGACTGCCAAAGTAGATATTTTATAAAACCGATATCATTAACCTCACCGATGAGCACACAAAACTTTTAACTTGCTGTATTTTGAATTTCAATGACAGGAATAGGAAAGTAAGGGTGTTGCAGACTTTCAACAGGTTGATTGCAACTGGAACTCTCGGAAGTGGGGGTTATAGGGCACAGAACAGACTACGGAGTTTTGAAACATGGCGAAAACAAAGGCAGACTTCTTTCTAATGAATGGAAATTTTCTTTTGGGAAACGGCCGTGTGTTTGCTTATGATAAAAAGCTGGGTCATTTGAGTAAGTTTTTTTTTGGGGGGGGGTATTCAATTTCTCTCGTTATTTATTCCCGAGAAGAGTATCTGGCGTTTCGATGAAACTTCGGCTCCTTTTCTTTAGCGTACAGCAACATCACTCAAGGAAATCTGCAGAAACTATGCAAAAATTGTATTAACACCAAAGCTGTAATGTGTTCTGTATCTGCTAACCATTCGATATTGTTTCTTATTTCGTTGTCTTGGCTTAAGTCACATATTGGGTAAAGGTTGGAATGGACAGAATCTCCGGAATGTTTGGTTTTAGATAGACAAAATAACTAAATTTTCCATTAAAAGATAAATCATTTTATTCCCTAATAAATCGATAAAAGCACAAGGCCTGTTCATTAAAAATGATCATACTTTTCTTACAGCAACAATATGTGGCGCTAAAATTTGCCGTTATAATATTTTGTAAGCTAAATACATACGAAGTACTAGTTCATTGCTGTTACTTCTGTTCCCGCCTGTGAGAGATGTGCAAGTTGAAGTATGTCCAGTTCAGCCTACAGCAAAATGGAAGTGACATGCGACAAGCAATTTACTTTTCTGAAATTCTGCTATCATATCAACAAATCTTCTGCGGGCCTATGCAATATTACCGGAGGCCTATGGGCAGTTGGCTTGTTCGTTCGAAGATGGTCCAAATTAGAAGGGAGGCAGTCAATTTCAAAGGTTTGTGGACTAACTAAACATATGCACATGAGACGTGTTCGTGCACGGTGGGTTCCAAGACTGATGATTTTTGGAAGGGGGGCAGGAAGAGGACATTCGTTAACAGGTTTGCATGTAGCTTAAGATGTTATAGGAAAATGCGGAGTTAATTTTAAAGGTAAAATCACTGGTGATAAAACTTGGCTACATCATTTCGATCCTGAGAGCTAACAGCAAATCTCCATCATCACAAACATCAAAAAATGTTATGGGCATCTCATTTTTAGAAATTCAAAAAATGGTTACCAGCATGACTTACTTACACATGAAAATTGAATCAATCTTGAAAATGCTACAAGGGCATATCAGACCAAAAGGCCACATTTCCATGCAACAAGATGTATGGTGCATCAGGATAATGCACGGCAGCATATCGCAAATTTTATTGCTGAACTACCTTTCCTATAGAATTTAGCCCCATGTAACAATTTCCTTTGCCCCAAATTGAAGAAATATTTTTGTGGGAGGCCAGAAACAGTGGCGAAATCTGCGGAGGTGATTCTGAAGGAATCGAATGGTCAAAAAAATGCTTCCAGCATTTCTTTGAAGACTGGCAGAAACGTTTGGACAAAATTATGAGGATGAGAATGTTGTTAAAAAAAGTATCATTGTATATCTTTGTAAACTAAACAGAGTTATACATTTTGTTTCACTGTATTAGTTTATTTCTGTTTATGCGTGCAACGTATTATGCAACACGATGTGTTTGTATACAACAACATTTTTTCTTACGACTAGCTTTTCCTACTGAGGTTGAGCAATGCCTACACTGATTGAGGGGGAATCTAATGTGCCCACGGTACCCCATTAGCTTGAGAGGATACCTTTTACCGCATAAAGTTCAAAATGCTCGCGAACTCGCATAATTCAACAAATTACATTTTGGTTGATTTTTTGTTTGTTTTCAGTAATACATTTTCATAATCTAAAACTGCCTTTAAACACGTATGCGGTGCTCGAAAAAGCACTAAACCTTACTCACGCGACCGTATATCAGATCTAATACAGGAACAAACCGCCAACTGTGATAGCCTTGTCCAATATAAGTAATTTTAACTGAAAGAGTAAATAAATCACAAGATACATTTTTCTTTAGTTTCTTTATTTCAGTAGCGGGAATTTATTTTATTTAGTTAATTTGTGATATACAATTTCCAGCAAGAATATAATCTACTTGAACCCTGGCTCTATGCTACTCATAAATAAAAACTACAGTATACATAACTTCTACGTAAACACATTAAGTAAACAGATATATCACAATGCACCATTGTCTTCGCTTATTAGAAAGTCACAGCACCTCGCAGTGTCGCTTTAATACCATGAATATAACATTGTGATAGTGCAACAGTACATTTTCAAAAGACAATTATGTGAACA
Source organism: Metallyticus violacea (assembly GCA_030762175.1). Taxonomy (NCBI): domain Eukaryota; kingdom Metazoa; phylum Arthropoda; class Insecta; order Mantodea; family Metallyticidae; genus Metallyticus; species Metallyticus violacea. The sequence goes on from CM060834.1 coordinate 56,360,008, forward strand.
CAATATTCTAAATCAAATAAAATAACACAGTGAACAATGCTTTTCTAATATAATTAATCTAACCCTCTGCATTGACCACATCCATATAATCTTAACATAGTGTAAGCTACTAATTTGTTGCTTATTTAATTTTTTTTCATTTCCCGGGAACTTCTTGACTACGTCCTCACACCCGAAAAGGAATCCTCCCTTGCACTGTCACGGAGCAAAACTACCACCTAGTTCACAAACCGTTGAATGGCAATAAACATTGATTTGAAAATGACACAAACACGATTACATGACAGTACCAAGAAAAGAAACGAGAACAGATAATATTGACGTATGTTCTTTTATGAAATTACATAATCGTATTTTCTTTCTCAATCTGTAGTAATTTTCTTCCATCATACTTTTCCTGCAATTCCCAGTTCCTTGACACATAAATTAGATAGGGATAGCATTCTTCTTATCAACACAGATTCGATATATAATCTGAAATACCTTTTCCCTGTAACCTTTCATTCTCCAAACCCCTAATCCCCCCCCCCCCAAAGAGGCAATTTGGCCTTTCATTTTCATGCACTTGTCTTTCTCAACATGAACTTTTAACTGAACAAAAAATTTAAGGCATGTTTTCTCCTCAAACAATGATCAATACAATTACCTATCCATATCTTCAAATGTGCTCTAATTGCCCTTCAATCCCCCTTTATAAGACATTCCTTTCCGCACCAAACTTCCCCAACCCCATTCTTTACTACCTGTTCCTTAATATTATTTATTCATTCCTATTATCCACGTACATCACACACTGCTTAAACATGTACCCATCTGGACGATGGCTCAGCCTACACCAATACGTTCCATCATGACTTCTTGGCGCGTCAATCATCAAATAATTGAATGAATCGATATAAAGAAAAAACAGCCGAAAACCGGACTTTGCAAAGACAAAGTCACTGCCACATATGACTTCCTGAGGAGTGCCTGTGTGAAGCTTGCCACTCATTCTTCTCGTAGTCCTGCGATTTCTTGATGATGAACTGATTTACAAGTCCGAAACATGCTATAGCATCATACAAAGTAACGCTTAACACCAATAAGACCAAAGAGTGGCTTTTAGATTATGAGCAGACGTACAGATGCTGAGGCGGAACACTTTGAGATGTATTGGTAATTTTAAAATTATCAAGTAGCAACTTTTGAGTGTAGCTCGTACATTATGAAGTTCCTACAACACATCTCTTGTCCGTATACTGACCGCATTTGCTGTACGTACAAAATAAACTTCTGTTCTTAACATTTACATGAAATATGATGTAGGTAGTAGGGCAACAAGCTACGCAAACTAACTAACAGGTCCCCCCAATAACGAACAGCCATTCAGCTTGTAATTAGCCAATAACGTAGACGGATTCTAATCGATACATCGGTTGATCAACGTACATGTTAAATGCTTGTGTTATGAATGCTAAAAAGCCGAAAGGTTATGCATTATTAAAACACAACCGCTGATATGAGTTTAACTGCAATATTAAGATATAATCTAAAACTATTGTTTTTTTTATTATGTAGAACCGCGGAAAGCATAATACAAAACTATATTTAAACGAAAACAACACTTTTAATTATCCCTGTTTGTTAAATGATGTTCTGTTTATCAAAACACGAAACATTAATGTGTGTAAATATGTCATATGAAGTTCCAAGCATGTCAGTAAATACGCACTAACAAATGAAAAGAATTAGCTTGCCTTAACCATATTTATTAACTTATATTATTCTTTAGAGGCTGAAACAGAAATGGTTTCGTTGTCTACAGTAAACAAATGAAATGTTTAATTTAAAAACTATTTTCCTTCAAAATATTTTCGTCTTGGAAAACATCTATGTCACATGAGTCGTTGCGGACATATTTAAACGACGCGAACTGCTCCTCAGAGATAAATGTTTTAATAGGATGGAGAATTTCATATGAATTATATTTAAATTCCTATTTTATTCAAGAAATAGTCCTAATACATATCATTCAAGGATCTGAGCTCTCCAGAGTTTATCAGCAATCTCAGGCCCTCTTGTGATGTTACTTGTAATAAAATTAATAAGATTGAAAATACAAAACAAGATGTAAATAATTTAAATCTGTTATGCTGATATTACAACATTAAACACATGATACGTTTATAATAAAGCTGTGTGTCTTAGATACAGAGCTGGAGGTCTATCATTCTCAAACTTCCATGTTAGAGCATAAAACCTTCTTAGAGTGTAGATGCCCTGACTTCTGCCAAGTTCCGTTTGAAACGATACTAACAATGGTTCAGTAATGTTCGTGACCAAAGATATGCCTTCATTAAACGAGTATCATTTGTTTCTGGTAAAGTTCTATAACAGATTTTTCTTTTCTTCTTTGTTTAATACAATAGGCCTAGTGTAACAGTCGTTCTATAGAGAAGCATTAAGTTCTGTTGTTTCAGTTTCGTAACAGAATGAAATTAGTTTTTCTATTGCAATAAGTTATGGTTATTCGTACTTGTAACACCCTTAATAAAGAGTGAAAAAATATCGATATTGTTCATTAACATACTGTATAATATTAAATACTATTTAGTATTTTCTAAAATGAATAATATGTAATGTGTAAATCGTTAACCCCCCCTAAGTCTGGGCTTTAGTTACTATCAAAAGTGTAGTGAAATCATCTCATATGCTTGGTTAAGCATGTATCACTTATTTGGCTGAATTCTCAGCGAAAGTCTTTACGAGTATCAACTTTTGTTATCTATACAAAACGTTAATGTAATAAAATAATGCTGGCTCCAATTAAGCTATGAAAAGCATTTATCAATTATTACCTCTGAATAGTTGCATTTCTTTAGAGAGGCATGTATTGACAATATCGGGAACAAAAGGCAAACACCACTGTCATAAATGCTTATTCCTCATGTGAGGTGGTTTGTTACATTCTTTCCATTAACCTTCATATCCTTAATCATGAGCTGTCGCAAGGTCAGCAAGACATTATTTAGTGTCTCCTCAGAACATTTTTCGAAGGCCTTCACAATGATTGGATGTGGCTTGTTGATATTAAGCCAATTTTATAGCAAATTTCTCGGCATTTTCCTTTATCAGACTTCTCTTTGCTTGATATCAATTTTGCTTGCACGAAGTAGATGATCAGAAATGGTCCGTCGCTGATTATTGCCGACATTCTTCATTCCTTCCACTGCATTGTTTGAATAGTAGCTCAAGTTCCAAGCATGTTTCACATGCTCTGTACATATCAAGTTCACTTTCGTTTCTAGAGCGAACAGGCCGTTGAGGAAATGCAACTATTATTTTACTCATGGGCTTTTACAAACTGAAATGGTTGCACAACAGATTTACAAATTTGGCGTGTAGTTCTTATCAACTCAAAAGCTGTGTACATGGCTTCAAAAACCGACGAACTGGTACACTCTTAGCAGAAATGCAATAGACCTAGTACTGCCAGATTCTGAGTAGGTATATATGTTTCACGAAACAATGTTTAAAAAACTATGACAATGACTTCAAGAATAGGCAACTAAACAATATGCCTGTCTCTTGCACGAACTTGCAGTTAAGTAGTAAAGGGGATGGTGGAAGATCGACATGTTGTTGCCAAGTACAGATAAATGCACCGGAAGCCCGGGTTAGAGAAAAAGTAACAAAAATGTCAACACCAGTAGATTGTTCCTAACAAGTGATCTTAGATGTGTTGGGCTAAAAAGCCCTTCCTTAAAAAGTAAATAAGAAGAGACGAGAGAGGCGGAAACTTCACTTCTCAGTTCAAATTTCAACGTATATTTTGCTAGCAGTAGACCAAAAGTCTGCCCTCGGAAAGAATAACTTTAACAGCGAAACGTGTATTGAAGTACATGTTGACATTCTTGGCATGATCATAATTGCAAAAAGCAAACATAAGCTTCTCACCTGTCCTGAGCTCTTTTTCACAGCGGTGCAATGTTTCGTCATTCAGAATAAGAGAATGAACAGTGATATCTTTTCTATCCCCTACCCTTTTTCGTTATTTATTCTCTGCAGTGAACAATAAGGGTACTTTTTTACTGGCAAAAGCCCAATTTTAAATAAATATTTAGAAGAGGTACGCTCTATATCATTTTCATTCCCGTTACTTCAGTTTCCTCGCATCTTCGAACGTGATAGTGAAGTAGTCTATCTTGTCTTGCAATACAATCAACCTAACACCAAGTTTACTCGGCTGACAGATGAGGAAAATAACATTAACAAACATTATATAAAATTCATTTCCATCCGTTCGCTATGGCTGCCGTTATTGCGGCGGCAAAAGTTAGGGAAAACAATTATATAAAATCAACGGATGCTGTAAACAGATTAAGGAAACTGCTGATTAACCCGTTCCACTGCTCTTGTTCCATTAGCTTTTTTAAAGCGTATTAAAACTTAATGCCTGCTTTTAGGGACGTTTTAATTATTCTTTATTGATTAAAATGCCACGTGTACAGAGTAGAGAAGAGAGATGTGGTAGAACCCGCTTCATTAACCAAAGTTCACTTCAGTTAGGAAAGAAGAGATTGGGGGGGGGGGGGGTTATAAGAGATCAGTGTGCATTAGTTTTTACTGAACAACGGACAATTAAAAAAATCAGTATCGAATTTTCAGCAATAGTGCAAAACAGGTATTGATGCGTTATATAAGAGACTTCTTAAGACCTTACATCACTATTTAAAAACTTAACTAAATCTATAAATGCTTATACGAAAAACTGACATGAGTATGCTCATAGAAGTGTACATTAAATACAGCAAAATCGCTCGCTTTCAGGGCTACAGAAACATAGATAGACCGAGAAAACACTGGCGAGATATGGGGGCAGAAAAGGCTAAAATATTACACACATATATATATATGAAAATTCTGCGAGAGTTTTCTAGGCTGTGTAAACACAGGTTTATAATCGGAATTGGTAGCAGCGGAAGAGAAATGTTGGATACTTCAGCCTTGCCTAAGGGCTGGCCGTTTATGCCCAACCCCAAATGGAAATACATCTGGGAGGAAGGGGTGAGCTGAGGTAGAAATCGGGCGACCAGGATGCATGGGCGGTGAGATTCTAACGTAAAATGTTTCCAGATAGAGCAACGTGAGTTCCTCGGAGGGACGGCTTCCGTCTGGTGAGACGCCTAGATAGAAAGCTTTTCAAATCGCAAGTTACCGCCACACCGCACACAGCACTTTCGATAAGCTAACGAAATAAAATAAGATGAAACGGGAGAGAAGAAAAGTCTTAAAAAGGAAAGATGCATCTAAGTGACCAGGGGAAACGACAAGAAAAAACCCGGTCGGGATGGCGGGGGATTTCGAAATATCCAAAGTGTTACCGCTTGAGCCCCCCAGCATGTAATCTCAAATTTACAGTATAGAAATCTAAGATTTTTTTAATTGTATTTAACGCCCGTTTTTACTGCTGAGACATCTCAGCGGTGAACACTGATGCTACATGAGATGAAATAATACATTGGGAAAGAATGCTTTTTAAGAAAGCAAACGTTCCAGGCCTAAGTTAACGACACTTCACCGGTATTTACCATTTATGGGCACTGAGAAAAACCTGTAAAAAGGTAAGATGGTCCTGGCAGGAATCGAACCCACTTCCAGTTCACGAGTCTCTGCCTCAACGACCTCGGCCACTCATGGTGGCAAATCTAAGAATGCTACAACCTGATGACTGTATTACTACACTTGTTAATTTATATGACAGCACGCTGTCATAAACAGCACTTTAAAAATAGTGTATTATTGAGTGGATATTCCATGATAGGCTTACAAGTTTGAATCATTCATTATGACTTGAAAACCAGACTTAAAAGTTTATTTTGTCCAAATACAGCGCGACTTGTAAGAACAATGAGCAGCATAAGAAACACTAAGGGATAATCAAATAACAGAAGCTGATAGAAATTGGAAAACGGCTCTTATTCTCCTAGTGTCGATGTTTTATGCTATGAAGTTGGAGACAAGGGGCAGCCTGAAAGTCTTGTATATCTTGCGGATTATCTTAGTAAAGGGAAGACTTAAGTTCTAAAAGACGTTAACCGCTCTATATTAATACCTGGAACCCGTTATTCTACACTAAGGGCTGGACAATTCCGCTTACCGTACTGCAGCTAAGCCTAACATTTTTGCTGTGAACCCAGAACGACCTTAACATGAAATAGTTTCGTAACGACTCTTGGTACCGTATTTAACACACAAACCTTTGTTTGCTGAGAAAATTTCACAACCTAACATCTTCAAAGCAACACCAGGCATAACATAGCGCACTGATAAAGCTTATTGACACCTTAACGAAAACATTCTCCCGCCCCCCAAAGTGCGAAATATTGCGTTATTTACATTAGGTCTGTCTTTGTAGAAAACAGTCCAACTCTGCTAGGCCTAATACTTCGCTTTCGCTTTTTCAGCGGGTTCTTTCTTTTATTTGGTAAGTGAAATACAAAAATAACTGTGTTGCTTTAAGGGATACCCTTGAATATTGTACATCTTAGCTCACACACGACTTATGCAATGGTCTCTAAGGAATAAACTCTGTGGACTCCGATTTAAATATATATACATTATTAATGTATAACAAATATACATTATTACATTTGTTAAATTTTTCCAATTTATTTGTCATTACATGTTCAAAAATTTTCCGCATCTAAAGAATATTAGTTTATATGAAATCTCATCAGCTGTGTGTTTGGATAAGATTTGCAATCGCTTCAAAGTATATTGACTCGGAGGACATTTACAGTTGTGGCCGTAGGTCCTGGTGGTGTAGTGGTAACCATACTTGCCTCCTAAATCCAAGATCGCGGGTTCAAACCCGGCTAGGATCGATGGATTTTTCGGGGTGTAAAAATCCTAAGTATGGCTTCCTTCGGAAGGGAAGTAAAGCCGTGGGTCCCATGTCGTACATTTTCAGCACGAAAAAGAACCTCAAGCCTGAAAGAAGAGGCCTGTGAGCAAAATTTATCGCCGTTTCACGCCCTGAATAGAACGGGACATTGATGACATTGAGATGTTAAAGAGCGTCCATACATAAATCAAATCAACAACAGTTATGGCCGAACAGGGCACGGTAGTTCAGATGGTAACAGCATCGGCACAGTAAACAAGAGATTCGTGGTTTGAGTCTTGCTGTGACCTTGAATATGTCTTATTTGACTATATTACGTAATTTCAAATATTATTTTAAGTTAGAAGTATATTACTAAAATCGGATTGTTCAGTAATACAGAAAGTTACCTAATGCTCCAAAGACTCCTCTTGTATTGTTCTCAGGTTCTATGTATTCCGTCCACTCAGAAGAACATTTACAATTATTTAAATAATACAATTTTAAATTCCTTATAATGTGAATATTTATACTGTTTACTCATTTTATTGATTTATTTAGCTCATATCAACATGGAAAATTGACCACATGTATTATACTGGTAAAGCAGCTTGTGATAAAAATTCCAAAGAAATTTAGTTGAAAATTGTAAGACAGAGATTTCGCTTTGTGAGGTATTCTTACAATGCTAAAGACAGTGCAGTTATTTTAAAATGTAAAATGTATCAATATCCACATCGCTGCAGTGGAAGAGGGCAAGTTGCTCATATTTAATGCTCAAAATGTTGCAGAAATAAAATACACAGCTGAAAGCACAAAGGAAGGAATGCTGTGTCTGCTGCTCTTCTCTCTGTTTTACCCGGAAGTTTCCTGAACCGAAAGGGTGCGGGGGAGCAAGCCAGGTACAGCGTATAGAATAAAAATGTTTGCAAAAGTGCAAGTGTGTATCTCGTATACAAGTGCATATACATACAAGTTGCAAAGCTCCTTCTTGTAACAATAGGGTACACGCCTGTGTTGTCGAGTGTTCGTAACAACCTGTGCCTATTGGAGACGAGCAAACAAACGGAAAGAAGCCTTTAAATATCCATCCCCTTTCCCCACACTCCCACACACGTGTGTTGCTACCGGAGAGAGAAAGAGTAAGAGCGAGAAAGGATAGGGCAGGAGAGGGAAAGTCGATTTTCAGAAACAGAGAGTTGAAAATTGGCTGTATGCAAACGAAACCCTACTCTCCCTGGAGGATGACATACATTTAGCCATTAAACCTACACAAACAGGAGTATAGTGTGGTCGAAATAAAAACAGAATAGAGAAGTGATGTATAAAAGCTTTGTCCTGGGCTTTAGATGATGAAGGGTAACGGACAGGCGTAGGTCAGCTTTTATTTAAAACACGTGAAAATATGTAACAAAGCACTTGATGCTCATTTCTTTTGGTAGTACCACACCCGCAATGGGACCTCCAGCAGTTGACTTCGTGAACCAAGCTCTTCGGAGGTACATGCTGCAGAATTTAATAACATCGACAAAGATCACCATCTATTCTGAAAGTCTGCGCTTTGTCGAGATTGTCCAACTGGGCCTGTCTCGCTAAAGTATGGTCTAATACATTACAAGTGTATGGACTTGTAGCTTGTAGTTATTAGCAAAATTCTGTTCCACAAAGGTTTCTGTTACGTATGTATTTTACACTCCGTACTTACGAAAGTACTAGTAACCTTACATTGTTCTGTTCTACAGAAGTAACTAGCATTAATCGGGCACTGGTAATTTGTATAAATTTCTCTACAAGTGTAGGAATATTGGTAGCACAAAAATTATTATTTTTAATGATTTTGGGAGTCGACCAAAATGTGCTAAATATTAGCGAAAGTGATGATAATGATGAGTAGGAATATAGGCTTATGATTGATATTGGCGTTTCATTTTTCAAATGCATATTTCAGACCAGCATCTTAGCTAATGTATTTGTAAGGTTTATGCCACGAAAATAATTTCTTTTCAAATTTCATTCTATTTAAAAATAAATTCTTTTCACACAATTTCCCCAGTTTTTTGCTTACAATGAGAGCGTGATTACCAAGCAACATAAATAAATAAATATAAATGAGCAAATGGACTAATAAAAATCAATGACCGAGAATAATCCCGAAGCTTAATTCTTCTACCATCTCTCGACGACTGAAATTGATGTTCCTAAATATAGCTGTACGGGACCGTCATCTTAAGTGAATTATTACACTTTAGCATCGATAATAAAGTATTTAAATTATCATTATATCTGAGAATAAACCAAACACCCATTTAGCAGGAATGACAATAATCCGTTGTGTACATTAAAAATCCTAAGTTGTGGACATCAACCAATTCAAGATATTGCGACGTATGGCAAATAGCTGTTGCTCCATCTTGCTCTTATATGACGTCACTTGTAACTTTTTACTAATATTTTACAAGTGTTGTACTTCTTTCGTGAAACAGGTCATACTTTACAAGGATTTGTACTAATACACTTGCATGTATTAGACCATACTTTTGTGAAATAGGGCTCTGGTTGAATGACCAAATCTGTTACTAATTCTCTAAGATAAACCTGTTGTTTGTGAACTTAACAAACCGATATTATCAAGTTAAGCTTGTACATTGTCCAGTTAGAATATTCACTTCCATTCTATACAAATACGTTACACCTCTTAAACTCTTTTCAGCGCTGTATTTACTAATTAAAACTAATCTTCCAAGTTTGCTTTAAAATTTTACCAAACATTCGGGCCACATTACATATAATTAAAGAGAAAAGAAAAAGTGAAACATTACAGAGATGTAAAACCTGAATTAAAGGAAAACGTGTCTAAAATTGTCTTTGGAAGATTGTTGTATAAAACAGAACATGTTCAACGTGGAAACACAAAATGCATTATACAAACCTGCCAATATTAATTAACGCACAAGGCTCAATTTTGATCACTGTTACAATACTGACATACCATTCACAGTTTATGTATCATGTCACGACAGTTGCTCAAGGCCGTTCTACTAAAATTTAACTTTACAATGTTCTATTAGCTTAATGAGTAGGTAAACACACGCAGTAGCAGTTTCATTTTTGCCACTTTCAGTTCCCACCCGCGAAAGGTGTGTAAGTCGAGCATGTTCAGTTCCGCCTACAGCAAAAAATAGAGACGATACGCGATAAATAGTATACTGCTATGAAACTTTGCTTTCGTCTCAAATCTTCAGCTCAGTCTTTGCAGTACTACAGAAGACCAATGGAGGGTTTGTTCCTCCCTAAAGCCCAGCTCGAAGATGGCTTAAGATAAACTTAAAGGTCGAATTTTAAAATAATTAAAACTTTAATTTCGTTCCAAATAATTATTTGGATTTTTCCGCTTAATTTGGTATAACATTTATTGAAAATTTCCAATTGTAAGAGCTTTCGTTTGTGTAATGTGTTTCGTGTGTGAAACTACTTTTTTAATACCCCACGCTATTGCATAAAATTAAAATATCTCTGTAATCATTTTTAATAGAAGGCTGTGATTTGATGTATTTCGTGGGACAATTACTGTTTCAAATGTCAATAACAGTAATGACTGCTTATTTGTTTAATTTTTGAAGAAATTGGAAAGTATTGTATTTCTTTTTTAGCTTTAGAAGCTATACATCCCAGTTTCTTCCCTAAATGCATCTAATATCATACGTAGGCTTCCAGCTTCTATCATAATAACTGAAATACAAGCATTTATAAAAATAAAATGCGGTTAAACTGAAATGTATGACACCAAAACATTGAAAAATAACTGCTTTATCATGTAAAAAGAAACAAAAATTGTTTTCTCTTTGATTATACAGATGGAAGGAAACTCAAGTGTCATAAAGCTGGCGAGAGAGCTTTAAGGGGGACAAAATGCTCAAATATCCTTCTCTCTATCTCTTAGATATTTCCACAAAATAAATATTTTATATCGAAACATATAACAACTTTATTTAAAATGTTCTGCATGTTTAACTGATAAATTTAGAACGTACCAATTGCAGTTACTCGGTACCTGTGCTTTTCTTTCATAACCTCTGTGCAAATAAATAAATAATACCTTGCTATGCTTACTTTGTTTAACATTTGTTAGCATTCATGCTATGAATATGAAGCTCAGTGATGCCAAATTTAATTTTGAGAACCCAAATGATTCACATAAAACTTTCAGAATAACTCATGTTAAACGTTTAGTTATTAAAACACCGCAAAAGACATTATTTCTTTTATTTCTTTCTTCTTCTCATATGGAGTCAGATGCACTTAAATCTTATTACAGCACATAAAGACAATTGCAGAAATTACATTATTATTATTATTATTATTATTAGCCAAACAATACCCAAATGGTACTAGAAAAATTTGTTTCATTTACAGCATGAAGTCACCCCATAAAACTGTGACAACGACCGTCCCTGTAATCTGAATAGAACATATCTTTATTATTTTAAATATGTGTTTCAAAATCCACGAAGTATGAAATTATTATATGCAATTTTTAATGAGAAACTTGGGTAATATTCCAACCTCTTGAGAGTCGGCTTTAAGGGAATGAATTTCAGTTTATTTTTTATATGGAAGTTTAAAGACGTCTTCCAAAAAAAAAAAAAAAAAAAAAAAAAAAAAAAAAAAAAAAAAAAAGGACTCCTAATAAAACAAGTAATGGGAGACGGGCTATAAAGATGAGGTAGGGATGAGAGAAGAAATGTGCAGACTAAAGGGGAACGGAAGCTGAAAGCAGATAATGGTAAAAAAAAAACAAGAAGTGAGTAGCACTGAAAAAAGGAAAAATGAACAAAAACTGATAACTGTGTTCAGGACATTGCAGAGAAGTTAAAAGTGTGTAAAGACAATAAAATAATAAAACAACTGTAATTATGAGAAGTAGGTAATTACAAGAGGAGAAAGCTGCAGCTAATGGATGGAAACTATTGTAAAATGTAATTTCTTTTGATACTCAAAAATCCGCTTCTATCACCGGTTTGGATGAGTCTTCCGTTCGATGAAGCTCCACAAGAATTTGATAAATAGAAAGCCGAAAAGGAGGAGCAGTTGTACTTGCACAGGTTGAGTAGTTACGCAATAGCTGGTCTTGATTACAGGAATGTCACTAGAATTAAAACGGTCATATCAGCAGCAACTGTTAAACGTTGTCAAACTCTCTGACGTCTTGTATCGCACGTTAGAGTCTGCTACCTCACACAATGAAATGGTTAGTTGGGAGCTGCCACTTGCAGGGCGGCGTAACGTAGAATCGTTATTAATTTAACGGGGCGATCCACTAACATAGTGCTTCTGAGCGGCCGGGCAGTCCGCCTCCCAGAGGGAAGGTATACAACACCGAAACACATTTCCCATAGGAGACTTTGCTATTGACGACTTCCTGTTAGTTCCCATTCCCTCTTAAGGCACGTCCGCTGTTGGTCTTTGCACAGAAAACACCCACTGTGTAGAGGTTCCGAAAACCAATGAACAGTGATGGTGGGTACATTGTTTAACATTTTTCACAGGTGCAACAGAGACCTCCCTTAACATATGCACGAATTCTATCCAGTTAGAATTTCGAAGCTCTTTCTCCTCACCTATAGCCAATGCGAATGGCTGAAGAAAGAAGGAGACAAACAGCGGTAGAACTTTCTCAAGTGACATGACAGCTCCGAAAGCATCTATTGATCAGCACACTTTTCTTGCTTGATTTTTTTTAATCAAACCAGATACCGTCAAGATACAACGCCTTCTCAGAATGACACTAATACTTGAAATAACACATCTGATGGATTTGGAAATTACATTTGGCTCCTATTTTCCTAAAGGATTTCTCTTCAGACTTGATAGTGGTGTTAAAACATTGAACGAATTGGTTCTTAGATTGAGAAACTCTTTCCAACTATTCGCCTTGGTGAAACATTGCAAACGAAAAATCTTGCGCATGAAGCATGTAAATATTTTCATTCAGGGGAGAAAAATCTTGGGAAACTATCACGGCTGGCATCCCAATATAGAAATTTTCCTGGATCAACAAGATCCATGGCAATGAGAAAACCTACTGTTTGCACATCTATGCCTTAATGATGGCATAGTTTTGCACCGCCGGATTCTAATAAAGGCTCGAACTATCAGTGTCATATACGCGAGAGAAACACACTACAATTATGGAGTTACTTCACATGATACACCACTAGCACAATTCAGCCATCTACAAACAAAATGTTACAATTCTGAATGCTGTTACATACCGAAGTCGCTGTTATTATACACGATGTTTCAAAAGGTCGTTTACAAAGTTTGAATGATGATTGAGGAAAGCAAACGCCATATCTTTTTATGAGCCAAAAAGCTTATCGATTTCCCGCTAAGGAGGTGATTGATCTTTTAGGAGTGTGGGATCCTTTATTCTCCATGACATGACTTTCGGGAAACGATGACGCAAGATGTTGGTTTATGATCAGCTTAATTCACTCGAAGACGATCAACATCTTGTGTTTGGCAATACTACTGTGCAGAAAGGTGTTGAATGTTATGCATACAGCTTCATGGCTTGTTCGTTCCAGTAGCTTTGGAGAACTGGGTGACGTTTATTGTACAATACGATTTTATTTCTGACAGCTTCACGTTCCCAGAGCTGATAGTATATATCTCATTTATGGGGAGACAGGATGCAACAGTCATCTTTATGCTGAACGCTTCCGAATAGGTGGTTGCCGTCTCACTTAACGTTACATATAGTACGGAGCTCCAGTCCTGAGCGACATCGGAGAGAGCCGAGCTCCGCAGTCCCGAACGGAAAATGACGGAATGCTTGCAATAGTGATTTTTTTTTTTTTTTTTGTCAAACGTAACGTAACCTATGCGTTGACCTCCTTAACTTTCTGGATGTAATATGTTCTTCCTTATTAAGAAACTGATTTATTCACTTTTTAACAGGCGTTGTTTTATTGGAATTCGCAATTAACTCATATATACACACATTCTAACCTTATTGCTAACCTCGGGTAAACCCTAGAAACCGGTGGACCCAGCGATTTGCTGCGGCAAGCTACGTAAATAAAAATAGATAGAGGATTTGTGTGCTACTAAGTGGGCGGGTAAGTCATTGTAATGGTGGAAACTTTCTTTTGATTCCAGCAGGAGGAAACAAAATCATAAATATAAATTTATAGCAGATTGTTTGCGTGGTAATATATTAGCGAGTAAATCATTGTAATAGTGGCAAATCTTCTTTATGTGTAAAAGAGAGAGAAAAAAGAAGGGGAAAAACTTCAGGACGTAAGGTTTCGAACTCACTATCTATACACCTATAGCAAGACGCTCTAACCATCTGCGCTATTACGCCGTTACGTTAAAAACGCAGTATTATCTTACTATATCTGTGTAAGTTCACTATCCTCAGCTTTCTCCGCTAAGATAGGGAGTGGCTCGGGACTGGATCTCCCGAATTTGTACTACTTGTAGCGTTAAGTGCCGTCTCAAGTCTTCTTTGAACACTTCATACGAATATCTCTGTAATCAGCTCAATGGAACCATTACAACATGTGTAAATAATTCTTAGTGAGTTTCCGAGTGCAATACCCTAGTGGGAAAACGGTGGATCTACAAGGATTTTTGGCACATAAATATATGAAGTTTTGATATACTTTGTAGAATTAATGCAACAAAGAAAGAAATATTTAAATTGTACAATTAATAGAGATTTCTCTTCCAGTGAGGCTAGGTACACCGTTCATAATAAGTATACAGGAGGATTCAACAATGGGAAGGTATGATTGTATATGGGTTGTCTTTCACTACTAGTAAATAATTACTTGTATGCTTGAAATCACTCTAGACTCGCGCTTTTATATGAAAATATTACATATTTAATTTTAGTGCCTTTCAACATTCAATACAACTATGATGTTTACAGAACCGAAAGTTAGTAGAATTTATAATTATTTAAATTCGTTCTTTTAACTCTATCCTACATGCACATATACCAATCTGAACATGTTCACTACCCGTTAAGTACTATAATAAAACAGAAGTGAAACCCATACGTGCCTGAGTCACAGAAAATGATATGTTTGCATGTATGTGTGTATTCAAATTTGGCGATCAGATAATTCCTTATTGGGAAAATGAGAGCCTTAAAATGCAAACAGTTTATACGCATAGATAAACACAAAGACAATTGAGCATAGAAACAACGGAGAGACGAGAAACAATATTTCATAAACTGTCGTTAATATAATATACGAATATATATAATATTAATATTATATTGACCACGTTATAAAAACTACCATTTCACTCGACATAGCTCCGTCTATACATAGTTTTGGCACTACTTAATTTTGTTTTTCGATAGCTCATACTAAGAGCACAAAGAACTCAAACTACCTATACAATATGTATTTTGCAACACCCAGTGCTATAAAATTGATATAACACTCTAGTGTTGCCACCTTTGGTTAAAACGGAATATGGTAATTATTAGGCATCGAAATTCTTAAGCATTTATCTTCAAGTTAGGCACACTAAAACTACTACGTCAATTAAACAAAGAACGAACATAGGTATACAAGAACTGGTGAGCAGCAGACATAAGGGAAAGAGGTTGGTTTGTAGCTTGTGACGTTTTGTACTTCTCATATCTAATGTCTATTGCCCAGTATCAAAATAACTTTATTCCACTTCATTCTGGTTTTAGTATTTAGAAATTTAAATGCCTAGTGATTATTAATGTATTTAAGCTGATACAAAGTACATGTTTAATAATAGATTATATTTCTCATGGAAGTTTCAAAATTAGATCATAGAGCAGTTAGTGATCTTACATATATTTGTTTCTAAGATTTATTTGCTTGCATGTTGCAAGCATAGAACCATGTGAAGCTAGAAGAAAATAACAGCTGATCGCATTAAGGCGCATGCCTAAATGCACATCATTACTTTAAAAAAAATAGATGAAATTATACCTCGCCAAAAACGTTCAATACCACTAGTTACCACCACTACGATATTAACCAGATATTATGTAACGTATATTCCATGCCTTTAGTGAAAAATACAGAAACAATTTTTTGAAATATGGAACGTTTTACATACGCCGGATTAATTTCTATTTATAAAACTTTTATTTGACATTTGTATCGTAAACATTGTATTTACTCCTATAAAAATGCTGGACACTGATAAATTAAGATACTGCAATTAAAAAGAAGAAAATACACACACACACACACACATCCATTTACAATTTGTTACACATTTATACAAGAAGGGAAAATATGTAGCAATTGAGTTCTGATCTGCAGAAAGGATGATAGGAGTAGACGCTGTTTTTACGAACAAAATCTGGTATGACAAATATGCCTACCTAAAGCAAAAATTATGACTGCTCTCCAGTCCTGCATGGAGAAATCGACCGAGCATGGGGGGTATGTACACTGCCATGGAGCACACCTTTCCGGTCCTTTTTACTGCTGCGGAAGGACACACAATACAGCGTAGTTCATTCCCCTCGATACGATAAGAAAACCCGGGGATGTATTTCAATAAACGGAGCTTATCTCCACAACTCGTCTCCTAGAAGATCAATCAGAACACAAAAAGAGTTCCGCATCCGGCCCCGTTTCCCCCATATGCCTCAAGAGATGAAAACCGCTGCACAGGAAACCTGCTTCTTTTTATATCGACTCAATACTCAAGTTTTTCGCTACGTAAGCTTACGAGTATATAAGCGAATATTTGACGTTGGCAAATGTTTTTCAGAATTATGTGCTATTAAAAAAGTTCGTCACACGCAGGAGCTGAATAAACTAAGCGAATTTCTCATCTAGTAGAGTATATTTAAAAAAGAATATAAAATCCAAAATATGACATTATTAATTAATGAAATGAAATAAATTATGACATGTAATGTCCTAATACCAGATGATTATATGGTATTAGGAGAACTTAAATTTCTTGTAATCTGTAATTAACACAAAAGAAATACCACATTTTTTAAAATTATTATAATTATTGAGATTAAACTACACAAATTATTGGTAAACTATTATTTTGATGAAATATTTGACCACTGATAGACAAAGGTATAATGTATGGGTATTTTTAAATGTGACCGTGTTTATGAACTGAACTCTTGATAATAATCTTAACATTCACTAAAATAGAGAAAAATAACAGAAAGTTTCGAGTTACATTGCGTATTTTAAAAGATGTTCATATGTTTCAATAAAAAAAAGCATGTTACTATTTAAAAACAATTACAATGTACTAAGCAAATATACGCAATCAACAACAAATATAAATTTTTGTTGGCTTTGAAATTTAATTTAAATGCTATTGTATTAAAAATATGTAACCAAAGTTTATTACACAGAGTTCTTATATACAAATATAGTTCTCACTCACATATTAGATTAACATTTCACATTTGCTATATTCATGACCATGCTATTGTTAAATATAAAACATATCTTACGTTATAAATACAGTTTATATTCTGAATTATTTTATCTTTTTATTTAAAACAATAAAGAGGAAATTAAACGTAAGAGTACTTTTTAATTTCGGGTTTCAAGTATACCCCTACTTCTAATGGTCCAATATCCCTAGTTTTCAGAAACCATTTTCCTTACTTTATTTAAATGGTATATACGGAGTTTCGTTGCATAAAAGCAAGCATTCGTGTTGCTAGAGTAATTTTTAAATTTTGGGTTTCTGGTGAATCCCTATTCCTAATAAGCTGATTTCACTGATTTTCAGACACCGTTTTTCAGGTTTGATTAAATGCTATAAGTCTAGTTTTGTTGCGCAAAACAAATATTGGGGCTGCTAGAGCGATTTTTAAATTATCGGTGTCAGACAAATCTCTCCCCTCTCATAATAATCCAATTTCACTTATTTTCAGAAACTAGTTTTCTTATTTTATTTAAATAGAATATACCGATTTTCAAATTTAAAACTGCGGCCGCTAGAGCGATTTTTAAATTTTCGGAACTAATTTTATCAATTTGTTTTAAAGAAATATACCAACTTTCGTTGAGATAAAACAAAAATTGCGACCGCTAGAACGTTAACACACATATTCATATGTAGTTTTCGATGCCCTATTAGGTAGGATCGATGGAGATTTGAAGAAATTTGTCAAAAGTCGTTTCATGAGTACAACCGCAAGAGCTATTGCATTCCTTCATAATTTGCTAATATTAACTGTCTTCAACTCACTTAATGGTAATGTTGTACTAGGGGTGTGAATTATTTTGAAACCACAAAAATATGTTATTCTTGTACAAATGAGTTGAGACAGCTAGGAAAAACGTTACTATATACTCTCTTATTAAACTTATTACAAAAAATTCTTTAAATAACACAGTAATATCATCAAAGGGTTTGAACACACCATCTGAATATTTTAATGAGATGACGACACCAAGCATTTGAATCTAGTGATACCGAGAGACTGCGATACTCAATAGGAATAATAAATAACTTCCTTGTGCATATATCTTAATATTTTTAGAATATAACTCTTCTTGAATGTTATTTCAGAATACCCAAATTTCTCTCATGGCTGTTATTCTCATCTAGCGTAAGCTCCTCCCAATTTAATATCCTTTCTTTTGCTTAAGCCTTTCAATTTATACGCTTCTGCCATGGATTTCTTCGAGGTCTCCTTTCTTCTTTAATCCATTTTCCCATTCTCATCAGGTAAGAACCACATTAATTATATCTCCCTGCCTCAAGTGCAGTTTCCCTCACCTAAATTGTTACGTTTTTAATTTGCCCCTCCCCCAACCCCTCTCTCCGTCTTCATGTCCCCTAGCGTTACTAATTAGCGTTTCATTAAATACCTGCCGGGAAACCTGTCCCTCCAATTTTTTTTCTAGCGCAGCATAATGAACATGCGTGCCAAAGCATCTGCATTTTCAGTTGCAAATAAAATGACTACCGTAGAAAGATAAAATGGCATAATCTCATTTCTTTGTTAATAAACAATTTTATATTTTTAACGATAGTGTGTTCTAACCAGAGCACCAACTATTAACAGTATAACTATCTTGCTGTTTTATCAGCAACTTTCGAATTGCAGTTGTACCACGAAACGATTTTTGAAAAAAATCTTCAAATCTTCATCGACCTATCTACTAGACACCGAAAATGACAACAGAAAAAAAAGTGTGTGTTCGTTAAAGTTGAAAATCATTCTAGCGGTTGTAATGTTTTGTGTTTCTCAACGAAACTCGGCATATTTCTTTAAACTATATTAATAAAAGTAGTTTACAAAGATTAGGGCATTTGGACCATTAGGAGTGGAGGTATACCTGAAAAACGAGTAAGGGTTAAAGCGAAACTTAAAAATTGTTCTAGTGACCGCAATTAAAACATTTTAAAGGAAAATCAGTGTAAGTCATTGAAATAAAAAACGAAAAATAGTTTCTGAAATTCAATGAAATCAGACTATTAGCAGGGGGGTTTTACCTGAAATCCAAAAATTAAAAATTGCTCTGGTGGCGTTAATATTTGTTTTTTCGCAAAGAAACTCCATATATATCATTTAAATATAACTAAAAACATAGCTTCAGAATAGCAGAGAAATTGGTCCATTAGGAATGGGGGTTTATTTTAAACATAAAACTTAAAAATCCCTCTAGCACCACCAATATTTGTTTGTTTGTTTTTTCACAACAAAAATCGGCATGTGCCATTTAAATAAAATAAGAAAAGTAGTTTCTGAAAATCAGTGAAATTAGATTATTTGGAATGCGGGTTTACCTGAAATAAAACATTTAAAAATTACTTCCGCTTTGTCTATCAGTGGTCATATATTTCAGTTAATTAATAGTATACCACTCATTTTTGTGGTGTAATCCCAATAATAATTTTAAAAATATTGCTTCTCTTTTGTGGTACTTATAGATTGCAAGAAATCTAATTCTGTTTCCCTAACCCATACATTATTGCCATAACTTATTTTACTTCATTAATTAATACTTTTAATGCTATATTCTTTCATAAAGATACTATACTAGATGAGGAATTCACTTATTTACGCAGTTCCTGCGTGACAAGACTTTTTGCATTAAGAGGAGTTGGAAGGTAACATTTGAATTGTTTCATATTTTTCAAAAAATGAATTTCAGATTTTTCTGAAGTATGCGATTAAATTTTTATTGCAACATTTAGTTCAGAAATAGTATCTGAACAAGCCTTTGCATTGATTAAAAATACCCTGATTTAATACCGCCCATTTCAAAATTATGTACAATAGCTTCCGAACCAAGAAGCTGGTTTTCACCATTCGCCAGAGGAAAGTTTGCTTTTCCTGTTGGCCAAAAATATGAATACATTCTAACAATAGCCTGGGCATGCATTAGGTTCCGAGTTGAGAGTTCAACAATTTTACCTTTGACAGCAATTTTCTCAAAACTATGTTTGTCTAAACGCGGAGAAAAAAACTGTACTGCATCAACTGCCCTGGACTTTTCAGCAGCATTTCTAGACATAACAGTAAAGCTATTAAAATATTAGCAAGAAATTAAGTTTAAAATATTTCTTATTCCAATGATTAAAATCTATTAATTCTGCTTTAGTATACAGATAAGCTGTCCAAATTTCAACGTTGCAGCCCAAATGGTTCTATCACAGTAGGAATTAAAATTTAGCTAATTTAACATTGGTTAGATAGCACTTTAAGACTCCCCTTAATAAATAGATATGTGAATTTTACATATCGTAACCTTGTTTTTCAATCTAGTGAAATAAGTTAAAACAACTTTCAGAAGTCTTGTTATTTACAACGACTAAATGTACCTTTGTAATGTAAACCAGAGTGTACTAAAGTATTAAAGCCTTCTGTAGGGTTTTTAACATCAACATCATTTTTAGAAACAAAACAAAGCCAGCTCTTATTTTAT
The DNA here is from genome assembly GCA_030762175.1 of Metallyticus violacea. Lineage (NCBI taxonomy): Eukaryota > Metazoa > Arthropoda > Insecta > Mantodea > Metallyticidae > Metallyticus > Metallyticus violacea. The sequence continues at coordinate 56,380,810 of CM060834.1, forward strand.
TTTATACATATAATTAATACGAGGTCTCTCGCTAAAATAATTATGAAATTCGTAAATTTGAAGGGTAGAAAAAATGTTTAAAATAACATCATTACAGATGAGAAACGAGTGCGATAGATGTTTATTGCGAAAATATAAACAAGCAGGTTTCTCGGTTTATTGTAGGATTATTTAATGCGCACTGCTTTCTAAAACCCCAGCAACATTTACAGTATGAATAATAAAATAATATTAAAATAAGTAATAAAAACCTAGAGAAAATATACATCACACTTTTAAATAACTTTATAGATAGATGCACTGAAAAGTACAAAGTAACCCTGAGACGGGTAAAGATTTTCTGAGCTTTTGCAATGATAAATTCACTCACTAACCTTCCCGCACATGATAAGTAATAAAGTTATTTTTGGCCTACGCCCGCAACTGAGCGCAGGGCATACTGGGCAAAGGCCACCCCTTACCAACTTTAGTGTCACCAGGGCAGCAAGTAGGTCAAGATTTCGAAAATATTCCAAGCATCACGTGCTATGTTCTAACCAAAACACGACACACTGCTGTGCTACCACTAAGAGTTCAGCAGGATAGTAGGAAGTGTTAACAATACCCGACGCGTGTGTTCTCTCATGGAGAGCGATTTAATATGCTGGCAATTCAATTACTGTTCCAAATTCTATGAACACAAAAATAAAAACAAGTTTAAGGCGAATGCTGGAATGTATCATTCTTTCTCGCTGTCCCATTTCACATTAGTTTATTCTGTTGGTTCTGTTACGGCATCGAAAGTGGCAGGGTTAGATGGGCTGATACTATGTGCGGTGTAACGATGGCTTAAACTGTGGAAAAGTTTTTGCTTAGGGTTCTGGTATGGAAGCAGCCTTTCTGCAGCGCCCAGACTCCATAGAGGAGAGACCCACCGCCGTTGGGCCGTTCTATCCGGAAACAAATTTACAAACAGCACCAATAACCATGCTTCACCCCGTGAATTCTGGTCCCCTGGTATCCCCATCGCCTGTAAGTGCCCCTATTGCGGGCGTAGGTAGGAACGGCCAGCCGTTGAGCAAAGTAGATGTATGGCTATATTCTGTTTCATCCAGATACGTAAGATATACCGTAATTCAATAAGGCTTTAACGCAGGGATGCCACAAAGACTACAAAAACATTGGAATGAAAATGACTGCGTATTCATTTTAAAGTGTGTAAGCGATTACAAAAATATTCACACTAAACAATTGTCAAGGAAAAACCAGCATGGGCTTTGAAAAACTCTATTACAATAATGTAAAATGTCATCTATTTTCAAAATGAAAACAAACTCAGCAGTAGTAAGCAGTTAGCCTCCGAAGAAAAATCTACTCCCCCAATCTGAAGGTACATAAATACTAGAAATTATAAACATGTTTTATCATTTACTTTAAAATAGCTGAAAAAAAAAGTTCGTCACGCAGGAGCTGCGTAAACTAAGCGAATTTCTACTGAGTTGAATAACGTTTTAAAAAAATGAATATAACCAAATTAGGCTAATTAATGATATCAAATAAGTTATTGAATTACTGTGCGGTATACGGGGAACAAAATTAGAATTCTGCAGATTTAAGTACAACAAAAATATTATTATTGAGATTAAATTACAAAAATTAATTGCATACTATTAATTAAATGAAATATATGACAGCTGATAGACAAAGCTATATTGTGTAAATATTTTTAAACATTTTTAAATGTAACCATATTTATTAAATTGAGTGCTTGGTATCGCCCTTACATTCACAAAAATAGAGAAATAATAGAAAGTTTCGAGTTACACTGTATATTTAAGATGATGTTCATATGCTTTGATAAAAAAAAGGTTAATTCAGAAACAAATACAATGTAAAAAGAAAATAAAATCAATGGAAAGTTACATGGATTTTCATTGGCTTTGAAATTTAATTTAAATATTATTGTAGTAAAAACATGTAACGCACATGTTTTCTGAAGGTTATATACAAACATACTTCGCACTTGGTACCTTCACGACAGTGCTTTTATTAAATATAAAACATATGTTTCGTTATAAATACAGTTTATAGGCTGAATTAATTTGTATTTTCATTTTAAAGCTATATAGAGAAAATTAAACGCAAGAGTGCATTTTAAATTTACATTTTCAGCTATACTCTTACTCCTTATGGTTCAATTTCCTTAATTTTCGGGAAATATTTTTCATATTTTATTTAAATGGTATATTTCCAATTTTGTTGTGAAAAATAAAGTTATTGGTGCCGCTAGAGTGATTTTTAAATTTTGAGTTTCAGGTAAATCCCCACTCTAATGACCCGATTTTCCTGATTTTCAGAAACTATATTCTTTATTTTATTTAAACGGTATATACGGAGTTTCGTTGTGAATAATATTAATGTCGAAAGAACGATTTTTAAGTTTTGGGTTCGAGGTAAAGCTCCCTCCTAAAAGTTCGATTTCATTGATTTTCTAACACAATCTTTTTTATGTCAATGGCATATACTGAATTTCGTGTAAGGTATTTAAAATTGCATCTGCTGTCGTAGTTTTTAAATTTCGCTTTAGCACCCACTTGTTTTTCTGGTATACACACCCACTCTTAATGGCTCAATTGCCCTGATTTTCGGAAACAACTTTTATAAATTTATTTTAAAGAAATCTACGGAGTTTCGTTGAGATAAGGGAAAAGTTGCGGTCGCTAGAAGTAATTTTTCAATTTTTGACAAAAAAATCGCTTTAGGTTAATCGCCACCCCAAATGGTCCATTTTTGCTGATTAACGAACGCGACGAATTGTTTGTTAATTAACGGTTATATGCCGAGTTTCACTCAGAAAAAAAAAACACAAACAAAAAATTTCGACCGCTAGAGCGTTAGAAGACAGAAACACACACACACACACACACACACACACACACACACACACACACACACACATGCGTGTGAGAGTGAGAGAGAGAGAGAGATGCATTTTTATAATTTCTTTGTATTTTTCAGTGCCTAGTATGAACAATCGATGGAGATTTGCTAAAATTATTTAAAACGAATTTTATTAGTATGTCGCAATAGCTTATATTTCGTTGGAATTCGATTAAAAATAAAATAAAATAGATGCTTTATAGGTATGGGTGCATTATTCCTTCGGAATTCCCTAAAAGACAGTGCACTGAAAACGATTATTTAAATATGTTTAAATATATAATGTTTCAGTTTTCAGGTTAATTTATATCCATTTTCTTTATGTATATCACTAGTTTGGTTGTACAGTAGAAACACTACATATTTAAATTAAAATCCACCCATTCTACAGTTGTAGATATATATTTTATTATTTATACTATGGTGCAGTATAAACAATAGATTCTCTTTCACTGGTATTTTGCTAAATGTTCATGTACACTTCTATGTTTGTAACAGCGCTCAATCTTACTTTACTATAGTGAGTGCCTACTTTTGTCTCTATAAAACGTGTATGTGCTAACTTGCACTGAAACTCAAGGGGAAGGATGCAACAGTTGTCTGCAGTTACAGATGCTCCGAAATTCAATTCCAAGACCTCTCAAAAGTACCTGAAGAGAAGAGACTGGAATTATCCTGAAAAATGCTTGTTGGGCTGTGCACGAGGCGATATAATTGGACATCTGGCCTCCGTTAAAAGAAGCCATCAGTGTTCTAGGCTTGCTTGATGAGTTTCACTGATGTATGCGATTATAATGCTTGAGTGCCGATCAATTACCTGTCAGGGCACGCCTGTTGTAGCTAATCCAAGGGCATTTGTCTTGCCGCCACACGCAGTGCTTCAGAGCACCTCCATTTTCCGAAAACAAAGAGATCTCTAGTCCTCAAAGTGAATCAGAACTGAAGACAAAACTATCCTCTGCATTATTCATTCTATGACTGCTGGCGAGTGCCACTTGAGAAGAAATCTGAGATACGGATCTACATTCATATTTAAGAGTCAGAATTTTGGTGTATGGAACGATTCTTGAATTACTGTAGAAATTATATGGGGCAATATTCAGCAATTTTCACCGAACACAAATGTTTCAAAGCAATGTACGGAGTCAACAGGAGGACATCTTGTTACGAGGTGTGTTTGTAGAAATATTCTGTCGTGGGAAATGAAATTTAATAAATGATAATATTTGAAAACGCACGTTTCGATATAGGCGATATTTTATTTTATTTGAGGAGGTGTACACATGTTTAATTCATAGAGAGAAAACCGGACATCAAGACCACAAACAATTATTGGAAAAGAAGTAAGCTTACAACAATTTATAACAAATCTCTAAATAATTAATATAACTTTTTTTGAGTAGTGTTTAACGCCCGTTTTTACTACTGGGGCACCACAGGCGGTATAATAGAACATGCAGAAAGTGTATTCCCTAAGTAAAAATGTGCATTTGTCACCACAACATTTCATCTAAGCAGCTGAATGTAATAGACTATTACTATTTTATAATAAACCTTATAAAGCTGTAGCACTCTAACTTTTCACTTGGAGTTCATAGCCATGGGAAAGAAAATGTTGTTCAGTGACAGAGATAGAACATACTGCACCTGCGCACAACCTCTCTGCTGCAGGGACGATGTCTGTACGTGAATGAGTAAAGTAAACGTGGGATAATAATCCAAAGTGAAAGTGTTGCACCCAATACTGGGTTTAAACAATTAACAATTTTTAATGAAACGGACATCCAAATGTTAACGAGAATGCAATATGCGGTTTACTTTATGTACTATTCCCGCAGTGATCTGAGAGGTCAATCACAGTAGTGAAACCACCTCCGACTAGTCATGTAATTCGAGTGCACAGTTTTCATGCGTTAGATCTACAAACTTAAACTGCCCAATGCTCATTATTTCCCCCTAACTCGATCACAATTATTTATACGTTTTATTCTTTGTTTTCCTATTTTTACTGTAGTAACACCATTTTAGTGTTTTAAAAAGAAATATTTATTAATGCTCTTCGAATAAAAACAAGTTTAGAACTGTTGAAATGTGTTTATATATTTATGCGGAATAAATTTCCAACCATCTCGATGTTTGAACCTAAAAATTGCAATCAACAATGTCTTTATATATTTTTTTTATAAGCCTTAAACTTCGTTCAAAATTTTTACAATATTTTACCAGACAGTCAATATAGAGTTGCCTTAATCCAATAAAATATTTGTTTTTTTAATGATGTCCATATCTATTGTCATATTAATAGCTGGTACACTTAACTCAAATAATGAGTGACCGCTTGTCGGAAACAAAGACCATTTCGTGCTTCCAAACATACCGGAAGTCGCAGGCAGGCTCCTACAAGCGATGCTATTACAATACATTACATAATGTGATTGCAATAACTCTTCAATAATACATTTGTTCTTCATGAAAATCATAGAGATGTACCATTTTCTTCATTAAAACCAAACTTTTAAACAGTTAGCAGTTGTTCTCTAATATGAAAACGCATTGAAAAGAGTAACTTTAACGTTCGACCTTCAAAGTGTCCGAGCGGTTTAAGGCATCACTTGAGAGATTATATGTACGGGGTGGTGTGGGTTCGAATCTGGCATAATTTCTATACTTTATAATTTTGTTGTTGTTTGCCATGACCCAGTAACTAATATAGAGTTAATTTTTAAATTAAAAAAAAAGTTTAATGGCTGTAGCTTTAAAGTGATATTATTGCAATAAGACCTTTACACTATTGCCTTAAAAATAAATGTTTACATTTGAGCCACGGTTTGGTTTCTCTAAAAATTAAAATAAACAAACAATATAAAAAATGTAATACTCAATCCAGTTTCTATCGTGCTCAAAAAAACTTGTTTATTCTTCTGGGCATGGAGTTTACCGGCTGGAGAAAATAATTTGGCCTTTCTGCGAGGGAAGCTCGTAGATGGTAGACGGGAATTTGGCAGAGTTTCCTTAGTTTCTGCATCTCTTTTACAACAGCTGGCAATAGCTCTATTGGAAAACCAGTCACTGCTGACTACAAGGTGAAACTTGCTGCATGCTTCAATGCCTGTACTTGAATAAAGCCATGTCTTCATCAAAGGTTCCAGCAAAGTGATGTTGCACACTTTGGCAGTTGCCTTCAATCCCTTTTGACAGAAATGGAGCTTAATGGCACATCAAAATTCACTATCTAACAAACCATTACTGAGACAGGATGGTGGCATCTCTGGTCCTTTGGGACCCCTCTCACAAAGCTTTTGTGAAGTCAAGGCATATTCCGTGATGTTGACAGTTGTTTCTTCAATATTCAATACTTAGGTCAATCAAAAGCTCTTCCTGTGTTACCGTAACGCTGTAGCAGTCATTTGAATCTTAACATCCTCTTTTGCTTCAGTTCTGCAGTTAAAAAAATGCAGTACTATGATAGAGAGTCCCCAGTCCAAGGTTTTGTCTAAGCACATTGAATGTGAATAGCCTTGATATGCTCATCCCAGGACCATGGCTGCCTGCTTCCGGATTGTATTCCACCAAATGGGGGCTGCTCAGGCTTTACAACAGCTACGGTTCTATGAGTGGAGACGCCCGAATCTGGTCATCATTGAAGCATTGGATCTCGAGCACCTTACTTGGTGATTTTCCAACCCTATGAAGAGCTATCACAGCAATACCGTTTTCATAATCTCTCCATTCTATAAAGGTATGTACTCATTGTTGAATCTGAACTAACAATGGTGTTAGTGTCTGCAGGAAAATTGTTACCTAATCTTAAAACACTTCCTTCCAAAAGTTTGTGACAGTATGTACAGTAGACTAGTATAGAGAGTCAGTATTTCCTGAAGAAAATATGAAGAAATACAGAAAATTATGTGATTATTGAGCTAATAGCATAGAAAGCAAAATCTGGTGTCTTATTGACTGTGGTTGACATTGCAAATAAAACGAGAAACATAAAAGTGTACATTTTAGCAGTATGCTTCCTTTTTCTTCTGTGGAAATAATATGGTTCACTTATTAAAACTTACAAGCCGGCTGATAAACTAAAATAATCACAAGAGAAAGAACGAAGTGTTTACTAACCAAAGGCATTTAGCAAATCAACAGTATGCATGTTCTCATCTGTAGGGAGCTACATTCTCCGAAATGTGAGAACTATACACAGCTATAACAAGTATTTCAGACACCTCCTGATTGCGCTACCTTAATTTCAACTTGAGCATTGCACCTCTTAATTAGTGCTAATAGAGTAATAAAAAAGAAATCTGGCTCCAATGTGCTGTTCTCTACTTTGCCTTAGTGGATGCAGTATAGTGTCTCGGGCGTATAATAAGACTGCGGCAGCGCTGGAGTAGTGGTTGATCATGACTAACATAGGACATTAGTTATTTGTTTGATTTATTTAAGGATGCTCATAGCATCTCTAGTCATTAGCGGCCGATACATTTTTCTCACAGGCCTTTTCTTTCAGGCTTGAGGTTTTTTTTATACCTATAGCTTTAGCTATACTTAGGATATAGCACATTTCGAATACATTTATGAAGGTGGAACTGTCGATAAGAAGGTGCATGTTGCCATTCTTTGGCGTCTTCTTGATGCAGTATGCCGCAGAACTCATTTGCGTCAAAGAAAAGATTCAGCTATCCATCATGACAAAAGTTCCAGCACAACATTCGCCCCAGGTAAGTAAATTTTCCGCAAAGCAGAATACATTTGTCCTTCCTCATCCCACGCATTATAAATATAGTTTCAGTTGATTACCGCATGAAAACTTGCTCACAGAGCGCAAGTTGGCCTGAGGCGAAGACATATGCGACGCTCTACGGGAACTATTTAGAAAGCGGTACTGACAGAAGCGTGTCACTGCCCAGAGGGGTACCCTAAAGGCGATGGTGTTCAAAATGTTTCGTTTCCTCTATAATACACATGTTCTGATTGCAGTTTACTCTATTATCTTGCAATTCTTGTTCCCTACAAACGCATTGATTAAAGAACCTAAGTAAACACAACTCGAAATTAGTGCGTTTATTGCTTTGATAGTTTCATACAAAATTTAAAACGAAAATTAGTAAAACAACAAGAAAACATAAGTTTTTCTTAAATTAAAGCTAGAAATAAGCCTTTTTCTAATCACCTACCGTCCCTATACGAGATCCTCTTGTAAGTGCTAGAGTAGATGGTGCTTGTGCAAGGCAGTTTTATTGCAATGCCTGAGATGCAGGTCAACAAGAGTGAAGTGCGTGGGGGAGGCATGCTTCAAAGTGTTGTAGTGTGTTATTCTTTTAACGTGTGCTGTCGTGTTGACTTTGGTACTTTAGCATGGGCTCTGCGTCATACACATACACTGCTCCGGGATGATATTTGCACAACCACTCGTATCAGAGCAAACACACAACTTCCACCTTTGGTCATCAGATACACATGTGACGCACTCCTGGGAAGAGCAACTCTCTTGAAAGAACCTGAGCAGCTTACCGTTCCGTCAGTTGCGACTACCGGTGTACTTCTTCTCTTGCTACGTCTCACAGTTTTAAACCACACACATTACAGATGTCATTATGTTTAGTTCACTTCATGCTTTGCAGTTATTATAAGTCTATTCAAAATATATTTCAAATTTAAAAAAATTTCGCCCAAATAAATGTCGCAATCTTACTTCAGTAGAGTCCCACGGTACATTCTTTGCAAGTGTTGTGAGTTTTCTGCGATTATTGAAATGGTTGGCTATCAAGAGTAATTTTACACATTGAACTAAAACAACTCCTAAGTATGGGATTGCTGATAGTAAATTGGTAATAACAGCTGAAGATATTCGTCTTCATGGTATGAAAAATGTTGCTATTGTTAAAAATTGAATGATGTTCCAATTATTCAAGTACAGTATAGCTTATATGAAGAGTATACATGCTCCATGACTGGCATGTTCGTAGAAATGACCCATGATTAACATCTCGACAAATGTGTGCAATTCTGTAGAATGCTAGATCATTATTGGCTGAGCAGTGTATAGCTAGAAATAATGTGTTATAATTTGCATTTCTCAGCGGGAGAGAGTATATCGTTTGATGCAATGTTTGAAATAATTAAAGGATGGGTTTTTCTTATGGATTTGCTCATAAGAAATGTGTCATAGAGGTTCCATAGACACAATGATTTTAATAATTGAAGTTAAGATTAATAGTAAATATGATACTGGTGTAATAGTTAAGTTGTTGGAGGGGGTTTATCATTTTTTATGCCTTTAACAACTTTGTTTTATATTTTCAAAATTTGCCTTATGTGGAACAATTTTTTGGCTGGGTTTTATTCTAAGGATTTAGTTTTGGGAATTTTTTCATTGAGCAAAGTATATATGTTTAAGTATTTTTTTAGTTTTTCTTTCTACTGGTTTAACAGTATGTTATACTTTTTGTATATTTTATTACGCATTTTGAGTTTATTTTAATTTGTTGTGTATTTATAAACTGGATGACAAAAGTGTTTTTTATATTGTATGGTATAATAGGTTTAATGCTTTTTTTTTCTTCTTCCAGTATTAGGAGGTAAGAGTATTAAACGGAGGAGTTTTTTTTAACTCCATACACGGTTTGATTATCCTCATTTACTTTTCCTTAACCAAACAGGATCCAATAACCCACTAGAATTAAATACAAAACATTCACAAAATTCCATTCCACCCATATTTCACATTTAAAAACATTTTTGTTTCTATTCGAGAAAAAAATTGCCCCTTTGAACGAGTTTTCGACCCATTTTATTCATCTCGACTTAAAATAAAGATACACACTTCAGGGTGACCAAAAAATACGAAGATATGATGAAAGAAAATATTAAATAATCTTGTATTGAGATGGTGAAAGAAGCTCTTGTTTGTGCCGAACTCAGTGCTATGTCTGGTATATGCGATTTAAAAGTGGTCGGAAGTCCGTAGTTGATGACGTGTTCTGAATGCCCATCGACGTCAACTGACGACGTTCGTGCGACCAGAATTAATGAGATCATTCATGAAAATCGACCCCTGATTGTTTGAGAAATTACCAAAGAGTGTAACCATGTCATTAAATCCTAACAGAAAACCTTGTCCCTTGTCCTTGTCTTAAGGCAAAGTTTGTCCCTCGGCTGTTGACACAAGAAAAGGCAGAAGACCGGGTCACGATCTGTCAGGAGCTCATGGAATGCCTTACTGAGTTGCAATTTTTATGAATAGAATAATAATGTGGTGTATTCCGGTAGTAATAATAATGTATTAACAATGCCCTATAATACTGTTAACACATTATTACAACCCACTGTTTAGCTATGGATTGTGGCTGGCTTCACTGACCCGCGTGTATGTGAGAGAATAGAGAAAGAGTAAGATAGCGTCTGCGCACCGATGATTAGGAAGGGGCTCTTATTGCTCGGCCTTTTGCTCGAGAAGGACTAGAAAGGATATTTGCCACATTTGCTCCGTGGCACAGCTAAGAAAGTCAGAGTATAAGATAACATCTTATGTGAAATATACATAGATTTAATAAACTGAGAGAGTATCAACATATGTTTTAATTGATGTCTGCTCCCTTAAATCCTCTCATGTGAAGATATAGAAAACAACAAATGATTAAATAGAGTATCGCCCTCTCGTCGGAACCATGCGGTTGTAATGCTTTTTGAAAGTTTAGGAAATCGCGAGTGGTTTCGACAATATAATACAATAAATTCTGGTGATGAAACCCAATCATTACAATGCGTTAGAAAATCTTAAACAAAACCTAAAAAAAGCTCATCAGATCAGGTCATACATCAAATTGTATTATTGACGGTTTACACCGATATTTCCTGCCGGAGAGTCAAACTATGAATCGCTGTATTAGCAAGATGTCCTAAGAATCCCCCCCCCCCAAAAGTGAGAAGGAATAGGCATGAACTGTGGAGGGACAATCAATGGATGGTGCAATACGATAAAGCAACAGCGCCATTCATTATTGCTTTTGTGAACAAGCAAATTCTGTCTGGCATATTGTAAAATAAGTGTCAATACAAACAATATGTTGTAACCTTGTTCTCAATCATTAGTTGTTTCACGTAAAAATAGCTATGGTTCATGTGTATTTCGGTAAATGTGAGAAGTACCATTTGGAACAGCACTGAAATACTAGCACTCGTCTAAAGAAAAGCAGTAAATACTACATTTCCTTAATTAAAAGTTAGCACCAAAACATATAGTGCCCATATGAAATGACCATTTTTAAAATTGCAATGCATTTTCATCAGGCTGCCCATTTTCTACTATTTTTAGTGGCTAAAAGTCCCTACCTTAATCATTAATAATATTAGTATTAAAATAGTATGTTGAATTATGTGTTGTACTCTTACATTTTTTTAAATAGTGTTTAACGACCGTTTTTACTACTGAGGCACCACAGGCGGTAGACACTGATAATACATGAGATTGAATGATACATTGGGAAAGGAATATATTTTTTTTAAGGAAGGAAACGTTCCAGCTAAGTTTAAGGGTACCTCCCCGGCATTTGCCATTAATGAGGACTGAGGAAAACCTGGAAAAAACCTGTCAGGGAGGACGGTCCTGGTGGGAATCGAACCCCAGACCTCCGGCTCACGAGTCCGCGCCTTAACGATCTCGGCCACCCCTGGAGGTGTTGTACTCTTACAATTTAGTATTTAAAATGCATTTATGCCATTTTTAACGGCAATTCCCTCATTGGATCATGATCTAGATTCCAATAATATTTTATCACATAATTAATTTCCCTGCCTTGAGCTGTAGGCTTGTTTCAAGGTGGGAAGAAGAAGAGATCGCAGGTATGCCTGCTTTGAGGCAGATGTTTAGGTTATTGTTAATAATTACCATTTTGATTAGTTGCCATGAATCTTGTATTTGAATGATAACAACACAGGCAGCACGATCCCTAACAAAATATTATGAGCTAGAGTAGAAACATTTATTCGAACACATCTTTTCCTGTGAATGTTTAAAAATATACATGCAATTAAACGAGCAAATGGGACCGATATCAATCAGCTTTACTGACAACCTCGCATAGTTAACGAATAATGAAACTTCCACCAATACAACAATTTATTATTATTTTTACTATTATTATTATTAAGAAAATCCACTACAATTAATTATAATTTAAAAATACAAATTCAACCCCCATACAAAATATACATTAGTGTCCTGCTCCATGCTCCGGGACTTAGGTTTTCTTACACGGCATCTTCCCATTGCCTTCGCGAGCGTAATTTAAGAAGCGGCTAAGAAGAAAACTACAAAACTGTGGCCAGGAAAGGTAATTTTCAAGTACGGGAGAAAATAATTCTTTGGTATTTATATTTATTACAGTGAATATCATAAAACTATTCATGATAACCCACCAAATTTGTGCATGCCACTTTAACATTCACATAAAAATGCAGTCATCTGGCAAACACTTAACTAAATCCATTGTATACAATAAATGGCTAGCATGCAATTTACTCACATATAAACTTAAGGACAATTAGTAGAGACATTATGGCAATTTTCGTGCTGATCCTCAACAGAAATCAAACTAAGTTTTCTGTCTACCCAAATGAAACGCTTGCCACTTATTTAACAACTATTTCTAAATTACAAACGTTTTCTTTATAATTTTGGCTAACCTTGATGGTTTTTAGTTTATAATTATTTTTAATAAACCAGGAAAATATTAAAATTTTTAACATTTTGGAAATATATTAAATAGATATCTACTGTGAAAGTGTGTGTTCAATTTTTTGGCATTCTCGGTATGTTTCGCTCAAAATAAAAAGAGGAATCCCAGAAAATATAAGGTGTCAAAAGCCTTTGAATCCATTCACTTAGTCGACCTCTTTCATCGATTTTCTTCTACAGTTTTTTTCCCCTTATCTAATATATGTCCAAAGTTTGCAGCAAACAAAGAATGAAATTAGTGGCCTTGTAGACAGGTTTTACAATGTTTTAAACACATTATCCACTCATCTATTTTCTATAGTCTTGGAAAAACATTTCACTAAACACCGTGCACTTCTAATTACGTCTGGCAGTTTGTCTAAGTTCAGCAAACATAACATTAAACATTTATTTATTTTTTATTCTGACAATGAAACAAACATTGGCTTGCGTTAACAGAATAGCACAACGAGCAAGAGCGGTCAAATGTTGATTATGTGAGAAAAATAAACTGATTGATCAATGAAATGAATGGCGGTTTTGTTCCCAATATATTTTCAATCGGAATATTTAATTCCGAATATTTGTTGTTATAAACTGCATTAAAATGTGAATGTTTTAATGTATTTAGACAGCCAGATAATTCAAAATTATTCCCACTATCACAAAAATATGTAACAATGTTTTAAAATTGTACTGTTTCAATTTTTTAGGAATACATCGTATATATTTTACGATATTAACAAAAAAATTATAAAGCAGAGCTAATATATACGACTTACCGCCTTCTTTTGTTTAGATTGATTTCATATATCACTATATCAGGCTACCAAGTATTCTATCTCTGACCTTTCGTTGTACTTCCTTAATAAGTACAAAGATTGGGGCATCAAGTGTGTGCTTGTCTTACTTTGAGAGAGTTTTTTAATTATTAATATTGCAAAAGGTTCTAAAAGACAGCAACATGGAAACAAGAATGTAGTTCTATAGATGACAAACTTGTTCCCTGCATATTCAAATAAATGGCCAGCCAACAAGGAATGTATGGTGCACAAAGAGCAACTGTATAGCAAGGAAAAAGTCACAGCTACCGTACACAAAACATTCTCCACTGTTGTTGAGAGAGGAGTGCTTGGGAGCAAGTGAAACTTTTTCGTCTGTAATGATGATGTGCGTGTTTTCATGTAACCTCCCCCGATCTGACACTGCCCCTCCCGTGCGGACCATTATTCTTCCCTCCCGCCACGCCCCCTACGGGGCGCCCCTCCCTGGTACAAGATAAAATATACGGAGCCCTGTAAAAGTAAATAAGCTGAGACGCTACATCCCATGGATCAGTGCCTTCCGGTGAGGCTCTAAAAGCATGCCAGCCAGTCAGCCAGAAGTCTGTGCAGGAGTTCTCAATTATATAGACACCAACATCACCAGTACGGTTTACTCCTGGGCCATGAGCAGATAGAGAGCTGGCCCTACACTTTACGACTTCGGAATGTGCAGCCACACTTGTAGAGATTGATGATAGTTAAAACAGTTTCACTTATGAAAAAGACATGAATTTATGCTTTGAAAATTACAAGGCAAGTAAAAGCAATTTCCACACATTAGCTGAATCGGGAATGTAATTTAGAACCTGAATAGCACAGGAGATTGGTAAAATTTCAAACTTTAAATTCATTAATGGCCTTCCTGGTGAAAATCAAAACTTACAGAAGTACTGCTTTCGTGAAGCAGAAATCAGAAATAGTAATGAAAACTTTTCTAGAATTGCTCAGCTGTTGGTAGCCAAGGCAAACAAGATCACGGACAGACCGAGGCATCTTAGGCATCCTCGACTCACTGAAATGAAGAGTACAGTTTTAGTACAGATAAACGGGTGTCAGAGCTAACGAGATCTCAGCTAACTACAGAACAAGCGAAACATTGAGGAAGCAGGTTACAGGGTTTTGCCTGGGGTTTTGAGCAGGTACCTACTCAAGGAGCAGAATGTATTACCAGGCGAAGACAAGGTTCTGGCGCCCATAGTCATACCACAGACGTTATGCAGTAAGACAAGTGAGAGGAATGTGCTAGTAAACATTTTCTACCCTTTTCATTATGTTCATGAAGGATAGTGCGTGTTGTCAGCACTCGCCCCTAGAAGTCCAGCCGGCGTGCAAGATCCGATTCTGAGAGGTCCTCCTCATTCTTGGCAGCAGGTGTATCCCACATACACTGTAAACAGCTCAAGCCCGCACTCGCCGTCTTCTGATCGCCAGACTGTACGCAGCTCCTGCTGCCTGTGACATTACTACTAGCAATGCCAGTGTCCCAGAGAGCCATCCGGAGGAAAATGAATGAAACTGGTATTTATTCACGGCATCCTCTGCACAAATTACTACCGACGTCAATCCATCGATAACGATCTCATATTTTTTCAAAATGTTAATGTCATTTTTGTACTACTACAAGATACAACTATGATTTTTTTCTTCTTAGCGAAATATGAAATGCCTAGGTCTTATAGTTTTCATGTCAGGATTTCTCAAAGCTTTACAGACCCTTAAAACAGAAATCTGAATAATTCATTTTAAAGCTCACATTTTACCCAATATTTGTAAAAAGCACGGTCATTGTTTTACATTTACTTTACAAGATAAAAAATATGTTTTATGCCAATTTGAACGACTTCTCCCCCAAAGACAATGAAAATGAAAAACATGGCTAAAATTATAAAATTAATTAAGACAGGTGTACTTTTCAGATTTGAGCTGTAAAGTAAACAAGTATAGAAATGAAACAATTTAATATCTACAAGTACGGTGCTTATAACATCTGTCTTGCACGCTAACAGTCACCAACTAATTACATAGCCAGCACTTTGAGGTAAAAGTAGTACAACTGACTTCTTGCTTGGCCCAGAACAATCACATGATGTGAACAGAATTTGTTTTTTAAAGTTCTTCTTGACAGAACATGAAAATAATGTACACTTTTCTATATGAAAAGTAAGCGCAACCAGTGTATATTTTTGTATTTACTGTCTTCCGTGGAGGATTTCGTTAAACATAAATTAACTTATTTATGTCCATTATGAAATTATATATTAAATAAAGTGCATGTACTTTACTATCAACTACAATGAAATTATATATTAAATAAAGGCGACATGTACTTTACTATCAACTACAATGTCACCTTTCTTTTAACTGTCAAGCTCTAGTCCTTTTGGGTGTATGTCCTTCGAAATTGTCGTTGATTTTCACAAATATAGGACACATTTATCTCATTAAGAAAGAAACCAAATGGACCCTAGAGAAAGCCGACCTTTATGTAATCATGTATACACAAATTATACAATTCAATTAGAATGAAATCATTTGAATATTAAACTACAAAAAAATCTGGTATCAAAACTTCTCACCTTCATTTTATTCACCAGTCTTCATGGAACAATAATTTGTACTATTTGAATCCTTTAAACATTTTTTAATAGAATACTAATTTATAATGTTCCTTGATGTCCAATTGCATATGGACTGTAACCCATCTGCTGTACTAACAAACAGAAAACGTGAAACTGAGAACATTTCATTCAATAAATACATTAAATACAAGTTAGTTTTACTAACTTCCATGGATAACAATACTTGGGAAAGTCCCAACTTGATAGAAATGACTATTTGCAATTTGTTCATCAAGTTATTAAAATGTTTACAGCAACAGCACTTGTTTGCTTTTAGTTGCATACTCCACTGAGCAGCAAATGTCCTGCTGAACTGAACTGAGAAATATATACAGTTGCATGACCACTGGCCAAACATGTATTACATTACGTCAGCTGTTAATTAGACGGTAGGGAACTGATGTATAGCGGAAAGCATATCTGTAATAATCCGCCCTAAAGGTAGGTAGATAGTGGAAACTTAATGTTTCTGCTTCAAACTGTTGCAATCCGCTTCATGTGACTCCAGCTTAAGGAAGCATGTGATTTGAGTATTTAACTACAAAATACACACATCGAAATTGTCTAAGGAACAACGCGTATTTTAATAAAATTCTTGGCATATCTAAACAAATGATAAACAGTGTGTAGCTATAGATGCTTTATTCATTTGTCTACTAACACTTACAAATATAGTCAATTATTAATATCATAATTATTAATTATTACATTTATTTATAAATTGTTATGTTATGAACTGTTTTTAGCGAATTCCGTAGGAATGAAGGTATTGCGGGGTGCACCTATCTACTTATTTTTCGGCCATTTTATTTATTTGTTTATTATTTTTTTAGCGAATTCAGAAGGAGATAAGCTTGTTGTACCAATGGAAATCTACCCAAATCTGCATCAATCGTACTTACTAGGCACCATTTAAAAAAAATGGAAAATTTTCTTCTATATATGTGTACAAAATACATACGAAATATAGCGATCTCAAGTGTGACTTTTTCTTAGTGTTTTATCCTTTTCTACTATTATAATTACTGTTAATTTGTTACATTTTTAATAGTGCTACTTTATTTTTATTTTTCTTTTATATTATATATATATACACACACAACAGCAACAACAACAACAACAACAACAACAACAACAGTGAATAACGTCTCTGATTCTCTCTTTTAAATGGTCAATGTCGTTGATACATTGCTTGACATAGCGTCACAAGTAAAAGTCTAATGTGTTTGGTCCGGGGATCGTGGTGGCCATGTCTTCCATCTACTCCTTCCTATCCACCTTTGGGGAAATGTATCCAGAAACTCGCCAACAATTTTGGCCTCATCACTAAACACAACCTCTGTAAGAATTGTTTATCATTGTCCATCTCATCAAGCTTCGTACTGCAAACTCATGTCAGTTTATCAGTTGGACAGATAGCGTGTGACAACTGCAGTTTGTAACTCGTAAATTGGAGACGTTTCTTTAAAACTTTATGAACTGTAGTCTTCTTCAGGCCTAGATGTAGAGCACAGGTACACACCGACTTCTTGGGGCTCCTTAGGTACCTACCCCATACAGCTTCAACACTTGTCACTAACCGAAGACCTTCCTGAACGTTTTTGGTTCAGCATGTCGCCTTCTTCCTTCAGTTGCTTATCCCACCGGTGAATGTTATTCCTATGTGGCGGCTCTTCATTGTACAGGCGGCGATATTCACGACGAACACGTGTCACGGATTCAAATGTTGCAAGTCACAGGACGCATTGAACTTTCCTTTGCACCGTCCACATCTCGACTAAATGGAGTGTTTCGCCTGTTTCATTACCTGCGCGGGTACAAAGCTTCAGAAACTCTTTGACATACTCTTCAATATATCTTAGGTTTCGTTTCATTTAGCCATATATGTGTTCAAAACTACACCATGGCTTTACGGACACTGTGTTATGAAACCAATTCACCACATTGTAACAATATTCGGTGTTTACTGAATGCTCTTACCATATTCCTTTCTGTTGAAAACCGCGGTGCTGACTTCTGCAACACACTGTATAACAGGATTCACTGCTTCGGAGATTTACGTATATAAGCGTTATTGTTTTGTTTCGTCCAAAGAGTGTTTAATTCCCGATGTAACAGTAAGTCGTTGACAGAGCATTAGGGGCGGCGCTAATTGTTGTCCAACGTTGGCAGCACTGTCATCAAATGCTGGGATTAATGTTGGGAAGTTGGACCGGCATCGTCTACAGCCCCACAGGGAGCAATGAAAGGCTTGAGAGCAATTTCGTGCAGTTACTCAGATGTTTTCTTTGACTACAGCAAAGTCATTTGGAAATCGCTCCTGTTATGTCTAACGCTAGATAGAATCGCATACTTCGTAATTTGCCATCCTTAATGTAAGGTTAGAATTTGCTGCTGTCATTTATGCCATAAATTTCCCTTCCCATTTCCCTAAAGAACTTTACGTCTGAAATGACTCGACAATATTTCAGTGGAAACGTATTTGTTTTTTTTTTTTTTTTTTTAATACGAACATTCGGAAGGGGAAGAAAAGATCAAATTAAACGAGAACCAAAAACCTGTAAAATGTTCCACTAAGTGTGTTTACTAATGATATTTCTACTAAAAGTAAAAATGTAATAAAAAAGGAACGGTATTTAAGAATGAAAAACAAAGCACTAATAAGAAATTAATATTACGATTCTGAAAGATTAAATTTGTGCTATATGCAACAGAGAGAGAGAGAGACAGAGAGAGAGAGAGAGAGACAGAGAGAGAGAAGTATTTCGCCTTAAGTATTGGGGTGTAAATTTTTCTCTGTGCTTCCCGCTTCACTTTTTATTTTCTACAAAGATGTCTCATATTCTAATAAAACTCAATACCTCCGCTAATGTGCACCTAAATTTTGTATTATGTAATTTATATTGTTAAAAGAAATAAGTACAGAGCGGAGTTTTATCAAATCTGAATTGGATTTAAGCTGTGAAAGTGATGCAGCAAATGAATGCAAAATAGCACATATTACGATAATGTTTCGATAAGTACGCAAATTAGTTCGCATACTTACAGAGGGCAAAAGCAACATCTGTATATGTATTCATAAAATTTGCTTTTTTTTTTTTTTTGTTTTCTATGGTCACAAGTCATTCTAATATTAATTAATTGTTTACACTTGTTCAAGCAGAAGCGTTTCGAGTGATTGGAATTTGTGGTGATATTCATTTTTTTCTGGGAGTGAAAATAGAAAAGAAAACGAATAAAAGGATTTCATAATTTTCGCTTGTCCTTCATACAAAAACGTTCGACTTTAAGTAAATGAGTTCTAGCTTGGCAGAACAAACATTGAAGACGCACCATATCCTGGAGCTCCAAAATCAGCTGCGAGACTAGAACTCGTCGATTAAGTAAATGATATTTTTTATATTTGACAGACAATTGAAAGGTGCATGAGTTAGCGGACACCACGAGTATCTTAACTGAGCGAGTTCATTTTATTTTGCATAATGAATTACACATGAAAAAACTTTGCGTAGCTTCGGAGCAAAAGCGAAATCGCATGAAAACATTGACCAACACTTTAGCAAAAATAAATTCTTCTTCTTCTTTGTTTTGCAACTTTGGACGAAACGTGGATTTATTACTATACACCGGAAACAGACTAAATAGTGAATCGCATTACGTGCACAAACTCCAAAAATGCGGAAATACGTTCCACCCGGTAAAAAGGCTATGGCTTCATTTTTTTTTTCTGGGGGCGCAAAAAGAATTTCCTTGATTGAAAACCATTACTGGAAAATATTTTTGACGAAACTGGAGACAACAATCGTACGCCTACACCTCTTGAAACATTATATCAACAATTGGATCTTTAATTTCACTTATAGCTGTGTGCAAAAGCGTTAGGCAATGACTAAAAATGAGTTTTTTCACCAACACAGTACACCGCTGCATTAAAGCCACGTCGCTCAGGACCAACTGACTGAACTACGACTTGAAATGCTTCCGCAATACAGCCTATTCACTTCATTTCGCTCCCTCTCATTACCGTACAAGGATAGATCCATAAGTTTCCGGCCTAGCCATTTTCTAGGTATGATAAAGACAAAAACTATATTTCACTTATCAATATAGCTACCCCTTTTTTTGCAATACACTTCTCACATCTTTGAATTAACATTTAAACCCTCCCCCCAAAATAGTCAGAAGTCTTGTCTGCAAAATGGGCATAAACAGCACCCATCACTTCTTCACCACATTTAACTTTCCTTCCTCGAAGGTTTTGAGAACAGGAAATAGTCACTGGGAGCTAGATCTGGGCTGGGATGATCGATCTCTTTGAAGTCACATTTCTTCGTAGCTTGCTTTGCAACAAGAGTTGTGTGCACAGGCGCGTTGTCGTGTAGAAGGCGCACACCAACACTCAGTTTTCCTCACCTTTTCTCTTTGATGGAAGCACGTAGTGCAGTAGGTCAACATAGTACTTCCCATTTACTGTGGTGTTCCTCTCCTTGAAGTCAATGAAGAGTATTCCTTCACAGTCTCAAAAGATTGTGGCCATGAACTTCTTAGTTGACTGAGTGACCTTTGCCTTTAGAGGCGGTGCTTTGCCAGTTTTACGCCACTCCATTGATTCTCTTTTGGACAAAAGATCATAGTAGAGGATCATAGTTTCATCTCTTGCAACCAAGGTTTGCAGAACTTCTCTCTCGTTGCCACGACAGAGCTCTAAAAATGCCTGACAGCAGATGATTTGTTGCTGCTTTTGGACTGAGGAAAGAAGTCTAGGCACCCATCTTGCACTAACCTTATTCATGTTTAAATGTTCATGAATAATTCGAAGGGCTGTTGTTTTAGAAAGGCCCAACCTTGTTGCTATTTCTGTAAGTTTGAGCCTACACTAATTTCTCCTTCCACAAGAATGATGTTTTCAGGAGTGAGAACCTCCAAGGGCCAACCTGCATGTTCTTCGTGTTCAGTGCTTTCTCGACCCATTCGAAAAAGTTTGGCCCATTTTTTTTACGGTAACATATGAGGGGGATTCTTCCCCATATACACCGTCCAATCGCTATTTAGTTTCATTTGGAGTAAGTCGTTCTTTTGTGAAGAACTTAATGACAGCTCGATACACCATTTAAACTTGTCACAATCTCCTACACATAAACTTATTTATGCAACTAATCTGAACAACTGAACACAGTGGAGAGGAAGTTACAGCTGCAATTCTTTACAGATATGGTATGACACTAGATAAAGCTTTTGGAAGGCGATAATCCTTATCGGCGAGGCCGGAAACTTATTGACCTACTCTCGTATGTTCCCGAAACACAAGACTTTTCTGGTTGGACACAAATTTAGCTCAAAAAAAAGTCATACAGAACTTTTTGAGAACATGAACCTGGAGAAGCGTTGAACTTAAGAGGTCTATGTCGGCAAATGAAGTATTTTGCACGACTGAAGTAATTTTCTTTAATAACAAAATAATTTACTTATCAAACCAACCTCTTATTTATGTAATTACTGTGGTACATTATTGACTGCTAAGCTAAACCAAATATTCACATAGATAAGATACAAGACAGCATTAAAATGGGCGGACTTTTTGGCTTGTTTCATGTGACTAACGGGTTCACATTTGTTCATTTATAAAATTACAAAAACATTTCTTTCGCTCCACAATTTGTATGGTACTGTGCCTACAGTCAACTGTTCTGCGATGCACATTTCGATGGAAAATATTGCAAGTCGCTGAACCAATATGGAACGTTTTTATCTCAATCAGTTCAGAGCTTTTTTATTTAAATACTTTCAAAATTTGGGTGAGAAGTCAGATGTTTGGATGCACCCCTCTTTTTAGCGCCGTGGCATTTTTTTTAACCCTTTGGAGAATGGGGATATCTTCACAGCCTTTGCACTTTCTTTTGTGACTTTGGATATGACTCTCTCATACTCTTTTTGATAACCTGGAATAGGAAGTGCTTCTCTATAGTATCACAAGGCATTTTCCTCGTACTCATGTCCCTGAAAACGCTTCCCAAGATCAGTCATGGCTACACGAGATCAAGTTGGTAAATCGCTCTTTTAGATTTTCTTGAATCTTATTCCTTTGTAAACAAATGATGAAATAAAAACATTGGCTATACTGCAGCATTTTCATTCATCTCTGCGCTTGATAATTGTACAACTATTTTGGCTTCTTCGGTAGCAACAATTTTTAGAGGTTTATTTTTATTTACAGCAACCATGCTGAATCTGAAAGTAAAAACACTTAATTCTGAATCCATACCGTTTAACAAAGAAAAAAAAATCCACTTCTTAGTTAACTCATGCGCTTGCCTTGGTAACACTCTCTCAAGGATATCGCATTATGTTTATCCCGTTAGTGATAAACATTCTTAGGCATAGCTTTGTTTATGATTTGGTCTATTTATGGACGCTCTTTAACATCTCATCAGCGTCCCATTCAATTCAGGGCGTGAAACAGACGACAAATTTTGCTCAGAGGCCTCTTGTTTCAGTCTTGAGGTTCTTTTAAGTGCCGTAAATGTACAACAAGGGACCCCACGGCCTTAATTCCCTTTCGAAGGAAACCATACAGGATTTTTACGGCCGAAAAGATCCATCAATCATGGCCGGGTTTGAACCTACGATCTTGGGTTTAGGAGGCAAGTATGGTTACCACTGCACCACCAGGACCGACAGATGTTTAGCGCAGGTGTGCTCAGCTAAGCCATTTGAGGCTTTCATTCAGAGCTCCCACAAGTAAAAAGTGTGAAGTGACCAACTAACTTGTAGCATTCTCTCTCCTTTTAATTTCATTACAGGATCGTTTAGTACGGAAAAAGAACATTGAGAATACATGATACACCTCTTGGGCTGCGTTGCTTTAGCACACTTGTGACGCTTAAGTGATAGTAGACGATGGATATAAAGAACTGGAGGTAAAAAAGCGTGAAGCATCTGCAGACAATTTCTGAAAAATATAAAAACCCTGTTCAAAATATATTTGTTATAACACGTGTTAAATACATTTGGCATTTTAGAAAAGTTTGCCTTTGAAAAAATAAATTATCTAGAACTATGCACTGCAGAAACACAACACTACACATTACCTCCTTTTTGAAGCTTTCTTAACTGTAACCAACGTTTATGTGTTTAACCAAGGGGTTGTTATTTCATTATAATGTATATTTTAACACACTGTTAGGTTAGGCTGCGGGACTACTATCTGACTTTGCGGATTGGGTGGTTGAGTAAAAGGTGTGAGAGTTGTACAGATGTTCGGACGCTCAGGCTCTTAGCGTGCTTCTTTTGTGAGGAAGATTTAGGGCAGAGAAGACATTTTCACCACGTCTATCCGTGTGCGTCACCCAGTGCAAACATCACAAGGTAACAGTATCACTTAATTTAATAAATATGTAAAGAAATTTCCGCTACCCTAAATGCGCTTTACTTGTTTGTTCTTTTATGATCCTATACAGTAGGTTCCCACAGATCAATAGAATTAGCCCCCACGCAGTTTTAGAAAATCGCGAGTAGATTTCGAGTTTGCGACAATATTAAAGAGTGCAATCACTTTAAAATATTTCAATACACGAAAAATATTTACTTTTGAAATATAATAACTACCAGATTTCAAAAGTGTGGTACGGTATCAGAAACAACTAATAAAAATTAAACTTTAAAATTTTATTTTAGCGCACGGTGTGTGGTTGTTGGGTTCAGCAGCACATGGAAATGATATGATACAACTCTCATTTTATTTTGCATTTATTTTCTCCCTTCCTGGTACCAATAATTTGAAAAGTGTTACCTTTCTTTTGAAGCAAGGAATCAAAATATTTTAAGTAGGTACTAACCGCCTGCAAACGATGTCAGAAAAAGAAACAAAAGAAGTGTGTAAGATAAATCTAACGTAGTGTACATTTGTTATAATGAATTTTAAGCAATATTTTGTACAAATTAATACTATCTTTTTAGTTCTAATGTGATATCTGAAATTGCTACTCCCCTCTTTGTTTCTAATAAACGGTATTCTCTTGTATGGTCATTTTCCTATTTTCATCCTATATTTTCGTACCATCTGATATAGGTAAATACAAAGGATTAGTTTTATAAAGTACCCAATTACTGAATATGAGGAACAGCCCCCAAGAATTTGGAATGGAATTTACCGTTTTTACTAGTGAACGAGCAAATATAGGCATAGTCTTCTTGCGTATAGGCTTCTATATTATTATTATTATTATTATTATTATTATTATTATTATTATTGAATAGCAATCTTTTTACCGTCCACATAAACCTTCCCTATGTTCGTAAAAGAAAATTTTACATTGTATGCACTTACCTTCGTAATTTCATAAAAATTCTTTCAATAACTGAAACCGTTATACATGCTACCACGCAAAATCAAAGTAGCTGGTCTGTCTCAAAACAAGATGGCAATTGTGCACAAGAGCTGCACAATAAACTATGTGATTCGACAGGAACAGTCCGCCCTACCCTGTATTCAAGTGCTAAACAATTGCATGACAATTTGCATTCATCCACTAAAAATATTAATTTTAACACCTGAACAAATATTTCAACTATGATTAATATAATATTAATAACGACAAATCATTCCTAATAGGCAAAAATGGATCCTAGTTTATCATTCTGAAGGAAATATAAAAATAACACGTGTTTGGACTGTTTAATTTTTCAAGGAATATTCCTATGCACATGCATTGTTAATAAATGTGTATGTAGGCAACCATGACGATGCTCTAAAACTTCTCATTTTCCCATTAAGGCTTAATTAAGGATACAGAAAAACAATTTATAGATAACTGCAAAAACTTTTGATATGTCTAGTTTATTTTACAGTTATAAAATATTTTATATTTAATTTAATATTAGCTTTAGTGTCTTATTTTTATATTTTTGAAAATAATGTAATTAGTTTTATGTCTATTTTGTAACCTAAGGCGATCCGGGTAGAAGAATAAATATAAATTAAGTTGTTTTCTGAATATAGCAGCTACCTAGAAGTTTAACTTTACAGAGTGGCTCAGGCGGTAACGCTTGGGACTTGCATTGCCAAGGTCCAAGGTTTGAATCCTTGTAGGCGGCGATCCTGACCTTGGGTTTTTTTCCTGATTTATTCTGGTCACTTTGGCGAATGCTGCAATACATATTTACTTTCCACGAATTTTCCGTTTTCCCATTACATTTCGTTGGTTCTGTTACAGGATCGAAAGTGCTAAGGAACGGTGCGCTGGCGCGGCGTGTTGGTGGCTTGCTCTTTGGAAAGTTTTTGCCCCAGAGGCTGGTATGGAAACGAATTTCCTGATGGGTTCGAATTCCTTAGGGAGGGGCTCCACCATCTGAAAACGTGTTTCCGCCTAAGCACGTGGATCCTGGACGCCAGTGATCCTTCCGGAAGTGTCCCCGTTGGGAGTGTAGGCATAAAAGGCCAGCCTTGAGCGAGGCTGTCACTTTCTCCAAGTTGTTGCCTTGGAATGAACAAATAAAATGAACACATTTCTTGTTTACAGAAAAGCTCCTTCAAAGATTGAAAACTAAATAAATATATTTAATGCCACCTTTTCAATGTTATTTTCAGATTCTATATTTATCTAGGGTGTTATGGGTTATGCGGAGGATTATTTGCAGTAACATTATTGCCAAAAAGATACCATTTCAATGTTAAGATTTTCTAAGTGCAATTTTGCATAAAGTAACAAACAATACACCTATGGATTGTAATTAAGACATTTTATTAACTTTCTTTAGGGAATTATGTTCCTATAATTCACACTCGTAAATATATTAACATTGTATTATATCTTATTGCTTTTTTACGTATTAACCAAACTTAATCTATTACCCATTTAGATACAAAGTCTGCGTGCACAGGACAGAAGCTGCTCTCTTAGCTGTTAAGATATCCAACAATCTGGTTCTATTTCGCTTGCACAGTGCTTCTCGATGGGTGTCTCAATGTCAGTTTCTGTAACTTCTGTGCTATAGTAGGAGTCATGCATAAGACATTTTCATTCTCTACAATATGTAGTGCACCTCGTCGCTTGGTTCAGCACCTCCGGCACGCTCGTTGTGAAAAGCGTTCATCTAGCGGGCTGCAAGGAGGATGCTGCTAAGCCTGGATTAAAACAGAGATCAGGAACAAGCGTGACTTGGTCTGTGCAGCCTCGCTAAGTGCGTTGTGCCAGATTAGCTAAACCCCAACAAAGTCTTACTCCACGATCTCTTGCCCTGCTGTTTCAACCCATTCCCCCGCCTCTGGCTCCAATCCCCACCAGAAACACTGCCATTAATTAATCCCCAGCTTGCAAGTTGCCTGGGATGTGTACCGACAATCGCTGATAGACCTTCAGCTCTTAGCGCTGTTGTTTTAAACACACAGGGCTTCTTGACTGTGGCTAAACTGTTATTTAGAAACGAGAGCAGCATAGTGAATGCTATAGATTTACACGATAGAAAGCAGAATCTTTGTCATTTCACACTCTACGTGTTATACCATTTGTTCACTTTCTCACTCTATTTAAATTGGTATGACCATAGTGGGCTTTAAACCCGAACTTCTTTATATGTAGTGTCCTAAAAATAAGTAACTGCAATATAGAGCGCCGAACATTTGAGCATATACAGGCCGCACAATTACGCCCACTGGTTTTCAATAAATATTACAATGTGCGTATTCAGCAAACATACAACGTTTAAAAATTTGCCAATCTGAATAACTATCCGTTTTAAATCAATTTATTTTTAAACAAAAAATACGTCAATTTTGTTGCTAAGAGAAAATTTTAAAAATGTTTCACTTTAGCCACTACACTTTGAAATTTTCTGCAAACTTTATCGTTGTTACAGCAGTTTTTTTAAATGAAAAGCACACAACCAGGGCCATTTTTAAGGTACAGGCTGCACCAATATTTTATCCATTATATAGGTAATTATTAATTTCGTGGGGTTTTCCGTTCTAACTCAAAATTTAAACTATTTTTCGGTGGTGACATAAGAGTTTATTTGTAACTGAGCGCAGCTTTCGCATAACTCTTACACTTGTATCCTCTGGTACAGCCCAATCCCGTCAGAAGCAATTCGGCTGTACTTGAGACATGTTTTACAGCGGCTGCCATGGCGCTTGCTTTATGCTCCGTGTTAGCAAGTAGAGCCAAATCTCATAAACGGACAGTGGGTAGCATCTAGGGCGTTGTTGTTGTATGTCGTTGATTGGCTAAACCTTTCATTACAACGCAGAAGGATGCACGAGCGTTGCAAAGAGAATTCCCAGATGGCTAAAAATAAGTTTTGAGACTTCACTTTTACATTAGCTACGTTTTATAGTTTTTTTTGAGGAGTGTTTAACGCCCGTTTTTACTACTGAGGCATTACAGGCGGTGGACACTGATGATACATGAGAGGAAATGATATATTGTGAAAGGGTATTCTCTTTTGAGGAAGGAAGCGTTCCAGGCCTAGTTTAGGTACCTCCCCGGCATTTGCCAGTTATGAAGACTGAGGAAAACCTGAAAAAAAAACCAATCAGGGAGGACGGTCCTGGCGGGATTCGAACCCCAGACCTCCCGCTCACGAGTCCGCGCTATAACGACCTCGGTCAACAGTGGCTGTGTTTTATAGTCTGTAGCTACAAAAGTATAAACTTATGGATTGTTAACGCATTACTTTAATTGCTATTGCATATAGCTCCGGCTATATTGAAGGAACTAGAGTGGTACTAATCTTTGTAGCGTCGGTTTTCTAAGACGTCATTTACATTAAATGACGTACAAACAGTGAATCTTGTGTAAGTATGTTAATATACTTTCTAAAAAAGTTATAGCTCGTGTTGAAATATAGTAGCTTTTACCTTATCAGTCTTCTGTTGTGTAATAATTCGTTTAAAACAGCCAGTAAACACAATTGTATATATTATTACATTTTTATGCTAAACTACATACAATACTGAACATTATTTTTCATATTAAAGTGTTTATGTGAGGTGGAGTTGCACCAAATTTTTATGTCAGGAACCGTCATTGCAAGTAACTACAAAATATATTGTATAAAAGTGCTGCATAATGTACAAAAAAGAACAGGAAGTTAGTGATTTGCCAAGAGTTTCGAAAAAGGTTGTATATTGGAAATGAAGAATCATATTATAAAAAATTGTCACGATCGGGATTCGGACCACCGATCTTCAGCCCTCCGTGCTGATGATCTAACTAATTGGGCTACCTTATCCTACTCCAATTTGCTTCTGTATACACCAGTGTCCTCCATATGAGTTCTCTACTATGAGAAGTTATTTCCTTAACGACACATACAGACAACTTCCCACTACAGGAATCAAGATAGTTATCACATATGACCCTCTCATTCCCCCGATTTAACCCCCTGCGATTTTTATTTCTGGGGAAGGGCATTAAAAGAGAAAATGATGTACAACAACAACAACAACAACAACAACAACAAAATCCACACACTTTAGATAAACTTAAAATAGCATTCGTCAAGAAATTGCTGCCATTTCTCAGAGGGAACTGCAGAGTGTAATGAGCAATTTCCTAAGCAGGTGTTAGAAATGCTTGAACAAGAAGGGAGGCAGTTCCAGCATCTCCTTGCGTACAATACGTAAGTAATTAACTTTCCTTTAAAGTGTGTATGTTATGTATGTTAGAAATAACTTGCGCGACAAACCGTACATTTACTGCGGATTTCCTGTCAGCCGCACCGCCGACACAGCAGTCAGCCTCGCCGGCCGGCCAGCCTCACAACGCGAAACGGCTGCGTAAAGGATCGTTCACACCATATATAAGGCTTAATTTATATATGGAAATTGTAATTATGCCCAAAATAATTTGTTTTATTCTACAACAGAACTGTTTATTACTCTTTCCTTATTCAAACAAAAGATAATAACATGCAAAATAGAAAACAGAGAATGCGACAAATTTTAATCCTTTTTCAAATGAAAGCATCATATGGCAGAAGTGTCTTTTTAAAAATGAAAACTACTGGCTGGAAAGGAGGGGAGAAATATAAAATATAATGAACATTGATTGACGTGTTTTTGTTTAAAGTAAATTAGTTTTGAATACAATGTTATTTAGACTGGCACCTTTTGATGAAACTTGTTGCAATTAGCATCAGCGACCCTGGAGAACACCATCTCATACGTGATGCTTCATTCAGTTTCTAAAGCTAGTTTTAAGAGATTAAAAACAAAACTATATGCATTTGTCAAAATAAGTTCATTATTTACAATAATTTGTAGTCGCAATGGGATTAAAACCCCTAGTGGTGCTTTTCAATTTTTCTCAAAAGTATGTAAGCAATGTCTTTAATGTTCAAATATAACATTATTATCATTTTTATGCAAGTTGTTTAAACAATCCCAGACTTTGTTAGTGTAAGTTCCTGCTGAAGTACAGAAATGTATTAGCAATTGTTGACGGGGTATTACTGATTACTTAAGTAACAACTACTGCGTTTGCTGTAGCAGAGTACATTTATAAATACAAAAAGGTAGCACAAAATTAAAATCCCATATCAACAATGTTTGGTGTAAATAATGGAAAATTAGCTTAGCAAAGGATAAACATTACAAGATAATTCAAATGAAGCATTCAGGATGCTAAGCATCATAAATTGAAATTATAGAACGGTGAAACATTAAAACTCCGTCGGAAAAAAATTCAACATAAATAACGTTCTTTTTTCAAATTATTATTAATTGAGTACTCGAATGTTCATTTTTAATCTCTGCACCTTCACCACTTATTTGCATTTTTTGGGTTCCGGGTCGCAGATTTACCGCATGTAAAAGAACCTCAAGCCTGAAAGAAGAGGTCTCTGAGTAAAATTTATCGGCCGTTTTACGCCCTGAATTGAATGGGATGCTATGACTTGAGATGTTAAACAGCGTCCGTAAATACAACAAATCAACGATATGTTTTTATGCGTAATTCAGACATACTTTCAAACAACTTTCCAAATAACAGTTGAAGATTTAATGCCTCAAATGCTACAAATACTTTCCAGGCTAAAATCTTCTCCTTGAAGCCTACAGTACTTTAAACTGATTTAGTTTGATTGAAATAAATTAAGAAAAGAAATACCCCTGTATAAACTGACAGGTACTGAGTACAATAGTTGTGATAGAACTTTTAAAAATGGTATTTAATCACAAAATAAAATTAGATTTAACAAGTGGGCGATTTACTATTTTTAGACCTTTCTTAATATTTATTAATACACAGAAATCATCAATTACGTTTATTCCAGTCATTCCGAAACGTTCCTTCTTTCAAAGAATAGTTCGTAAATTTCTCATAAGAATGAGCATGGAAAAAAGTTACCTATATTTGTGAATATTTTTACCAATATTATAGTGGTGATAGGTATTTTTAACGATTTTTAATTTTTTTAATTGATTTATTTAAGGACGCTCTTTAAAATCTCAGGTCGTCAGCGTTCCATTCTATGCAGGGCGTGAAACGGCCGACAAATTTTGCTCAGAGGCCTCTTCTTTTACGGTTGAGGTTCTTTTTCGTGCCTTAAATGTACGACACGGGATCCATGGCTTTACTTCTCTTCCGAAGGAAGCCATACTTGAGATTTTTACGCCCGGAAAAATCCATCGATCCTGGCCGGATTCGAACACGCGATCTTGGGTTTAGGAGGCAAGTATGGTTACCACTACACAACCAGGACCGATATTTTGGGGGGTAAAACTGCAAATTGAAATGTTGGTATATTTATTATTATTATTATTATTATTATTATTATTATTATTATTATTATTATTATGCATTTAAAGTTATACTAAATTTCTGTTTATAATTATATTTTCTCATACTGAAAGAAGTATAACATTCACTTGGGCATGAGCAATAACATCAGCTGTTATTGATTTTTTTCCTAGCCTGACATGGTTTCAGGTTTACCAACATGGTTACTGGTGCAAATAAATCTTAGAAAACAAATTTACATAATATAACTAATTGCATTATGGCATGATTTGTAAACTATGGTGAAAAATGTAAGAATTAACATTTTATAATATTTTTTTGTTTGTTTGTTAACGCCAGCCCACTGGCATGAATCTATTGTCTTAACCTATGGGTATCTAAACTCGAAGTACTTGGCACCTTAAAGGTACCAAGCATTCTTCTTCTCAAGGTACGAAAAATCTCCACCCAGATAGCTTGGCCTGACCGGGAAACATATGCAGCACACCCGGAGTGACAAATGCTACCACTAGACCAAGGAGATAGCCTGTGATACATTATAAAACATGCAATTTGCATCTGCATAAATAAAATAATATAACACTGAGCGTTACGAATACAGTTTCTTGTTTGAGTGTTTTGCATCAAAATAATTCGTTTTTATGGGTTGTCTAAGCATAACATTAAGAAGCTAGAGCTTTGCATCTGCGTTGCTAGAGTTACATTGTTTCTGCTAGATGCGCTGCGCTGTTAGATTGCGTAAAAATAAGGTTCCTTCTATTTATCGACTTCGTTAGCACGCTATAGCACCAAAATTATTTATGAAACGTCTCCATTGTTCGCAAAGACTAAATAAACAAATATACCCAGTCAACTGTTCATCGAACAATAGCGTAGTTCGTCGATGTTAATTTTAAGTTTCAACTATAGCTCGATTCTCTTGTAAACGTTACATATTGACATAGCAGTGTAAAAGATATTTACTAAATAATTCCAATTAGGATGGCAATTTCCACATTTTGTGAATATTCTGCACGTTAAAGATTTGCAAAACCAGAAAAAAAATCACAATTTCAGAAATATATTTATTTGTGAACACTTCCGTATCAACTTTTTACTATTTCCGCTGCAAAACACTTGAGATTAAACAATTTTAGCTCTAAACTTTAAGCGTTTACGATTTTCATGTAGCAACTTTAATTTATGATTTATTTTATGTATAGTTTTTGTGATTTCTCAAAACTATCAATAAAATATTTGAGAACGGAGGGACTTTTCAACCCACACTCTATTAATATTGGAGCTTTGTATGAAAAAAGGCTTTGGACCAAATGTATTACCCAATCTCGCCCAGATTAGTACTAGTGTACCTGGTCTTTGATCACAAAAACTGGTTAAAAAGTCATGTCATTAATATAAATAAAGCCTATGGTAATTTTATAGATGACAGTGTACTTGGCAGGTTGTAATAGATCATGGGCAGCAGTGAAGAAAATTCAAACAATGAGCCAGATTGCAAATATCGGAGAAAGATTCATAAGGGATTGATTGCATCAGAAAATATCCATAGTTCGGAATGACAGTAAAGGAACAAGAGAAAGAATTGGTTTTGCCTTAAGCTTGGAGCATACGTTTGTTAAGTGAAAACTGAAATTTCAGTACGATGTCTTTTGCAGGGATAAATAAGATCAATACCGGTCTAAAAGTAGAGACAAAACCTGAGTAGCGGTCAGAAATATTGAAAAAGGAGCGTCCTAAACGATGTAGCAACCTCAGGTTAACAATAAAAAAGGAGATGCAGAAGAAGCACTTTGTCTAACGCACAGGTAGTCCGAAGTCCGCGGTATTACATGCTATTAACAAGCTCAGTCTTAAAGAGGGTTACGCACGGTACCGAAGAACTGCATACTTGCAAGCAGGAAGAACACAAAGCAGATATTTGTGGTTCAGATAACAGGTCTCCGCGTATTTGTGCAGAAGAATCTCTTATCAATAAACATCCAGTGAATGCTTCTATAAGTAGTATTATTTATTTTAGGGAGCTTCCAAGTATGTTCAACACATTCCTTACCTTTTTACAGCATAAGAAATTCTGTTCATGTGAAACAAGCTACTTTAAATGCCCTTACGAAAGAGACTGGACTCTTTCAACAGCTTCTAAATATAAGTACCTCTTTCACAAATACGAGAAGCAGTAGAAAACAATCATTGACTCGGATACTACAGCAAAAGAAAATAGAATCATTCGTAGATAACCGGTGGTAGATGCTAATAATATAATAACAAAGTAGAAAATAATGGCTTAAAGTTCATGTTTCTATTGGAAAACGTCACTTCAATCGGAATAAAATTTACTATGCCCACACAAATAAATATTTAGTTACTTTTTCTATTTTAAAGCAAGTTCGTGTAACTAACAGTATAACAATAAACTGCTTTTTATTTCACTGGAGAATTTTATCACCGTTTACAAAGAATAAATTCTTCTGTTATCTGCGTTAACTGCAACGCGTGTTATTATTGTACCACTGTCTAGATCCCATCTACTCTAATTAAACAAGCCTATAGCCTAACACTTCCTCAAACAAATACCATCTGAGCGCACAGTCGAAATGACAACCTTACTTATTTCACATAAGCGCACTCTAATAGACAATATATAATCATCATATACTTCACCATTAAGATATATAAAGGTAAATTCCTCCTTCCAGTTGGTTAATATTTAAATATTTGTTTTGGTATCCAACAGCAGTTTGGCTCAGGCAGGAAAGTTTGGTACTAGTAATCGGCAGGTCTAGGTTCAAATCCTGCGGTCTAATAACACGATTGAGGTTTTCCTCCGTTCATTTTAAGAAAGGGAAGCCGTGTTTGAGATGTCATCCAGGCGGCCCTGACATAGGACTGACTATCCATTCGTGAAGCCTTTCAGTGTGCATATGTACTCTATGTCTCCAGAGCAAATGACTGCCCGACAAACGACTAACCCGGTGTTGATGTGCAAGTCCCAAGGGGTTGTCCTACATATGGACGAGGGTAAATACAACCAAAGAAGAAAGAAGACGTTTTGGTATCAGCAGTTATCCATTCCCTCTAAAGAGACCATCCTTCACTTCTCCTTTTCATTATTATATCATCAATCATTCAATTTATTTTATAACTAATACCAACGCGTTCTGTTCTGATATTTGGTGACTTGTTACATCTATTTTAAGGATCCAAACATCTGCTCCATGTAAAGAAATAGGAATCACAATAGTTTTCTAAAATTATTTTGTTTCTATTCTAACTTTAGTTGGAAATATCTATTAGTAGTTGTATTATTAAATTCATTTTGTAAATATTTCATCTATCATTAGATTGGCAGGAAATTTCCCAACAAGAAAGCTACAGAACGTAATTACTCCTTTAGTTTATTTTCAATAAGTTTACTGTTTTTAAAATAAGTACTCCAAAAGACCATAACTTTTATCTTCTAAGAGAATACTGTTAAATTATATAATCAACTTACAAGAATTAGGCCTACGGCCTGTTGCGACTACTGATGAACCAAAGGAATAATTCGAATTTAATTACACCTAGCACCTATAGATATCAGAAAAATGTCACCCCATTGCTTCAAATGCGTAACACACAAAGTGGACAATTGAGCAGCAGGACCTCTTTATTCACTATGGAGTTCTTTGACGTGCCGACTCTGGAGGAGTTGCGCATGAGATTTTTACGTCTGATCTCGGCCAGGTTTGAACCCGCGAACCTTGTGTCTAGAGAAAACGCATTGCCCCTGATTCACCGTTACCTCTTGTTAAATTATTATACAATTTTATAATTCTACCCAATTCGAATAATGCTCTTTGAATTTTCTGCATTTGTAACTTCTCTGCAAATAATAGAATAAACAATGTATTAAATTCATATTCAGTAAAACTACAATTAGATAACTATTTGTGACAAATGAACAATACTGATTGTTGTGTTATGAACAAGAATACACAACATTTGCTTGAAGACTAATATGCCACGTGCTGATAACAGCGCTTTTGAAAATGTTTAACCCGACTTTTTCAATGGCGGCATTTGTCCACTAAGATGATGCAGGATGAAAAAAAGTTTCCAGTTGTCGGGAAGAATAAGAATGTTGGGGTATATGAACCCCATTTCTTTGGATTACTCCATTTGTGCAGTGAGAATATTTGAGTTACGGGCGAGGAGGGTGCGGGTGAATACCAGAAGCTGGTCATCAAGGCCATGTTATGCATATGCAGGTAGCAACTTGTAATTAATTTGAGAAGGGTTGGGATAAATTGTGTTATTACTCCTTATATACTATTTTACTAATTTTATACAAGATACATATATAAAAACGAATTTTCGCAAAGATGATTATGTTTCAGGTAGAGAAATTGTGCGCATAATTTTTCAAAACGTTCCGAGAGACAGAATTTCTCAATGACAAGAAAGTGTTCCAAACTGCCGTGTTCTTTAGGAAGAAAAGTTACATGAGATACAAGAATTTCCTACGCAGATGCCGGCAATGTATTTCCGTCGAGGGACATCATTTCTAACACCTCTTATAATATAGATTAGTGCTTATTATTATCATCAGTTTAAATAAATATATTATGATTTTAACAAAAATATAAATATTAAAATAACATGCGCGGCGATTCTATCTGCCTTTTTCCGGTTGGGGCGCGGCGGCCGCCCATAACTCAAATAGCCTCACTGTACTATCAACATTGTTCAGTACTTTAAGGAATTCTGACAACATAAGCGTGTCGTATTTAATTAATTTGTGAGAAATAACTATACGGCTATATTAGTTTAAAGGATGAAATCCAAAGACCACGACACAATTTTTAAATTGAGAAAGTAATTGGTAACTTACTGTAATTGTATCCATACATAAAATTTGCATTACAGCAAACTTTTGAGAAGGTGAAATGTCTGTTGCATGTACTGTTTGCGAACAAGTTTCTCAATTTGCCGAGCATATAACTTCA
This sequence comes from Metallyticus violacea, assembly GCA_030762175.1. NCBI lineage: Eukaryota > Metazoa > Arthropoda > Insecta > Mantodea > Metallyticidae > Metallyticus > Metallyticus violacea. The sequence goes on from CM060834.1 coordinate 56,416,606, forward strand.
CTTCATTCAGGTTACATACCCATGCTAAAAGCCCATAAGGTCTGAGCCATAAACGTAGCTCATTTTGCAGCCCCAGCGCTTTATAGTCTGTGAAACTTTGTTAACTTAAAGTATATTAAAACCAAACGCTGCGGCAGGGTTCCTTCAGTCGGTCAGCCCCAACAAATAACCCGAGTAAAAAGTGTTTTTTTTTTTTTCCCCCGTAGTGGTTAGGTGCATATATGCATAATACCATTATTGTTATTATTTTTAATGTAATATTAAAAGACTGGTCTACACCAGTCTTAGTCATTTTGGTAGACTTCATCATTTGGATAGAAGGTAATCTTGGGCTCCTAAGCCATAAGCAAATAAAACCGTTTGGAGTTGGAAACTTGCTCATCTCCCTAAGAATCGCTTGGATGCCTCTGACTAAACTGTGCGGCATGCGGTATTCTGTAGTTCTGCAGGCGTTAGGCTTGTATGCCCTGCTCTCCATAGCAACCGCAAAATGGTTAAGGCTGCTTCTATTCGTTCTTAAGAATAATTCTTAGACTCTAAGCCTTTAAGCAAGATATAAAATACAAATCATGTGATAAAATGTTATAAGAATACAGAATTGAATGTGGAAATAAGTAAACAAAAATAATCTTAGGTTGTAGCAGATACAAAAAGAAATTTACAGACTGACTACGCAGCATTAAAAAAATATACCAATTTTCAGTATTTACGGTCTAATTTTTAAAATGAGAATAGAAATACTACAAATACAACAAATATAATAGGACTCTTTAGTATAATAAAATAATAAATATAAAGATAGATTTATCAGAGTTTTACAATACTCCCCATAATATAAACAAGGACAAAATTCCGCTTAACCAACACCTGAAACCGGTATTCAAAGGTAAACAATTAACTTCAGTCTCCACTACCCATACCCCCTACCATCAACAAATCACTTCACCTAAAACCATTATATAATAACGACACGTCATTCAGCGTAACATTGGCGGTTGTGATCACAGATGTCAGCGAAAGCTTTGATTTTGAAGCAAACTTAAGATCACGGCACAAAAAAAAAAAAAAAAAAAAAAAAAAAAGTGTTTTAAATTTTTATAAAAGAATAAAAATAATTATAAACGGCCGTCTCATAATAATACTATAATTTTCTGGAACAGGGAAATCAAATTTCGCAGTAAGGATCGGATAAAAATATCGACTGTTTTAAAATCCATAATATATAACTACTGAGAAAACCAGGTCCAGATATTCCGTAATAATATTTTCTTGGAAAATTGATAATTTTGTTTCACTAACTGTCCTTGTGTTTACCAGGTGAACCGATACTAAATTCAGAGGTTAGAATCACTAAAATGCAAAATAAATTGTATTTATGAAAACCATAGAGAAAATCAAGGGAAAGAAATGTACATAATATCTAATTTTGTCAATCCCTAAAATCCTTCAAGATGCAACCAAAATGGCACGCGTGTCATTAAAGTACACGAGAGTATAACTTGAAAAATGTACGGTGATTCAGGGGCAACGTGAATACCAAATACAACAGTTAAAAATATTTCCACTTGTAGAAAAAAATATGGAAGTTCACATGGGAATTAATGTTTGACTTCTGGAGAAGGAAAGGTCGTGCATTAAGATATCATATTAGAAATGAAAGTATCGGAGAAACTATAGGATGAGGGAACCATATGAGATCTAACGACAGAATGATTTCAATGATAGGCCATCTACAGAGAATGAAAACGGATGGCTACCGTCCATATCCTGGAAAGACCAATGAAACATACAAGAGCTGCTCAATAAAGAATGCTCAATTTTTTGACAGCACATATTTACACATCCTCATAGTTTTTATGATTTTTCTCAAAGTAATCTCCGTTGGATGCAATGCACCATCCCAGCGTTTCTGCCAGCATTCAAAGGCATGTTGGAAACCATTTTTAGACACGTCCTTCAGAGTCGACTCCACAACTTTCATCACTGCTTCTGAATATGAAAAATGCCTACCATAAAAGAAGTTCCATCTATGTGAAGAACAGCAAAGTCACATCTGGATTATGGGAAGGGAAAGAGACACTTAATATTATGCTCCTTAGGCTTTCAAGGCCGGTATTATAATTAAAACAGTTAAAATATTCCGGGCTGTTTTGCCATGATCCATAGTTTAATATGCTACCATAGCATTCGCCAACTGCTGCGGTTGGCATCATCAGTGGACGATGAACAACACCTGACTGCTAAAAGACGACAGTTTCGCCATACATGTAATATTGATCGGCCTTCTAAAACAAGGTAGAGAAACATCAATACTGTACCCTTTTAGCAGTCAGGTGTTGTTCATCGTCCACTGAGAATGCCAACCGCAGCAGTTGGTGAAAGCTGTGGTAAGTATATTAAACCATGGACCACGGTAAAACAGCCCAGAAGATTTTAACGGTTTTAATTACACTTCACATTAATTTTTGTAAGATATTCAGCAATAACAATTCTGATGTGGAGGATTGTGGTGCTGTGACCTTTCACGTGTGACATGGCCTTGCACAGAGTTTTCAGGACATCTCTTTAGTGTTGCCCAGTTACAGTTGTGTGTGCATGTAAACCATTTTACCAAATGCTAGCAAACCATTCCTTGAATATCGAAAAATGATATTACTATAACTTTCCCTGTAGAAGCAACCACCTTTATTTTTGTTTATTTTTTGTTAATTTGTTAATTTTCATATATAGCTTCGCTGTTTTACTTTTAGGATAGAAAAGATGTTAGCCAAGTTTCATCAATGGTGATAAGCTCCTCATCTTCCTGTAACATCGTCTTTAACTGCACGCAAAAACCTGCACGCGAAAGTTATTTTGTTCGGGAATAGGCTGTCTTGAAACCCACCTTACACAAACACGTATCAAATTCAGCTCTACAGCACAAAGTGTGGGTGAAATTTTCAGAATTTTTGACAGAGTTTTAGATGTTTTTTGACGACTATCTCTCCCGTTAGAGCCCAAAATGACGCGCCGGGCCACCTTTATTTGAAATTGATTGTCTCCCCTCCTTACACATTTTAAACCATCTTCGAGTGTGTCATAGGAAAGAAGACACTCTGTATAAGCCTCCTGTAACATTGCACAGAGCTCAGTTGAGGATTTGTCGACACGAAAGCAGACTTTCAGAGCAGCATATTGTTCGTTGCATATCACTTCCATTTTGCTTACGCGCAACTGAGCATACCTCAATCTGCACACCTCTCACAGGCGGGAATCAAACTAGTACCACTAACAAAATATTGTAAAGTTAAATTTTACCGGATAAATTATGCCTGTAAATAATTATGATTATTCATTAAACAGCCTTCAAACAATGAAGGCGGAGACAGACGACCTAATAAACTCGTTTCAATATTTGAAATATAAAACAGAAAAGTAATAGGTTAAAAATTAACAGCAAATATGTAGCAATAAAAATGTGTCATATCAGCTAAAGGAATTTTAAAGTGTGGCCACAAAGTTTATGAACATTAGCAGATATGCTGCAGACCTTTTTATACTTTTACATGCATGACTGAATGTGGTATTTTAAAGAAAGGCATAAGATAGTAAATTTAATTCATTTTGAGCGCTGTAGCTCAAGCAATTCTTGGATAATTACATTTATTAACTTCTGTGGGCATGTAAGCCTGTTTTTCAAGAAAAGGAAGTATATAATTAAAATATTATTTAAAATAGGAAACTGATTTTTGTGCAGCTGCTCTGAGATACAACAACTTACACACTGTGGCTATCATTGCTTTTACTCATGCTTCCTGAATTCTACCAAAAATTTTTCTCTGTCAAATACATCAACCTTTGGGTTGTACGCTCCTATACACCCGACGAGCAGCTCACACAGGTGGTATTTTTACGATGTTTGGAATATAATTGTTTACTTCTGATGTTTTTGTTCTAAATGAGTTTGCTTTCCCCGAATGTGGATAGCACGTGATATGTTGAAAAGCAGAGTAACCTACCGAGAAATAGGAACAGCATTACTGTGTTATTAACTGTGTGAAACCCACAGTGAAACGATACAAGCAAAGCTGCATAGTGGTTGAAGTTCTGCACAATGTGAAAACTGCGAAGTTCACTATGAATAGCGCTTTGTTCTGCTGGACCATGGATGGAGTTACGGCGCCTTCTGTCAAAGGATTCCTGGAGGATAGCTTCTTGTTTCGGAAGGACAGTTGCCTGTCGCAAGCCCCATCAATCAATGCAGTGGTTTGCTAACGTTGTTGAGGTTTGGCATTGTCCAGCATGAAGTCAAGGCCTGTGTACAATTTAGAATATTTGGAAAACCATATGACAGAAACTGGCCGAAATAGTCTCCAAAGCTGCAATTCATAATCAAAGGCACATGCCTGAAAGTAGCTGAAACTGCGGCAAAGCGTGTGAAAGGGTGCAATTCCATGGGAAAATATAAACTTAAAACAACTATGAATTAATACATATGCAAACCACAGCCTTCCATTTTGTCAAGCAGCAATGTGCAATAGTTAAGTGCATAAAAAAGAGAAAAAGAAGAAAATTATATGAAGAGTAAAGTGTAGTCTAAATACCTAATATAACTTATACAATATTAAAAATAAACACATAATCTATCACTTCCCTTTAAAGAGTAGTCTAAATACCAAATATAACTTATACAATATTAAAAATAAACACATAATCTATCACTTCCCTTTAAAGTGTAGTCTAAATACCAAATATAATTTATAGAATATTAAAAATAAACACATAATCTATCACTTCCCTTTAAAGTGTAGTCTAAATACCTAATATAACTTATACAATATTAAAAATAAACACATAATCTATCACTTCCCTTTAAAGTGTAGTCTAAATACCAAATATAATTTATAGAATATTAAAAATAAACACATAATCTATCACTTCCCTTTAAAGTGTAGTCTAAATACCAAATATAATTTATAGAATATTAAAAATAAACACATAATCTATCACTTCCCTTTAAAGTGTAGTCTAAATACCTAATATAACTTATACAATATTAAAAATAAACACATAATCTATCACTTCCCTTTAAAGTGTAGTCTAAATACCAAGTATAATTTATAGAATATTAAAAATAAACACATAATCTATCACTTCCCTTTAAAGTGTAGTCTAAATACCTAATATAACTTATACAATATTAAAAATAAACACATAATCTATCACTTCCCTTTAAAGTGTAGTCTAAATACCAAATATAACTTATACAATATTAAAAATAAACACATAATCTATCACTTCCCTTTAAGGCAAAAACTTATTTCCATAGTGAACACTTCTTTAGTTGCTTTATTTACGTGTGCTCTTTAACATCTCAGTTCATCAGGGTTATCAGTCAATGCAGAGCGTGAATCGGTTGATAATTTTTTTTCAGAGGCCTGTTTTTCAGGCTTGAGGTTCTTTTACACGACTTAAATCTGCAACAAAGGACCGACGGCTTTACTTCCCTTCCAAAAGAAGTCATACTTATGATTTTTACCCCCGAAAAAATCCATCGACCCTAACCGCGATTTTGGACTCCCTTGGTGATTTAGTCGTAGAGATGACGCAAACTTCCGCGGCTGGTTTTTTTAATGAAAGAACTTTAAAAAACGCGTAACATCATCAAAAGTTAAAATTACACCAATGAAGCAACAATAATCGGGAAAAGAGCAGAATACCGTACACAGCTAACGTAAGCAACAATGAAAAACTGTAATACTCAAGAACAAAATAGTGTTCCAAGCTGCTAGGTATTTGAAACCTTTTAGTAGTGCCAATAATAAGTTTTAAAATAAGTCTTTAAAGACAAACACATCCATAATCGGCTATAAGACAAATTTCTACTTGTTAGCTTAGCAATTTCAACTGTAAATATGTAAATTTACAGAGCGCGAAAAACACTTTAGAAAGAGGGCTGGACACTAAATATTCAGACACTTCGATATAGATCAACACTATAAATACGCTGCGACGTAACATGTGTTCATAACAGTCAAGTGGCAGAAGCGAGCAACAGTCATAAGCAATCTGCACTACAAGTTACGCATTGTCACTCAATTTACAGGTCTTGATCAACGTCGTTTAGAGAGCTACAGAAGACAATTTTTAAAAACGATTACTGTAACTAAATTTCAATTAATTAAATTGTTTATCAGTATGGACTGTACTACTGGTGTTTGAAAGGAATGATATGGCGCATCGTTTCACGCATGAAGGGCTGGCTGACGTTCACCAAGCATATGGCACAACATACAGTAATGCTTTGATGGCTCATTTTGAATATTTATCAATTACAGCATGTGATCCACAGAAGTAGTGTTCTGTATTTTACAGAATAAATTAAGGTAAGCTATTTGCTTTCATCATACATAAACCTGTTGCAAATGATCGTCTTTCTGTTAACAAAGTTTTAATGCCTATAATAGGACACCCTCCTATTGATGGCCGAACAACATTTAAATTACAATTTTCCCTCGAAGGAAAAACCTCCAAGGCGTGGCCGAAGGACACTTTCCAAAGCGGGAAAAGATTAAATTCAAAGTATAGTTTAATTTATTCAACAAGTCAGAAATACAATAATACAAATGCAAAAACAAAATTCGTCTTAGAAAAAATGACGATCGTGTAACGGCGAAAGCAGCAATATAACAATTAAACACCAATATTTCAAATATTATCACATACAATATACATAATTATTTCCTTAAGCTTTCCCAGAAGTCAACCACTTTATAAAAACCTCACGTTTGAACTATACTAGTGCTGCCCTTAAATTACAATACTTTCAAGAACCAGGCTTAACCATAAGCAAAATACAAAGAAACTTAAAGTCAGGTTAACAAGGCGAGTAAAGAAATACTAACAAAGTTTATAATAACTGCGTCACTAGGTCGGCTAGCAGAAAAGACTTCGAACTTAACAATTTAGAACAAGAGCCAAGACACGTCTATTCACCCCCAAAACACACTTTAGTAGACATATTTTTACTTTTTCCAACCAATGGGAATGGAAGGCCAGTGAAAATAGTTTTCTGACGGGGAGAAGTATAGAGGGAATGAGAAGGTATTAGGCACAGCATAAGCGCGCGCAAAAATGGCACGATCTCAAGTTCTGGAGTTAAAGCTTACAGCACGACAACCAGAAAATGCGTTCCTGTTCTTGAAATACCTACCCTTCCTTTCTATTCGTAAATGTTTTAAGCTTTTGTAGACTAATTTCAATTAGAATTAAAAACGCGTTCGCTATATTAAGAACACGGATATAGAAACTAGAGCAATACAGCAACCAATTCTATGTTGCCCATTATTTTAAAGCATTTGGTAATATTGGAATTTAGCCTCAAATGATAATAAAATTTCTCTTATAGGCAACCACATTTGTCACATTAGCAACACTTGGATAGCCATAATAACCTAGAGAAAAAGAACTTGCAAGCACAAACCTCCATAATAATTAATAAAGCACAGTTATGTAACAATGCAAAATAAAGAAGATTTAATTCTATTTACAGTTATTTACATTTAAGGCACCTGATGCATTTCTGCAGCACATCCGAAGCGTTCCAGCTAATTTTAATATCCAAAGAAGTCAATGATTTTAATTCACAAATGACTGTAGAAGTATTTATAGCCCATCTAATAAATTCTTAAGCGATTCAGGTAGTCCGCTGCGACTTCTTTCACGCATGATTCTATTTAGTAACCAGGTATGCCCATTTGGCCTATTCAAGTATCTATAAAGTCTCTTTTGTTTACATAGTAACACCACTATACCTTAAAGTAAAAATCAGGTGAAAACTACTAACTGCTGACAAATGAGTTTCAAAACATAGAGAACCAGAACTAAGTGTAACGCTATGACTAGGAAACACGAAGGACGGTAAAGGACGGTACGGGAAGGCAAGTGATCATATGCCCTAAAAAGAAAACAGAAAAGTATTCAGAGATGGTGGAAGAAAAACAGAACTGCTACGACAATTCGAGGGTATTAGGTACAAAGAGAATTTGATGCCTTTAGCATTTGTTTAGAGTATCTTGAATTCGAGAAATCCCTAAGCTGCATGAGCACTTTTCAGGAGCTCTCTAGACAACATGCCTGTTTATACCAAAAGAAAATAACAGCAAGAGGAAAAAATACATTTTACTTAGAATGAAAAGTGAATAAGATGCCTCAACATAATCCAGAGAGTACAGTTCTTGTGCGATAAAATAACATAAGGTATGAACAAAAGATGAGTGATTGGAGACTATGGCTGCAATCCTCGCGTCAGATATAATGGGTTTGTCATACGTCCGAGTGTTGTGCTATGCAGTATTATGCCCCGCAGCATATGTAATACGTATACCGGGAGAAGTTTAAAATTGCACCGCAAATATTTCTGAATGGAAAGTGCTACTAATGTGCTGTTTCACAAATCGAAGTTCAGGCGGGGCTCATAATTGCAGCCAATACACAGATGTTAATAATTATAAGAATCTGTTTTTATCGAAAAAAAAAAAAAAAGAGTTAAAACTTTTCACACGAAACAATGCCTATTGACACCAAGAAAATAAAACGAGAGCAAATTAGATTGCCAATGGTGATTTTACACGATTCTATTGCAAATAGTTTACGAGCTATCGTATTGTGAACATTTTAAATGTCTGCTCCATTTAACTGCATTACTAGGCCACGATGTTGGTTTGTTTACATTTTGTTTCTTTACACTGCTTGCATTGAGACTTGCCAGGATTTTATGATAGTTCTTGAAGTAGACCTGCTTGGGAAGACGGTATTTACTAACGCTTAAAAAATCGACAGGCTCATGGTGTATGAAGAATGTAAGAAGATATCCCAATAGACGTACTCCGCTTGTCTTCATTCATTTGTTTCAAAATTGTTGGATTAGACGAAGGGGACCCATACTTTGGCCTACTCGTTCATGAGCTGACCGCTTTAGACAAACCTCTGTAGGAAAAGCTAAAAGAAACTGTCTATAAATCGACTGCACCAGGAGATAAGAAACGACTTACCGCTGTTCTAAAACCTCTGCTGAAATGCTACAACATATGCAGTAATCTTTACATGACAGACTGGAAGTTTGTTCTGCAGCTGATGGTCATCATTTTGAACATAACCTGTTAAGGCAAGTATTCTCTTCATTTTCATAGAATCTGTCTATTCACTTTTGCATTTCTTAATGAGACACATGGTATACAGTAAAAATACATAAGTACAGGATTTAACATGTATATTGTTGCAAATTGAAAAAAGGGAAGACACATAAATAAGAAAAGTAAACATTCGAACATCGTAGCCTAGTCACTAAGCAGTTAAAGACAACTGTAGGTATTTAAAATTTACAATATGTCTTAAATTATTTGCATTAGAACTTTACAAAAGACACCATTGGCATTCTAATTTTTCTTAGTTGTATTTTCTTCCTACTCCCTCCCACTTCTAATGCTTCTGTCCATCTCCCTCACCAGACGCTTACAGTTCACTACCTATGCTGGCCGCAGAGCCAGAAAAATCTGTTTTTCAATTTCGTTAAAACCAAAGATCACGTTAAAATAGGCCGGTAATTATAAATTTTAATGCTACCAACGCTGACCGTGAAGGCCTACAGAGCGTTGAAACAAGAATATTTCTTAAGTTTGCGCAGTTTAATACCTTACTATTTAAAACCTTTATTTTATCATCTGCTCACCATAAATCTTGCTCTCTCGCGTTTTCGAACGAAAACTTTTTCTTCCGATAAGTTAAAATTCGGTAGTCTTTGTAGCAACACTAATATGTCAGCGGAAATAGCCTAATGTGGTACTAAATGAAGCCACGGTACATTTGTCTCACTTTCTATGAGAAATATTCTCAAAATGTTAAATTCGACACTTTTTGTACAAGGCAACTAAGACCTTTGTGCAAGGCCTTTCTTTAAGCAATTTAAAAGTTGCGACGGCCACTTTAACTATTAGGATGAGAGATGCACAAGAAGTACAGTAAAGTTCACAAATAAAAAAAAAGAAAAACGTATAAGCCTACCAGGTGCTAATACCAATGTAAAACATGCAATAAAAATCCTTGCTGCATATAAGCTACGTTATGAGACGCACAACGAAAGTATAACGTAAAAAGCCATTGAGCATATTTTAATTAAATACCAGTACACTTTATTTCAAAATTAAATTTGCACTAGAGGGAGAGAGATGGAGAGACAATGGTATGGAGCTGCAAGGCTTCAGTTTCAGGTTTCCCTGTAGACAAGGGAGTGTTAATATTTGCTTACAGGGATGAAGCGTTGTCGTCTGTAATTGAAGACGCTCCAGATGATGGAATAGTGATTAATTAAAATTTCAATGAACCAAAACCCCATCTACTGCTCCTGGAGGACAAAAGAGTAACAGGAAAATTATGTGAGTGCGTGGTGCGCAGTCATTTGATGCTGTAGAACAGTGCTGCCTCAACAGTAAATCCATTTGAAATGTGAGGATAATAAAGAACAATTTCCTAGTATGTTTTAGGCGCGTTTGGACCTTAAAAACTGCTCGTGTTTTAAATCCAGCAATTTGGAGCTCTGATTGCTTGTTTTATGGTGTAATTCTGCGCCGTGTTTTTCCAAAACATACAACAGTTCGTATTTTGTTTTGACATGTACAACAAGGGTATGATAGTCATTCTACACCGTACACTTAAAAAAAAAACAAAAAAAAAAAAAACAACTTCATCCTGCATTTTAGTGATTCAGGCATACAAACTAATTATATACGTTTACACGTTTTCCACATTAAATGAACGGCAACTAACCTAAAACAAAATGTCAATACAGTGCTTTCATTTCAAAACTTGTCAGTCTAAACAAGTAAAAAAGAAAACCTTAAAAAAAATTTAATTTAATTTAGACAAAAAGCGCAACCATTTACATTTTGACGGGGAAGTTTAAAATCATTGTTGATTACGTATTAAGATTTACTCCTTCACACGTAGTCACTACAATCTGAAACTTTAAATGACACGGTTCATTACCAAGGTGTTCTCTCTTTATACTTCTGACTTCCAGACATAATCATGATGACAGATGACAACACTGAGCTTTTTGTCTCAGCAGTTGCTGCTCTGTCTTAAAATTCACTATCGCAAATCTGACTGTTTTAAAGCGATGTTATTCGTACCATTTAGTAAGCGCCTCAATTTAATTTTGGCGATGGTAATTATATCATAACCATGCTATGAATACTAAAGAATACTACTCTTTAGCGGTATTTATTAGGGGGGTAATTAAATAAGCGGAGGAAAAGATTTTGGAAGGATTAGATTAAGTGTTTAGATTAAGGATTGGATTAACGATTAATGATTGAGATCTCAGGGGTAAAAGTTTTCTCTCCCTCACCGATGATAGAGACCGCTGGCTTATATTTTCGCCACGGCTATTGAGACCCTGCTACTGGATATTTTTATGGTTCTGTGACCATAGGGGAAGGAGCCTTGAAGATTAATAAGATTCTCGTTATAGGAGATGAAACATCATTTATTGTTCATTGTCTACTCCATCTAAAAATATGCTGCCGCTATTTCCTGGAGAATATGTGCCACTTTCGCACTAACTATGGTGATCACTATGATGTTAATGCACTTCAATAACTCTAATACTCTGATCCTTAACTCCACTAAAATCAAATAATAATAACAATAACACGCAACTGCCCACTCCTCACTGATTAATTTTCCATAACGATACTCTTCGACTGAACTGAATTAAATTGATAATTAAATTCTCTTGACACAGACATAACTTGAACTAAACTGAGAATTTACCAGAGAAGACTTCCAACCAACTGAATTGCGCTTCCAACTGACCTCTCTCAACTCAATACTTTATATCACTCACTGCGCTTCCAACTAAACTAGGACTGCCTCGAACTGAGAGAATCTGCATCGACTGCCCCTGGGCCGCAAAATAGCAAGACTTTATAAATATGCAGACTACTCTCATCCTTGAAATAAGGAAGATAAAATTACTTACTAATTAAATATGGGGGTGGCAGCTTATAAACACTGCCTCACTCTACCAGCATCTTTGCCATTTCACGTAATACTTCATATATTTATGGTTTCTTTGTTTTGTTATTTTTGTTCTTCCAGTACAAAATTAGATATTTTTATATACTACTTATATGATTTTTATTATTTATTTTTTCTTTCAGAACATTTTTAATTATCTCATAATGTTCAGTGTTGTCTTGATTATATTTCTTATTAATTTGTAATGAATGATCCATTTTATTCGAACTTCATCGCGAGTCAGTTTGCTACTTATGACGTGACAATCGTCTCTCTCTCTCTCTCTCTCTCTCTCTCTCTCTCTCTACGAGACGCACCCCCGCTCTCCACAGTGCAAACCACCATTAGATCAACTGAAAATTATACAAACTCGCTCCTAAAGTGACGTCATTATCCCAAACGACTACCAGTAAAGTCCAAATAAATTTCACAACACCAATATGTGTCTCTTTATTTCTAGTTTTTCCTAAATGTGTGTGTGTATACACACACCAATAAGATAAGATAAAACATAAAGATATCCTATTGTGTTTATTAAAGGACAAAGGTAGGAGGAACTCGTTTTTTCTTAAAGTGCTTAGTTATTCCTAGCTAGTTGTTCGTATGCTGTTTAAGATGCTCTAACCCATTTATTCCTTGGCTACGCCATTTCTCACCGCATTATTATTCACTGTACAAGTTACTTATCGAGACATTTCCATTTTTCTCTTCCTTGATTACTCTTGACCAAATTGGATCTGCGCGTTCCTTGAAGAGGTCTGCCAATCTTCTACTGAGTCTATCTTGTGTCATTTTTCCTATCTCCCGGAGATATTGTACGAGAGTAGTTCACAAGTTTCCGGCCTCGCCGATAAGGATTATCGCCTTCACAAAACCCTTATCTTATGTCATAACTTATCTGTTAAGTAAATAATTGCAGCTGTAACTTCCCCTCCGCTACGTTCACTTGTTCAGACATAGTTGCATAAAGAAGGCTATATGTAGAAGATGTGACATGTTCAAAATGCAGTTTCGAGCTGTTATTAAGTTCTTCACAAAAGGACTTACTCCAAATGAAATTAAACAGCAATTAGACGGTGTACATGGGGAAGAATCCATTCTACCCTAAAAGAATGGGCCAAACTTTTTCGAATGGGTCGAGAAAGCATTGAAGACGAAAATCATGCAGGTCGCCCTTGGAGGTGCTCACTCCTGAAAACATCGCTCTTGTGGAAGGAGAAATTATGAAAGACTGGTGGCTCAAAGTTACAGAAATAGCAACAAGGTTGGGCCTTTCTAAAACAACAGTCCTTGGAATTATTCATGAACATTTAAGCACGAATAAGGTTAGTGCCTAAAGTTCAAAAGCAGCAACGAGTGATCTGTTGTCAGACATTTTTGGAACTCTGCCGTGGTAACCAGAGAGAAGTTCTGCAAACCATTGTTACAGGAGATGAAACTAGGTCCCTTACTATGACCCCTTGCCCAAAAGAGAATCAATGGAGTGGCGGAAACCTGGCGAAGCACCGCCTCTAAAGGCCAAGGTCACTCAGTCAGAAGGTCATGGGCACAATCTTTTGGGACTGTGAAGGAATACTCTTCATTGAATTCAAGTAAATGGGGAGTACTATGCTGGCCTACTGCACGAACTACGTGTTTCCATCAAAGAGAAAAGGCGAGGAAAGCTGAGTGGTGGTGTGCACTTTCTTCACGACAACGCGCCTGTGCACATAGCTTTTATTGCAAAGGAAGCTGTGAAGAAATGTGGCTTCAAGCAGATCGACCATCCGCTCTACAGCCCAGATCTAGCTCCCAGTGCCTATTTGTTGTTCTCAAAACTCAAGAAGGGCCTTCGAGGAAGGAAATTTAAGTGTGACGAAGAAGTGATGGGTGCTGCTTGTACCCATTTTGCAGACAAGAAATCTGACTATTTGGCGGGGGGGGGGGGTGAAATGTTAATTGAAAGATGTGAGAAGCGTGTTGCAATGTTTCACTTTTCAATATAGTTATGTTGAAAGTGAAATATAGTTTTTGTCTTTAACTTACCTGAAAATGGTTAGGCCGGAAACTTATGCCGCCTCATTTCTATTTGATTCCGTTAGCTAGTTGTGCGATGTTTGTTGTCTCAGATAACTGGATTAAAACTGCTGTGGGTATTTTGTCCTTTTAAATTATTCCTAGAATCTTGAGCTACATTTTTCTTCGGCATATTTGAATTTTATTCTTTTGTTTTTCTGTTAGTGACCATACTTGGCACCGTATAGTAGTAATACAGGTTTCGAGCGCCTGGAATCTGATTTTCTCAACTAGTGTTTGATCTAAATATACCTATATATGTTATATACTAATATCGTTGAATTTAAGAGAAAAGTTTGTATGCTTACTCTACCAAAAATATTAGCAGTTATTATTGTTACTATTAATATTCTTGGCTTTTAAATAGCTTCCCTTCTGGATTTCATGCGTTTACGTTATATTTCGTCCCAGATTGTCTGGTTAATGATGCTTCTTAAACCATCGCCCAAAGAAGATTCTAAGGTGCCTTCGTACTCTAGTGTTTAATTTTATCCATCCACATAAGCAGGCATCTGAATAAAATACACAAAAACCATTACATAAGACTATGGGACAATCAGCGATGTTTATACCATAAGAGATTCAATAATATTTTGATGAACGTATGTATGTATTGGTATTATAAGAGCACTTAAAAGAATTTCTCATAAAACTGGGTTTTTCCCAATGCCTTAAAACTAGCTGTTATAATTACGGAATCGCAAGGGCACTTTGATACTTTCATGCATGAAAAGAGAAAAATACACAGAGCGCGCACCTGTTTCTTAAGCTTAAAGTGAAATGACTGGGTATGAGAGTAAAACTCTTCCAGTTATAAGATGGATATTTGTAGCTCCTTCAATTTAACCAATCCTTCACCATCTGGTAATCTTTGGTACGAACAGAACCAAAATGATGCTCTTACTTGATGAGCTATAACTTAAAACGTAAAGGAATATGAATTACTAAACATCCACATTTGCCAGAGAAGTTTTGAGAAGAAATGAACCCCCGATGCATACGTGTTATTCCGAAAGTACATCACTGTGAAACGAATTATGTGTAAAAACTTGGCGCTCAAGGGCTCAGGGGGGAATTTAAGCCCAAACTGACTCTTGCACAAGTCGCTAGTTTTAACGAGCTAAGGTGAAGTTAGGTTACCTACCTAATTAGTTAGCATGTCCCAGTTTCACGAGTTTCTTACTCACTCGTTAGCAACATTGTATCCCTGTCCTGTAAAACGCACCTGGTTAGGCGGGTAATATTTTTAATTACTTCATTAATTTGGACGTAACATTGTAGTTGTGACCTCATTAACAGAAACTACGTCTGGTTTGTTTAGGTGTCACTCCCCTTGCGTATTGTGCACGTTTTACAGCCGTACTACATGTCCGCTATAAAACATGACAAGAAATAGAATCATTGCTGAAAGTAGAATACCGAGTACAGAATGGATTGTACATGGCTTAGTTAGAATTTATCATTGTTTACAGACACGTCTCACAGTCTACACCTTTTCAGTTTTCTCGATAGACGATTGCTTCTTGTAATTATTTGTTATTCAAAAAAGCTTCTTTCTCTTCTCACCATTTCATTAAGGAACATGAAGTGAATTTTCAAAGCTTCCCGTTTAGTATGATTTTTTTTTTAAAACTTTTACTGTGATTGTATTGTTGTTAAGTTAATATGTATACCAACTTTCATTCAAATTGGATATATACTTTCCAAGATAATTATTTCATAAATTTTATTACCTAAATTTGTCCCAATATCAAAATGTCAAACGCGGCTCATGAGTTGGGAAAATTGGTTGACAATTTTTGCAATCGGAGCTTTGAATAAAATACAAAAATAGTATATAGTATATTTTAAATAAATTTGAGGAGTGAACTGTGACAATTTTTAAAATCCATTAGAAAATTTAATCTTTAAAATTAATAGTTTTTCAAAGAAAAAATATTTTTTTCAAGTTATTATTAGTGTTACACGTATTTTGTCCTATAAAATATTATAATGGATACTTCTGCACATTCTGCGAAATTTTAATAGAACTTAAACAAACTTTGAAACTCGTGGACATTTTGAATGTGTAAAAATTAAATGTTGAGGAAAATGGTGTTTTATATAAAAGTATGTTGGGAAATAGTGAATAGTGCGCGTTATATCAGAACCCTCCTTATTTACAGTTAAGTGCCTCTGTACTTCATTCTGTGTCCTTCTGTGCTACCTGCAGGTTCTTTCCTGCTTGAGGCAGCTAACCTCCTGCTCTCGTAGAGTCGAGTCGTATCCCGCGGTCTTTGAAGCAGCTGCCGAACATTCTTTACCTCTTACCATAGATCTCAGCTCCGAAGCTGAACAGCCTATATTAAAAGCAGGAACACCAGCCGGTTCTTGGGGAGGGGTTCTTTGGGACTGCTTTTTCCAAATGAGTGAGTGAACACTTTCATTTGTGTTTTTTTCGCCACGATTACAGTGCGGAGTCTCACCAAGAGCTGTGCTCCTATTGGAAGTACCAAGAGTCTGTCCCTATGAGGCACTTCTCATGTTCTGCCTTCTGTCTGTTGATCTGTAATTGTAGAGTGTAACATATGTGACATGTCTCATGGCAGATGCTTCTGGATGGCGAGTCAGTAGTAGCTGGTAAGTCTTTTTATAGTTTATAACTTCAGCTTACCATGGTTACGACCACCCAATCCAGAGTCAGTAGTGCCTTTCTTTAGCTTAAAGAGAGCTGTGGTCATCCTCTTTGCTACATAATTCATATATTTTACCTTCATCATTTCCACATCAGCACCATATACCGTCACTTCCTTGGCGAGTTCTTGTATTTACAGTACAGTTGTGTATCTCATTTAAATTTTTTGTACTGAGGGGGTGTGGCAGGCGCATTAAAAACACGCGAGGCTCTTTAAGTGGCAGTAGAGCCGGAAGGGAGCGGAGGATATGTAAACGTTGACTGTCTATGGACGCCCAATGGTTCAAAGAACCATTTGCAGAAAAAGTGTTTTTTTATACCTATTTTGGCCAAAAAAACTCACTTCCAGTGTCCCTTAACTTCTTTTCCAAGCAATGCTTTGCAGTCTGATTTATGAAGTTTACTTTTACTTACGATTTGCACTTCTTTTGAGATATTTTATCTTTCATTTAATCTTTTTCCTTCATTATTTGCCATAAAATGGGAATTTCCCTTTATCGACCTTTTTTTTTTTAACTGTCCTAAACCACTAATACATTAACAAATTATTTGCAGCCTCCCTGTTTCGCCAAGCGTGACATTTTCTTTCTATGTGTGTTTCAAACCTGCTTTGCATAACACACACACCAGGAATAAAAATACCCAAACCATAAACATGGCTAAAAATTTATACAACTTTAAACACTTTCATTGTATTAGAACATAATGCCGTTGCTAATCCATTATAAGGAAAAGAAAGCAAAGGGCGAAGCGATGCCCATTGGGAGATTTTGCTTAGCTGACAGGAGACCACGCAAAGGGGCACCCAATCACGCCACGCTCAAAATATAAAACGAGTGCGTGCGCAAAGGTTAATTGATTACCAAAAGAGAAAACACGCGAGCATCGTCTTAATCATGAAGGCTGCATTGTTTTATACGTGTCTTCCCAGATTTAAGGTTCGTACCAGTTTCCCAACACAAATTGTACTACTGTAATTTAAGCCGACGACCAGTTCATCATAAAGAGAGCTATAAAAGAGGTATAAATAAGTTGATGGCAGAAAAGCCTAGTTGGAGGAAAGTAGTGGTAAGGGAATTCACAGAATAGGCCGGTTTACTCTGTGTAAATATAACATATTACATATCACTGTGGAGTATTCATGATCATAAATCAAGAGAAAAGAAATATCTCTTATATTTACTGATGCACTTGCAGTTCACTCACAAAACGTTATACCTTTTAAGTGGTTAAAACGATCACTAGGTGGCGCTTTTAAGGTATGTCATTATTTTCTGAACAACTGACATTTTTTATTGTAAAAAAATAGTTGCAGTTAGGAATTTAAGGAGTAGTTTGTTTGCGATGAGCGTTTAAACAAATCAATTTTGCGAAAAATGGAAATTTCAAGTGAAGGCTTTCGTTGGATGATTTTTTTAAAAGATTTTAATAAAGGCCTACTCCAGTTCTTCGCGGGGCACATATTTAGAGACCGGAGAAAGAATATCGCCGAGTAAAGATTATCATAGCCATAAGAACATATTACATTAAGTGATAATTTCTATTACAATCTTGGTTATATCATTTTGCATTGCTATTACAGCAATGCATAGAATCGTTCGTTCAACTTTGGGTAATGGAACCCAATCGAAAAGACTGTTTACAATTGGTTTGTCATTCCAAAAAATACTTGCATAATTTGACCGAAGCTTAACACACACACACACAAAAACAACAACAACCGCTCATGCTAATTGGCGCAACGAAATGCTTAAAAAAAATTCTACCGAGGAACTGCAAAATCCGTTAACTAAGCAACAGTCCACTGTTTGGGTGTTCCAACATGTACTGAATCTACAAAAGTTGTTCGTTCAAGAAGCACGCCAAAAAATTGATCGTTCGTTTCTTCGGGTGCACTCGACATGATGCAACTATTCCTTTAGAGGACCGAAGAACAGTTAATGCTGAATGGTATACAGCAATTTGCTTGCCAGAAGTCATCGACGAAATAAAAAAAATGCAACAGAAAACATATAACATCATTCTTCAGCAAAGGGAGCTGTGAAGAAATGGCTTCTAGGAGATCGAATATCCACTCTACAGCCCAGACCTAGCTCTCTATGCCTATTTCTTGTTCTCAAAACTCTCAAGATGGACCTTCGAGGAAGGTAATTTAAGTATGACAAAGAAGTTATGGGTGCTGTTTATGCCCATTTTGCAAACAAAACTTCTATTTTAGGGAGGAGGTTGAAATATTAATTCAAAGATGTGAGAAGTGCATTGCAATAAAGGGTTTTCTTTTTATTGATTTATTCATGGACGCTCTTTAACATCTGAGGTCATCAGCGTCCCATTCAACTCAGGGCGTGAAACGGCCGACAAATTTTGCTCAGAGGCTTCTCTTTCAGGCTTGAGGTTCTTTTTCTTGCCGCAAATTTACGACACGGAACCCACGGCTTTACTTCGCTTCCGAAGGAAGCCATACTTAGGATTTTTACGCCCGAAAAAATCCATCGGTTCTGGCCGGGTTCGAACCCGCGTTTTGGGTTTAGGAGGTAAGTATGGTAACCACTACACCACCAGGACCGACAATAAAGGGTAACTATATTGAAAAGTTAAATATAGTTTTTATCTTTATTATACTTAGAAAATGGTTATACCGGAAACTTATGGATCTACCTTCGTAGAAAGAAAAATTTTGGCTCTTCAGAAAGACTGATGAAAGAGACTGGTAGCAACTGGTATGTAACTAGTGAACTATACAATATTTTATAACAAATATTTAATATTTTATGAATATGCACAGAGTTACCGCATAACTTTGGTCATATTTTATATTACTTTGAAAATAAAGAACATATAACTCTTAAGATAGTCCATCAGTACCAGATTTATCAAACTACACCACAGGAATGTTATTCTCGAGAGTTTATTATTCAAGTAATCGATAAGATTGCCCATTTCAAGGAATTATCAACAAAAATGCCTAGCATCTTGTAGCTCTGGCTTTCTTCTTTACTTTTCACAGCAAAAATAATCCTTTTTGTTTCTTCCTCATTTGAAAAAAATCACTTATATTAAACCAGACTTTTGTAATGCATAGAATATGATTATTTTCTGCTTTAAGTTCAGAATGAATATGTTTCTTAATAATAAAAAAAAAAAAAAGATTGCACCATCCGTATAAGCTTTAGAGTACATTTCATATTAATTATTGATCATAATTCAAAATAAAATCGGGTCAAGTACGGATCTTTGGGGTACTCTATGCTTAATTATAACAATATTAGAATAAATACATGAATTAAATATTCCCGAAGGCATTATGAGTGTCGTTTATTTCTACACTGTGACATCTACAGTTAGTGGCCAGCTGGAAAAGAATACGAGGCGCCTGTCGTATCTGATCATAAAGTTTAGACATAACTAAATCTCTTTGCAGAGATACGTGCTTAATAATGTACGAAGGAAAGGATGGGATTTCCAGATCAATCTATTGTTTTGCTGTGAGTATGTGACCCTACCCGGTCCTAAAGTTTTACATATGTCTGTCAGACCAAGGTGTACCTTTGATGAGATCGGTCTTTGCATATATGGTTTTTACAACAGCTTGATATTTGGCAGTACTATTTTCAGTCGTGATAAGAGGTCAATGACTAAACACAATTTTAATTTTGCTCTTCATTTTTACATTACTACAGACACAGCTCCTCCAGATGAATTCAAGTTATTTTGCTTGCAGATGCACAGATTTGCATTATTATTTAAGAATTCCTTGAACCAGACATTCACTTTTATGGGCACAATGTGACGGTAGAAACATTAAGAAGAGTAAGCTCACAAGGGCTTGGAGAAAAGTAGGCGAGGTAGCGATTAGAGCAACAGAGCCACCTCGCTTCGGCTGCCTTTAGACAAGTTTATGGGATGGAATACGAAATGACCTTGTGCGGCACAAGCTGCTGATCCGCTTAGCGGGATCTTCTCGGTAACCTGGCAGAGGTTCCTCAGCGACACGTAACCCAAACCGAAAATAAAATCCTAGCTTCTTCACAGCTACGTCTTCATTTTGCATGCTGATCTGATAACTTACGAGCAAAAACAACATTCCCTCCAGCACTAATTATAAACAATATCCGGTCGTATTTAAAACAAGCTTCGATATACGAAATCCTAGAAATCATCGCTAAAATCAAACCACATACATATGTCGCTATTACTTAATTCAATTATATCTAAGCATTAATATTTAAAACGAAAATAAAATCCTCTTTAAAGATTAAAATTCTCATCTTAGAGAGGACGGTCAAAATACCTTTTTACAAGAGACTCAGAAAGCTTGAATAAATTGCATTAATCGCTCTTGGTTGGAAGTTTTTGTAAAAATGTAAACATATGTAAAACATTTTTTAAAATTGCAAATATTATCAGAGTTGCTCAAATGAACTGAAAATAAAATTAGGACTATAGGTCTTTATAAAAACACAATTACAAAATATAAGGGCTTTCCAATAAATTCGTACATACTGTAAATGTGGTATCACTGAATTGTTTGCAATGTATTCTTGGCAACGTAGTGACCATTGAGGGATGATGCACATGATTTTACACAGTTACCACAGCTAGTCTAAGCTTGAGAGCAATTTTCCTGGTTAAATTTGTAGATAAACGTTCGAAATGGAGAAACACGAATTTCGCGTATTAATAAAAGATTCCTTTTTGAAAGGAGTAACGCCCGCTGAAACTAAGACCTTCGCATAGAAGATGTGGTCCAAAGAGCACAAGCCATGCGGACCGTTTGACATCCTGTAACGACTCCCAAAATCCACGACATGGTGCTTAGCGATCGGAGACTGAAGATGTGGACTTTTCTGAACATAGGGTGCATAATATTTTGCACAATTTTTTGCAAACGGAAAAGTTAAAAAAAGCTATCGGCGGCGATGTTTGCTAACGATCGAGCAGAAAAGAGAACGAGCTGCTTAAAACGAAACCAAGTGAAATGTTATTTGCTAGATGACGAAGCGTGGATCCGCTGTACGCCGAAAACGAAGGAACAATCCCGAAGAAGACTAAAACAATTACTTCAGCAGGTGACTGTGTTTTGAGATTACTAGGTGTGTTTTTAATAGGCTTTTTGGAAAAGAGCAGAACCATAACTGATGAATATTGCGCTATGCTACTAGAACAACGAAACAACGCGATAAAAAGAAATAACGCCCTGGTTTGTTGTTAGAAACGCGCCGGCACGCAAGTTTGCGATTGCGGTTTCAAAATTATTCGGTTTAAAATATGAAATCCTTCCTCATCCCCCCTACTCTCTCAGCTTGGATCCCTCGCTCTACTTCCTGTTTCCAAACATGAAAAAATGGCTAGCAGGAAAGAAATTCCCACCAACTAAAGAGGGTATCGCCGAAACAAACGCATTGGCATTTTATGAATTGGAGAAACAATTAGAAAATTTCTAGAATAACACAAGTATGTACATTTGAAAGAAGGTGAAAGAATTTTTAATTTTAAAAATGTTTGTCTGTTTTATATTTTAGCATGAACTTAAAATGTTATACATCTATGAAAATATACTTTCCTGTATTTTTTCAAAGTTCACTAAATACCTGGTCAGTCATGTCATTTACACCAGTCTACTTGGCCAGATGAACTGGATAAAACTTTTTTTTAGTTTTAAACTTCTCTCGAGGAAAGCTCACGTACTCGCTCATACAACTAACTCACAGCGCAAAAGATGAGTGTCTTGACGAATTCACTTCTATGGTTATAGAGCACTCTCGTCGCCAACACAGTTTGGAAACAACAAATGCACCAACCCAAATGATACGAGAAAGGGGGCTGCTATTCTGAGGTAGGGTAGGCTAGGCAGGCTTTGCTTAGCTTTCAGACCGTACGTTGGTTGCCTCATCTCATAAACCAAAGTGCGCTGCGATGTTCAGAAATAAGATCAAAAGAGATCCACCTACTTCCTGCTGGGCTTTTCCCTTTTCTCTTCCCGGAGGAGAGCATCGCATCCCCGTTATATACCTTTTTATTATATTACCACAGAAAGGAAAACAGAGAAAGAGAGAGCAACAGAGAATAACCAGTTTATTATTACATACACTCCTCTGATTTCAGTCCCTTTTATTACAGAATAAATTTCATCCACTTTGTTGTACTCCTGCCCACATACATGCACGCGAATTTAATAGTTTTAAATATTTCTTTTTTATTACATTCTATTTTATTCATTTTTATTTATTTCCAAAAAGATGTTAAACGCAATTGTAATGAATAATAGGTTAAATTAAATTTCTAGACTTAGGCCGACAATAGATACATTTTACGTTATTTCCAAATAACAAAGTGAATCCTGATGGGCATTTCTAAGTCTCCAGCAGAAATATTATATGACGCATTAGATTTAAAATTATATTTGTATCTTCCTGTGCAACGAATGGCCGTGGAAAGTTTTTTTTATATTTCCTTTGTGCAAATTTAGTTTACCACGCCCTGTATCAAACAGCTTTCTAAATATTGTACAGTACAGCTTTTATTTGTACAGCGTTTTCTTGCATTTCCTAACGGATTCTTTATCTATATTTGACGATATCCAAAAATGCGGCTTATATGAGCATATTAACATGTTTTATATAACTAATTATCTGATATTTTTACGTTAAATTAACAATGAGCTTAAATAAAATTATAACAAATCACTGTTATACAAACAATAGCTGAAGTCAGATTAAATACACATTTCAAATATGCCTAAAAGAAAACAATTTATAAGTATATGATTATCCAGCTTATCTTGCAAATAAACTGAATGATCGATAGTAGAGTTCTGTATTAAATTGCTCATCAGTGAGGTTTTGCTTTGTCTTGTTCATAAGAAAGTAATATAGAAAAACAAAAATAAAAATTAATTACATAAATAAACGCAAAAAAGAAGGAAAATGCAGATAGTCTCTTATTTTTAAGTAAATGCTTGTTATGATGATAGATAAATGCTTTTAAGAAGTTTTTGCTACTGACAAAACTCACCAGTACATACATTCTCATGCTTCATGGCTCCAGCTGGTCTAATTGCAATAGTAAAAACGGTTATGAAAAATTCGCATGAATTCATTTCAATAGATCTTGCAAATAAAGTTCTTCCTTTAATTTTTTACTGTTTGATTGTTTTAATTTACATATAATTTATTTAAACATAAGCGTTAATGTCACAAACAATATACATTTCATTGTGGCAGAACACTAAGCAGGTAAATATAAAGGATTAAAATACTGTTCTAAAAATAAAATACGACAAACATTCCAGCAATTGAGCAACATAACAAAAGTGATGTATGCTCGTTAATTTGTTAGTATTACTACCATTAACCAGTTAATAAATAAAAACATCAGTTAATTTCTTTAATCAACTAATTTATTCTGAATATTAGCTCGCACTTTTTGTCATTTCAATCACTTGCCAATTTCTATATGTGATACATTATTTATAAAGGAAAGCTGATCAATACAATCATCGTGCTATCTAGCATTACTTAGTTTTGAATTTAATGTACAACCTAAAGACGCTATTAGTCTTTTCAGCAAGAGGTTGATGCAGCATCACAGAAGACGACTACTAAAAAGGAAATTAAGAGTATTAAGCCAGATATTTTCGGACTACTATTTCCAGTTTGTTTCCAACATTCAATGTGTGCAACTATTGTTTTGAAACGAAGGCATAGTTTCCCGCTAAGAGAAATGGACTTACGCAACCAAAGCTAAACACTGCTAATTATTAGCCCTGATTACCTCCGTGTTAAAGAATCTGTGCAAGAAATTTCTTGCCCGCGTCCGCAGCTAAACGCAAAGCGGCGCGGGGTCAAGGCGTGCCAGTCGCCGGTTGCGTCAAAGGATATGTTACCCTCGCATAGAATATAACTCTTATTTCATAACGAGAGCAGAATCTACCCTCTTAGAAGAACAACATGAATTTTCTTCTGTCCTGGACCGTGCACAACAGATATGTTTATACTCCCCAACAAATAATAGAAAAGGAGAGAATTTACTTTTGCATTTACTTTGCTTATTATAGATTTTGAGAAGGCTTTCGACCTCCATGACAGAAAAATCTATAAGGGATTATGGAGAAACAAGGATACTGTTCACATTTGACAATAATATAACAATAACCCAAAAATAACGTTAAATACATGGAAATAGATGTTGGTATCGTCTTTTCAGCAGTCAGGTGTTGTTTATAGTCTACTGATGATGCCAACCGCAGAAGTTAGTGAAAGCATGTTAGCGTATGGTAAAACAACCCGGAAGATTTTAACTGTTTCGATTGATATTTTAATAAATAAAGGATTGAGAAAGGATGGGTATCTCATTCACTCTTTTAATATACAGAGTTAATTAAAAGTCCCGCATCATCTAAATAACTTTTGCAGTTTGGGTTTAGTGATACGAAACTCTATGATAGCCGTATACAAATTTTAAATGCATTGCGCAATATATGTTCACATTTTCGAATATTGTTCATTAAGAGCTTTTCAAAAAGTACTCAAACTATACTTCTGCACAATTTTTTGTTGCTTAATGAAGAAAAAAAATATAGCGAATAATAAAATGCTCTTTCTTAACAAAAACAAAAATTATAAACGTCTCAATTCTGTGTTCAATCTGGTAGTCCTCGGCTACTTGACAATGTGCCATTTAAGGAATGACTTAAGCAGCTTTAGGAATGTCTTGCCCGCTTCCATTATTCGATACTCGAGAGCCTCTAAGTTGTTAGGTCTTTCTCGATATACTACTAATTTTAAATATGTCGGTCCTGGTGGTGTAGTGGTAACCATACTTGCCTTCTAAACACAAGATTCGATGGATTTTTTTGAGCGTAAAAATCCTAAATATGGCTTCCTTCGAAAGGAAAGTAAAGCTGTGGGTCCCGGTCTTACATTTATGGCACGAAAAAGAACCTCAAGCCTGAAAGAAGAGACCTCTGAGCAAAATTTGCCGGCCGTTTCACGTCCTGAATTGAATTGGATGCTGATGACCTGAGATGTTAAAGAGCGTCCGTAAATAAACGAAATCAAAGCTAACATTAAATGGCTGCTCAAAAAGAAATCCAAGGGCGACAAATCTGGAGATTTTGCTGGCCACTCTATGTGACCTATCTAACCAATCCATCCTGACTTAAGTGCTGAATAATATTCTGTCCTTGTGAGCAGGAGCTCCATCTTGTTGGAAATATGTCATTTCTGTAGCCCATGGTAGACTGGATGTGAAAATAAATTTACGATAGCCCATACTATGTTTTTTTAATAGTGTTTAACGCCCGTTTTTACTACCGAGGCACCATAGGCAGTGGACACTGATGATACATAAGATGAAATGATATACTGGGAAAGGATTTTTTAAAGGAAAGAAATGTTCCATGTATAAGTTTAGGGTACCTCCTCGCCATTTATGAGGACTGAGGAAAACCTCAGTCAGGGAGGACGGTCCTGGTGGGATTCGAATCCCAGACCTCCCGCTCACGAGTCCGCGCCTTAACGACCTCGGCCACCCGTGGCGGTGCGGTATTGTGTGTCTGCTGACAAATGCATTAAGCCAGAATGTGGCATCACTGAGAATACAATTTGTGTGTATGTATAACTGGATTATTGTTAATGCGCCCCATCATTCATTCACAAAAATAATGCCTTCTCCTACGGGATCGTTCTCTGAAAGTTCCTACAAAAGCTGAATTTTATAAGGATGCTGCTCCACAACTGTGGCTTACATTATATTCTAACGACAAATTTGTAATGGAATCTTCTGGATTTTCGCACACGGAGAACGTTCAATGAAGTATTCTCATTAGTTGCACTATTCGGGAGACCTAATCTTGGTACATTCTTTACGCTTTCAGTTTGAGTAAATTTCTTTACGATCGTGTTGCTGTTGTATGGGAATTGAATCGTAATTCGGATGCATATCATTAAATAAATTCACCACCTTTCGAAGAGATCGTTGCCTGTCTCCATGGCCAACGAAAATTAATATTAGAGTTATTTCCCTTTCACTCAAAACCAGATAGAATTCTAAAACACTAGATGTCAGCTTTAATGCCTTAAATAAGATCCTTTTTTTATGAATAAACATGATTCCATCGATATAAACAAATGATAGTATTTTTTTTAATGTGTTATTTATTTTTGCTTGATTGCATTCGTCTTCTCGCGACTTCTGTAGATAGGAAATGCTTTCTGTAGGTATAAGTCTGTAGTTATGAATAGAATCAAACGAAATGAATTAAGGATGGCGCTAATGAATTCTCGAGTCCTTGGTGCCTTAAAGATATCCGGCATTCACCTTTTAAGAGTAAGAAGCTTGAACTGACCGGGAATCGAACCCAAGACTTCCACATTAGTAGTCATAAACACTACCATAACCGCAAAGTGAGTTACAATAACACACAGACAAAAACTATGTTTGCTTTCGTTGCAGTAAACTATTACTGATTATTGTGTACGTGAATGGGAAATGTTGAGAGGCGACTGACCTTGACCCTGGCGCGCTGCGCTCAGCTGTAGAGGAATGTGAACTCTGGGTATTAGAATAACAGACGTGTTAAAGAAACTGAGAAGGAAAAGCGCACTAGGTTCCTATCACTCCCACTAGATTCGTTTAAGCAAAGTCTCGATCACAAACTATGACAAAGATTTATTTCTATTGGGAAAGCAATAACGTTATGTAGTAACATATCTTATTTACTGTCCCCATTTGTCAAATGCAGCTAAAGTAAGGCAATGCTCTTGCCATATTGCCGCCAGCAGTCTATATAAAGTTCTGACGCATTGCAAAGTAATTTTCTTTACCACTATCGTATGTTCATAAAATATATACATGTGTTTGGAAACTTCAAGAGCATGTATTTGAAACTAAGAATGAAGGTTTAATTTAAATCCCGACTATCCTCTATACGTATGACATGGACCTTACATTTTATAGATTTTTTTTTTGGGGGGGGGCAGTCCAATACTAGCCCGCTGTCTGATGACCTTGCATGGCGGTAATGTTGCGAACTTTTGAGTTTAGGACGTCTGTAGTTTGGTTTATTTACGGACGTTCTTTCACATCTCAGGTCATCAGCGTTCCATTCAATTCAGAGCCTGAAGCTGCCGATAAATTTTGCTCAGAGGCCTCTTTTTCAGGTTTGAGGTTCTTTTACATGCTGTAAATGTACGACACGGGACCCACGGCTTTATTTCCCTTCCGAAGGAAGCCATACTTAGGATTTTTACCCCCCAAAAGTCAACAGAGTGCCGCTATATTATTCCAGTGGGGATTATGGAATGAGCTGAAGAGTCTTTGGCGTCATAAAGCTACCTGGCAATTACCAACTCAGGGTAAGGAAAAACTGGAGGAAAAAAAAAAAAAACTGAACAGAAATTGAACCCGGTACCTCTGAATTAGTAGTCACAAACGGTATCACTTGATCATGGAGGGGTTCTTATTGATAAAATTGGTCTTTTCTGCCTGGTCGCTGGTTTAATTGACATTTAAAACCGAAGCTTACGCTGGCTCTCCGGCCAGCATCGTCAACGGACTGACAAGTATCTGGAGCGACAGAGGGACTGGATCCCTAGAAGGGGAGGGTGTAGGAGTGGTGGGACAGTTGCGCTTGTAGACCAGTAAGGGATTTCAGTTCTTCCATATATGAAAATCTCGCTGTTTATATTCTGGATGCTACTTTATTTCTTTATTCCTTAGCCAGATTAAATTATTGGGTTGTTTTTGAAATTTTCTGCTTTTTTTCAATATATGCAATTTTGAACATGTTCTGCAATTGCAGGCTTTTCTGGTTGAATATGTTCAAATGTAGTTTATGTTCTTCCAGACTAGTTTTAGTGTATCTTCCGGCAATATCAATGATAATTGGTTTTAAACTTAATTTAAACCAACAACCATATCAAAGTAGCCCATAATGATTTTTGTTTTATTAATAGATATTAAAAAAATCACAAAATGAACGCAACAGCTATATTTAGCGATAGGAAATTGCTTCATTTGAGGAAACTGCTTATAAGAGAAGTGAGGAATGGATCTAGCACACAAAATGTAAAAGTAGTTTCACTGCTAATAATTTAACCTTTCTGCTGGAGTCAATGAATGTTTTAAAAACGAATACTGATGCAATTAAAATATACAAACCATTAGCTGAAAGTAAAATTAATGCTTTTCGGTAAACTGTGCGAAGTTTATGCACCCTGAACATATAAAGGGCTAACAAAAAATTCTGAATTTTAGGCAACTCTTCGTTATGTATATGAAATAGCGACCTGGATTTAATTGATATGCCCATAATATATAACATGATTTATTTTCATGGTCCTATTAAACAGCAAAGAAAAGAACACGAGAACGTTGTGCTGTTCCATAATTTTTTGAAGAAAACGACACTTAGTATCTAGAGAGAAGCAACATTTATTAGCAAAAACACGGATAAAAATGTAACGTTTACAACGGAATTACGCATGCCTTCACATTCTCAGACGGGGAAGGAAGGCTGTTGCTTCGAGCTATGTGATGTAATGTCTTTTTTGTATAAACCTTATAATCTCTCTTGATGGACGTTTTCAGACTTCCGGCCCCCGCTCTTACCCCACCCAGCCCACCCCCTACTTCTTCTTCCACGTAACGTAATGCGTTCTCCAATAAGGAAATAAAAAAGTAACGAGAGCAGAGTTTCAATATTGAAAAAAGCTTCCCCCTCCAACCTCCGTCACCTCTAGAGGTCCCCGCTTGCTTCTTAAGCGCTTGCTATTACCATCGAGGTACTGCAGTCCTTGCTACAGGATGGCACATAACAAAAGCATCTCTTCTAGTTACGGAACTTTGTATCAGAGTTGAATAAACTAAGTTAAAAAGAGGACGACACAACAATAAAACATATAATTAGAAAAAAGATTATTTGATTTACATATAGCTGAGTATTCTTTCCCATCATCGTGGCCTCTGCGATCGAAAAGGTTACAGTTTGTGCAAAATCTCAAAGTATTTAAGCCGTGACTGGAACACCTGCTTGCCACAATCTTAGAACGGGTTCGATTCCGGTGGTATTTGGTAAACAAAGTCAGAATTTTGGCATTTCTCGAGGGTCTTTATGTTTGTCCGGTTTTGTTCCACCACAGTCATCACCTACCATTCTTTCTTTTATCATTCCTTCTCTCATTTCATCTCATAATTGCTTGACGGCAGCTGTGGCTCATCTGCCCGACGAATTCTCGCTCCTCGTTAGCTCTAGAGTACTGACGAAAATCCGCGAGGATTCCGAACCTTGTGCCTGGTAAGATGGAGAAATGGAACACTTTTGAAACTCGTCCAAACATGCAGAGATTCAACCACTACTCGGATGTTCGAGCAATCGAGACCATTAATGAGGCAGATTTGCAGGCGATTGGCTCACAGTCGTGATCAGATAACGTAAAGATGATACAACTGGCCCAGTCTACGATGCTTCCAGTAAGTAGTAATACAATCTAATTAGATCCGAAAACTTTCTTGTGCATAATTACAAAATCTATTTATATATAAATTAATCTTAAAAACCGTTACTGAGCTCCATCTTTCATTCTACGAGGGCGATTTGAAACGTTCTCGGCCTAACATGAGGGAACGCGTTTTTAACTTCAACAGATGCTCCAGTTATATTATCCTGTTTCTGCAAAATATCCTCTACAGCTAAATCGCCTCTTGATTTGATGAGAACGGGTTGAACTTTGGGAATAGATGAAAGTGTGAGGCAGTTAAATCTGGGAAGTATATTTGTAAATAATTGCATTGACCTGTTGGGACAAGTTTTCTTCTTCTGCACCGGGGGTAGTCTTTTCCCGTAAATTCCTTTAGCATTGCAAAAGATTGTCTTAACCATTCCTGCAGGTGGAATGTACTTTGTTTTCTATGACGCTGAACAACCGGCCTTTGCTCGCTGTTTTGATTCTGGTGGGTGACGGTGAGTCCAAGACATTCACAGTTACAAGCCGACGCACAAAATCAATGTTGTTGCGTTATTTTCATATGCAAATATTCATGCGCAACATAACCTACTCGCTCCTTTTAAATGCCTATAGCCTCAGTAATTTCAGGCACTTTAAATAGCTGGTCGTCATCATCATGCATTTGATCAATGAATTTTGCTGCTAACCCACTTTTTGAATGTCCTTGAAGCGGGTCTTCTTCAAGCCTGGTGTGGCCATGTTTACATTCAAAAACCCATTTTTATCGTTGAAAATGAAGAAGAGCATTCAACATTTTTTATTAAATAAGTATTGCACTTACTTTAGAGTTAAACTATCAAACACACAACATGTCTCCTCTAGAAAACTGTAGTAAATAGCCATTTGAAACAATGACAGTGTTTTATACTAATTAATTAAAAATTAATTACCTTGCTAAAAGTTTGCCCATTTATGATCGAAACCCAGAACTTTTCACAACGCCTTGTATATATTTTCTCCTGCAAGCAAATACTTCTTTACGAGAGATAGTTAATGCTTCAATATTACAGAGATTCAAATTGCATCTTTCAGGAGCCAAAAGTACAGCACCCAATCGAGTGCCAAACTCGGAGACTTTAGAAGATGCGGTAGTAGTTAAAACTTTACATTTCAGTTTTCTGTAAAGTCTGATTGACTGTACAAACCGGGCATAATCCGCTAAAAATACGTTGCTAAGTGAACCAAGTTTCCCATTTTAGAGCAGACTTCAAATCAAATCAAAGAGGCCAACAGAGTCTTTGCCTATTCACGGCAACTTTTTCAACTACTTATAAAAAAACTGTCAGAAATATTCTCCCAGATGAGGCGTATTTTAAGATTCCTACTCTATCCTTCAATTGTGTCAAACAATGTGCCGATACACCCTCTCGTTGTTTAACCTTCTCGGCACGATGTCACTAAGTTTCTTCTGCTTGCTCCCCTCCGCCTATAAATTTAAAGCGCTGGAGGCCACTCGGGGCATTACTTACGTAGTGCCCAGCGAATGTATGTCCGCTAGGAGATACCGGACGGAAAGCATTTGCATATAGTGAGCTTTTCCTTTCGAGACCAAATTTATTTTTGTTATATTTTTGGGTCATAATTTAGATGATAGAATTCTTTGATGTTCAACTTTCTAAAAAAAGAACCCACTCAGTTAATAATGTTCATATTTTAATATTATTTTTTGGTGTTTATAATGCATCGTTTCGTTTTGGTGTTTATGATAGATAATTTGAATGAAAGGGAATTTGTGTGCTGAGGTATCACTGTTTTTGCAAACTCGTTTCTTCTCATTTTCGCTAATATATAATTATAATTATATAATTTTGCTAATAATTTATTCCCAGATTTGTTTACATATTATTATTGTAGTCAATTTCCATTCTTTACGTGCCCCTCACCAACATGTTTCAGTACGTTTGCAGAATATTCTTCCACACAATTCTACGGATTTGACGTATTCAGCATTAATATATCTAACCGTTTCGCCGATATACTACTACAGCACGTTATGAGTTAATTATATCAACACCAAGTGCCAAGTGCCATTTTTGTGCACTTCTTTTTCTTACAATCGGCCAGTACAAAGAATTATATTCATTGACTTAAAAACGTAACAGTCTCACCACATTCACAATGCTAAAGTGCAACTGTTATAGATATAAAGAAAAAAACACACAAGATATCACTTAAATACACACGTTGCATTTCTTATATAATACAAAAAATAACAAATGCATTAAAAGATATATCGGGTGTCCCATAGTGAAGGCAATTTATATTTTAACAATAAAACACATCGTTTATATGAAAAATAAGTCATTATAAAGCACAATCATTGTCATTAAATAAAAAAAAAAAAAACAAGCAAGGAACACGTTGACTCTTGGCAAAATGTTCAACCTTAAAGTAAAGTTCCAGCTAAATTATACCCATGACCCGTCTAATGTCTGCCTTGAGTTCAGGGATGGTTCGTGGATTGTCCATAAAAACACAAGAATAAACTTCTCAGTAGTTAATTGAGAACGAGACGAATCGACTTCATTGGGCTCGTAGCAATGCAGTCTGACAAGGGCAACATTCTCTACCGATCGACGAGAACGAAGAAGGCCAGGTAATATGCTGTTCTCTGTCGATCCTGCATCTTCAAATTCCCTCACCATTCCCTGCAATGTCGACAGGTTAAGCGCATTTCGTCTACCAAAAATTACACAAAGTCTTAGAACGATCTCTGCATAAAATTTACCGTACCTAAAATGCACTTTCAGAATCTGGACGCGTTGATCCTTCGTGTATTGCTCCATTTTAACTGACAAAAATACTCAAATGACAATTATACAAACAGATGACAGTTTGTTAAACTTCAGCTCCGACTGGGGCGCTCAATATAAAATTTGAGTTCATTATAGGACTCCCTATATTTCACTGATTCAGATATAAGCGTTTAATACCGAGGCGTATTCAATGCCAAACAAGCATTCTTTTGGTGACAACACTTGCATGAGCTCATCTTCGCAAAGCTTTAATGCACTGGTGTCTTAACAGTTGTCAAGCAGTATTTCAATAAACAAGAGATTGCATGGCCACAAATTGAATATGTAGCCATTACAATAGAAAGGTAAGTCATTCAAATACAGTACAAACTCTCAACAAACCTATCACTCAAGCCTAAAGTAAGAATGCAAAAAGACATGCTAAGGAATTGAAAGAAAAGAGGTCGCATAGTAACGAAGATTCAGGGAAAAAAAAAAAAAAAATGAAGCGCTCCTAACGTAGTTTTGTAGGTGGTAAAGATGGTGAGGAGAATATTTCAACAGTTGGTGCATGCCTGCTCTACATTAAGCTGTGTATATCAGTAAGAGTAATAGGAAGACGCATTTAGCTTATGTCAAAGTTAATAAAAGCCTTACCTGTAATTACTGGAAGATTGCAATATTCACAGAAGAGAGCAAATTTAAGCTGTTTAAGTCAGATGAACCGGTAATAATGTGGACTGGATGAGTAGAAGCATGCAAATGAATTAAAAGATGCGCTTTTAATATACCGAAGTAAAAATGCAAAAGATCTGGGTCTATCTAGTGAAGGGGTATAGATGCCATCAGCTAGGGAGATGATTCTATATTAAGGAATATTATAGAAGAAGGTTTAAGAACTTTTTGTTCCCTTTAATTTTTTCTTTAAGATATTTGTTTCGTCACAGTTTAGCATTATTATTTTGTATAAATCGTACTTTTATACCGGAGTTCCATGTTGTGACAGTGCGAAATTAGACGAGTACTGTCTGATATCACACACACTCCGGTTTGGTATGCGGGGTGAGCACGAGTGGAGAATGACTACTTGCACATTTTAACACAGTGGATGATCGTTCAGTTATAACTTCACTTTTGTATATGCACACGCAATCATGGCAACGCTCACTGGATGTGTAAATAAAAAGCAAGCAATTCATTTTTGTTATTTCTCTAAATCATTAAATACAATCATTTCTCTTTTATTTCGTTTTATTGCATGGTTGTGTAAAAATAACTAATGGTTTATCTTCTTTCATGATAATTTGACATTATTGTGCCTAATGTATGAGTAAATGTTTTTCAAAGAAAGGGATAAAAAAATTAGAAAAATGTGATTTACTTTTCAGATACTTTCATTAAACGCTGAAACGTTCTCTGCAAAGGCACGAAAGTATCAAACATTACAATTCCTGTAATGCAATTGGTGCAACGTAATCGCGTCCGCTTTCCGACATTCAGTGCGCCACGGGAAGCGGTCACATTTCCCCCCGAATCTCCCATGCTGCACAGCAATGCCATTTCAGTAGCTACAAAAAGGAAGACGTGGTTGCTAAAAGTCTCTTTTTTCAAACACGTCTTTCTACAAATCCATGAAAGAAGATAATACCCTTTTTCATTGTCCTCATTGAGATCTCTTCCTGGTTCAAAGAATGACATCCATATTCCTTCTACTTTTTCTTTTACACAATACTTGGCCCAAAGCTTTTGGCCCCAGACAGGAGTCTTTGTTTGTTATTTAACATAGCAGAATGAAAGCAAACAACGGCTCAAATGCCGGATATTAACTTCATTGAGACTTTGTGACATATTTTAGATGAAAAATTGAGGAAATATTAATTCCCTAATAAAATGCTAAACAAGCACTGAAAATGAAAAACATTTTCAAGAGGACATTGTTGAGATAAATTCCAAGAGATTGCAGGAAAGCATCAAAATACTTATGAGAGAATACGAGGGTTGCCCGAGAACACATGAGTGTGACTAACATTCACAGATCAAATCATAAAATAATTTGGGAAGTCCTTGATGCATTTATTTTGTATGCCTTTTCGTATATTTAGTTCTGATGAACATATTTTCCTTGCAGGACCTCGACAATTCGTACACCTAGGAAACGAGTATAGGAAAACTATTTCATACCTAGAGGCACATAGAGACATATATTTATCTTGCACACTGATAAGTGTTCACACAGTGAACACTTTCAATTCAAAGTAGCACAGCTGACTTCTCGCTTACGCAACTAGCAAAACCTGCGTGTTCCAAATATAGTTTAATGGATTTTTATGATAATTATTGACAGCACATCAAAATAATATCTACCATTTTTATGTCAGGGCGAGAGAGGGAGAGAGCTATCAGAGAGGTAGTTAGTAAAATATGAATTCATTTATTCATTTCTCTTGGAATTTTACATTATAATGCCACATATTTATACAATATGCGCTATCAGTTGCAATATCAATAGTATTTTCAAGTTTACTTTCGAAGCTGTTTATTTTCGAAAATATTTATATGGCAGAAAAAAGAAAATTTATTTATTTATCTTCTCTGAGCTTCTCTTAACCATAAAGGGGGGGGGAGAAAGAAAAAAGAAAAGAGAGAGAGAGAGAAAAAAAATTTAAGCGATACTAAATTGTAAGGTTTCAAATGAACTGGCCTACATTTCCCTTCATACCATGCCACTGGATTAATAGCGCACCGTCACTGTATTTAAAAATACTCAGTATGTCATTGCCAATTGCTCTTAGCACTGAATAAACGACTTCCAAACCCCCTTTTGTTAAACAGGGTCAGTGAAGTACATGCACTAGCACTCTGCATAGCTTTCGTTCCTCTACCGCACCTCGTTTCAAGTTAAACTTTTTTTTTTTTTTTTTTTTTTTTGGTGCCTTATGTACCTGCAACTATTCTTCAATAGAGGAAACTCCAACTATAGCATGACGTTAGACCTAGAGACCATAGACCAGTGAAGAAAGAAGAAATATGTACCATGCAGCCTATTTTGCCTTATTAATGATAATACACTTACATTAGATCAAGAAGTAAAGTACGTGGTGTGGCATATTGAAAGTAATAACACCAATTTTATCACATATTTTAATCTACCGCGGATATACATGCTACTTCTAAATATTCGCTATTTTAACATTATTTAGTCAGCTTTTAAGCAAGCCACGATGATAAAGAGCATGTCATCCATTTGTTTGGCCCTCGCTATAAGCAGTAGAGTGATTCGGGCAGTCGGCAGCCGAATGCCGGACGAGTCAAAGCTGGTAAGACCGGATACTTTCGCCAATAAGCACGCATTACATCAAGAAAAGCGATAAACTGCCGCATTAATGGAAATACGAACAGTGCAAAACGGTGTTGCATTGCCTTTACAAATTACGATTTATACGTTGTCTTTCTGCTTGTGTCGTTCTTGCATTCGGCAGAACTACACAGAACATACTGGCGCGTGCACAATGACTTCTATTGGAATGACGTTAACATCTTTACGAAGATAAGGCAGACAGCACACGGAAAAAGAAGTGATAAGACACTGTCTCGAACGGACGAATTTTTCCTTTCTCTGCAGGAACGTTATTCTTTGGGTTTTCTAAATTTAGTGCTGAGTTAATAAAAAACAAAATTTGGCTCCGAATTTCTCTCTTAGCCCTAAGGTTTATGTAACTTCAAAGCTTCGTTATTTTGGCCAGTATAAATAGGGCTAGATTGTTTACGGGTACGGTACTAATATTTATTTGTTGCCTGTTCGAAATAGTTGTGCCTTTCTCGTTTGAAGCCTTATTCTAATTTATTGCATTGCACATTATATGGAAGACTGGGTATTAATATAACTTTATTTGATTGCGGCCCCAGTTTATTTCAGAGTTTATGAGAAGCAAGTTAAGCCACCGTGCTCTCAATTAATTTAGTGCGGCTATAGAGGTTTATTATCTTATTGTTACGGGCCGTTGAGACTTATCTGTATTTCTATTATTTAATATACATTTTTCTCAGTTGATGAATTGTTAATACAAATAATTTAACACAACCTCCAAACACGCATTCTTCAATCCCTGTTCCTACCTTGTAGAAACAGAAAGGCGGGTGAATGAGAACATTGCCTAATAAAACAAATGCTGAATGTAGCTTACCCACTCTTGTTGGGCTAGTTTTGAGAAATATTTTAATGGCTATTAAGCACTAATATCACACCTTCTCTGTTAAAATGTAACGCCTTTCGTTTACTTTCTTCTACAATAGGAAGCCTACATTTTAAATGTTTTATTAATTTAAGAATTGTCCTTTTTTTAGGTAGAAAAAAAATTAGTAAAATTTTCCTTAAATACCACTGAGCAGGGGATTTCGTTTTATAAATATATATAAAACGGAAATTCGTTGTTTTTCACTAAATTTCCGAGCAATGATTAAAATTGCGGAGTAGGCAATTAAATTTTCCTATTTTTATCACTTAAAAAAAAAAGCATCAATGAAGTATTTTGAATCAGGCATGTCATTAGAATATGTTGGCAGCAGTGAAGTAGTTGCACTAAATGACGAGCTTTAGTTAACCAGATATGGAAGTGTGCGCACGCCAGCTTGTGTCAGCGGTCACCTAGTTCTCGTGTTCAGCTTTTTTCATGCACCAACTTTTGGATTCTGCGCATGGATGTTTCTTGGAGTGCGATTATTTCGAGGCGGAAGGCTAAATGGCACACGGACACTGTAGCGAGAATAACGCTTGGGGTCTCATTACCTTCGGGACAGGCCTTTTCTTCTCCGCTGCGATAACTGGTTTTGGCATTAGACGTTTACTGGTGAACTCACATTACTTTCAAACTATTTCGGCTCTTTTAACTTCTCCGTGGTTGAACATTTACGTAATTATTCATATTTTCTTATATTCAATATAAAGGGAACAAATACTGGTCATTTGTGAAGAGAAAATACACAAGTTAAGCTATTATTTTAAAATTGTCGGCCTTTCTCCACTCATAATTCATGAATTTGTATAACCAGTAGTTTATATGAATTGGTTTGTAGTTTTACTTAAGCCAGCCCCATTTTATATTTCATTCTTGTAAATTTGCTTCAGCCGCGCTCTTAGACATTATTTTCTTTGTGGATTTCTTACACGGACCTTTTGCTATTCTTGACGTTTAATTATAAATTTAGTCAGCCAACCAATAAGTGTTTTGATAAATCATACCAATTACGTCTTCCTTATATATATATATATATATATATATATATATATATATATAAATTAACACTAATAATAAAAGTAGATAAAGATAAAACACAGAGAAAGAGTCACACTTGAAACTGCTATATTTGGAACTACTGCGAGTTCTTCAATGGCAAGAAGCTAGACCATATATATAT
The DNA here is from genome assembly GCA_030762175.1 of Metallyticus violacea. NCBI lineage: Eukaryota > Metazoa > Arthropoda > Insecta > Mantodea > Metallyticidae > Metallyticus > Metallyticus violacea. Next base: position 56,455,050 of record CM060834.1, read on the forward strand.
CCTTCCGTTCTTTATTGCAAAAGGGGGGGGGGGCAGAAGCAACAAGTGATATTACAAAATGTGCCCGATTGTGAATTACGTGCAGCCACGTGGTTTTTCAAAGTAAAAAGAACGAAACTGCTGCGATTATCCATCGTGAGTTAACCTGTATTTATTTAGAAAGGTGTATGGGCATTCGTTAGAGTGAATGGTTCATGAAATGGGAAGGGCGGATGCAGTGACAGTGTTTTGGGGTTTTCAGGGGTTTTGCTGCCCTATTACTTGTCCCACAGAATCACAATGAATGCTGAACGATACTGCGAGGTCCTGATGTAGCTTAAAGAGTCATGATAAAGCGGAAACGACTTGAATTCTTGTCTCTCAACTGCCCCTGCATGACAACGCTTCACCACACTGAACTGAAAGAACCAAGAACTTGATCTTCCTCCAATGATTTCTATCTTTATGCCACTCAAGAAACTTGAAGGCTAGAGATTTAAAAATGAAGTGGCAACCACAGTAAAGAGGACAGTTGAGATATCAAAAAAGCTAGAAAAAAGAATTGTGATTAAGTGGAGAAAAGGCTTGAAACTGTAGAATAGCAATGAATTTACTTAAAAATAAAAAGCTAATTTAATATTTTATCCGCTATAAGGAAACAGTACTCTTGTGTTAAACACACATAGAAAAAAATTTAAAAAAAGAAGTAAAAACATTTATTAGCAATGCAAGCAAGCATCTATGAATTTCCATCCAATAATAGTGGATTCTCGAGTTGTGCATTCTGACACGCACAGTCACTGAACGCGGCCCAAATAAATGGATGGCATGACTTACGGCTACGATCATTCTTCCTTTAGAAATAATCAAGAAGCAGAATATGGAACATAGATACACAACATCATTTTCTTTGCATTTGTAAACATCTTAGACAAAAAAATGATTTGAATCATGAATAATGGTGGAGAATGTGTGTAACTGGGTATTTCAATTCCAAGAGGACAATTCTCCTAACGTTTTCCTGTCTTCAGGAGCTAACCTACACAAGCCTGAAACGCTTCCTTCCCAAAATTCCTCTCTCATTTATCATATCATCAAAGTTAAGTACTCGTAATACAGTAGTAGTTATCATCTCGCGCGTTAAACATTGACACAAATTATTTCTAGATGAGAAAATTCCTGGAAGCACAATAACGAACGTTATGATGCATATATTTGTTTAACTCCCCATTTTTACTACTGAGGCATCAAGGGGGATGGGCACTGTTAATAAGAATAAAAATAGTTCTTTTTTTTTTAATTAAGGATTCATCTGTATGTCCCGTTACCATAGTAGCATTTATATTACTATAACATTGTTAATTACTATAAATACTATGTGCTTACATCAACTATTACAATAATTGCACAGCTTTCGTGTGTTTCTTACTAATATATATATATTTATTATATGTTACGCTCTATCTAGTCTGGATATCTATCGAAATAATTTATTTGAGGAAGTTGGGATGGGAATGAAGGGATATTAATTATTGATTATTTGCAGGCCAAGTACCTCCATGTTGGATTGTTTTCTTTTATGAGATTTTATTCTTGATGATCTGTGTTTGCAAATTCATAAATGGGATGATTGACTGTCTGTTGTACTCCGTTATGCAGACTGGATCATTTATAAAATGCAATCTGTGTGATCGGACACTATGACTGTAAATATTGGCATTACCGGTAGTTTTATTTTTAGTCTGTCTTTGGTTGAAGGAAAGAAAGATTTTAGTCACTGTTTCTTTTGTGGTGCTGTTCCATCTGGCCTGCCATTCCTCGAGAGCTGATTCTTTCATTTCTTATTTGATGGTAGATTTGGGAATTTTGTTGTATATTATTTCACCTCTTTCACAAATTTTTATAAAATCCCTTGTGGGCAAGTTGGTCCTTGTCTACTTGTCTCCTAAACCCAAGATCGCGGATTCAAACCCGGCCAGGATCGATGAATATTTTTCGGGCGTAAAAATCCTAAGAATGGCTTCCTTCGGAAGAGAAGTAAAGCCATGGGTTCCATGTCGTAAATGTACGGCAACGTAAAAGAACCTCAAGCCTGAAAGAAGAAGCCTCTGAACAAAAGTTATCGGCTGTTTCACGCTGAACGGGACGACGCTGATGACCCGAGATGTTAAACAGTGTCTGTAAATTAACCAAATCAACAAAACCCTGTGAGAAAAGACCTCCTGTAAGTAACAGAGTTAGCTCAGTTTATCTCATTTTATGAGGTGGATCAAATGGGATTTTGAGTGTTCTTGTTACTATCTTTTGTCATACATAAACACACCTTAAGTGTACAGATATTCTCACTCTAATAAAATTGGAAATTTAATTAGCTGTATACGGAAGAGCGAGCAAATTCCGGGCGTGAAATTGTTCAGTCTTCCATATTTACATTCTTGTCTTTGTCTTGAGTTAGTTCCTTCCAGTGCTGCTGTAAACCAGGTCTTCCACGGCTCCTTCTTCCCCCTCTCGGCTCCCATACCGTGTGGCATATGACCATCTTTGTTTGCTGAGTCTTAGCATTTGCGATCCACTTCCGTTTCAACTAAAGTAAGTGCATCGATGATGCATTATATGAAAGTATGCATCGATTGAGAAAATATTTTATATTGTGTGCAAGGCTTAGGACATCTCCCAGGCATTTTATAAAGGCCGAGAAAAAAAAAGAAAGAAAGAAAAAGAAAAAGAAAAGAAAAGAAAAGAAAGAAAAGGGGAAAAAAACTCAGTCGGGAATGAAAGAAAGTCTTAGTAGAATTCAAAGCGACCCTCCCTTAGCGAGCTCGATTCACGCTAACTTCAATACCCTGAAAGAGAAAACCATGCATAACGGTAGCTAAAAGCAGTACCGGCTACTTGCCTGTAACGTCAAGACAGAAGAGCTAAGCTACACGCGTGCTTTCACACATTGGTTGCACATCAAATATACCAACAGGACTGAGCAACGAAAGTGTTACTAGAAATTAAGAATTGAACCTCATTTCATTTGAGATTGGGTTGTTACAATATGAGGAGAAAATTTCGATACTTCAGTTTTGCTCTACGGCCGGCCGTTTGTGTCAGTCGGGACATTTCTGCCAGGAAGGGATGACACGAGAGAGACAAAAGGCCCTATTCCACAAAAGTATGGTCTAATACATACAAATGTATTAGTACAAGTTCTTGTAAAGTATTTTATGTTCCACGAAAGAAGTGCAGTACTTGTGAAGTTTTGGTTAAAAATTGTGACATCAAATAAGAGCAAGACCATGCTTTCTATAAAGTTATGTCCAATCCTTGGTAATAGATTCGTCTTTTTTTTAATGCACAGAGCGTATATTGTCATTCCTGCTAAATGTGTTTTGTATATTTTCTCAGATATAATGATAATTTAAATACTTTATTAAGCATTTATCTGTATCCAGCGTAATAGTTCACTTCACGGTAGCACACGGCTATATTTAGCATGAATGACTGTAGTTCTCGAGAGATAACATCAGAATTGGCTTGCCGATTGCTCTCGATCATTTGTATTACTTGATAATCCTGTTATCAATAATAAGCAAAACATTGGTATAACTGTTATTTAAAGAGATTATCAAAATAATGAAGAATAAAAAGTAAAGATTTTCGTGGCCTGTAGCAAGAACCTTAAAAAATAAAAACTAAGATGCTGCAATGAAATATGCATTTAAAACAGGAAAAGCCGATATCAGTTATTGACACTTAACCTAACTTTTTAATTGTATACAAATAATCAATCATTTTTTTACTATACATATTCCTACTCTTACCATTATCATCACTTTCGCTAATTCGTCCCATATTTAAGTCAACAGACTCCTAAAAGTATTAATAAGGTAATAAATCTTGCAATACTATTTGAAGTTACCGACATTCCTATACTTGTAGAGAAATTTATACAAATTATATGCCAGTGCCCGACTGATACTAATACTTCTGTGGAACAGAGCGAAAATTCACTTGTACACTTATAAGTATGAGGTTGTAAAGTACAAGCGTAGCAGAAACTTTTATGGAACAGGGCCCAGGAGGCCAGGATTCACGGGAACAGAGACACGGATTTAGGCGGAGACCCCCCTCGACCCACTCAGAATGATCGCATCCATACCAAAAGCAGAAACCTTTACAAAGCGCAAGCCACCGTCCAACTGCACACAGAACCACACACTTAGATCCTGTGGTGCAACCAACGGAATGAAACGATATAAATTGGGAGAACGGACATCTCATGGAAAAGAAAAATCCATGCCAACCAGGAGAAACCACGAATAAATCCAAGATCAGGATTTGAGTTTGAATGTGAGCTCGAGCATTACTGCTGGATTCAACCAACTTTGTTTTATTTATGGGAGAGATACTACAGCTACTGAATTCCCGTCAACAATCCCCTGATGGAAGCATCTTCATTTTTTATATTCCGCATACATCCCTCGGAAAATATTGTCACAGCACGCTGCGCTCAGAAAATCAATCCAGTTTCATCGTAAACAGGTTACACAGCATCTCATAAAACGTTACAAAAGGAGAAAAATTACCCAGCGATGATGTTTATGCAAGCTTTTGCTTTCTCCTCTTAGATCAGTGACTTTTAACAGTCCCGCGCACACAAACACTTCGTCGAGAAAGAATGATAGGAGCTATTATATTCGTGTTCTCTCGCGGTAATTTCACTGAATTACTTTTCGTACCTCTATAAAAGGGAAAGTCACCCCCTCGAATCTTACTCCAGAAGGAGGAAGGGAGAAAAAACAGACGGAGAATTATCTTCCACTTCCGTTCGTGAGAGGAGAAATGCAGAGGCTTTAAGGGAACAGTCCGTTAAAAGCCTTTCCCATCAACACGACGCTCTCCGCACCTTGCAGAGTATATATAATATTTAAGGAGTGTGTGCGCGCGCGCGCATGTGTATGTGTGGAGCTATGTAATGCGGTTAGACTGCAAGCCCAGAACGTTAATTTCTACCAGTCCGCTTTCTCCGTTTCTCAGTAGCAGGTTTATGAGGCACCACCAGCTTAAAATGTAATTGTGAGCAATCATTTCGCAGCTTCGGTTTATAGATCTTTATTGCAACAGCAGAAAGGCAAACTCCACAATCATTTGCCATCACTCAGCCACGTTCCACGATCTTCAATACAAATACACAACCTTCAACAGTTCCCTTATATTAGCACACATACATAATAAGGAAACATGTTATAATTTCAACAAACAGAAACACCCTACGGTAATACACGTAAAATTATGACCGCTTAGAGTGGAAACTTGAAAAAAGAAAGCATGTGGCTATAGTGCCGTCATTCCACTAGGCAACTAGAAATTAATATGATTGGCGGAAAGTTACTGCGTAATGGCCTCGTCACTTGCCGAGGAAAATCATATCGCGCGATCGAACTAAAAACTCGCATTTTTTGCTTCTTTCGTTATTTATTAATAGTAAATATTAATTATATCATACCCACCACTGAACTTTTTAAGCACAGTTGCCGCAATTCATCCTTCCGAACCTTGTAAACTACTTTCCGGAAATTTTGTTTCAACGCCTCCACAGTTTATATTTCAGAGAGTTTTTATGATTGGAAATTCAGCACCTGAATGGCTTTATACGCACTGCTGACCGATACAGCAACTTGCTAGACTAATCATGTTAAGACTTCTAAGGGGAAGTTTGTAATCGACAATTTACTTCATCAAGTTTTTATCAATGAAAACCCTTTGAGTTAAAATTTGTTCACCAAAATGAAAATTGTGCTTCCGAATGGAGACGTTAGAAATTTAGCACAGTATTTGTATGATTTTTTTGAACATAACATTTATACATAAACTTTTTTGTTCCAGCATATACCTTATGCCGACATACTCCACAATTCACAAACACCAGTAAAAATGTTAACAAAAAATTTTTTGGGGGGCCATGGTCTAATGGTCGATTTATATTTTTGATGATCTGACGTTTCGTCCGACAAATTAACTCCACTCTCACCTCAGTGATAGACAGCCTCATTCTTAGAATCAGCCGCTGAGTGTTAAGTATACATTTTATTTTCTTCCTCGGAAGATGTTCACCATAGTGCCGGACGAAACATCAGGTCATCAAAATATGAATTTATCACTAGACCACGGCTAGAAAGCCCTAAATTATTTGGTAAAATTCAAGATTCCGGCCGTGAAAGTCTACGTATATCTAACATGCACTTCCTATAGAAACGCAACTGAAACAAGCGTAATAAACACGACTGAGTAAACTCAATTGCCTGCGTCAAGATAGCACAGATGAACCGTCTTTCTGTTTTGGTTCATTGACATTTTGTTACTGGTTATGTTTAGCTCTGCAGTACTGCATAAGTTATTTGTGAACCAGTCAGTTGAACTTGTTGGTATCAGTTTAAGCCAGGGTGTATGGTTTGTGCACTATAGACCACCACCCCATTTTTTCCACATCGTGCGCAGCACCTAATCCAGACCTTTACTGGACGATGGATTGTTCAATGTAGTTCAGGAGCATTCCTTTTCGATAACGTGACCTTAATTCTCGGATTTTTTGCTACTGGGGCACCTAAAGGCCTTAGTGCATTCATAGCTCATTGAAAACATGCACACGAGCAGTCGGATGTCAGATGTATTCGCAGTAGTACTCAACAGATTTGTTGTAGTGACTAATCAGCCACAATGCAACACGGCTCATATCCCAAAAAGTATTTGTTTCCGAAGGTATTCTGATAGAAACGTTACTGTTGTAAAAACAAGGGACACTTTTATTAAAACACACTGTATAAGGTTACTCCTAATAATACCAATGAAACAGAGTTACCCTATACTAGCGTTATAGGTTGTGCGCAATGAATTTCGGTCAAATGAAGTGAAAAAAGCACCACTTTTAACGTTTAACTTTTGAATAAATTAGCTTGACTAAAGCTGCATGTCGTGCAAAATAGACACGTCCATTAGAGTTTAAAATCATCGGTTTTAAAGGTTTAATTTACTTGTCCTTAAGCGGAAGTATCCTGGGCTCTACAACGAAACAGGTGATGGGCAAACAATAGAGTTGACAAGAGATACACATCAGACAACATCCATTGCAGCTTCCCAGTAACACAGACACAACAGACGTGTGCAAGGCAGTGTTAACTGAACAGTGAGCGCGCACCTGCTCTCTCACGCCCAATTTCCCAGGATCCTCCAACAGGAAAACAGGAAGGAGATAGGAAACTTTTCCTCGTCAAATAGCTTTGGTTCTTTTTGATCGGTTAATTCCACATCCTTCTCAGCACACCTTGAATAGCGTGAAAAGAGAATTAGAGCGATAACGTGCCGATAACTGACAGGACTGCTTTATTTTTTTTTTTTATTTCTTCCCCCCCCCCCCACGATGGAAGATGTAATTCAAAACAGCGTTACGGGAAAACGGCACAATTCTGTGTAAGTACATGTTTGTGTGCGCGCGCGCCTGCATCTGCTTGCGTGATACAGTACTTTCATTCCAAAATTTGCCAGCCCAAATAACTATCTATTTAAAACAAATTTCATTAAAAAGTATCACAATTTAAACATTGAGAGGGACGTTTAAAATCAATGCTGATTACATTTTGGGTTTCACCCTCACACCCCAGCCAGCTCCACTTTAAAATGCAAATAGCACCCCTCTTATAATACTAAAATGTTAAAAAGAACACTAACCTAACTCATTTTTTATTTTCTCTTTTATATTGCTGGCTGACACTCTGGATTGTTAACGCTGTTTGAATTTGAAACTGATTAAAATTACAAAAACTACTGAGCATTTAATGTAATATCAAAATGGTGTACACTTTAAGAAAGAACAGAAAGTACACGAATTAGTCAAAAACTCCAAAGTAGGCCTTATTACTGTATATTAATATCAAAATAAAGTGTTTTCATCTTACAATGAACAAATGTATTCTGCCCAAATTCAAACAGCAATAACAGCAATCCACGCTGCCAGGCAACTGAAAGAAACAGAAAATAGACATCGGAATTTTAAGCATTAAAACCAAAAAAAGTAATAGAATGTGGACAATAGTCATCTTATGACCGCTACACATCAGTTATCTTTTATCTGCAGGGTTTTGTTCGTGCTGTTTCAATCGATCCAATAGTTTTAGTGTACCTAGCAATTCGATGCTAGTGATAACAAACGGATCCTTTTTAAAACTTAAAAGTATTACAATGTAGGTGTGTCATTTCAAAATTTAAATTGGGGTATGTTAAACATAAAATGCTATCAAAGCTGATTTTAAACTTTCTCTAAAATATCTAAATGGACGTGTTTTTGTTTAATTAAAAATGATTTTAAACAGGTAGTTATTCAGACTTTCAAGTTTTGAAATGAAAGCCCTAAATGTTTACATACATGTAAGTGAAAAAGTAGGAAACTATTGCAGGGAAAAGACACAATTAATAGAAAGCCATTAATTTTCTTCCATCTTTTCTTCTTTTGGAAATGCAATGCTTTTTAATTTCTGGATCTTTAACTAAAATTGTTAATAAATTAAATAAATAAAATATTTTTAAAATGGTTTTTTCCGTATATAATTTAAGAACAGGACAAAAATTATACGCTAAGTGTGGACAAACCATCTCCTGCAAGTATCCCTTTGCTATGTGAAAAATCGGGTCATATTTCGAATTTTAAAGTGGACCAAAATATATGCTTCTGCTGTCCTGATTTCATCTACTAACAGTTTGAGACAGTACCAAAGGGGGGAGGCACGTCTTCCTATCTCAATGAACTGCAATATTTGAGATGCTGAACACCTATATGGTTTTAGTTTCTTCGAGTGCACACTTGCACCTTTGATTCTAACCCCTAGCAACTGAACACCTAAGGTAAGCCTGTTTTGTTAGGAGTCATGCAAAGTTAAGAATGAAGGAGTTTGCTCCATTAATCCACCAAGGCAATTGTTTTCCCTGGAGTGTCACGTATGTGATCTATTTACATAAAATTTGATTACGTTTGTGGACTTCAACAAGCAATAAAAGTGAAGTGAACTGTACTGAGGGTGATTTGTAAGCATTTTCAGAGAAATTTAGGTAATTATTAGGGGTTTTCTAGCCATCTATGCATTATATACAAGATAACTACGAATTTAGAATATAACAAAACAGAACAAATGATTGTTAAATCAGTTGTTTCCTATTCCTAACCTTTACAGTTTTTGTTTTGATTTGTTTATTTACGGACGCTCTTTAACATCTCAATGTCATCAGCGTCCCATTCTATTCAGGGAGTGTAACGGCCGACAAATTTTGCTTAGAGGTCTCTTCCTTCAGGCTTGAGGTTCTTTTTCGTGCCGTAAATGTACGACACGGGACCCACGGCTTTACTTACCTTCAGAAGGAAGCCATGCTTGGGATTTTTTACGCCTGAAAAAATCCATCGACTTGACGGGTTTGAACCCGCGATCTTTGGTTTAGGAGGCAAGTATGGTTACCACTACACCACCAAGACCGACCCGTTACAGCGTAATGTGTATTGCCTAAGAATTATTGGGCGATCCTGGATAAATATCCGTGTATAAATATTAAAAGCAGTGACGACAACTGACTGAAAAATGATGAAATTATATCACAGCTTGTCGTATTAAGTATCTAATTTAACTGGTTAACATAGCATTAAACAAATCACATATCTTGGAAATATGTACAAATCGTACATGAACCATTACCCTTTCTTTAAAGTGCATTCCTTATTGAGTAGATCTATCAACACCACCTTTATCTTGTTTTGGGGTATGGAGATTTACAAAATAAAATATATTTATTTCATTTTGTAACAACATGACTGAAATTAAAGCTAAAATATCAGAGCTTATCAAATTACATATAAAACATGATTTGAAACTAAAGAATAATATAAGACAAATGTGCTATAAATATATGAAATATGGCAAACGATAAGGTTCCAGGGTAAGAGATGTGCAGGTGTGCTATTGTATAACGAAGAAAAATTAAAACTACACGTACACATTTCTTTAAATGACTGAAAAAGTTACTGCATCAGGAATTAATATTCCAGAGGAAAGAAAGAAAAGGCAAGTGTTAAAGTGAGGGAAAACTAATTTTCAAGTTTAACTTCAGGAGATAATTAAGATTTTACCGATTTTCTCAAGTGGTTTAAAAATTAAAACAGAAATGGTTTCTGAAAATAATTAAAAGTATATATTATACTTCTCATTTTGCTGCTTTACCCAGAGTTTTTAATTTAGAAACTCACAGTAGTTTAACTTCTTTCCAAAATCTTGTGGACCTGTCAGTTTGTAGGAAATATTTTTACATAGTCAGACTAAATTCCTATGTAGGGCAGCGTTATCACAAGACAAACACCGAGGTCTGCATTAACTAACTATAGCATTCATTTGAGAGAATACCTTGTTAAATCTAACGATGCATTACTTTGATACATAATGATACCCTGCATAAAATTAATAGAGTGCATTACGCGAAATAATTAAGGGGGATATTATTCTACCTGACATTTGGCAATGGTTTAAAAAAATAAAAACAGAACGGAATCAAAGTTTATAGTTTCACCGTTGCAAAAGCTGTTTTATTTCACCCTCCGGCCTTTTAAGCTGGTCACTTAAAGGTGCAGCTGGGCGGACGAAACCTGGGCGTGTTCTCTGGCGCACAACTGTCCAGACCGATATATCTGAAAGATTGCACATGATTTGTACACACTATTTCCGAAAATATTTCAATGGAAAAGGTGTGGCACATACGCTAGCGTGGAGAGGGGTGTTTTAACAATATCTGTCTGCTAGCTAAACTTGATTTTCCTTCATCTATACAGCTGGCTTTCATAATATTGACATTTATTATATTACCGTGTTTAAGTATTTGAATGTGTGTTATTTTCATCGTTTTAAATTATATACATAATTAGTTTACTATGAACAGTAAGAATAGAACAATGTACATTTTAAATTAAGAAGTTTTATTACTTTAAAGTTACAAGTTCCATTGATTAAAACTCTAATAACCAACATGTGGTTCAATAAACGTAGACACATCGTCTTGAAGATGCATAAATATCTGCACATGTGTGTTTTACTAATTTATATATTTTTTCTTTTCTCAGGAAAGGGCAGTCAAAATTACAAACACCTATATCAACTTCTTTGTGCATATAGAGATGTGTGAATGCTGAACATTTAATAAGCGCTATAATAAAATGTTTTACAAAGGAAGAACTTGTTCCCGTAGAAATTGAAATCCACTTAAGATGGGCTACGCTAGGTTAGGTTAGGTTAGGTTAGGTTAGGTTAGGTTATACAGTAAAGGTTTCTTTCATAATCAACAGTAAAAGAGTGGGTTAAAAGTTCCGATTAGAACGAGAAAACATTAACGATGAATCGGTAGGAGTCGACCAGTAGAGGTGCTGACACTGGAAACCATCGCATTGTTGAAGAGCAGCTGTTGCGTGAAAGCAGATACATTTATAAACTGAGTCCATGAAATGGCGTAAACCCGGTAAGTTGCCGCCCAAACAGGCCGGTGTCAACGCAAAACCACTACTGACTGCAGCCTTCTGTATAAATTGAGAACAGCAATTAAAGAAAACAGACGCGGTATGTTGTGCACGGTACTCAGGTGAATTCGATAATTGGACTACATCCTACAGAAGAGATATAACGTACAGCGATTGTCTTTTCTTATAGTTGAAGAAAAACCTACAAGAAAGAAATTTTAATGACGACAATGAGGCGAAGGAAGTCTTTTAGAAAAATTTACAGCCAAAAGTTCAAACAACTGTTTCAAGGCATGGAAATGCTACTTCAAGGAAGTGAAAAGAGAGTAGATATAAAATTATGGACACTGTGTTACAAACTGATGTGATTGCTTTCTTACTTTTACTGCTAAAAGAAAGTTAGGTTGGTATCTTATGGAACCCAGCTGGTATATCACTTTCTTTGTGCATATATACGAAACATTATGCGATCGGTTTAGTTTTCCCCCGAAATATTTTGTCAATGGGCGAGCGCGCAGGTCGTTAGCCGGTTAGCCGGCCAACCGATGTCGGTGATTAGAGAGAGGGTAAAACAATATATATAAACCATGCAACAGTACACAATCAACTTAAGAGGCTCATTACTTACCAAATTAATCAATGAAGTATTGAAACTGCCGTCTTCATTCTGCACACATTTTTGACAACTCCATAGAAAATTATTCATCATTCGCTGTAGTACATTTTGAGTAATTCGGACAATTTCCAGAAGAATGTTTATTTGATTCTTGTAGGATGTGCAGGTTCGCCTTGTACACGACATTTTTTAATTTATCCCAGATATAATAATCTCAGGCTGTTTCACAGACCCACGAGAAATGCCCACTTTTTCTGCAAGACGACGAAGAGATTTTCTAGGAGAATTTTCTAAACAATTAACTAATTTGCTGAAACCCCCAAGCTTCTTTTTTTGGTTTCTTAGGCTGGGCACTTATAACTTACTAAATTATACAGACCATAAACTGTTTTACAACCTGGAACGTCTACATTCGGGACTTTTGCTTGAAACAATCTTCGAACTTCACGGGCTAAGTCAACACATATGAATCGTACGAAATGACACGATGTGCCGTTGTACACACACGAGGCATAATATGTATACTGTCGATTTAAGAAATGAAAAAATCCGGCACATAACCGGGAACAGCTGCGCTACGACTGCTACGGTCAGCAAGTAAGCAAGCAGGCGCGGCATACGAGAGGGAGCTTCCTCATAGGAAAAAAAAAACCCAACGCCGCTGGGGAAAGTATCACTGATTGTACTGTATACCAGGCTTTGATTTCATTACTTTTAAGAGCACTGAAAATATGTACACTCATTTCTATAAAATATATCACTGGTAAAAAATGTGGATGAAAACAATAGGTTAGATAAATTCGCTGAAAATTCACCTTGGATATGCGCAAGAACAGTTGAAATAGATTCGTGAGAAATAAATTACAGATCCAATATTTTAGTCAACTCACGTTAGAAACAAGGACTTTTAAACCAAAATATGATCACCCAAGTAAAGTTACGGTTGTTCACTATAAAACAACTTTAACGTTTTTCATGTTGATCTCACCCGCTCCGTTACCCGCAAGCATAAATAACGAACTTTCGAAAATGTACCCTATATTATTGCTATACAAAACGCCAGATGAATTTAATATTACACATTCTCACGCAAAATATCTCTTATACATATTTATTAATTGCAGTGGCCAGGTTAGGGTCCAGTTCGTGGCAATAAAACTGTCACTTGCATGACAGAAATTATCTGATCGTCTGAGAAAGAAAGGGGCTGCCTAGAAGAGGAAAGTTGAGCGTGAGAGAAGTAGCCCGGGGCAGCCAGGGAGACCATATCGCCACCAACACACTGCTACACTTTGCAACAAGCTTAGAGCAGCATTGACACACAACACCTTTCTTCACTGTGAGTCTCTGGATTTGCTATTTACAGCTACCCGTTTTAAATATATTTCGAAATACATTGAAAAACATTTCAAATAATACGCATTAATATAAAACATTCCCACTAAATGAGAGTAATTTATTATATATGTACCAAGTATTTTTAGAGTACTTACATTTATTCTAGAGATTCCGAAATGTTGCTTGTTTCGAAGAAACATTTCGTTTATTTCTCAGTAAGAGGAGCATGGAGGAAACGGTAGGTAAATCTCTGGATGTTGCCAATATATTAGCAGTGGTAATTAGCTGTTTTAAACACATTTTTGGCGTGGAAAATTTAATATATCATTTGATTTGTATTATACTAAATTGTTATTTAAAAAAAGTAATATTTTGGTGCAGAAAGAAGCTATAGTATATATATGGACATGCGCAATGAGGGGTCAGCAACTTGACATAGTACCAGGCTTGCAGCATGCAAGGAAATATCTTTTAAAATAAATTTATGATTCAACACAACTTGTTTTTGCTTTGTGTACCTAACCAAAGCATTCGATTGGATTAGACTAGAAGATGTTACAAAAATCCTGAAAGAGAAAGAAGTATCAAACGGAAAGGTAAATAGAAAGGATGAACAAAAACACAATTACTAAAATGTGTTTACGTGGAAGATTAACGGATGAAATAAAAGTTAAGGGGACCAGTAGTTACGAAGCTGTTTACAGTGCTCAAATATAGACGTTTTTAACCGTCTGTAAACTAACTAAAATGAAATTTATTTATATACAGCCGCAGCCAAGGGGTTTACGAATTCAATTCATTTCACTTCTAAACTATAGGCTTAAATTGTGGAATAATTTTATTAAATTTAAAAACAGGTATTTTAATGATAATTTACACGTCTATTGCATGGAAACGTTTACGCGGTTAAAATTCGATGCCAGAAAAAAATATATTAACGTCTCTAAAATGCAGTATTGGGATAAATTAAAACTATGAGACGAACATTAAGAGCACTTGACAATGTAAAAGATTAGTCTAACACAATGTAATAAAAATAAAAAGGGGATTAGATTAGAAGTAACGCACTGTGAATCGCGGGCTGCAGTTTAACCATCACTGCCCTACTGTCACTTCATGCACCGTATGTCAATTGTTCCCTGGAACATGCGACCGTGTCCTGTTAGATTTGACGTTGTTTAAAAGCTTTTTTAGATCGCTCAATCAAATGTTAATTGATGAAATGCAAAACTAAGCTCACAGAACGGGATAATGAACTTCTCGATTTTCAGTTAGTCCCGATGCCACGTTGTGTCCGTAGGAGACAAATAAAAACCTCGTTGCACCCAGTCAATAAACAGAATAAGCAGGTTCCCAATGAGAGGAAAAATTGAGCGTTAATTGCATTTAATTACGCCAAATAAATACCGTGGAAAGTAATGAATTTAAAGCCAGGGTTGCAATCTATGCATCGTGAATTCGAATTAAAATCCACGTCAAACAATGGCGGCACGCACAGGAAAAAAAAAAAAAATACACAGCGTGACCGACATTCTCAGCGCGAAAAGCCCCTAAGGACAGCGCCGTGTATGTATTGCTTAACAAATTTATTCTATCTTTACGTTTGTTACTTTGTTCTTTTTTATATACAAATGGACTATTGACATGAACTATTTTAATATTAACCACTGAGTACATGATGCACGGTTCACTGTATTGGCAGTTATATGTTATAAACAAACACAGTACTTCGGTGAGAGAGTAACTCAAATCTCTCTGTAATAATAGAATTAGTTTCCTACTCTGCTAAGCTAATTCAGCTAAATTTACGAAGGGTATTCAATAAAGAGTGAACATAATTTTTTTCACAACATAACTTTTATTCGTCCTTATATTTTTATAATCTTTCTCACAGTAGTCCCCGTTGACAGATCTTTTAGAATCGCCTCCGCACACTTCAGCACTGTTTCTGATTATGTAAAATACCTCCCACGAAGATGTTTCTTCAATATGGGTGGGGGATAAAGAAAAAGTCACAGGGCTAAATGTGGACTACAGGGAAGGTGAGGGAAACGCATCGCATTGATTATTATGAGATATTCCACCACAACATTTGCGATGAGGGGCCGTGCATTATCTTGGTGTAGGCATCCAGCTTGTTGCACGGAAACGTGCGACATGGCCTTGCAGAGTTTTCAGGAAGTACTCTGTAATATTGCTCAGTTACAGTGGTGCGTGCAGGTACGAAAAAATGAGACGACCATAACTTTCCCAACTGAATCAACCATCTTTGGTGTTCATGATGATGGAGAGCTTTGCTGTTGGCTCTTAGGATCGAAACGAAGTTATTAGCACCTTTGAAAGAAAACACCGCATTTTCCTATAACATCATTTTCAACTACATGCAAAACTGCACACGTTCGTGAATCAGAAGTCTTGAAACCCACCGTGCACAAACACCTCTCATGTGCAACTTTTCAATTACCAAGTGTAAGTGGCACTTAGTGAAATTTTCATAATTTCTTTCAATGACAGCAGAGACGTTAAATTTTTCTTCCGTTAAGGCACAAACTGGAGGACCCACCCATCTTCTTTTGAAATTAATTGCCTATCTTCTTTTAACATTTTAATTTATCTTCGAGCTGAGCAATCGGGAAGAACAAGCTCCACAGACCTTCTGTAACATTGCATAGACCTCAGCTGAAGATTTGCTGGGACGAAAGCAGAAATTCAGAGGAGCATATTGTTTGTAGCGTGTAAACTCCATTTTGCTGTAGGCTGAACTGGACATTTCCCGACTGGCACATCTTTCACAGGTGGGGACCGAAAATGACTATAACGAAACTAGTACCACGTGTATACTACGCCTTAAGCCAACAAAATATTGTAAAGTGAAAATTTTGCGGAAATATTATGTCCGTAAAAAGTATGAAAAAATTTAACACCCCTCGTATTTATATTTAGTATATAACATAAATGCCAATTGCTTGGTACTCTTATGACCTCATATTTAGTTCTCAGTGTTAAAATGCTGTCTTCTTTACGTCAAGTTAACAGAATTAATCAAAGGTTTAACAGTTATTTCAGTGTCTTAAAGCTGTTGATAACTGAAGCCAAATTTCATAGCAGCACTGTCCACTTTTTGACCGTATATTGTCATATGCATTGTTTGGATTGATGCACTGTGCTCGTTTATTGTTGGGGGGTGGAGGAAGCCATTAAGCTGTATGTTCATTGGTGGCGGTTGGTTGTTAGAATTTTCCAGAAGCAAGTCTTGTGCTTTAACCTAATTGGTGGTTGGGAGTTTCCCACTTATGTAGCAAGTCATAGGAAAGAGACGTTGGGAATAGGCCACCAAATGACCATGACTAGAAACATGCACAACTAAACTCAATATTTTAAAATTAGGAATGTAAAAATGTAATATTCCCTGTTTTGTAACTTGGAATAATACAAGTATAATACATTTCGTAGTTTAGAGTGAAAACAAGAGAGACACGTTAACAAAACACTTCCTCTAAATTTCCTTGGCAAGCTATTTATAATGTGCTGCTAGGTTACTTCATGAAGTTACGTCTTCAGGATGTCACCAACGTAATAATTGTACAGAAAGGAATCAAGAGTGGTGGCAATATAAGTTATAATATTATATTACATTGTATATACTGCCTTTAACCTGTATTTTTTATTTTAAGGCAGAGTAAATTATTTTTAAAATGTTAATTACAGACAATTCAAAAGCACAATCACAATTTCAATAATAAATAGAGTAGGGACATGGTCTCTCAACTTGCATTGCAGAGGTATGCTTATGGACAATAGCAATAAACTTAATTTTTTTACTTTTATACTGAATAACGAATTTCAAAACTTGCCAGCATGAAATACTACTTAAAATATATTTAGTTTAAACAAAAATTACTTCAATTTAGAAATTTAAAACCAATGTTGATTACGTTTCAGTTTTCATCCTTTCACCTTCAGCCTACCCTAATTTGAAATGTGAAATGGTGCCCCTACCTAATGATAGTTAAATTTTACAGAGGATTCATTGTTGACAAATATTTTTGCTTTCTGTCGTTGCCTGGCAACCTAAGTCGTCATTATTGTTGCTTACATCGTATGAAACCACCAAGCTTTTAATGTAATGTACTAATTGTGTTTTGGTACAAAAAAGAACATACACTGCGGACTTACGAAACAGGTTGCACTCATAATAAGTTATGCTTTCATTCTGCACTAAACTGACTCATTTGTAGTTCGGTCCAAATTGAAACAACAGTCCTATTTAAAATTCAATGTAGGGATGTCATTTGAACTTTCAAGTGAGAGTAACTGAAGGTGAGGGAATGGGACTTCTGTAATCAAAGATAGTTTTAAACTTACACCTCAATATCTACATTGACGTCCTCTCTCTATAAATAATTAATTAATATTACTTTCGGGCTATATATTTTTATCGTATTCAACAACTACGAGCACTCTATATGTTTCATAGTGCCACAGCTTACATCCTAAACCAAACATTTCGTAAAAACTAATTTAGGGACAACTTTTTATTAAGCCTCTACATTGTTCTAACTGAAAATTAATGGGGGATAGAATTTTAACACTTACTTTGGGCTTTTCATGTTTCTGCTTATTAAACTGCTAGCATGTGACAAGCAAAATAAAGAAATGATAATACCGCTGAAATACTTGGGACTTTCTAAGTGAACACATTTTGTTTCCACTTATATCTTTTGACTTTTTTATTATAAAGGAGTGCTTCCAATTCTTTCGTTTAGTATGTTGCATACGCCTTGTTTTGTACTGCTAACCAAATTTGCATAATATGAAGTGGAGCTTGCTTCTCCGTTTATTGTTATTTCTTCATTTTTATAACTGTCTGGGTCAACTCTATTTTAGAGACGTTATTCCATAATGTTCGTTAGTGCTGCACTCAACTGTCACATGTGTTAAACGTTGTTTCATGTATGACAATTCCTGCTTTGACGGAAAACTGACGATGAAAATACATTCTATTTCAACAGTAATGCAGCGTAATAATAGTTCAGTATGATACAAGTCAAAAGTAGCATTGTATTTTTTGAGAGGATGTTTGCGAAACGGGGACGAAAGAACAAAATAAAAGTCATTTTAATAGTGCATCGTATACTATTTTTAGACAACACCTTAATATGTATAAATTATTTAGTAATTATTAGCTCTTGGATTCGTAAGGCAGTACATGTTGTTACTTGATCAGACTGTTTTACACGTGACCGGAACTACAGTGATATTAAATGTAGAGAGATTATTTGGTATATTTTTGCATATTTTCGGTGTTTCTGCTTAGGTATAATAAAACTAATGTACACATTTTGCAACAAAGTTCACAAATTCCACTGTATAAACCGTCAAACCTGCATCTTTTAATTTTATTAAAAATATATCGAATGATAATTCATAAAAAATAAACGAAATGCTAACATATTCGGCCGAAGTGCCACTGAACCTTCTAATACGTTTGATTAAAAAAATACACGTCTCATTCACAAGCGCGAAGTTTTTTGAAGCCATTAAAATATGGCGTCTATATGACTGAACAAATAAACATTACTTTGAATCACATACAAACTTAATAAGATATAAAATAGGACATTTTGATAGTAATTTTGTATAATTTGAAGTTCATTTTCGCACGTGATGGAAAAAATTAAGCTCGATATTAAAATGAGTTTTGGGAAACATTCTAACTTTATTAAGAGTTCTAGAAAATAAATTAATGTTGTTGTGTGAATCGGTATTGCAAAATATCCTTGCAGATAAACATGAGTATTGAAAATATTGAGAAACTGAAAATAAATTAAGAAGAATGAATTATTCATGAATTAGTTGATTGCAGGCTTTATTAAAAATTGCATGTTATGTGTGTTTCTGCCTCTTTCAGAGTTTTTGTACATATAAATTCTACCCCTAGTACATAATACACATACACTAAATAAATGTATTGCAGTCATTCCGAAATGTCCTTGATTCAAAGAAATTCTCTTATTTCTCACTAGGAGGGGCATGGAAGAAAGGTTACATAAATCTGTGGATCATATCACTACGGCGATAACTAATGTTTATAAACGTATTTTGGCGGAGTAAAATTATAGATAAAATGTTTGATCTTTATTATTATAATGCATCTTTTTCTTTATTCCGCTTCTCGCAGTGAAAGAAGCTCTAGTATTAGCACTTGAGCATGCGCAATAATGGGATCACCTGTTACGGATTTTGGCAGCCCGACATAGTTCTAGGGGTGCCCCTATGGTTGCTTGTGAGGGGAAAACATTTAAAAGTGGGTTTACTAGTTATTATTATTATTATTATTATTATTATATCGTCAGTTTCGTAGATTATATCTGTAAACCAGTTTCCACTTCAATAGAATTTATCACTTCGTCTGGTAAAGTGACATCCGAAAATTCTGTAGCCTTTAGGATTGTAGTTCATTTTCCATTCTTTGAATACTGCTGTACCAGTCTTCCTTAGAATGCTTATTATGTCTTGTAAGTAACAGATATTTAGCTCGCCATTTCTCCTTTTATTTTGAAATATTAGATCCGCTAAAGATGGTAAAATTTTTAATTTTGCTGTCTCTAATTTTCTTCTGTCTTTCCTATTAAGTGACATCGTCATGACCTTATAAATGTTTAATTGCGTTACTTTCTAGTTATACCTTTCAATGTGCGATGTTTTGTTAGGCATATTCTGTGAAATTTACTTAATTTAAGATATGTGTCTTCTTTTTGGCAGTAGGATGTATAAAAACCTAGATTATTAAAAAAGTTTATTTGTTCCACACATTTATCTCTTAAAATAATTTGACAGTGTAAATGATTTTTTTCCCACAAATGCCATGCTCTTGGTCTTGTCTGTATATATTTTCACAAGTAATATCACAAGAGGGTCTGAGAACGTAGTAAGTGAATTTATCTGGAAAGTGATATTTATTAGGACTATTTCACGAATAAATAACATTTCAATTCTAACTTCCACAAACTTTCCTTACAAAATTGTAACAGTTGTATATTTGTATTATGAATACTTAACTTTTCAAGCTATCTTGCAACAAACGAATATCCATTGTCAGTAATGCCAATATAGAAGAGCCAAAACACGGGGTGGAATTATTTCATGAATATAATAAGAATAAACGTGATATATATTTGAAATTCGCGCACGGAATATTAACAATTGTATAAAATGTTATACTTATGAATACCTATCTATTCAGAATCCGTAAGACTGTAATAGACGAAAGTCGACTGTTACAATCGTTACAACCGTTCGATTTACTAATACCAAGTGAGAAAAACAAAACAGAGAAAACATTTTACCAATCTGAACAATGTATTTATTAAATTTTATGGTTGCTTAGGCAGATATGGTTATATAATTTATAAAATAATTTCAGACTGTTTGATTGAATATGCAAAAACAATTGTTTGAGTGAATACACATTTAGTTAAATAAACAATTATTGAAAACAGGTTTATCAAATTTGAATGAAGGGGCTGCCATTTCATTGGATACACAGAACATTTGGAAATTAATAGATGAAAATGTGGAACAGAACTCCACGCTCTTTATTCAGTATGATGTTCTTGCTTATTCTATATGATGCTCAAGAATTATAGTGGGAATATAGGAGTCGGCCACACTGGCCAGAAGACAAGCGGGATTTGATAAATCGATAATTTCACTGCGATATCGGACTGTAATTGGTCAAAATTCAAAATTTTGTGTCATTTCATTGGCCAAAACTGACTTGCAATTTTATCCAGCATGTTAGCAGCTATTTTTCTGAACTGGGGGGAAAACAAATTGGTCGTCAGTTAATAAAACTGAAAAACCAAAAGGCAATAATTATCTGTTTCGAAATCGTCGTTAAGAATGTAAACATTTCAAAAAATGTGTTATACACTGTATCCGCTTAAAAGATTAATAATCATCACGTACTGTAAAACTTTTATACCAGTGAGTGGTATAAAATTCAGCTTCTAGTTCGAATATCTTGTGGTAAAATAACTACTTTTTAGTAAGAACTGTTGAGGCAAACGAGAACACAAATATATACTGTACCAAGTAAATAACAATTATAATAATACATTTCGCATTTATTGTAGCAACAAATATATGTATGGCAATATGGGTTGAACCATCCTTATGTTAAAAGTGCAGGTTATGCGGCGTTAATCGATAACATATTGATGCAGGGCTACCACAGCTGCAGAGCTGATAGCCCTAAGCCACTCTAGCGCTAAGTGGTTGCGGTTCACTAGCTACTGACTGCACTTTGCTACTCCGCTCGCGTTCGCTCTTGGGGATGATTGAATGTAAACACGTGACGAGCGACGAGCGAATACCAATAAGGAGTACACACACATACACACATGGTAACCCTGGCATCGCTTTCCAGGCTCCTACCTATCCAGTGGTTGCACAAGAAACACACAGTTCGCACATTCCTGCAGTGTTCAGCCTTGGTCACCCCTTCTCCCATTCCTTTATTTAACTCTCTCTTCGATGCTAAGCCAATAACATTGGTGAGAATTTCAAACATTTCGTATAGCTGTGTCTATGGCTAAGATTTGGACATCATTCATTCTATTCAAAATCTCCCAAAGTTTTCGTCGTAGACAGGGCTATGCAGCATAAATTTAATTTTTTTCACTTACTGATTGACTTAAGCAGGTATTGAAGAAAGAAGAAAACAAAAAATAGCTCGCTTTTGCTATAGTACATAGTCAATTATCGCTCATTCACATTGTAAATTTCTTAGTAAGCCCTAAGTTTGCTTGAGGGCACAGCAGCCGAGGAGTATGCTGAAATGGAAAATAACAGACAATACACAGAGCGTTCCTTATATTGTGTGTTCTTTCACTGTCTATTACACCGGAGGTTTTCCGTTTTAAAAACTCCCGCGTTACTTACTCGTGAGTGATAATGACAATTAACTTTGTTATAACTGGTGTTGAAAGTGGTGTTCATGCATTCAGACAATCCTGGCAACTTCGGATGAAATTTCCATTCACACGTTGAAGTTTTTCTTGCGTAATATTCATTATCTCTGTTTTTATATTGTGCTTAACTTAGTCTATAGTGTGGGGAATTATTTCTGTTTAAATGAAACCATACCTCATCTGAGAATATTATTAACCGTGGTCAACAGTACCATTAACGTTATTTTGTAAAATCCAGTTACAGAAATTTACTCCTTTTTCGTCGTCACGAGGCTGTAATTCATGAACTATAGTCACTCAGTAGGGTTTCCATTTTTAAAAGTGTAGCAGCTCTATGAACAGAGGTTTTTGAAACACCCACTTGCTGTGCAACACGTCTTATAGACTTCTTTGGAGAGCGTTCGAATGATGAACCAATTTCTTTAATTTTTTCCTCAGTTAGAATATTTCTTTTTCGCTTCTTAGGTTCAGCGTTTAGTGATCCCATTGTCCTAAACTTATTAACCAGACATCGAACAGTTTCTCTACCTGGAACGGGAACACCAGGGAATTTCTGAAATTGTCGACACGCCTGTCTTTATGATTCAGTTTTTACGTTATCTATAGTACATAAAAATTCTTTATTCAAGCATGAATTTTTCAGTGGGAATTTCAGTGGACTAATAATAATAATAATAATAATAATAATAATAATAATAATAATAATAATAATCTAAATCCACACACAACACAGATTTCTTGAATAAACTTTCACTTTTGAGATGCGCAATGAACAAACTCCAGTCTTTACAGCTTGAACAGAAGGCAACAACTGACATAGTATAACACAGCTGATAAACGTAGCCTTGAGCAGGTCATTCACCGCTAGTGCGCTACTGGAGTAATACCGAGGTCACTGTAGCAAGCGAACTATGCATATACGCGCTCTATGGCCCGGCTATAAATGGAACGCGTAGTATATGGTTCCTTCTATTTAATGTGCATCAGAGCATACAAGAGCCGTTAAAAAAAAAAGACATAATCTTCTAATGAACGGCGTTTCAGCGTCTAAAATCAGGCTTGATACGTTTTTCATTTTTCTCTGCGTCTAAGACTGTAATTTTATCTCTTCAACTGAGTTAAAAAAAAACTGTAAGAGAGCATAGAGAGTAGTGAAAAACATTTTATTTTTTTCGAACAAGTAATCGTGAATGCGCGTGTGCATTGTGAAGTTGATAGATCCCTAAACATTCTATAAACAGCTGGTAATACAAGCGGTTTACTCTTTGACACTCTGGCAGATATTTACGATGAACAAAATTATGAATGCCAAAGAAAAACGTCAACGGCACTTTAACGCTTGCCCCTACTTGATGAGCTTTTTAGCGTCTTGGTGATGATTCCCAATTCAGTGACAATTGGACTTTAGTATTAACATTCGCATTCGCCCCAAATAAAAAAACAAAACAAAAACAAATAAAATGAAATAAAAATATAATAATAATAATCAAATAAAAAAGCATCATTTTCATTTGTTTAAACCTAAAGTTCCTGACAGATCGCGATGCAATTGTCTTTCTGCTCTTATATCAATAATTGAAGGATGAATTTTGCAGCAACACAACGCAGTTCTTCTGCCAAGTTTTCATGGCATGATCTCACAAAACGGTTACGCTCTTCAGCAATTTCTCCAACTGTTAACAGAGAAATACTATTTTCACATACGCACGCTGTTCATTCTATATCATCTGGTGACTTCATTCGAAAGTATATTCCATGTACTTTCAATCGTACATCTTAGATTTTTCGTGCTGTTCCTTGCTCGCAAGGGAAAAAAATGGTTGCCATGACTTAAAACAAATTCTGGTTATTTACCAAAGTTATTTACCAAAAGCTTCTCTTGGAAAGCGGAAATTTACTACTTGGCAATGACAATGTATCCAGAAAAGAAATGTACGGACCAGTGGGAATTTCCTCTGCTTAGTAGCTGCAGAGAACTGTTGGGCGCAATCTGATTTTGAAGATATGAAGGTCATTTGTTCAAAACTATAGGTAGAAGAGCTTACAGGAAATTTGACCCTAGAGCCTACAGCATTAGCTTCCATAAAGCACGCTCCATTGATATTCAGTTAACAGAATTTTTTCTTCAAATCAAAATAGGTTAAAAGATAATTGTAAATCATTAACGCCATATTTGGGATGTATGTACTTGTCTACCTCAACGGCAAGAAAAATGTAAAGTAAAATATGCGCTATACGGGTATCTGATTTTTAGTTTTCTCATAAGGAAAAAATACTTTTGTAAAATGGGTAAACAAACAAATATCTCTAAGAGGAAAAATAAAGTTTTTTTTTTTTTTTTTTTTTTTTTTTTTTTTTTTTTTTTTGCAAAATCGTACCATAAAACCCCAAAAGTATATATTTTATGCAAACAAAAGCCTAAAACAAAACCATAATATACGCGTTCTACTTATCACTTGGTTTGAACCTCTGATCTTGTTCTATGTACGAGCTTAAATTGTGTTTATCCATTACACCAAAGAACTATAGCTAAGGCGACGGCAGTATGTATGCACCAGCGTGACGTAGAAGTTGAATCAGTGTGTGCATCCAATTAATATATTTCCAATTTCAAAATGCTCGCCCATGATCATTTTACAATCGTTTGAATTGGTACGGCTGATTTTTGTAACACCCTGTATACCCAAAATGTGTTAGAGAATTAAAATTCATTCACAGCCACCGATGATAGCTGACATTTTTAATTTGTAATGTCAGCAACTCTTTTAGAAGGAAAAAACAAAACATAATGGCCACCTTTAATACCTTCACTTCTAATCAAAACATAGTTCCGCACTTGGGCAGCAGAGGGTAATGGAATAGTCGACTTCCAAGCCGCGCATCGTAATTCGGGGACCACATTACGGTTGATGATGATGGGTATCAGTATGACGATGTAGCAGTTGGCGGAATGAAATGGCACTAATTATACCTACAGCCGCTAGGACTGAAACCCAACCATGGTCTAATCATTAATGAAAGGAACATAGAAGCTCGGAAAATTCCCCCGCCTTTGTATGTACTGTATACCTATAAAAGGAAACCTATATGGAAGCATGTTTGTTTCTACCTAATCATTTTTAATTTCCAGATAATTAGTATCGTCTTCGACCAGAAATCTTATCCTAAAATGGAAACTGTGTATCTAATAAAAATTTTATACATCTGTATTAAAAACTCGCCTTAATGTAATAATGGAAAAATATTATTTTAGGCGTTCAAAATGAACTCAGGAAAGGCAGATCTTGTTCAGATTGCATACTTACTGTCAATCAAATACTTGAAAAGCACAGGGAATATAATATACCAACTTTCATGCAATTTATAGATTTTAAAAAGACGTTTGATAAAGTAAGCAGGAATAAATTGTGGAATATAATGAAACAGAAAGATATACCTCAACATTTGATAACTGCATTAAGAAGTCAGTCTATTTACAGAAAAGAGGTTAGTAATAGAAATTGGAGTGGAAAACAGAAAGGATAATAACGGCAACTATAAATAAATGTAAGACAAGAATCTAAACAAGTTTTCGCCATTTATAATTGCCAGATAAATTCTAGATTCACACTTTAGATACATTATTTTTTTGCATATGACCAGGTACTTAGAATCTAGTTCAGACGGTGATTTACAAAAGGCTGGTTTAAATGGCCTAAATTAAGTAATATTATAAAAGTTATAATTTTAATAAATCAATAAAGAAAACTAAGGTCCTAGAGGACCACTGCACAGGTGAATAATTTTCACTATCGGGGATTTTATATCTCCTATACAAAAAAAAATCTTTCTAATAAACGTAGCAAATTTAACTATGTGGCACAATTAAAAGAAAATAAAAACACAAGAAAAGAAACCAAATGAAAGTTTATAAAGTTATGGAGGTCCTTATATCGTATGGTAATGTGCTTTGGATTTTAACCAAAAGGGAAGAGAAGATAACAGAAGCAAATAAAATGAGATTTTTGATAAGTTACTTGGTTGTATCTCCAAGACAAATGGGAAAATGAACATATTAGACATGAGTTATAAGCTATTTTTAAATTGGTGATTAAAATGGAACAATTTAGAAATAAATGGAGAGAACACGCTCAAAGAATGAAAAGACCGCATACCAAAGATTATATTGGATTATCATCCGAAAGGTGAAAATGTGGGTAGAACAAAAAAAAACATGGATTCAACTTTTGGGCTGAAAATTTTGGTGACCTAGAACGTGTGGAAAACTGTCACCTTTTACCTCAGAATTGCACAACGAAATTAAGAAGGAAACGACACATTTCCAAGAAGGAAGTTCTGATTAACCAGGATAATGCACAGGAGTACAAATATGCACTTGCAATAGCGAATATTCACGAACTGAGATTCGAATTGTTGTAGCATCCACTCTACTCGCCAGATTTAGCACTCTTCGATTTCATTATATTAAAATAAATAAATAAAATAAAAATGGCTTGAAGGTAAAAGATTTTCTGGAAATAATGAGGTATAAGTGCTGTGTGTCGATCTTGAAAAATCGTTCTATAAAAAAGGTATAATGATCTTGGAATAATGTATCAAGATGAATGGATATTATATCCATTATATTTTATTTTCTCTTTACTTGCCTTCCTTGTCAAATAGCGTTCAATTGCTGCATTTTCCAATTTTATTACTTACACTAACAGTAATATTACAGCCTTCATTTACATATAAGTTAACAAGCGCCCGTTACGTGCCGGTGCTTCATTTTCTCCAAGCTGTTGTTCTTCGTTTTTAAGAGCCAGGAATGTATAATTAAGGTACTTTTCAAGTTATTCCGACTCGCAAAGGCTGTAATTTGATTTTACGTGTTTAAGACTACTTAACAGGTTGTGAACGTGTTTGCCTTATCACACACGTGTATGGACATCGCAGTAACACACGAAAAGACCATTGTGCAACTCTTATGTATACAACTTGTAGTGAGGAAATCGGTGATGGTCTGTTATCTCATAGGGTTTAACGGAAGTTCCCTGTTGATAATGCAGGATGAAGGCATTCATCACTCCCAATCTATCTGGGTGCCCTACTTAGCTCCGCAATTACTTCCGCGAGATGTGCAATGGTTTTTTTTTCTGACTCAAATAGTAGTGGGCTATTTGGATTAAAAAAAGAGAAACAAAAGTGGTGGCAGCAGTGGGATTTGGCTCCCGAGGCTGTCTTCCGTCGCCGCACGGCAAAGCACGTCCTCATTGTGTGTCTCTGAATGGTTTCAGATGCATTGTCAACCTGTGACTGGCGATAGTAGCCCCCTCCCCCACGAAATGGCGTGGCAAATGTATGAACATCCTTCCGACGGGCCGCCAGCACCACCGCCAGCTGTTCAGCTGAAAGGCTATTATTGTAGGGATGTGCATTAGTACTGTTACAGCCGCCATTGAATTATTGTCCGCGCGAGAGCATGGGACCCGCAATTCACGTGTAATGAATGCACATATGTAGCAACTACCTACCTCCCCTCATCTACCTGTTGTATTAGCTAGCAGCGTCCCAGAACACAGTGCGTTCACTGTTCGCATGTATGCGTGAACAAAGTGTTTATCTACTTATTTTGAATTGGGTCATATCTTTCTTACGTTTGACACTTTTTCCATTTGTAGCTCATTTCTTTAAGAATTCATCTCAGAGAGATGCAATTGCACAGAGAAAATGCAATTCTTTCTTTTTCGAATGGCACATAACATTTTTAGAATGTAGGAATTTCTTTTCTCATTAAATAAATGCGTCTATGCAGAGTTTTTTCCCCATTCTTGTTAAAAAAAAAAAAAAAAAAAAACGAATTCTATTTTGTACGCTCCAGTCTTTCTCCTGGAGTATATAGAGAAGACCCGCCCGCTTTAACCCTTCTCTTCTTGCCCCGGTACTTGTTCTCACTGGAACACCGGTATTGTGTGATATACGTAAGTTTGTTTGTTTTAATATAAATTTTATTGCCTGGTCTCATTACAGCTAACAATATTCTCAATTCCTCGAGCTTTACTATGTATAATTTTTCCCTTCTTTCGTTGTTGTGGTACATCCAATGTAACACTATACACTAACACTTAACTACAACATGCAATTTAAAACGTCAAAATGTTCATATTGTGCTTTCGTTAACGCAATGAGAACGGAATGCCGTAAGTGTTTGAATAGACGATACACATGCAGTGAGTAATGTTTTACTTGGGAAAAAAAAATCTATTTCCCCCGCATACGTCGCTAGCCATCTTTCCAGCTCCCAACAGTGTTAATGCCTTAACGTTAAGAGTTCATTTATTCATTGCCATAATGATAAAATTATTTGGCACATTTCACAAACGATACTTAGGTGCACTTCTGTCATACTACAGTGCTTTGTAAACATTTCTGAATACATATTTGATAAATTTAATTTTAAAAAACGCGCAATTCGTTACCGCGACTTACTATTTGGTTTTGGAAAGGAAAAAAAAAAAATATATTTGTGATATAGCCTATTTCGGAGCTTCTGACTGATCCATTTTGCTGTTCTTGTAGTGTGTGTGTGTATATATATACACACACGAGAAGGACCGAAAAGTTACCCAACTGATGTAGCGCGCCAACTGATGGCAAAAGAGCGCGCGCATCTCTCCGGAATGGTAACGTTGTACTAGGCGACATTGAGGTATTTATATTGGAAGTATTGTAAACATTATTTTTGTCATCACATGTATGGTTTAGTAACGGACAGCAAGTTGGAATAAGAGCTAATGCGAATTTTCAGTTAAACTTGAGAAATCGACCACAGAGACATTAAACATGCTTACACACATGGTGCAATGTTTTGAGTGATAGGGCGCTTCAAAAGTGGATGTATGTCCCTGAAGTTAAATGTCCGGGAAACTGTTAATGAGGATCATATAACAACCTACTCCTGCGCACTTACTCATCTTAAAGGTCGCCGCTTCAAAATACAGCGTGAATCGCAGATTCTACTCACAAAACAGTGACTTTGAGAGGCCGCATTTCAAAGGTGACAGAAACGCCGAGAACGGTTATTCCTGCCCAAGGAAACTATTTCGAGCGAGATGGTGATCAATATTACATAATTTTTTTTCACACACATTTTACGCATGGACTCTTCTGCTGTACGAGCACTGGCAGAATCTTGTTGAAATCCCCGTATGATTTCTCTTCTTCAGTCAGATGATTACAAAATGGGGTCAGAATGCCATTTCGGCACCTCTCTCGTGCACTTACTATAAAGAACCTTAGCTTGAAAAAAACAGGCCTCTCGGCAAAATTTGTCGGCCTTTTCACACCCTACTTTGAATGGGACGCAGATGACCAGAGATGTTAAAGAGCGTCCGTAAATAAACCAAATAAATAAATAATAAAAAAGGTACCTCTATCCGTTTACTGTCTGCCCGCTCGTAAAAAATCGAAACGACTAATCACACACCAACTCCAATTTTCCTATCATAAAAAGGAGTTTCTTGTATACAATTTGGATTTTCAGAACACCAAGGGCGAGGATTTGCATGTTTACATGACCATTTTGTAGGAACCACGCTTTGTATGAAAAGAATATAAACTAAGAGTCGATTAACCCTTCAGCAGCGATGAAAGAAACCACTCACAATAACGCACATGTGCTACGGGATCACATTGTCAAAGACAATGAACACATGTAACGTTCAATTTTGTTGCTGTATGTGCAGAAGACACTGAAACCTCAACTTATGCTAATTTCGGTAGTGATTTTGTTGACGAACATTGAAGATTTTCGGCGTTCTGGGACACTTACCCTTGCCCGGAGAAAATTTGTCGAAGGTGCTAGAGATGCTAAGAGCTAGTCCCGAGCGACAGCAGAGAGAGGCGAACTCCTCAGTCTGGAACGGGAAGGAGCGGAACAAATTTTCTCTATTAGCCCTAGGGAGAGGCTCGGGACCGGAGCTCTAGCAGCTCCTAGCACCTCCGAGAATTTTTCTATGTTCAATGTTAGCTGGAAATATATATCTCAAAACATTTCGTGGACCTTTTTAAAAGTGTAAACATTGCATGCATTGATTTTTTGTCATAGGTAATGTAATCTATACGTTGTCCTCCGTAAATTTATGGCTGCAATATGTTGTTCCTTATTTAAAAAGGTGAGTTTTTTTCACTTGATAGCACTCGTCTTATTGGAATTCGCTGTTAATTAACACACACACTAACCTTAAAGCTAACTTCGGGTAGTAACCCGTGGCCTCGGTGATTTGCTACGGCTCGCTAAGGCCTGATGGCTTACGCTCAACTCCTTTTCGTAAACACAAGTTCACAGGGGCGGGTAAACCACTGTAATTTTTAGCATACTTTGTCGTATTGTAATTTGCAATTAATTTATATATAAACCTAACGCTAACCTCGTGTAAATCCCAGAAACCGGTAGACCCAGGGGTTTACTGCAGCTCACTACGCCTGACGACTTACACTCGCTTTCTTTTCATAAATATAAATTGATAGAGACGGGTAAATCACTGAAATGGTGGCAAATCTCCTTTACTTCCAGCAGAAAAAAAATCGTAAATATTAATTTATAGTACATTGGGTGTGCGGTACTGTGTTAGTGAGTAAATCATTATAATGGTGGCAAATCTCCTTTAACTGCGGTAGGAAAAAAAAAAAACCATCAGTATGTGATAATTCGAAACACTATCTTCACAACTATAGCACGACGCTTTAACCGTCCGAGCTATCATGCCGTGATGCTTGAGGACTTTATGTCTAAAAGTTCCTTACGTTCGGCTTTCTCCGCTATTTCCAGGGAGTGACTCGGAACTGATTTTTCTACGAGTAAGAAAAAGTTCTAGGACAGGCAGGCTGCCGTGAGTGGGAAGGAGAGCGAGTCTTGGTTGAAACACAAAACTCCATTCGAGCGGCGAGGACATGTTCTAGAAGCCCGGTACATATTGAACTCGGATGCATTTGCATAAAGCTACTTTACAGCATTAGCAGATAAAGGTTTTAGATGAATTTTATATCCCAAAATAAAAATTACTCTCCCTTAAGATGGAAAAGAGAAAACTGCACAGAAGTTTATACTACCGTCCAATATACAATACAAAATCAGTTTCTCTGATGAATTCCACTTTTGACGTAATATTCCTTACCAATAACAACGCTATGTTCAGGAAATAAAATTAAGAATTATACCATATCCATATTACACACCTGATTGCTTACACCATTTGCTAGTAACGTCACTATAATAGCAAGACTCTAAGTCTGGATTACTAGTTAGTCATGTCCTATGCTTTGAAATAAAGCTAACGCTAGCTCGTTTACTTATTCGCACGTTATGCTTAAACAGGAAATGTTTGATAAAAAGCCGCGACGCACAAAATTGCATAAATGATGACATGACAATAGTCCCTAATAATTCTCTACATCTTGCATTTGAATCATTAACGGAAAGTTTCATAGTGCACTTAAATGTGTGCCGCACTAGTAACAAAAGTTATATAACCACTGTGATTTACGATTCCTATGCAAAGAGCGGAAAGTTACGAGTAATTTGCTTTTCTATTAGAGTACGTGATACGCAAGGACAAAACAAAACCCTCTTCCCATTAACAAGAAGCTTTATACAGTTAGTGGCAAACTGTGATACAACAAGGCCATTTGAAGGTTACTTCATTATCCGTTAATATCATCAAAACTACAAGCTGGTATAGCGCCCCATTCTGCTTTACCCATATCAATCAGCCCAACAGCATGCAATAATCCATTAGCTTGTTAGCCAATTTTGATAGAACGCTCCAAACCACTTTTATGCCATCCCCCTTCCAACCATTCGCTGCAAGGTCAAAACTCCAAATTACAGTCTTTAGGGCAAATAGACTGTTTATAGCTTAGCGTATTAAATATTAAACGTAGATTGTTGGACGTAATTAAAGCGACTCTCCGAGGTGCGGTGAAATAGCGTCAGCATTTTAAAATATCGTATCTGTGATGTTCCGAAACATATTTGTTGTCTATATTTAATATATGTCCTATGTCAATTCCACTGATGTAATACATAAAACCACAAGCAGAAATTTAGCTGAAACGTTAGACTGTAAGGAGGCAAATGGACTTCGTATAATCCCTGCACCATTTTTCGTGCTATTTTTGGAGTATTTCGAGAGGAAATTAAACTTGCTTTTGACAACTAACACACCTACGAGAAAACAGGAATTGATTCGGGGATTTATCAGAGGATCAAACCGAATTAACTTGAAAATCTACCAATAAAATTTCTCTAACGCCTTTTCAAAATATCCATTGTTTTATCTGCCACGGGATTAAATTCAAGTAAACATTACTAGTAGTATAATAATATTAATGATAATGATAAGCCTAAATGTTCCTAAGAAGGGCCAACACCTTCCTCCTACAAGAGGGTAGCTCTTATTCGCTAATGCGATGAGCTAATTCGCAATAGGGTTGTGTACAGTAAATTAAAAGGATAAAGAAATTAAAATACCTCTTAATAGTGTAAGTAAAAAGCGGACTTTTGTTGAATTGTTATATTCTGTCTTAATAATTCATAACAATGAAATTATATGAATAATAAACAACAACAAAATTCACATTCAAATTCCTTACCATCAACTTATCAATCATATGCTACACTTTGTTACACGTTTGTTCATCAGATTTCATTTGTTTCGAAGTTGACGTTCGAAAGTTACTATCTTACTATTGTGGACCACTGTGAACCTGTCTGTGCCGCGTAGAAGTCTTTCCACCTCCGTCTTGGCCTACTTCTGTGTCGTTTGCCTAAGCATGTGTTCCACATGGTGGTCTTATACATCCATCTGTCGTCCTGCATCCTCGTTGGAGATTTTGTCCGTATCGTTATTCCTAATGTCTTGCTTTCTATTTTCCTTGGGCTTATTTGCATGCCTTCATCTGTCTGTCTGTCGCCGGCCACCTATGACCTCGTTAGCATTAGTGGATATATGCAGGTTTCCAGTGCTTTCTGCTTATTTTTCTGTCGGAGAGTATAAACTAAATGGACAGAAAACTTTCCATGCTAAAGATACTCTT
The DNA here is from genome assembly GCA_030762175.1 of Metallyticus violacea. Classification (NCBI taxonomy): domain Eukaryota; kingdom Metazoa; phylum Arthropoda; class Insecta; order Mantodea; family Metallyticidae; genus Metallyticus; species Metallyticus violacea. The sequence continues at coordinate 56,488,558 of CM060834.1, forward strand.
CTGTTTATCTCCTTTTTTCCGCCTTGTCCTTAAGGAGATTAACTATCTTACGAACATACATATTCCTTTACATGTGGCAAAGTTATTCCATCTACTGTGACTGCAGTTTCCATTCTATTTATCATTAGCTGCGTGTTTGTCTTTTTCATTGATAGCTCTGCCACTTTGCTTTGCTGTACCTTTGGTGTTTCAGCGCACAGAACCAAGTCGTCAGCAAAGCTTAAGATTCATAAAACTACTGTAATTTATGTTTATTCCGTAATGCCTGTTACATTGCGTTTTCCGTAACACAGGTAAAATGTTTCGCAGAGATTGGGCCTCCCTGCTTTAGGCCTCTTTCCAGTCCGAATGTTGATCCTTCTCTTTTTGATGTCACCTTTACGAAACTGTGTTTATATATTTATGTACGCATTGTAAATAATAATAATATAATCCGATCTCACTCTGTGCCGTGAAAAGGTCTGATGCGAGAGCGCGAGCCTAGAGTATTGCGAAAATAGGAACTGGAGCGTATGGGAGTCGATACCAGATAACCATACTCTGGCATTCCCAAAGGTAAAGTCTCCCAATCAGCCGTTGGTAATGATACAATAAATTAATGGCACACGTAAACTACAGTATAATCATTTCCTTTGAGCTACATCCCTAGTGTTCACGCTAGGGGTGACTGATTGTGTAGGACACGAGTTAATCTTTGTTTCGTCTCGTCACCCCTAGCCGTGACAATATTGATGGACCTGTCGTACCTTTGCTTTTCGTTTCCACCTGTCAACTTGTCGTGACAAATCATGGGGGTATCGGTTCTTGCTTCTCTTCTCGTATGGTTTCGATTTCGTACCTCTAAATTTACCACGCCGTTTATATTAATGCTTGACATAATTAACCCTAAAGTTAATCCTACTGCAATTTTCGCAGTGACATTGCACACATTCCTCACCCATTTTGTTTTGCTCTCTTTAAGATTGTATGTTTAATTGTATGACACGCCTATTTGAGCAATTGACATGCACGCTGTCTCTCAAGGTTAACAGAGAATATACTCGTGATGTTTGACAGCAGATGAACTTAATGACGATACACATTAGGAAGAAGCCATTCCTTGAGGGAATACACGTTACACTTCCTCTTATTAAAAAGTACGTCTCAAAGATTTTGTTTAACTTTCATACTTATATCAAAGTTTCGATTGGTTATCTCAGCTGATGCTTACAGTTTTTACGTAAATGCTACATTTGTGCTATTTCAGGTGATTTTAAAACTGAGCTATTTTTCTTTTGAAGCTATGAAATCTCAACAAATATAAAATAAATTTTATTGTGATTACGGTTTGAATTGTCGGTCCGGGTGGTGTAGTGGTAACCATAATTGCCTTCTAAACTCAAGATCGCGGGTTCAAACCCGACCAGGATCGATGAATTTTTTCGGGCGTAAAAACCCGAAGTATGGCTTCCTTCGGAAGGGAAATAAAGCCATGGGTCCCGTGTCGTACATTTACGGCACGAAAATGAACCTCAAGCCTGAAATAAGAGGCCTCTGAGCAAAATTTGTAGGCCGTTTCACGCCCTGGATTGATGGGACGCTAATGACCTGAGATGTTAAAGAGCGTCTATAAATCAACAACAATCAACGGTTTGAATACAAATGCTCTTATTAATAATAATCTCTTTCTAAATATCAGAAGCAGTTCATTCATTAAAATGTAGTTACAAAAACGTCCTCATTTAATAATTCACAAATGATTTCATGAACTTAGCGCATACTACAGGCCCACAGCTGCATTCCTTTGCTGTTCATTCACGCAAAGCAACTTAGGAAATATTAAAAACTACAAATATGATTTTCTAAAGTTTGACCACATATTTTAATATGTTAAACGAAGTTGGCCATGTTTATGGTTGATATTATTTGTGGCTTCAATTGTTTCTGAGAAATAAATTTAATCGCCTTGTTACGGCTGTCAGTGATAGAAAAAGGATATTTATTGTGGAGCAACTTCTATCTTCTTTCAGATCGGTCGAAATGAACAACTCAGTCTGAAAGCAAAAAGTGAACTTTTCCTACAGATGCAGCATCTAAGTGGACCCTTTTAAAGTAAAATCAGATATTCGGGAACAATTCAATATTTCCGTAAAGAAAATAAGACGAAAATGCCATACCATAATAATAAGGGAAGAGTGCAGCAAAATATTTTAGAAATTCCAGAAAAGCCAGACACATATCGCAAAGGAATTTGGTATGAAGGAACTAATATAAAGTATGTTTGGAGTGCATAAATTAATGTGCATGTTATGCCGTTCTCTAACTTCTTGTTCCACTTGTATACGATAAGAACAGGACGTTATTTCAGACCATGAACATAAACACTGCTCCGTCATAAATATACCACCTCAATCACTGAGGGCTATAACGAGAAGCAACGCGGATATGAAATTATAATAATATTTGACGTATTAAATTTGTCATTAAATTTCGATATGTGATAATTTGGTCATTCTGAATAATAATTACTCCCTCAAACCTATATAAATTTCATCAAAATCTGAAAATAAGGGACTATCTATTGATGTGCTATCAAAGTGTATTAAACAACGCTCGAACAGAGAAACACACATTTGCCTTAGCAGAAAAGCAAAGACAGTTTTGGCAATAACGTCCACTGTGATCGCGTTTGAAGAAAAAAAAACTTATATACAAATTACGCGAAATATTCAATGTTTTAAGTATATATTTAATATTTTTGTTAAAGAGAGAGAGAGTGAGGTTTTTTTTTTTTTTTTAATCTTCTTTATTTACTACATGCATCATTGCTATAATAATTAGTAATACTACATGCATTGCTATCATTTCATTGTTACATGCTATCCTTAATACTATTTTTGAACACTGTTTCATTCCTATTCTAACCTAATCATATTTTGAAGATTGCCGAAATTGGTTATATATTTATGCTTTTATATTATTTACATTATCATTCTCAGTCACCACATTTGAGCATGTATTTGCATGTAAAACAAGATATTAAAATAGACTTAAATGAAATAGAGAAAATCCTAGACTTTGCGAAGGGAAAGAAGATTAAAATCGCGATGGACAGTAATTCAAGGTCGAAACTTTGGCACAATCGAGTGACAAACGAAAGGGGCAGAATCCTAGAGGAATGTATAATCAATATATATTCTGAACAAAGACAATGGCCTACCAACTTTTGAAAACACCAGAGGATCTAGCAATATTGACTTGACGTTGGGCAATAAACATATTTTGTCACATATAGACAATTGGGAGATACGAATGTATACACATGTTCATATACCCTTGCTGTAATGACAACATCCTTTTGGAAGTAAGTATAGTGTACTTGAATTTCAATCAATGTATTATGTATTAGTTGTTGTCTGAAAGGAATGGTGTAGCTCATCGCTGACGGGCATATACAAGGAACACTGAAAACGTTTTGCAAGTGTCATGTTAAAGTCCAAGCTAAGGACCGAGTTTGAAAACTTATCCTCACAAATCCTTCAAAGTACTCTCCGTCTCTCTCCACACACACAGTTGTAGACAGTGCAACCCTTGTCCAAAAGTACACGTACTGAGATATTGTCAGCAGAGCAGAATTTACAGTTTGAGCAAGGTCCTGCACTAGTTCGTTTAAAAGGTTTTTCACCGTGCAAGATTACACTCGAGGAAACAACCAGAAATGGCACGGTGCAAGGTAAGGACTGAGGGTGGAGGTCAAGCAACTGGGCGACATCCAGTTTCCTCAAATTTGCAGAAGTTCTGTGAGGAGACGCAGTGTCGTGCAAGAGCAACAGTCTGGAAGTTTCTGACGCTACCACCTCAGCTCTTCAAGTAAAAGAATCTCCATTCACTGTCATTCCTTTTGGCATAGTCAACCACTAATTGTCTTTCATAATTGAAGAAAACGTTGAACATTCGCTTCCGAGAAGGAAAATCTTGTAGAAGAACAACTGGTCTTATGTCATCCTCATTTACCCACACGCAATTCTGAGCTTTATTTGCGGTGGTAAGGTAATAAAAGCAATTTTCATCACCAGTACACATATCTGTCAAACTGTTTGTAGGACCATTGGGTGGAAACATGCTTAGCAGTTAAGGACCTTTCTCCTCTTCTTCTCTCATTGGTTAAGAAATATGCAGTCAATTTTGTACTATTTTTCGCAGTTAAATGTTCATGGGGTATAGTGTCAATGCTGCCAACACTAATACCCATACTTAATATTTTAACGTTCCTCGCTCTATGAATTGTTCTCTCGCTCAAAGCTTCCCGAGGCCGGCAAGAGAGAGATTTGTCTTTAAAGTCTCTCACCCTTCTTTAAATGATGCTATCCATCTTGCAATGGTATCAAATTAACACACCTGATCACCATGAACAGCTACCAAGATCTGGTGAATTTTTTCGGTCTTTCGCTTATAGCGTGTGAAAATGTAGAATCTGTTTTTTTTTTTTTTAAATATGTATGATTTTTTCACCCGCTATTAACACAGGGCTGATCTAAACAGACTGTGTTACAGTGACTATTTAAGTTTAAACTTCCACTTATGCATATTTTCATACTTAAGGTTCATTGTTGGTAGCTATGTTAGTTACATTTTTATAGACATTATACAACAATGGGATAGAATGGTTGTAAAACTATATAGGGACAGATACGCGCATATATTGCGTGTGTGTAAAATAGTATTTTGAAGCCAGATTGGACGAATCTGCAAATGGAAATAATACTTTTACCAACATTCAAAGAATAAGATTGATGGCAATACAGTTAAAAAAAGAGTGTGAAGTGCTTGAAATATTTCTTCGCGCTATTGTTTTAGCATTTTGTTTGTAGCCCTAATATAAAATTTATTTATTTTTAAAATCTTTTATTCATTTTTTATTTAAGAAACACGGGAAAACAAGCACGTGTTTAGGAGGATGCAACCAAAATAATGAAATTAATTGGGATCAACTTGTATATATGATAAATTAAATGTATGATGGAGAGCAACAAACTTTATTTCTTCTTATTTCTCCAGACAATACAAACACGGCACAGAAACTAACAGCACTTCCACAAGAGCATTGACAGAAAGTGTTGGTTAACAGCTTAATTTTTCTGAAACAAGATTCTTAATTCTTAATAAAATTCAGTTACATCAAGAAAGTATATACTGCTCTATAACAACTATAAGCTGTTTGCACCTTGCTTAGCAAAGGATATCGACTAAACAGACAAAACGAGTTAACACATAACTAACTATTATTAGGCTTTTGCACGCGTTAAGATTTTAGAATGGTGTAGTATTTGCGAGATAGTGAACCATCCAATTATTACATGGCTAGTGCCTGGAATTACCCATAATCTGTAAACCATACAGCTGGGAAGCTTCGTGAAATGCTACCCTGTTATCATAGCACAGCTTGAATGTTTACTTGAAACAGTTTGCACTCCAATATCGTGGAGTGTTTGCAGAACGTACCTTACTCAGCGCTTGACAAGTGAAGACCGAGGCCGCCACGTCGATATATGTAGAAGAGCATGAGTTATGAAAGTTGTTATCTATGAAATCATTACAGCCCCATAATGTAATCTTATTAGTTTCTTTATAGCATTTAAACATTGCTTAGGTCTGACGTAAAGTCAATGTTTTGAACTTTCTTTAAACAATTTGCTGGCATTTGCTTCATATAACGTGGGCAACTGAGTTTGTCAATGTTCTAAATGACCTAACACTAGTGTTTAACACTGGAGCAAGCGGAGGAAATACATGAGGGGTTAGGAGCACACATCTGCTTCTTAATCCTGTATGCTTTAAAAAGAGTAGGGAATTTTCTTCCTGTCAAACTGACTTTAGCGATCCCTCATTTTGATTATTGTGACGTTTTATACAGCAAAGATATAACTGAGGAGCTTTCACAAAAACTTCAGCATATTCATAACGCCTACGTTCGCCTTGGCCGTGTTTCTGAATACTTGCAACTTTTTTCTTGGTTTCATTTAAATGACAGGAAATCACTTCACCATGTTTCCTGTATAAAATCAACAATAACTTCACCTCTCACTTTACTTCTGGCTTCCTCGTATGATTTTTAGTAATGTTTCTACTACTGTGGAATCACTGACTCTGGACATTGGATGAAATGACAAGTTGCGAAAGAGGTTGTTTTTTTTTTTAAACGAAAAAGTATTGCAGACCCACCCACCTTTGGCATTTATGAGAAGTAGGGAAAACCTGTCAGAGAGGGCGGTCCTGGCGAGAATCAAACATCAAGTATGACACAAGACCACAACTTCATGCTACCAACACCACATCATGACATCTTACCACTGTTGTCAGTTTAGCCCCTTTCGGCCTAGATTTAGTATCTTTTACTTTATCTTTGACCCTCTTTTTGAGAAAAAGCTCTTTCGGACATTCCTAGCTATTTGGGATAAAGTCTAGGGTTAACTCTACAGTTTTATGTGATTCACCGACTCCTTAACATTCTTAACGTACTGTATTGTATGACTCCATAACTGACGTAACAACGAAATGTATTAATAATAATTACCACTTTCGTCTTTGTACATGGTGAACAGTTAAGAGGGGAGAAAGCATGGGATAGAAAATTTTAAATTTCAGCCAATGGCAGACGCCATGCACCAGGCTGCAACAATGTAAAGTAATTTACTTTAATCATAATCATTTATGGAGTTTAATTTAATTTACATTGATAAAATAAATTAAAAGCTAGTAGTAAACGTGTAACATAAAGTTCATTTAAGACGCAAAATATATCATTCCAATTACAAACGTAATTTGCAGCCTAATTCAATAAAAAAAAAAAAAAAAAAAAAAAACAACATAAGTTCAGGATAAGGAATTTGAATGGATTTTTTTATTATTATTTAGTATGCACATAATTTCATTTACTCAAGAGTTGAAGGAAACGCAGAGAGTAAATAAAGCTTTTGAAACTTCTAATCAAGACTCCTTGAAACTGCTTTCTGAACTGATCTTACTTATTAAATCTCTGTGTTCCAAAATCACAATACCAACAGAACAAATAGATCTCCTGGTAACTTCACTTGATTTTATTGATTCCAGTGCATATTAGGCTATGAAATTGAGAGCGAGATATTCCGTACAATCAAGAGAATGGAATTCGAGGAAAATGGTAAAATTGTTCCAGGTTTAATAGATGAATTAAGACAAAGGCTCCCAGAAAATGTAGAGTTTGTCTATAAAAAGCAGCATTTCTGAAAGTAATAAAAAAAGGCCAGCTGTCATTATTCTGGTGGCCATATTAAAAATAAGTGGAAAGTTCTTAATTACGTAATCTGGTGCAACGGTGATGAAACTAAAACACTTTGTCGCGAAGTTCTGAATTACAGAGATTCGGCTAGAAGCAATTTTCTCATTGATTTAGCATCCTTTGCTATATCCAGTCTCACGATTCTTCACCCTAATGGGGATATAGAAAGGATGTATTGAAAAACAAATCAAGAAATAGAATGCAGCTTCCTTTGCAATCTGCAATCCTCTCAATACGGAAAGATAAAAAAAAAAAAAAAAAAAATACAACAGCAATTGTTACATATATAAGTTATCAGAAAATGTCATTTATCGCATAGGAACGAATGTGTATCAAAGTAGAGATAAAGAATGTAAACCTGGACCCTCGAGACAGATTGAAACAATCGACAAAGAAATGGAATACTGCATGAAAATATAATCATTTTAGGAAATTATGCGTATAGAAGCATTGATTGAAGGTAAAATGTATTATTATTATTATTATTATTATTATTATTATTATTATTATTAGTGGGGATAGTGTTGTTGCGATGGCATGTCGTTGATTGAACATAGTTAGCCCCCTTGAGATGAAATTTAGCTCGCTTTTGGTTACCAGTCTGGCCTGTTCTTTATTCAGCGGTTGGCAAGTGCTCCTCTAGTAGCCACTGCACGATATTGGAAGGCATGGCTGCGGGGTAGTCTAACTACTTTAAAATCTGTTATTCGGACACTTATTTAAAAAGCAGAAGAAGAGTTAGACGTCTAAGTTTAACCTTGTTCATGTTAATTATTATTTCGCATGCGTATTTAAAACGTTAAAGAAGGTTAACTCTGCCGGTATATCTGCAATACTTAATATACTTCTGATTTATTTTATATTTATTTTGTTCTTACTGTGTATACTTAAATTCCTTTTACAAAATAATCATATTAATTTTGTTTTTCTTTCCTTGCATTTCCGATTATCTGTTACTTAGTGATGTCTGTTTTATCTCCCATTTGTTTATATACGTATAATTATCCTCTTGTCTTATATTCATGTGCCGTATATCTATTAATTTATTTTAACCTATTGAGTGCAACAGAAGGCTACAAGATCTTATTTCTGTATAATAAAAATAAACGATTATTTTAATCGTTTAATCTTCTAATACCTAATACCTTCTAATACCTTGGTTTTCCTTGTAAATATAATTTAGCATGGGACTAGTTTTTTTAGGTCACCTTGTATGAAGGTTACTCGTCTTCTGGAAACAGAGTTTAGTTCTCCATGCTGCTGTTTTAAAGCGACAGCTGTAGTAATCTATTATCAAGAGAAATGAGACAGAGATGCCCAATATTCATTATATCATCTTAAATATTGATCTGAAATCACAGTTTTTATTATTTAGCAAGAAAAGGAGATTTTTAAGTGAGCACTTCATATCTAAGACAGAGAGATAATATTCTAAATATCATTACATTTAATATGATCGAAGTTTTTGTATTTATTTCGGTTATTTATGGACGCTCTTTAGCATCTCAGGTCATCAGCGCCCCATTCAATTCAAGAGGTGAAACGGCTGATAAATTTTGCTCAGAGGACGACATGAACAGGCTCTTCTTCTCTTCCGAAGGAAGCCATTAGTTAAGATTTTTACGCCCGAAACTGCAATATATTTAGCTATATTAAAATGCACGGACTTGGATTATGCTTTGAGGTTGTCCCTATTTGGAGAGAATAACCACAAACAACCAATGCTTGCAAACCATGTACACGAATATTTTGTCTATATTCCGCAGTATAATCAATTTGGATGATGCATTTCATGATGATGACTGCGGTTTCCACAACCACCGGGAAAGGGGAAAAAAATTGTTACGCGTCGCACATTGCCATTTTATTTTAACCAGGTTGATGTTTTCATCATCTGTGCATTTTTAGAGCCCCTCAGCATTGCAAAAATTGCCACAATTACTGGCAGAACAAATTAAAACGCATGGGAACGATACACGGTGTTTTTTACGTTGATCCTGGGAGAATCCTGTGAAACACATTCAGTTGTTCTCATTTAATGATACCTTACAGTGCACATTGTTTGGTTTAATTTTGATTAGACGGTTTACGTCACTGAGTTGAAGTAGCAGGAACTGGTGTCAACAAACTCAACATCTCTTACCAGCCAAAGAAATGAACTAATTTTTCATAAGAAAGAGTAGCAATATTTACCTTCCTCTAACATCTCATCTTTCGAGACACTACCCAGAACATTTCACGTTACATATTCCGTCTTTTCTTATTTCCTCCCCCCCCCTCCCTCTTGCCTTTTCTTTGTTGACATCCACATTTCCCGCATTTTCTCGTAAACAGTATCAACCGCATTTGTCAGCGCATTATTGGTCGGGGTAGTTGGAGTAATCTTCCGAATCGAGATACCTGTTGATCGTTAGCTTTCCTTCTGCTCTAGGCTAGGGGACCAGCGAGGCACCGCTCCGTGATTTGTATCAGTGTCAACTGGCCGTAAGTGTTCTTGCTTCAAAAGCTATTTGAATAACAACGGTTAGCTCTTTGCTAACTATGCCAGTGACCCGGTATTTGTTAACTTGGTAGTTCAGGAATTCCTTTGTTGAATCATTAATTCTTTTGCTGCCGCGCGCCAATCTGGTCGGCTTCGCCGTAAAATGCCGTGTCTTTTAAAAGGAAAATGTACCACTTGGAAAATTTGTTTCTATAAATTCAAGAATAGTAAATAGCGTCAAAAAACTTTCCTTATAAGGAGCATATAATGTACAAAACTGATTAATAGTAACGCAAAAACAAAATAACTTTAAAATATCCTCATTGTTTCAACCGATATTAAACATTTTCAAAATATGACTATGGTTTTCGTCCTTTGGTTTAAATGTCAACTTTAAAATTAAGTTATACAATATATTAAAGGTTCATTATGATACGATGTTCATTTATGAATAAAATGGCATAGTATAACAAGTTATGCATGCCCTGTTGCGAATATACATTTTAAAAAAAATTAAACGTGTGCAAGTAGGGAAAGAGAAGTGAAATAGTTAAATATACCCACCGACACAAACAAGCTTATCATGTGAAATACTATATTTTATATTGCGCGATCTCTGAAATAACTTTTAATTCACTTGGATTTATTTAAATGTATGTGCATTAACGTTCAACACTAAAACTGAAATAGCATCTTCGACTAACACAAGACGAATTAAACACTTTCTGCTAACTGTACACTACATATGTTATTTATATTTACCATACGTATTTTTTAAATTAAGGCACGTGTGTTATGGTGCACATTCAACATGCAAGCCTTGATCACACCGCACCCACACTGTAAGCGACCTCTTTCTGTTTGGAGTGACAAATTATGCGTTGTCTTTCTAATTATCTTAGCAGAATGTTCACACCACACACAGCACTGTGAGAGTCAAGGTTGTCATCATCACTATTTACATGATCGGAAACATTAGCATTACTGTTAGTGTTGAGAGAATTAATAATAAACGTCTTTTTTTTTAGTTACGGAAACCATGTGGTGTTCCGAGTATAAATCCTTTACTATCATCAGAACTGAAATTATCGATCTCACTATCGGATATGAAATCATGAGCACTAATAACGCACTCTTCATAATACGCCATTATTTTATCATCATCTACGCCTGCCTTAAAACGTCACGGGACATCACGCCATGTTAAACCTAGCGAACACCACTCTGTGACACAAAGAACCACCTTTATGAAAGCCGAAAATCCCTGATTACAATATCTAATGAATGTAAAAACTGTTATTTTTCAAACGCTTGCACTTCCCCAACGTAGGCTATCATAAAAATAAGTATACCATAGGGTTTTAAGTCGACCGACGAGATCAGGATTGCATTTGGAGTCAACTGAAGAGGGACCGCAGCGATGGAAAAAGTCGATACTTTCAAAGATACATTTTTCTTTTATTAAAAAAAAAAAAACTTATTTTACAAAACACATTTTTAGTCTTTCAAAATGCATGCTTCTGGCGGAGTTTATTCACTGACAGCTCAAACATTTGAGAGATAACCACATGTGGTTTTGTGCATTGCAATTATTTTCAAGTTTCTGTACATTGTGCTAGATTTCTGTCGTTTCCATAGCAACGCTATGCTCTTCTTTATTCAGGGGGAAAAAATAGGTACAGCACAAAGCAATATACTTAGAATACAATGTCTTTGTTTTCTTGAACTAGTGCATGTTTTTTTATTTCTACGGAAATGTTCGGATAGGGGTATACGAGAATTCTGGTGCGATTCCTGAGGCTGAATGTGTGGTATGATCAAGTCAAGTCATTTAGTGTTCTATATCCAACAGGCTGTTTGAACGTTTTTCTCTTTCCCTCCCCTCCTTCCACAAATAGAACACTTACAACAAAATAATTTTCCAGCAAGATGGTGCCCCTGAGTTTAGAGTGTTCGAGATTGATTGAATATGCGTTTTAACGTTAGGTGGACTGGTCCATGTTCAAATCTCTATTTGAGTTATTAATGAAAAAATATATTCAGAGGTTTTATGAATGCACTTTACATTTAATTTTGCAACCCCAGAGAAGTACAACGTTTAGGTATCTTGCATCCATGTCTACGATAGTGAGCCATTTTGGTCGCTTAGATTGCCTCATTAGACTTTTTTTACTTTTCATAACGTAACTTCAGCGCAAGGTACATTTAAAGCAGTCAATTCGATTTTAGCATTTTCCTGGCAAGTTCATTTACTTATGCATGATTAGTAGTCATTCCGTAAGGTCCGACCTGAGACATTTCCTTTTTCCATTTCGAAGTCCTATTTTCTAGGACGTGCCACTTAAACTTTGGATTTTATAAGCAAAATTTCAAGTAAGTTTGGACCATAACTGATAATTGCATCATTATTGTGGTCGCAAATGCTCAGTGTGCAGCTCTTTTCAAGGGACCTTCTAGTTAAATAAAATAAATAACAGAATATATTTACAAAAACATACAATCATAAGCTATTGCACATATCCGAGCAGTCAAACAAACCAATTTGAATCAATCAATAGAAGTTAATTACATCACGTTTTATGCAGAGTAATAAGATTTTAACAATAAGCACGTCTCATAGATGAAACAAAGTCAACGAATTACCAAGTCATTGTTACAGCTGTCGCATGCGCATGTTTACACTTTTCCCTTTTTGAAAACGCATTATATTATTTTTTCTCATTAGTTGTGTATCTGCACTGTTGCAATCTTTGGTCTGTTTACTCATTCTGTTTGGTTATAATTATTGTCTGAAATATCCGTAAACAAAGTTAAACATAATAAAAAGTAAATAATAGTTCAGTCATCTTTTTCATCCTTCTCTTATTCTTACACGCACATCTATCCTGATATATATAGGAATATATTACAGAACTGAGGTTATATACGTGATGTTTTGAATAGCCTCTGCTGTGTCTTGAAACGTTCATAAATACGAGAGTTGTCTGTTGTGAGCCCTAGCTACGACGGGGGCGCTAAAAGTTCTCGAGAGATATCGTGAAGGTAGTCAAATTACTGTGACGGTTATAGGTATCATCCTTTAGATGTAAATGCTCAGTTACTTGTTTGTGACAATTGTGTAAACAAACTGTGTAAACATTTTCTACAAAATGGATAAAACTGAAATACGAGCTAGGATAAAGTACTTCGATTTGAAGGGTTTAACTCCAACAGAAATACAAAAGAAGTTAGATTCCACTTTAAAAGATTCATTCCCTCCGTTTTCGACGGTTAAAAAGAGAGCTGCTGAACTTAAGCGTGGTCGTACATCTATTCAAAATAATGAGCGTTCAGGGCGTCCCAATGATCTCAATGATCATTTTACCGAAGTTTTCCGGTATAAGAAAGCTTTCCGCTCGATGGGTGGGTGCTTCGTTTGTCAATGGACCAAAAAGTATTCGAATAAATATTTCGCAAGTGTGTTTAGACTTGTTTAAACGCAATTCCAGTGAGTTTCTCCGATATTTCATAAGTGCAGACGAAACATGGATTGATCTCTCTACATGCCAGAGACGAAGGAGCAGTCCAAACAGAGGGTGGCGACAGGTGAAAGCGTACCAAAGAAAGTAAAAACTGTTCCATCTACAGGAAACGCCATAGCTACGGTTTTCTGGGATTTTCATGGTGTGATGGTCATAGACTACCTCCAGAAGGGCAGAAGTATCACCGGAAGTATTACGCTTCACTGCTGGACCAACTGAAGGATGCTATTCAGGCTAAACATTCACATCTTGCGAAAAAGAAAGTTTTCTTTCATCACGACAATGCGCTTTCACAGACGTCTAGGATTGTAATACAAACTGCATGCCATTCCCTTCCAAGTGCTTCCACATATTCTTTAGATTTGGCTCCCAGCGACTGCTTTTTGTCCCCAAATCTGAAGAAATGGCACGATAGAGGCATATTCACATAAAAAAATCAGGTTGAAGATGAGACATACGCTTGTTTTATTTTCATAGTTGCACAAAACTTATTTTACTGAAGGTATTAAAAGGTTGGAAATTCATTGGATTAAATATATTGACTGGCAAGATAACGAGTTAAAAAAAACAAACAAACAAAACGAAACAAAACATTTCTGCTAAATCTTACGCTTTCTTGGTCAGGCCGTTAACTTTTAATACGACCTGAAGGAGACATCATAGCGAAACAAACTTGGCACTATTTTGTGGCTTGACCCTCAACAAGTATCCAGCAAGTAATTCGAATATGCAGCTACGGGGGAAGATCATTTGAGTGACCTGTAGTTATTCTCCACCTCATATCAGCAACAGAAATCAACGCCACATTGTGGCACGATGCGCCATTGTATGTAATTGTTAAGACATTGGTTGCCGAATTCAAAACGGGGCCCAACATTCATTTTTTGGCTTCCCAACGATGAAACGGTGAAATACGGGACAAGCCTTGATGCCCTTATTTACTGGAACTGAGATTACTTATTTAGCTGATTATTATGTTATGTTGGCATGATACGCGGTGTATAAGAATTGGCCCAGAAAAACTAGGTTGTCACGTATCAGGATTTCCTTTCAGTACTGTTCGGTGCTAACAGAGATAGGGTATGAGTAAATTGATGCATTGCTTAATATTTTATTAAGATACCCCCAGATTCTTAACAATAACAGAAACAGGAAATATTGTGCTGAGTCTCTGATTACAAAAGTAACAGTAGATAATCGGAACTCGGTGAGATGGGGCAAAGGTTATTAAGGTCTGTCGTCAAACTTTCTATGCATATTGCTTCCTTTTTTTGGTTTATTCCCTGCAATATACAATTTCGTTTTTAGTTAGGCTTATAAATTTGACGATATAAAAATAAGCTGTCTGCTTTAACTTATTCGTCACTACATTGTACCTACTAGAGCAAATTATTGAAAGATCAGATTTTATTTCTTCAAGAACTGTTATAAGTTATGAATGCTTCTAAATGCAAGTATCGCCGGTGTGTTAAATCTTTATATTTGCATCATGAAGACACTCGGCCCGAATAGACATTTCCCACTAACTAGCATTTTGCGAAAAGCTTGCTAAAACGTCCCATCTTATACGTTCTACACCGTCAGTTTTGTTGTATTATGTGTACTATTTTTTCAACTAATAGCGCTGCTTAGAAACTCATTTTTCTTCTAAGTTTTCCCCAAATCAATATAATAATTTATGTTTTGTGTTTAAAACACTATTTTATAAAATAAAAAAGAAAGAAAGGAAAGAAATGCAAACAAGATGCTGGATATTAACAATACAAGTTGGTCAACAAATAAATGTCTCAATAAACACTAGGTATTTTAATGAGAGATTCTGAAACGCAGCATATCCCTTACTGAAGAAACATAACAGCTCCCGCAATTTACATGGGTCACGAAATATATATTACATGTGTCTGGTAAACAAATTACAATAGATAAAGTTGGCTTTCATGCTGAGAATATTGTGCCAGAATCCGCGGTTATACAATAAATTTAAGTGAATATAATTAATATGTGTGAATTGAATTTACTTTAACAAGTTAAAAGTTTTATTTTTATAAATGCTAAACTGATATGTGATTTCAATTCAAAGACATGTGTATATGATTATGTCAAAATAGAAGAAAGTTGCAGAAGTACTAAAGCGACCACTTTTTAAATTTTTTTTTACTTATTTTTTAATTTATATATATATTTTTTTAATTTAAGGAGGCTCTTAAACCTCTCAGGTCATGAGCGTCCCATTCGATTCAGGACGTGAAACGGCCGACAAATTTTGCTCAGAGGCCTCTTCTTTCAGGCTTGAGGTTCTTTTTCGTGCCGTAAATGCACAACAAGGGACCCACGGCTTTGCTTTCCTTCCTTAGGATGTTTACGCCCGAAAAAATCCATCGATCCTGGCCGGGTTTGAACCCGCGATCTTGGGTTTAGAAGGCAAGTATGGTTACCACTACACCACCAGGCCCGACAAAAAGCGACCACACCAGACTATGATCGAAGCATTCAAAGTTGCAGTAACAAGGAACATTTTGTTAACTGCCCGTTTTCAAATGACATATTCATAATAACATAAACGTTTAAAATGTAAACAAATGGGTACAAAATTACCAAATCTATACTACGTGCACGCTTTGTTCCCCAATAATTGTGGACATCAAAAAATTAATTAGCAAATAGCTTAAGTCTACTGCTAGTCCAACTAGAGTAGTAATTTCCAACGGAGTTGAAGTTTAGTCTATCTTTGCCGCAAAAATATTATTCTCTGCACCACCTCCAATCACTTAATTATTTAAACAGACCCGCTCAAGTTTTTAATATCTATATAAATAGTATTTCAAACAACCAGTGTTTCTAGAAGATAAGCTTCTTTATACGTTACACGACAAGAGAGGTGTTATTTTTAACGCACGTGCGTTCACGAATCTATGCCTCTTACTTACAAGAGGCCCTCTTGGGAACCAGAGCGGTTTGTAGCTCTCCAGGGCTATATACTTGAACTTCCTGAAATTACCATACGGATGTGGAACTTATTCATTTAGAAGCTACTTGCAGATTCTGCAGCGGTCATTAGTAGAATATCTGGCACGTGTTATGAGCTTACGAAGCAATAATCATCCAGGTGTTCTTTCTTTCTTTCTTTTTTTAAATATATCTTTTCGGCAGCTAGCTTATTTACTTATTTTATGGGGCAGCCTAACATACTACAGAGGAGTAAAAGGAAAGACAATTTCAAAACGTGGAAAAGTATCGCCAGGCAATAGATTCATTAGGTATACTACTTAATTGCACTTTAAAACTGCATGCAAGAATAACAAAATTAGCCAATAGCCATAGTTTGTTGATATATCCAATAAAAACGAAAGTATAATAATATATAACAATATTACAAAACAAGTAGCAATTTTTAATTACTTACATTGCGATGTAACGTGCAAAAAATTCTAAATATTAACAACTAAGCATTTCTTTTAAAAAATAGGACATAGGGAAAACAAAGTATATATTTTACAAAGGCATGGTCATTTCAACATTGACATATTGAAAGAAGAATAAAATGACTTGAGAAAATGAAGAAATACATTTCAAAAATGAAAATGTTAAAGCAATCAAAAGATGTAGTCTGTAGAATAATAATGGTACAACAAGATAAGAGAAAGCCTAGCTCAAGTTACGGACAGAATAAAAGAAATAAATAACATTTAAAAGTAAATGAAGATCCACAACCAACTGGTGAAGAAAATCGGATAAAACCATTCGGAACGAGCTTAGCTCAGATCTTGAAATTACATTGTTCTATAATGTTACGATATTGATTCTGCCTCAAAAATACAAATTAGAACTAAAGCTTTAAATAATACACAACGTGAGCGTCACTTATAATGAAAACTCTCGGGCTTGAACAAACAAGCCGCATGAAAACTCTTGTTATAGAGTATTTACTTACCTCTGTATTTGCTTCTCTGTAAAACGCAGCAGTTGACCAATAGAATTCTCTGAAGACAAGTGCCACTTCAAAAATTAGAGAGAGATTCTGCACGAAGTTAATTATGTACACGATACCAGTGACATCAATCCCTTCATAAAGAAGTGTCCAAAGAATATGAGAGCTTTCTATAAAATAATCAAAACTCATCAACTCGTATCTTTAGGCGTGCCTCAAGCAATTTCAATACATTATTATAATTATTGAACTATTGAACTATTTTGTCGTCTCACTACCTACAGTACTACACAAACCAGGCATACTACAAGTGTCTACACAATCTAGGCTGGCGTAGCACAAGGCAAAACGATGCCCTATACTGAGAAACTGCGGCGTTTAATATTACCATTACATTCAGAGGTAAAATTGTCTATAGTTGAATTTTGCTACGGTTTGTCTGCTTGAACCCGAGGGTGTTCCTTATAGGTCTTTCATTTATCTGTAGCTTCTGATTCAGGATATTTTTCGATCCATTTTTGGAATCTTAATTTCTTACTCACAGCAGGATTTGAACATCTAGAAAGCAACTTTTGAATAAAGCTAAAGAAGTCTGTCTAAAACGAAGAAATTTCTTACTATATTGGTTTAAAATACAGCAGTACTTTCTTAAATAGTAGAAGGATCTCCACAACCTTCACGCGTGAGTATTGCCGGTAGTGATGTTTGCATTATCAGTTCGTGTAAATAAATAAGCTGATGTAAATGAAATACAAATCTAAGATTATTTTGACATTACATCCTTTATCCCGAACAGCAGTTTTACAAATTTCTAAAGCTTACAGTGCCCTCGTGCGTGAGCTCGGCCACTCATGGCGTGGTACAATGCATGGACGAGGTACGTGTGGCCTTGTTTCTGCCGCGTTTGTTAAGGTAGAGTCCTGTTGGTCCAGCTGTTGTATTTAATTATGTGTACATAAAATGTCATAAGTTGTTTTATTTGTGCTTTCATAATGACATGAGGAGGGCTCACATTTTTATTTACCATACTAAGCTATGCATGAAAGTTAAAAGGTAGTTTTCAATAAAGTTCTCGTGTACCTTCTCCCTCCAGAGAAGTTGACTGGATTGGACTGTTAGGGATAATGATATTTCGGTACTTCAAGCTTTTTCAAGGGTTGGCCTTTTGTGGACACGTCCCCAGGGAGCACCTCCGGAAAGCAAGAGGTAAGGCAGACACCGGAAGGCCAGGATCCATGAACGGTGAGGCACGGATGTAGACGGGGTTCCTAATATTTTTTCCAGATAGAGCAGACGGAAGCCCTTTACTAAAAAGTTCGAGAACCTCAAAGGACTGCTTCCGGGGTGAAATGTTCCCAAAATGCAAGCGACCCTCACACCGCTACAGTCCACACAACTGGCACTTTCGACCTTTTAACAGAACCAACGGACGAAATCATATGGGAAATATGGGATAGTGAAACATTTAGGTTAAAAAAAAAAGTCATTAAGCAATGAGACATTCATTCTATATTTTTCTCCTTCAAATAATCAATTATATGGCGTACTGTGTGACAGCTGGCATTGTCATTATGTTTTCATTGTTTTTTCGTGATTTCATCGATGACTTAACAAATTGTTGTTCACCATTCAGCAATAACTGTTGTTTGATCTTCTAAAGGAATGATTACAACAAGTCCAGTACAACCGAAGAAATGGAAGTGCTTCGTGAATGAACAATTTTGTGGGATTCGGTTCATTTTGGAACAATCAAACAAATGCTGCTTAGTTTCCGGTTTATACGAATATATTCAATTACGTATTATGTACGGATTTTGCAATTCCTTCGTTGAATTTTTTGAGCATTTCATTTACACCAATTAACACGAGCGTAATTTTAAGCTCGGTCAAATTATGCGGAATATATCGGGAATAGATCCTTTCCACAGCTAAAATGTTCATTACAAAATCGAACGTGCTGCAGTCTTCCATATGCTTAAGGATGCCTCTATCTCACTGTACGTCACATGCCGATCCTCTTCAATCATGTTGCGCACAGTATCGATATTTTTGGAATGACAACCGATTTTGATCGATCTTCACGAAACTCATCAGTGACGGATGCACGGCTATGACGAAATTTTGTAAACCAATTGTAAAATCTTTTTGGATAGACCTTCAATATGTAAGTGAAGTTGTATCGATTACTATGCATTTCTGTTGAATTAGATCTTTACTAAAATCGTAACAAAATCATCCAACGAAATCCTTCAAACGAAATTCCTATTTTTTCGCAAAATTGCTTTCTTTAAACGCCCACTGTAAACAACTAAGCTGCAAATGTTTTTCACAATAACAAATGTATGTTGTTTAGAAAGTAGTAAAAACATACTTCAATAACGCCACCTAGTGCCGTTTATAACTTAAAAGGTAACCCCCGTTTATCAAATTGGGGTTAATGAAATTCTGTAGAAAGGAAATCTAAACGACATCTCTTCCAAACATGAAGGAACTCAACACTCTACTGCTTTGGAAATTAAGCGGGATGGCTTTCAGATACAGTAGTTTTCTTGGCCAGAATATATCCTTTTGAATGCTTGAACACAAGACTATTCCCAGCGGATCCCAGAGACTGCAGGTACTAGAGCCCATTTAAAGTACATGAATTGCTCCTGCTCAAAGTCCATTATCGTCCCTGAATCGCGAGTGTTAACCCAAAACCGCCTGTCCCAGATGCTCCATGGTGCATACGTTTATTCCATTCAGCGTATTGGTCAGATGCCCATTCCGCGGATAGTCAAAGCTTGTTGAGTTACTTTGACAAATCATCCTATATGGGCTTCAGCACACACAATGCGCATGTAAACAAGGACATGGCTAAATACTCTATTGCATTAGTACTCCATTTCGAGCCTACTTTACCTCATTGGCATTCACTATTACCATCATTCAATTTCTCATTTAAATTTATATGTTTATTCACGTTCTATGATTTTAATTTACTGCTCCACTACTTGACTTCAATAACATATAGAGTGCCTTTACGCCAGAGCATTGCTAGAAACAAAAGAGCTGACATAACGCGACACTACTTATGAGGATTGTTGATTTGGTTTAAGGACGCTTTTTAACATCTCAGGCCATCAGCGTCCCATTCAATTTAGGGCGTGAAACGGCCGATAAATTTTGCTCAGAGGCCTCTTCCTTCAGGTTTGAGGTTCTTTATCGTGCCGTAAATGTACGACATGGGACCCAAAGCTTTACTTCCCTTTCCGAAGGAAGCCATACTTAGGATTTTTACGCCAGAAAGCCGGGATTGCAACCGCGATCTTGAGTTTAGAAGGCAAGTATGGTTACCACTACACCACCAGGCCCGACGCTTAAGAGGCTCAAACGTTGAACCTCAAGATCGCGGGTTCAGGACCGATGGATTTTTTCGGGCGTAAAAATCCCAAGAATGGCTTCCTTCGGAAGGGAAGTAAAGCCGTGGGTCCCGTGTCGTACATTTACGGCACGAAAAAGAACCTCAAACCTGAAAGAGAGGCCTCTGAGCAAAATTTATCGGCCGTTTCCCGCACTGAGTTGAATGGGACGCTGATGATCTGAGATGTTAGAGCGTCCATAAATAAATCAATAAAAAAAAATAATAATCAAACGTTGAACGCCTTACTATTGGTTTGTCGCAAAATATCTCTCGCTTTTTTAACGATACGTTCCATATATTTGAACTACACAACACCGAAGGACCCTGTTTCTTCTGTAAAGTTTGCCGAAAAGGCCGTATAACGTGCAATCAAACCACAACTACTACATAGTGCAGTACAAGTTTACGACTGATATTGGATACATCAGCTTGAACTTTACAATATTTTACTGTGGTTTCAAAGGCTTTAAATCAATGCTAATAACTAAGAAACATGAAAGGAACTGTGCAAAATATAGAGGAATAAATTGTTGAATAAACCGTAAAAACGAGCTGTTAAAATGATCAATAAAAGCTATTGAAAACATTACATAAGCCTTATTGGAGGAACAATTAGGACTTAGGAGTATATCTTGCATATGACAATATATATTAAAGCAAATAATAACCTAAAAAGTAATAATGAACTTCAATTGTTGTTTCAAAACTACCATAAAACATCCGAAAATGGTAGAAGAGAAAAATTGGGAAATTAATGCGGGACATTTCATATCATTTCATTATAATCATAAGGAACTCGAATAGAATCACAACACTGACAAAAAATGGCGATCTGGGCAATAGTAATTTACATTTCCCAATTATTACTGTCATTTCGTGTTATACAATAAAGTTCTGATTACTTGTGCCGGTGGACATTGCACCATCCCAGGGGAATCAATTAACGCAACATTACGTCTGGTTTGTGCCCGCAATGTACTGCACTTTAGCTAGATTTACGTCATGCAAAACTCCTAAGGTTACCCCTTTACGGTATGAAATTACCCATAGACTTCTAGAGGATTCTAGAAAGTCTTAATGACGTACATTTCCAAATTCAATACCCACTTTTCCTAAATCGGCAGGGATCCCCACTGTTTAAATACGGCAGAACGACTCATTAGATAGGTGTTGTCTGACGAATACACGTCAGTCGGGCCGTTAGGGCGTCACCCTCAGCTTGTCACACCAACCCTAAGGTAAGCTTACAGTCCACATGGGCTGCCATTGTATTGGGAATAAGCCATTAGATGGATCGTCAATGTGTTGGGGATAGACTACTAACTAGACTCTCAATGTGTTTTGGGGAATACATAATTAATTAAGACAATGTACAGTAACTTAGATTTTATTATTGATCTCCTCAGCTACGCCCATCCCTCAGACCACGGCTATGGTTGTGACAAAATATATGTAACATTCATTCATGTGTACGATAAAGCTGCAGCTTTCACCAACATTATTTAGTTTGTATTTAGATGAAAATACTACAAATTGGAAATTTCTCAATTTATCAGAAAACTTAAAATAAAAAAAAAACTTTTTTGGAAACTTTTATGTTTGTAGTCGATCAAGTAATTGAATTCAGTGATGAAAAAGCATATTGCAGAGAGATTTATCAAATTATTTAAAATAACGAAAGTACTAAATCTTACAATCTCCAAAAAGAAATTAAATGACTTTTAAGGTAAACGAGATAGTAAGAAGATAATGAAAAATAAGATAATCGTGCAGTAAATTAATTTAACTTTTTTGGCTTGCCACTAAATAACCAGATTAAAAAACGTGTGCGGCTATCAGAATAAAACTTTGCAATGAAACTAGGAGATACTCACAGATTAAATTCATAACAATACCAGCAGGTAACACACAAAGTCAGAAGTAGATTGTAAGCAACAGAAATGCGATTTCTCTTAGCGGTAGCTGGAAGGTCACAGCTAGATCATATAAGAAATGAATAAATTGGGAAAACCATGATGTCCGCAATTTCCTTAATTGTACTGACGGTTATCGAAAGAATGATGGGGCAATGTACAAAGCATGCATAGCTCCGCAAGTATATTAGCAGATATCAGCCTACTAGCTAGCAATGGAAATGTTGATCAACTAATGATAAGATGGTTAGATTAAATAATCGGTGCCATAACAGGCTCAAGGGCCAAAATCATGAAATAGAAGCAGCTTTATATGGTCTTGTGATAAATGGTGAAATTCATAGGCCTCAAGAAAAATGACAATATGCTGTCGATAACAAAGGTGAATATTGTACAAAATAAAGTTATTGATAGAGGTATACTTTTGTTTTTAATGACCGTGTGTTTAAATCATACCCCCGATTGTTCGGCAACTTCTCTGACACCACTGTGCTGCAGGTAGGCAACGTTCTTGGATGATGTAACAAATTTATGTGCAGTCGTACTCGTTAAGATAAAGCTAAACAAATAATGATGGAATAACTCTACAAGTATATTCCATGATACACGCCCAGGTAAAATATAAAAATATAAAATAACCAATTAAGATCCTCCAGATGTGGAATCAATTGGAGTATCATACATTAAGTTGACACACTCTTACCTACTGAACGTTTTCTTCCTGCTATCTGCGGTCAACTTTAGAATAATTTAGAGTGGCATATATACTTTCTATTTCAGTGTGGTATATGAACAAACCTCTATTAACACTGAACTCCTGTCACTCCAGCCATGTGAACACTTTCGTTAAAAAGAACTAGCCTCTATAAGCTTTTCAAATAAAAGAATTCGAGATATAAAAGAAATGTTGTATTTCTTTACAGAAAACTCAAATTGCACAAGCTTTCACAATCGTGTTTGAACTCCGTGGTCATAACAGCATGAATTTCTGTTTCATGATGTCTTTATTAACCACGATGTTCGATATTTGCAATTTTACGCATACACTCTATAAACAGCTATAACTACTATGAAAATTGACAAATCCATGTATTGTTGCACAAATGTTTCTGTGGAAGATGGCGGGTTTTGATCATAAAACCTTTTCGGAACTGTTGCTGCAATCTGTGGGTCATTCCGAACACTTTTCAAATGACGCTCGTATTCTAACATTGTCAAAATAATTCTCATTATTTCAATTTTATTTAGTTAAAGGCATTACTTCGAAAGTCTAAGATAACAGAAAACCTCATCTGCATGTAAAGCTTCTGTAACGAAAATTACTTAGCATTTAACGTGATACAAAAAGCTATTCGAAAATTCAAGCCCATCTAGTGATGTAGCGTGTCTGAATTCCGAACATTCAAAACACAAATGATGAAACGAAAACAAAATTTATAAATAATCACTGCTAAAATACGTAATACGATCAACGGTTGTTTCGCTTTTATGACTTAGCAATATAGTAGAGCGGTACCTCTGGGAACAGAGATTTGTTATGCATTGTATTTTCAATTGCATTAACTGCTGTTTCACCTACATTAGAGCAACAACGCACGCAAACGCATATAAAAGGCTGATATGCTGTCAAATATTAGTGTGCCTCAAAGTTAGATGAATAAAAAGATATTTAAGTACTCAGCACATAGAATTTTCCACAGAAATCAACAAAACTAAGAAATATATTTATGAAAATAAATTACATATTTTTCATCTTTATATTAAACAAATTTTTACATGAACAATGAAAGTCATGCAAAAACTGTATAATCACGGTTTGAATTTTAGAGGAAACGGATATGAAGAGTAAACCTACTTTAAATAATAAGCAGCATATTTTCAAGATTCTGTTCAAAAACTCTCTACTTTCCATATCTGTTATTTTTCAAAATACAACACATTACCATCATTCATAAAAATATGAACGAAACCTTAAAATATTCGGCACAGGTTTCATTGACGCTTCTAATATGAACTTCTCAATGGAATAACTTGTCTCACTCATGAGCGGCAAGCTCTTTCCAATCAACAATGGTATTACCAGGTGCTGTTCATAAGTTTCTGTCTTACATGGTTCATTGTTGCGATATTCGTGCTATTTCACACCTATTTCAGGAGCGTAAACACTGTATTTTCATTGTTTGCTTGAAGAAGCTGCTGAAATCAGACAGACATTGTTATATAATGCAGCTTGATGTTAAAAACTGAATACACGGCGGCAATTTCATTTTTTACTAAGAAGTACTTTCACCAGCAAGGCCTTGACGGTGTGTACAGAGAAGTTTCCCCTTCATGTTTCACTGTGATAATGTAGTACAAATTATATCGTTTAGACACAAACAGCCTTGAAGGAGACGCACGTGAAGGTAGGTTGCTGGATGTGTTCAAACAAGAAAGCATCTTCCCTTACAAGAGAAATTTCTCAGTGTGAGTGTCTGAACAAAAAAACAAACAAACAAAAAAAACCAGTTGTATGGTTCATCAATATTAACATAAAATCAATTCAAGATGGGTGCCCAATTCTTTCAGCAGTTCAAAAGCAAGTGCGCGTGGAATGAATCAATGGACTGGAGAAAGAAGGGTAAAACACCAAGGTCACAAAAAGCACGGAGAAGATTTTGAGACATTTCTTTTTAACTACAAAGTAATTCTGATGATAGACTTCGAAAAAGGAACGCAACGGTACCTGGGAAGTACTATGCCAAGTCACCACATGAATTACCAAGTGCCATAAAAATAAAGAGGCATGAAATACTCAGACGAGCAGTTTGTCTACTGCACAAAAACGCACTATCTACAGATTGCTGTAACTACACGTAGCTTCCAGGGGCTACATCATCTACTGTACAACACGGACATCCCCCCCATTGACCGTTAGATATACGATTTAAAGGGCATGGAATATACTTTTGAATGAAGGCACCGAATGATGTTTGTGAGCAGAGTTGCATGTCTTAGCACGACCCGAAGTTCAGTATGTGAGAGTAATGGAGGTTACGAAGAGTGCACGTGCATATGTGAACATAGAATTTATCCATATGGGTGCGCGTACCCTGCCCTATCGAACAGTGACAAGGTGGACAGGGGCCTTCAAACCGGACAGAGTGTCTGTCGCGCAGTGGGTGTCCTGTGACCGCGGACGAGAATGTACGGGTGAAGGGAGGGGGGGGGGGGACAGTGCTTACGCGATGATAGACGCTGGATACTTGTGGAATTAGAAGAACAAACAGGATTACCGGCACAAATAGTGCACCACATTTTATGGGATGACCTGACTTTTGGCAAAACTTGTGATTGCGTGGTGACCCAGGTTAATGCCATTCACTGGGCTGTCACTTGAGCTCTGGTTCATACACGCTTGCCCACGTTTCATCAATTACAATGATGCTATTCAACAATTCTCAAATCTTGACAGATTGATGCGACGTGTTTCGTAGCGAGTTCACTTATTGATGTGGCACTCACCTTTTTTCCGTATGTGTTATGAATTATAAACGTAGATGTTGAAATATTTTTGCACATTTCCCATTTGATTTTGCATATTTTAGACAATTTTGTGCCCATAAAAACCAAACCTGGCTTATCTGTCAGTATTAAGCAAATTTTCATCCCATTCCAAAGTACAGAACTATCTTATGAAGTGGATTCAATTGAGTGTTCCAAAAGTAATTCATAGATTTATGTAATTTATTGTTAATGGAATATATAATAGTTTAAATTTGTACACACCCTTGTAAGTATAGGGCGTTTTGCGCCGTTTTACGTTGGTTTTGTAAGCAAGCAATGAAATTAAAAGCAACTGTGGTTATTACCACGTACTGTGAGCAAATAACAGCAGTTATTTATTAAACGAATGCGAAATGGAAGCAACAAACCCGAGATTTGAGTTCTTCAGCGGCAGTATTAGAAATAAAGTTATAGAGTTGCTGCTATGGCTCATAAAATTTGTGAATTGTAGGCCGACGGAGAAATCGTCCATTAACGTGTAGATCAATGATGGTTCCGGCGTTTCAATAACGAAGAAACTGACATGAGACAGGTAAGGTTTCGGAAACGGAAAGTTGAGAATATACGCTATTGGGGGAAAATCTATTACAAAAGAACTCGTCATAAGATCAGTTCATCACATCGTCAAAAAATGGTAGAGAAGTTTAAGGTCTGAACATAATGAATTAACACCATCCAACCTCAAAGCAGAGTGGATATTGGTTGCCAGCTTTATTGCTCGTAGGCTATCACAAGTAATATCACCAGAGTGTCTGAGATTGCCGATAAATTCTTGAAAGTAGTGAGTCTATGGAAAGTTCAGACCATTGAGTGATATTTATTAGGATTGTTTCGTGAATAAAATAAAACATTTAAATATAATTCCCCCTAAAATGGGTTTACAAAAGGTAAAAATTATATATTTGTATTGGGAATACTTAATCTTTTCAAACCATCTTGAAACAGACGAATGCCGATTGTCAGTAATGTCAATAGAGAAGAGCAAAATAAGGGTTTAGGAGTATTTCATGAATAGAATAAGAATAATATATATATATATATATATATTAAAATCAGGCTCAGAATATTAACAATTGCATAGAATATTATGTTTAATTATGAATACATTCCTACTCAGAAACCGTCAAGACTGAAATAGACGAAGTCGACTATTACAATCGCTATTGTCCGATTTACTAACACCAACTGAGAAAAACAAAATAGATATAACACTTTATCATTCTTGCAATTAATAGATGCTTAAGCAGATATTGTTACATGGTTTACAAAATGATATCAGACTGTTTGGCTGAATATGCAAAAACAACTGCTTGAGTGAATACGCATTAAGTTAGCATGCTAGCAAAAGTAGTCAGTGGTGCGTGCTCAGAAATTGTAGTGCAAGTATAGAGTTGGCTACACTGACGAGAAGGCATATTCACTTCGGGTAAAGGAACCTGGTAAAACTTTACTTAATTTCACTGTGATATCGGCCTGTGATTGGTCGATTTTGCCATTACGTCACATATGTGAAATAGTCAATATAATGATGAAATGAAAAATGGACATATTACCGCAACCTTGACTCCTCAAAACGCTGGCTCAGTCCCTGCAAGACGGCAAGGAACTTATGTTAACGAATTCCGTTTCACCTACAATGTTATGCTTCTGGTGGAATTAATAGAATTAATTAATAAAAAGCTAGTACCCTTGCAATAAGATAACGCAGCATCGTCATACTGCTAGAGCCACCATGGAGAGCATTCAGGAAATGATATATTCGACTTGCTACCACAACTCGCATACAACCCTCATTTTGGGCTGTTCCGATTTCTTATGTGGAAGAGAGTTTCAAAACTTTGAAGCAGTTGAAGCTGATAGGCGAATATTTCGCATCAAAAATCAGAACTGGTACCGCCATGGAACCATGTCATTGTCTGGAATGTGGCTCAGAACCATATTATACTCCATCAGTGCTTAATTACATTCTATATACAAACCAGTTTTAAATAAAACGTTTGTTAAAACATTATTTATTAGATTATATTTGTAATTACTGTTAGAGCCTTTGAATTGCTATATATAAAAGTTCAGGCTACCTGGTTTTGGACAGCAACAACTTCTGTGTTAAGATCCATAAACTTGTGTCATGATTATTTTTGCATAGTTCACAGGTTTGAGTTTACCAGTGATTGTGAACAGGTTATCTTTATCCTTTGTCAGGAATTTATCATTACACATTTTCACTGTGTATGTAGTTACTTTGTTCGTTGTTCTTTCTACTGTAACACACTGACTGCTGCATATTCATGTTAATGCAATACCCAGTCGGATGCGGTAATAGAGCCGATTATTTTTTTCCACTAGCGGAGGTAAAGCACGGCTCCGCAGTTTCAAAAAATAAATAATTCTATTATGACATATGCAGTTTGATAACATGGACTTTTTCATATCGCTGTTGGTGCTGTTAGCTCATTTTTAAAAACTATACCTGGTTTGTCTTCACTTTCCTTTAGAATTTGGTGCCGAAAGCGTGGAACAAACTCTGAAATAATCGAAAATCGCTGACTTATCGGAACGCCGAAAAAGACCCCAATGAATATTTATAAAAAAGGGGAGAAATAGTTACGGTTTATTTGATGAAACTCAGTAGTGATTACAATGTACCCTGACCGAATTACGACGCTGTACAGGGTTAGGGAAGCTACAATTTTATTTGCTGACGATCAGGTTACTTTTTAGGAAACTGAAGATGGCCTACAGAAACAAATTAATCTGAAAGCTATCGTGGAGACATATAATTTAAAATGTTCAACAAAAAAGACAAAACTAATGGCTTTTCAAGGGAACAACCATATTTAAGACAGTTATTAATGAAGAAATAATAGAACAAGTCTCTAAGTTTATCTTTGTTTTTATGTATCATACACTATAAATGAAAATGTGAATATACAACTAAATAAATTAAGACAAATGAATGGAACAATATGGAGAACATTAAACACCGGTGGTTTTCTGTTGATAATGCCTCGTAATTATTAACATTCTTATTCTTCCTACCGTTCTTTCAAATTCGATAACAAAAAGTGGCTAGGGGCTAATTCCGAGAATTGGGTAGAATGAATAATCAGTTACATGTCTACATTTATCATGCAATATTCCTCAACAAGCTGAAATACAGTAACTTAATCTCTGCCAAAATCTCATGTTTGATAAATAAGGCAAATAAATGCACAATTCCGGTACATTTGTAATAGCCAAATATTTAATGTAGTATTAAAAGTTAAAAAAAGCTTTCAAAATGAACGTTGTTTTGCTGAGAATGCTGCGAAATGATTACATCTGTTTCTATTGGGGTCTTCTCTACCACCCTGATTCATAGCAATGCTAGTTCACCCGTGTGAGGATACCAGCACAAGTTCGTTCTAAATACAGAAATGCTTTTACAAGCTACATTGTTGATGAGCGTATAAAAAAATTAATAAAAGTTATCACCATTCCGGTTCAGGTTAAGCAGATGGTATCCTCTTTTCCCCCTCAATAGTCGCTAGCTGGACGCCAACCCAAATGGATGAACACTCAAGCAGCACTCGGTTAAAAACAATGCTAAATTGCTTCGTTAGCAAAGTAACAGATGATAAAGAAGAATACAACCTCCAAATATAATACAAAAACAAGCTGTGAAACCCGGTACACAAAACACGCGAAACTTAAGACGCCTGTTTCTCATAGATTCATTGGGCTCGAACAAACAAAACGTATCGAAATTAATTTACTTAGCTCTAAATTCTATAGCAAAAAAACTGCCTTTTCCGTAAAATGCCACAGTTACTAAAGAGTTGCATTAAGTCATCCTACGTCTGAGTTCGATTATATAAATTACTTATAACAATTATATCTATTTAGGTTCAAACAAACAAAACCATATATAACTTCAGTTCTACATCATTTACTTAGCATTGAATCATAGTGATATTCGTTTTGCTATAAAATGTCGAATTTGCTCACTATAGAGACGCGTTTAGTCACTCATAGCATGCTTTGAAGTGGCACTTGCCCTCAGAGACAACTACAGCGCTTTTCTATCACCGTAGAATTTGTTCGAACCGAGGGTTTTAACGTATATTAGAGAGAGGCTCTTTCCCGAGGGCTTTACCTTAGGCAGGTATCTTTTAGCTTTAATACTGTTATTGTCTCTCAAACTCGAACATTAGAACTAGGCAATTTCTTACCACAGCGAGTCAATCTGAAGGTACCACCATTTTTGTTTGTTAGTGTTTAACGCCCGTTTTAACTACTGAGGCACCACAGGCGGTGACACTAATGATATACGAGATGAAAAGGCCTAAGTTTAGGGTACTCTCCGGCATTTGTCATTTATGAGGCCTGAGGAAAACCTGGAAAAAAACCTTAGTCAGGGAGGCGGGTTTCGAACCCCAGACCTTCCGCTCCTTAACGACCTCGGCCACTCCCACTCGTGGCGGTGTACCACCATTAGAAAACATATATATTGCTAATGCGTCTGTAGGTCTCCTGTTAAAAAAAACAACGTTAAAAATACTCAATTGATGGCAACGTCCTTCCTGGAGAAATTGGAATAAAAGCAATTAAAATACAAATAAAATGGCGTACTTGAAGTGGCATTATGTTACAATAAAGACCCCGTGTGCTATGTGTTTGCAAATAGCTGTAGATTTCAGTCACTGTTAAAGCACTAGCAGTGCTGATCACTTTCTTTTATTCTTGAACGTCAAATAACCTGCAGAAGCAGAATGCTATTTACAACTTTATTTCAAATGCTCAACCGCTAGGCGTAAGCTCTTTCCCATATATAAGTACGTAAAGCCACTTTTGTTTGTGCTTCTTCCTGCATTAACATTTACATCATATTCCCATTTAGATAAGGGTTCTGCGGTTTGTGAAGCTTAATTCTGCAATTCAAAAGCAGCATTCTCCATCAAGATTAGCGTCATACTGCACATGTTCAACTTGCTTTTGAGGATATTACATTAAGTTTGAAAGACTCTCTCTTTGAAATTATATTTCTCTTAGAGCGGCATATACATTTGTAAATAAATCTGTTCTGAAGATTTGATTCATTTCAGATACCCAGCCTTCATATCTTCTCTCTACGGTGTTTTCCAAATCAGGTCACCTTCGTTCTGTCAGTGCAAAAGATCCTATTGGCTCTGGTCCTTAAGAAGTTTTCATCCTGTTCAAAATATGCTGACTACAAATGAGTAAAATGCCAAAATATAACACTATATTTTCAGATATACAGTGTGAGCAGTGTCAAAGTCTCAACCCATAGTTGAGCCGGTCGGCTGTTAAAACCAATAGTTTTCTTGTTTAGGCTCGTCGCGCTCAACTGCTTCACCATGTTAAAACTTAAGTTTAGCATATTAAATAACACTCACTCTCGTTACAGTGGGTGTTGAAATGCTGCTGGTTTTTCTGGTGCATAATAAACAGTTTCTAAGAAAGGTATCACTGACACGCGCTTTCTCATCATTCAAGAACCTAACTAGTGTGTGGGGGTAGTTGATACCCCTAAGACAAAAATCACAGCCCGTAAGCTTGAGAGACGAGGAGGCCATAAACCATGGTTTTATAATTATGGGACCAATATACAGTGCAATTCCTTCAGCATCAATGAGCAGTTTTCGATTTTATTTTCCAATCAGTTACATTAAAGCTTTATTATTGTCTGCTAGTGTAGGAACCGGGATGCCAGGATTTTTATGTTTAAATCCCTGTCTCGTTCTGCCTGCCACGTTTCTGCATCTAATGAATGTACGACGATTGAGTGAATATCTCACCATTGCCCAACACCACTGTACTACTTAATCTCACTCTTGACTGCCCAACACAAAGGCGCCACATGGGGAATCTAGGCGATTGGCGAGGGGCAGTCCGAAAGTCGGCCGATCTAAGATGTGGAGCTTTTAAACTGCTCTCATTGTATCAATGAGTAATATAATAAAATTATATTGTCATATCTGCCAGTTCTTATGCTAGCTAATTTGTTGTTTAGTTGCTACTAAAATGTGTATAAATTTTAATACGGAATAGAGCAACTGTTTTCCAAACTAGTGTAAAATTGTGATAGCTTGAGCATTAATACATTTTACAGGAGATTTTTAGTAGTATGTAACGCCTGTTTTAACTACTCAATCAACACAGGCAGTGAACACTGATGATACAAGAGATGAAACAATAAACTGGGAAAGATTTGTTTTTAAAGAAGGAAGCGTTCAGGGTACTTCCTTGGCATTTGCCATTTATGAGGACTGAGGAAAGCCTGGAAAAAACCTTAGAGAGGACGGTCGTGGTGGGAATCGAACCCCAGGCCTCCCGCTCAATAGTCCGCGCTTTAACGACCTCGGCGAATAATGGCGATTTTACAGGAGATACAACATTAAATACGCATCCTAATTTTTCCTGTGACCACTTTTTAAACCTAAAGACTTTTAACCTAAGCTAGCGTGCGATTATGTTACAAGCGTTTATATTTTCTTCAAATAAGATATAAAAACTCCTCCGAGAAATAAACTGATAATGCCATATGTATGCGTATACTATTGTTATTAATAAGGGATGTCGGTCCTGGTGGTGTAGTGGTAACCATACTTGCCTTCTAAACCCAAGATCGCGGGTTCAAACCTGGCCAGGACCGATGGATTTTTTCGGGCGTAAAAATCCTAAGTATGGCTTCCTTCGGAAGGGAAGTAAAGCCATGGTTCCCGTGTCGTACATTTACGGCACCAAAAAGAATCTCAAGCCTGAAAAAAGAGGCCTCTGTGCAAAATATGTCGGCCTTTTCACGCCCGGAATTGAATGGGACGATGATGACCTGAGATGTTAAAGAGCATTCTTAAATAAAGCGAGACAAAAAAAAAAATAAATAATAATAATAATAATAAGGGAACTGCCGATCTACTAGTTAGATATGTAAATAAATATTTTTACCCCTTTCAAAGATTCCCCTTTCTGACGTTCAAACACATAAACCAAAAGCAATAACCGGAAATACCCAAGAAAGATTAGGAAATAGTGTTATAATATTACAAAAGACATGCACATATTAGCTGCTGTATCAGTTGTGCAATGTTCTGGTAACAAGGGCATATCTTTACATAAAGTTTCACTTTTAAAATGTACTATCAACGCCGCCTTTACTTCCCACACAAATCCATACGTTTTCTACATATTAAAATTAATAAAAGAGGGCTGCAATGTCTTAGGATAGCGGCTTGAACCAACAATAATCAGCAAACCTTGCTTACAGGAAGAATGAGGAACAAATAATTAAGTGACGTGTTTACAAGCTTCCAACTTGCACGCAATACATTTACTTAACATGAAACTGTCTTTGTTTATATCTTGATCCAAATAGCTTGTCCAATAGCTCATGCGGTTTTGCCGTATAGTATGTTGTATAAGCCGACCATATAAAACTAGATACACACTGCCTTATGAAAATAAAAATAAATAAATAAATAAAAGAGCAACAAAACTTTGAAAAATGGTTTTATAAATTTTTATTAACTGATTTTAGATCAAAGATATCCGTGACATATACGAGTGTGTGTATATATATGCATTTTACAGATATTTGGGTGAAACTAGGTATTTTGTAAAAATATTATACTGTTTGTAATTACAAGAGAAAGCTAGTAATTTTAAAATGTTAAATTATGTTTCTTATTTAATTCATTCATTTAAGTGTGTGTCTTAATTTTTAAAGAATTTTAATAGATTAAAAATGATTGGGAATTATTTGGTCATATAACTAATTTTACAATAAGCGCCTTGTTTATAAGTCCTTTATTTCTCCTTTTAAGAACACATGAGCTCATTAGTTCAGTAGCATTGACTGAAGACACGGAATTTCTAAGTGAGCTTGCTTATATAGCCACACCAAGAGAATTTCTGAAACGATCACCAAATTTAAAGATCGTCGACTCCATTCGAGTTCTGCAGTGAATTTGTAAAATAATGACAGTCTCTTTAGGCTCAACTGGGAGACTCCTAAGAAAGAAATTGAAAAAAATCAACATACTTCAGGTTTGAAAACAACGGAAAAGTTAACGATATTCTGTTCAGTCTTGGTGCTGTGAATTAAACAAAAGAATAAAAGAAAAAAAAAACAATTACATCCGTAAATTCAGAAAACAATTGTTGTAACAAAGCCTAAATGAAACCTATTTGTAAATTTCATTTCAAGTAGTTAGAGTAGGTAATACTAGAATTTTTATTAGTCACTTTTGTCTTCGCATATATTTCATTTACCTAAATATTTTGTCTATTTTCTGTATATTTACAGACATATTTTAGTGCAGTTAAGATACAGTGAAAACACTCTCTTTATTTATATAAGAGGATGTGCTCTTGACTGTAAACAGCACATAAGCGAGTAAATACTATAATTACTTGTATATAGAAATTTTCAGCCAACCAATTTCTTCGAACAAAACATTGCTAATGTACAAATTTCACATTCATTCCCACAACTAATAAGCTCATCCACGATAGATATTTGCAAATTGTCGCAGTCTAATTCTGGAAATAGTGATACTGAAAGCATTATTCGGTTAAAGGACCAATCTGTCCTGCCATTAATATGTAAACATAAACACATACTCATATTCATAAGTTTTTCTGAGCTTAAATTCGCTAAAGAACGCACTAAGTTTGATAAAGCTTGACAACTACCTCTAATTTAACTGTAGAGTGGAACTATTGCTTTTAAAAAATTAATTAAATTGGAAAATAACGTTATATTTAACATATTTTGGCCTTGAAACTTTGAAGATTGTATCAAAGCAATTTAAGCCCTATGAATAACTGCAAATAAACTTCATTTTTCTTTCCGATTCTTACCAATGTGCTACTACTCATAAATTCTGAGCTTTATATAGACTTGGAAAATTGAATCAGCTGAAACATTTAAATACACTTCAAGAAAACGAAGTACTGATCTCCACTTATTGCACAAAAAATTACTAATTACTCCTATACTTCACTATTGACCACGAGTATAGCGATAATTTCAATGATATATTGACACCAACTTGAAAAACACATGGAATACAGCGCTTCTATTGATATTGCCATTATTGAGAAAGTTCTGAAAGCCTCAAAAGTACGTGATAGCTTTCTAGGTTCCATCGAACAGGAATCTACCATTTCCAACTCTCAAAACTCCACAAAACACTTCAGCCATTGGTATGAAATTATGACATCACAGAAGACAGAGTGAAGTATGCATGCATTAGTTTGCCCCCTCTCACAGTACCTTACATGTCTTTGCAAGGAACAATATGTACAGTAGCGAACAATTTGTTGCACCATCCTTTCACATATTTCTTTGTATTTCATTTAACTGTATTGGAGGCAATAAGCAGTTATTTTCTAATTAGTTCGGAAGTTTCGTTATGGGAAAAATATTAATGAAATGTTTCAACATATACACGAACCAAAATTGTCTAAGCAACATAACAGCATTATCATCATCTTCATTTAATTTGATTTACAATTTTTGGACCCAAGGCCTGTTCCGGGTTCTGACAGACCATATTAACCATTTCCATTTTAGCTACACTCCGCATCAAGAGATATAAGAAGAAGAGGTGGTCAGCCAACCACTTCAAGTGTCATCTAATATGATGCTAAGGTATTATTTGGACGTGAAATTAAGTTTTAAATAAAATTCTTGATACACGATAAATATAGGTAGATGCTTTATTTCATTTGTCTGTGTACTAGTTACCATCGCAATATGTTTTATTTACTTAAAAATTTACATTGTTAATGGGTAAAGAGTCTAGCAAATTTCATTTTTTAAAATATAGGATGAAATGTAGTTAGTTTAAATAAATGAAATGGGGCATCATTTTGTCCCATTGAATTGTTTATGGCGATTGGAATATACAGCTATGTTGATGCTACTAACTTTGAACATAGGAAATGGCGATACACAAAATATAAATAATTTGGCAGCCTAGAAGAACAACATTCAGATAAATCAAGGATTACAATTGCTTAAAGACATTTCAATGAATGATTAAGGGCCCTGAGAGAAAGTACTTCAACACTGCCGTGATTAGAAGCACCATTCAAAATGTTGACAATTTAACCCAAGCTGTTACAAATAGATTGCATGAAAGAGTGCTTTATTTCGTCTTTCATTAAGGCGCGTCGCATTGCATGGTACTGAGACAACAGGAACAAGCTAGCAATGATAATAACCTTCATAGATGAATCGCGCTTAAGTCTGAATCCTGATTCCCAGGGAACAAGTATATGGAGACAAGAAAGACTGAAAGTTCACAAAGGAGATGTCATCACGGTCTAGGGAGAGTGGTAAATGCAAACAGGTACATATGTTTTGAAGTCTATGCAGTGGCGCCTGGACCTGAATTTCTTTACATGCAAAATAATACCGATGCAGGGTGTGTGTCTAGATGGTTAGAAAGACAGTGTTACAGTAACAGAGCGACAGGTCTAAATCCGATCGAGCATCTGTGGAATATACTTTAACGTAGAGTTTAAGGGATAACGAACACACCGAAAATCTGGATCATTGGCAGAATATCGAACAAGATGAAGTCCTTCATAATACCTCTTCAATTACAAGTAGCCGTCCAGGGGTATTTAATTCAAGAGATGGTGGTACAAGAATTGTGTGTTTAGAACTTTTAAAAAGTTTCTTAAAAAATACAATTTCTACTTTTGTCGATTATTTTGTTATACTGTCAATATAAGTATTGTAAAATATTGTTTGTACCTTATTTGATATTTCATTTATAATTAACAGAAATCTAAGAAAAATATTGCATTCCTTGAACAATTTTTATGGTGTATCTCATCGTACAACACTTACCCTTAGCTAAAATCCACGCGGTGCATTTCTAAAGTAACGCGAAGTCCATTTCAAAGTAAATTTACATTTGATTGAGAAAGCACTACAACACATTAATTTTTAAAAGTTTGAATTTTATTTTTAATGAAAACTGTTTACATCACCGTTGTAAAAGTTAAGTCATTGGTGATATTTTAAACAGCAGAAATATTTTAAATATACACCTTTGGAAAATCTCACTGTTTTACATAAATTTGTTAAAATACTAACATCTACACCAATATTTCAGTCAATGAGCATATTTCGCTAAACTTGAAAATTGAATTATAATTCAAGCAGATGCTGGAAGCATTCTGTATGGCAAAAGCGTAGAGCAAAGTCTGTTTGGACAATTTCATTTACTACTGGTGGCATTTATCTACACTTTTATTGAGTATGTTTTTAACACAATACTTGGATGCTTTCTCTTAAAGGCATACCTTTTTTGTTATATTTTTTTCCCAAAATTAGTTTTAAATTGCGCATTCGTTGCTTTTCAAGGTTTTCAGTGTTATCACAATTATTTTAAAGAATATTTTAACATGTATAACTGTTCTCATGTTAAGGGTTTAAGAAAGGAAAATTATTTTCCAGCAAGTAAATAAAATACAGTAAAGCTATGTCACTTGTTAGGTAACGTTTCTGTAGAAAACTGTTCACAGAATCCACAGTGGAACAAAAAGGAAGCTCCCTCTCAACACTGTACCTCATGATAGACTGTCAAGGAAACTATGTTTATCTTGCTATCATGACTGGTTTGCTCTTGAAGTTTCTATATTCTTTAATGCGTCTATCCTCTTTGTTTGTGCAGGTCGAAATCGACTTTATCTTTCCTATAATGGATGCGCCCTGAACAAAACACTTCAAGTGTTGCAAACAGCTTATCAATTGGTCGAGACATAATTTGAAATTTTAAACTGTGTGCAATTATTTGTTCCTCTTCTAAATTTCGGGCTAAATTAAGTATCCTATTTAATATTTTAATCATACCCTTTATTAACACAATCTTAACTCTCTCAGCTTCTCTTGAAATCATTGCATTGTAAATATGAAGATTTAGTTACAAACAGTATTCATAAAATTTTGGCTAATTAACTGATCAAATTATTTTGCTACCATACTTGCTGTAAAACAAATGAAGCGCAGATCTGCAATAAAGAGAAATATCCTGCGTTCAAATTTAAATGGCATCTTACTTCACTTCACGGCGCCATAGTTGTGACTGCCTAGTTTAACCGCAGCCAGATAACTAACTATTCCTTTGTGCATGTGCTTTAAAGAATTAAGTAAGAATTTTGAGCTTTTATTACTGACATGATATACGGAAACTAGCGAATTTAAACTATATAATTCGGTTTAATGAAAAAAATCATTTTCTTTATATTTGACTTGAAATCAACATACACATGAGTTCTGTAAGAGTTTTAGAAAACTTTCTAAATCGTTGAAATTAAGGGGCGATTTACAAGGTATTTGTCCGCTCATTGAAGTACCTATGAGCACCTATGCATAACGATACTTCTCCCCTCCTACCGAACTCCCGTTAGGAAGTAACTCTCATGTATAAGTGCTATTGTAATATACCGAAAGTCCTAAAAATATTTTTAAACGTTTAACGAAGATTTGTTAAAATGAAAACATGGATCATGACATTTATTTCTACTTGTGATGAAGATACAGCATCCACTGTTTAAATAAATAAATTAATTTTAAAAAAGGCATGGCCTAGTAGTATAGGGTTAAACTCCCTATGCAGTATATTAAAAAAGAAACCTCATTTAAAATTGAACACGGAATAGTATCGTTCAGATGTAAAAAAATGCGCTATTTATATAAACATTGTGTATAAGCCATAGCTTGCGCCTAAAAAAAGAGTATTCTACAAAGGGTTCTGATTTGATATAATATACTTATTTAAAAATATGTGAGTAGGCTAGTCAAAAAAAAAAAAGTGGAAGTTTTATGTATGAATACGTCTAGACTGGGATGAAGAAGAAGAATGAAAAAAATGTTAATTGTTTAAACTATATGCTCACATTTGCCTGCATATGCCTTGACATTGAATTTGGATTGCTGTGAGTAAACATGTCGGTTGGTACAGCAACCATCGTACTTTGTCCTTTGTCACCTGTTGCTTATACAGTCGCGCTCAGCATATGCCTCGACATTGCAAATTTTCTCTCTTCAACAACTTCACTCATGTATTGCTACTATTACCCAACTGAGATTGTATCGCGGACGCTCTGTCTCGAGTTACATTGCCTCGGCTGCCGCGCGACCCGCCAATTTCCGCCTCAATTTTCTTCATCCTTCGCTTATTGCTAGGTTACGCTCCAACTCGAGATCTGCATTGATTCTTTATCTTTCGACGGCTATATACTCCTAAAATATGTATTGCACTGTAGATGAAATTATAAACGCGACAAAATTGGCCTGAACATTCTTCGATAGACATTCTGAGGTGGCACTGTAGCACTGGCATAGTTTACAGAGGTATTCCATGTTAAATAAAAGGCGTCTGGTACAATTTAAATGAAATTAGTTTTATTTCTGTAGGTATATTGGCAAGGGCAACAATAAAAATTGATCGCAGATATTTATACTGCTCCTCAATCAATTGAAACATTAAAAATAAACCTTTAGCTAAATTTAACGGTAAACACGAATGTAAAATTTCGTCTTCGCTCTACTGGTTTGAAATAGTAAATAGCTAAATTACACTCGTTGGGAAAAACAGTTTTGAAGGACTTAAAAAAGGACGTTCTAGAAATATTTTAATGCTAACTAAAAGCCGTTTATTAGCACGAGGACTCTACTTGAGCAGATGTCACTCTGAAGATGTAACCAGAGTTAGTTTACTGACCATTAAGCGCGCTACTCGAACTAAGCCAGACACCTACCTACAATGAGTCTATAGATAACACCTAAGACTACGAGCCCATATTAGCGCCCAAAGGCGAAAGCGGAGAGGATAGGGGAGACTTAAGGGAGATACGCCGAACATCCGTTACGCGAAAACCCTGCCTTAACTCATCTCTGGGGAAAGCAAGTTCACAGGCCCCGGGATCTAGACTAAACAGCACTCTCGGTTCAAAGTTTGCAACAAGTTGGTTTTATCAGCTGGCATGGTCTCCCATCTTTGATAACGAGGGTGTTGCGTAGGGTGGGGTGTCGATAGTGAACAACCCCACCTATTGTTAATTAATTACATAGTATACCGACAACCTCCCCCTTTTTAGGTGAAGGGTGATACCTAAGTACACACCGCCACTGATATTCTAGGTACAAATGTCACAATAAAAATTGAATGCACTCTATTCATTTTCTTTGAGACCAGGCTGTTGTGGCTGTAATATTGTCGTAAATAATGCAAAATTAGCAGCAACTTACAGTATTTCCACTACGTTTCGAAAACAACAAATTCCAACTTAGTGTAACTGGTAAGTTCTCTTCCCCATTGCATTTAAATGCTGGCCGTTTCAAAATTTCCGAACCGTGTATGAAATAAAAACAAAAATAGGTAGCAAATGAGATGGTGTCTGCTGTTGCTTAGCATTCACCTCTTTAGAAGTAGGGTAAAAACACAGAAATCCTTGCTCAGCGAATGTATCCCAGCTAACGACCAGAGTAATAATAAAAAATGACGTACCATGAAAAAGTATCAAGAAAGACGCGAAACAGTGATCATTTTCAAATAACTGTGGAGTTATGTCAAAGAACATATATCTGCCTTCTCCTCTTTACCCTCTCATTCGATCCCTTTCTTATGGGACGCTTATTTCTTTGTGATTTTTTTCACCTCAAAACAGTGATTACTGCTCATTGGATGGAGCATGTAGGGATATTAATTTTTCATTGGTTGCAACATATGGCTTCATCCTTTTTTTCTGTTTTCTTTTCAAACTCGTTTTCGCGGCATTAGTGTTAGTCGCGAGCTGCCTAGCCGAGAAAGCCTCCTGGCTTGGAGTCAAGAATTCTTTGACATATGAATTTCAATGCGCTTATGGTGGCCAACACGTGCATTTAACGCTAGTGGCCCAGGTATTTGTTTGTTTAAGGAATTATTTTGATTAATGAGGTAAATCATAGAAACTTTTTCTTAAAGCGCACGGTACATTTTAGGACGGTAAATGAGTTTTTTTTCATTGTGAGTATAATTATGGAATTTCTTTTGGTATATTATTCTGTATATGAGTATCGTTTTGTACTGCTTTTGGAAGAGAATAAAATAAGCAAATGTTCTTTGAAACTCTGGCATATTCTTCTGGCACATTGGGTATTGCACTTTAGAAAAGAAAATTAGAAATGATTTTCGTTCGCTGTCGGTAAATCCATGGAAATTTTCTTTTATATACATTCTAAATTGAAGTATTTATTATTATTCTATATCAAAGTTTGCCGCCGCTACCAAAAAATGGGAATACAATCGCCGCGCATAAAGTCAGTATTTTCATTTTAGTATTGATATTTTTACTGAAAGCATTATTTGATACTGCGCTTAAAACTGCAAATAATAAACACTAACCAGTACTCAAAAACTGGTTTTTAAAACTATAGTGGCGTAACGAAAAACAATTAACACACAATGAAAGCACCGAGTGCACATGAACCACAACCACAAGTTGACAAAGCCTTTCTCAAAATAACTACAAGCTGCTACTTGCATTTGCAGTACATAGACTTGACGATTGCCTTATCTCTAGTACGCAGCCGCGCTCTGCCGGCTTATAACTCCGATTCACTGCATATTAATCTTGGTGATATTTTATTAATTATCCCCATTTATTTTCTGTACACAATATCAGTAAAAGTTACATTTTTCTTTGTCCCTTCAGTTTAGTGCTTAAATTTCACACAATTAATTATATTCGTTAAGCTGTATGGAGTTTGATGTCTTAGCTCAATGTCCTCAAGAGTCAAATTGGCAGACACTGCTATGATGACAGATTGACAAGCGTTCCGCGAGAGGCGCTAGGGGCTACAAGTTGGTACTAAGCCCCAGGTTTGAAGCGGTGGTATCTTCTTACACGACGCACAACATGAGCTGAAACTCGTGGTTAGGAGTACGATGTAACTCGACACAGACCTTCAACTCAGATTCACTCGAGGGCACAGTTTCGCGATTCAAAGCCGCTCTGCTATCTTCAGACAAGGGGGCAAAGTTACAAAGGAAATACAGTACATGATTGGGAAGGGAAAGAGAGGGAAGGAGGGAAGAGAGAGAAAAAAAAACACATGCCATGTGGTAACATTTCCCAGAGTTTTTGCATCTGCCTAGTTTACGCTTTCAGAAACAAGAGAACAAACACGGATCGTGGGCAATGTTACCCGTACATGTCATAATGGGGCACACAACACAAATCCTTAATGAGGATGAAGAATGCACATATCCTTAGGTGGTAAACAGTGAAACCAGGTAGTAAGTATAATATGCAAAAATTCGTGTATATATGCAGAATTCACCAGCATGTTACTATAAATTATTATTTTTTATTTTTAGCTGCTGATTTCTGCGCCTTTTGTTCTCATCAAGCAGAAACGTCAAATATAGTGAAATACATACCTAATTGGATACATTTCAAAACATTCCTACAGCCTAATGAAAGAATTTTCCTACACATATAGAAAACAGATTTTCCAATTATAACTCAGGGCTGCTCTGCCGCAATAATCTGAAAGACAGAAGCTGATTTCCATGCAGTATTCAAAATTTCTTTCAACCATATAGATTCTCTGCAAACTGCATTAACGAAGCGAAAATATACCAATAATTGCACCTATACGCAGCATTAATTTGTTGTACAATTTAAGTTTTAGCTTTGAATCTTTCACGGTTTTGTCGTCCGTTTCACGATAGCTGAAGGGTCGGCAGTTAGAGCGGTAGCTCCCGGCAGAGAGGATATAAGATGTATGCAACTGATGTAAGTTCTTGCAATGACAACTACAATCACAATAAAAATATGCACGTCCCTTATGACAGGATAAGATAACAGTTTAATTCCGGCCAGGGTCGATGGATTTTTTCGGGCGTACAAATCCAAAGTATGGCTTCCTTCGGGAGGAAAGTAAAGCCGTGGGACCCGTGTAAGAGATTTGCGGCATATAACAGAACCTCAATCTGAATAAAAAGAGGCCTCTGAGCAAAATTTGTCGGTCGTTTCGCGCCTGAATTGAATGGGACGCTGATGACTTGAGATGTTAAA
The DNA here is from genome assembly GCA_030762175.1 of Metallyticus violacea. Taxonomy (NCBI): domain Eukaryota; kingdom Metazoa; phylum Arthropoda; class Insecta; order Mantodea; family Metallyticidae; genus Metallyticus; species Metallyticus violacea. Next base: position 56,531,733 of record CM060834.1, read on the forward strand.
AAGCTTCCGTAAATCAACTTAAAGTCATGCTAATGCAGGCGTCTTTATTTCTCTTAATAAAGTGGCACTACAATTTACGTTTTATACTGATCATTAATAAAAGGTACATTAAGGAAACGAGTTTTATAACTATGGAGATTTACCCTAAATATTGAAACGCAGACAGTTATTTGTCTTATTTGTACTAAATATTCTCCATCTGTCACATAATGAAGGTACTGTAAATACATTCTGCATATATCGCTGTGTGCTGTTTATCAGAAATTATATAAGAAATTCTACCAAATAATTTATTTACAATGTTTCTCTCTTTATCAATTCTCTTAAAAGAAGAAATAAAAATTAGCTGACTATGAGATATTATGCACTGCTCATTTTCAAAACGTATTCAGAATCAATAACAATACAAGAATATAATAATTAACAGTAGTTTCGATATGTGTAAAGCCGTATCAAAGTTACGAAAAACTACTTTTAACAGCAAGAAAATATTATCTACTAGAAGCTAAAGGAATTCCTTTTAGATATGCTGCGTTTTACAAAGTATACAAGGATCAAGACATGTTTTAGTGTTTCGTGTGAACCACTTTTCAAACCTTCCTTCCTGTTGTTAGGAAATTTCATTAATTAAAGCGCACAACAATGATTTCCAGTAACAGAAGAGCGCTATCATCAAGCAACCAAACAACCCTATCCTATGCTGAATATGTTGCAGCTTTTGAAAGTAGAAGTGACATTGCTGTGACCACAAGCTTCCTGCCTTTTACAAATCTAAGTAAATAGAGGTCATTGGTAAGTCGCTCCGCAGCATTGTGTTATTGCGTTCACTTAACCACCAAGGAAAGCACACACTCCAAAGTTCAAACCTTTGCATATTTGTGGGCGGATTACCTGCCAAAAACCGGCTCCGAAGGAATGTCAGAAATGTTAGGAATATAACCTTTCTCCTGTGCAATGTACATCACTCGAGTGCTAAGGAACTTGTCGATGACACGTTATTATTTCTAAGAAACGAAAAGCGAGGTCCACATGCTACTAAAAAAAGCCAAAAAATTCACTAATAAAGTGTTTTAAAAATGCTAACAGCACAAATGAAAGCAGGGTTTTCTTGTACAGCAAGTTAACAAGAACTCAAGCTTAGGATAATGTACCTAGATTTTGTTTCAAGTCACGTGGCTGTATTTTAGCCTTATTGGCGGGTATTTGGACCGCAGCCATTTAGAAGGTAACGTGAAGGGTACGTGCTATGCTTAGACGTCAGTTATATTTGGATATTCCCACTCTCAATACATCTTAAAAGTTATGTACAAAACAAGCTACAAGGGACTCTGCCGCCGACCGCGAATTGGGAACACCGGTGAGCTAGAATTACAACATTTTCGGCAAATTAAACTTTTAACAAAACATCTAAAACCGAGATTAAACAATTGTATATAAGTACAGTGATTTGTTTAACTAAACTACATTGAAGTCTTTTACAGCGAACAAACATACTTAGCTTAAGAAATGCGTGTAGCATGTGCGGCCTCTCATGGAGGCTACTGGTTTACGAAACCCTCCAAAATCTAATTGTTAATTTCCTGTAACCCATGTTTAATGCGCTATTCGTAACCGAATGTTTGCATTTGCTGTTATTGTTTGATTTGTACACGCTTTACAAACCAACATTTCGGTGGGTTTGAGCCTCTTGCTCTAAGCGCCATTAGGTGAATTCACTGCCTGTAACTTCACCTCTCCTGACATTCGTTACCATGAAAGTTTAGTTCGAGTTTTATACAGACTGTGGGTTTGTTTCATTTATTGTCGCTATACCTGCATTGGTCTTCCCGCAAGGTCTATAGGTTGTGTACTAAATACTTTTTCGTGCAAGTCTGTAGGAACGAAAGACATGAAATGAATTAATGATCACATAACCGGGATTCGAACCCAGGACCTCGGATTAGTGATCGCAAATGCTACCATTAGACCACGGAGACTGACCGGTTGTTACGCTACAAAATTAAATAAACTGTTTTAAAATACTAGTTACATAATTACGCTAACAGTAACAGTATATTAATGACAACACAATCTGTACAGTGTTCCTAGAGAAACTGTTCAACTTGTTAAAAAGTTACGAGTGATAGGATCTCTCAATGACGAGAAACGTGTTCAGAATCGCCATGTTATTATGCAAGAAAAGTCATGAAACACATGCAGATGTCGACAACGAATTGCCGTTGAGGGGCATCACTTTCAATATATCTTCAATACTAACATAGGTTAGTATTTATTATCATCGGTTTTAATTACAGTGTAGTCTTATGCTTTCGGTATATATAGGTGTTAATAACTTAAATATATCTAAATACACAGCTAAATCTGTTTCCCTAATAGTGAACTGTTGTTGAATGGCAGGCTAATGAATTAGTGAAATATTTGCTTTATATCGTTTTGTGGCAATTGAATGTAAAGAAAAGGAACGCTATGCAAATCTTACCTTATAAGCCTTTTGCTTTGCGGCCAATTAAACAACCGAAGATCAACCCCAAGTATTAATTTCAGCCAAATCGTGATTTCGAAAAATGAAGTATGCAATGTTTCTGTGGAGACAGGCTTTAATTTGCAGATTCTAGATTTTAATGAAAAGGTAATCTATACGTTTGTTCCCAGGAAAAACAGAAAAATAAATAAATCCGTTAATTGAGTATTTTATTTTTATTTTTTCCCCTCTCTACTTCCAGCGTTATTTCTAGTTATTAAGATGCGATGTGCAGTAGCAGTATTTAAGTTGTGCACCTTGGATGCGGATATACAGAAGTTAACACACCATCTACAACAATCTCATTCAGGATAATATGGAACAGGCTGTTGTTAATTTGGGGGGGGGGATATGTGAAAACCCATAATACTAGAGCTAAAGGCAATAAAATGGGTAACGTGGCTGAGGACAAGATCAGTGAGAGAAAGCCGTTTAGCTGCCTAGACAATAAACAACTGACATTATTTTAAATTATGACTACACAGCGTTATGAACACTAACGTAAGGATAGGACGTCCAAAGAATAAAACAGCAGCTGCTGAAATAAAAATACTATCAGTGTCCGGATAATGTATGACGTTTACAGCAACATAAACACGATGTAGATAACCGCAAACGTTATCGAAACTTAGCAGCATTCACAAGCAAGTCACGTGACCCTCAAACAGGATGATAAAACACGTCCTCAAATTTAATGATCATATGCAGCAAAAGTAAGATGACAAACAACAGATATTCTTGTTTGAGTTTTGTAACAGCTTTATGATATTTTCGTTTGTTTCTGCGCTTTTCTGCCATTTAGCAATGTACAGTGCGTTTAAATGTTGGTGCCTCCAAACCCATTTCTCAACACACACAAATTCGAAATAAATCTACACACACCCACAGTAATTCTTGTGCATTCTGGCACTAGTTGAAAAAACTACCGGTATATTTCAAAACTGGGGAAATAATCAGATGTGTCATTAAGTATGGGGAAAAAATCAATAAAAACTCAAAAGTAAATTTAGCAGAAGAGTAATCAAATAATCAGGTGCACCACCAAGTCTTGTACATTTTATTTTAATTATATTTTACCCCCCCCCCCACCACGTAGAATTTCTTTAGCAATTAAAATGTCAAAAGAAGCAGCTGCATTTCTTGACCAAACATCTTTTGATTTTAGCTTTTTGTATATGCAGCATTTTCTTCGTTTAGTAAAAAAAAGGATGTGCCTAAGTGTGAACAGATTTAGTTTGCATCCTTTCTCAAACAAGAGAGAGAGAGAGAGAGAAAGCGAGGGATATAAACAATGTATGTATAGTAAGGGTTTTCTCACGCGCCCACGCTTTTTGTTGCTGTTCAAACTACCAAGTTCCTTCAGTTGATAACAAGCACACGAAGACCTGCTCAAGTAAACAGGAAAGACAAAGATTACGTCAACATCGTCTCTAAAAAGGACTCAATGTACTTGTGTAAGTTATTGCAGATCCTGTACTTTGAATCAAAGGCCTTAGTAAAATGTAAAGTGATATAAATAGTTATAAGGCAGTAGTATCAGTATTTAGCGTTACGTTAATTCCAGGTACTACAGAGAACTTATTTGATCCGAACAAATTGGTCCTGGTGGTGTAGTGGGTACTTGCCTTCTAAACCCAAGATCGCGGGCTCAAACACGGCCAGGATCGTTGGATTTTTTCGGGCGTAAAAATCCTAAGTATGCCTTCCTTCGGAAGGGAAGTAAAGCCGTGGGTCCCGTATCGTATATTTACGTACGATAAAGAACCTCAAGCCTGAAAGAAGAGGCCTCTGAGCAAAATTTGTCGGCCGTTTCATGCCCTGAATTGAATGGGACGCTGATGACCTGAGATGTTAAAGAATGTCCGTAAACAAACCAAATCAAATCAAAGAGGCGAACCATGTTTCCTGAAGACCTATTATCTCATGAATAGCACACGGAAAGTTGAAGCGCTGAAAATTCCTCAGCAGTAGTTAGAAAAATACAACACCACGAATAAAAATAACATCTCTGTTTGACGTGACATTTATTAAACGTTTATTAAAATATTTAGGAATTCGTTTAATGAATTAGCCGTAAATGGTCAAATAAATACTTTCCGTTAATAACCAAGTGTAGTAGAGAAGTACTCAGCATAGAAACCCAAATAATCAAACAACTATACGTCGTAAAGCTCCAGCAGAAATTAAAACAAATAGTTGAAACTTCAGGAAACAGTGGAATAAATGTAGGAAATGCACATTTTTGAAAGAAATAAAAGGAAAAATATCATGAGATATAGCTATTTAGGGCTTTAGTTATAAAACTTATCCGCTCATGCGGTGTTTTGCCTCTCTCCTAGTAAGTGTACTATTGCAGCCGGCAGAGTTGTGATGTTCTGGCCGTCGCTTTCTACGCCTGTTCCTTACCGGTCTTACGTCAATATACGCAGAGATGGTTTAACATTTGATTCTTGGTGCTTTTGTTAGTAAATCTAATTTTAAACATGAATCAGTTTAATGTGCGCGTGTGGAATTTATTACCTCCTTCCATACCACTGTGCAAGCACGAGTGAAAACGTGCAGTGCCAATGCAAAAATTAGACGGTAATGTTTGCCAAATATATCACTCCCGAAATTAGCACAGCTGGAGGATTTGGAATGTAAAAGATACATGCACTAAATTGAGAAACATTACAGTGGCCGCATGTAAACCAGAATGTTTTCCCAATACAATGCCTTTTTAGCCAAGATAGAACGTTTCAGCATCAACTTTTATAAGCGCAGATGTTTTAAGGTAGTAGAGTTAAAGTATGGGTTAGCACGCCCAGCAACCCCAGAAATAAAACACAGTGTAAACGGACGTTTAAATTAAAGCCTATAATCATAGTTCAAATACCTTTTATATGATCAATACCTCTTAAACTTTACCTCGTAATGCTAGGTAACCTGAACCCGAAGGACTTAGAGGGTATATTTGCAATATTATTGAGGCAGCTAGATTCACAAATCATAACTGTCTAACGTTCATTATCCGCATAAACCCAAGACACAAACTACATTGCTTTTAAAGCAAAAATGAGCACTGTGCAGATTTAATGCTATAAATAACTAAAAATATTCATTCTTCCTATGCAGGTTTTGCATTTGCAGAGCATCTATAAGTCATAGAAGACAAACAATAGTTTTGTTATGCTATTGCGCTTTCCGGAAGCTTTGATGTGAAAAAATAAAATACAAAAGGTACTTTTCAGCCGTTTGCCAATACTCTTCAATGAAGTCTTAAAAAGCAGCCATTATTTGTAAGTAGCATAGAGACGTTTCAAAATTAAAACAATTATGCAAAATTCGTAGCTGTGTGTCCTGAAATGCCTGATGCAGAAAAACAGTTTCATATGAAACCGGATATTCCAGAGTACAGTAATGTGCAAAGATTTTATGAAAAGAAAATAACAGGAATTTTGAACTCCCGTGGAGAGAAGACTAACCAGAAGTGCAGCGTATATAAAATCGCCCTTACCAACGAGTAATCTTGAGCTTTCTGAAGTCTGAGGGGGTGCGAAATCTTGCAGAATGCACAGTAAATTGATGCAACAGTGCGAGGAGACAGAAGAGTTTAAAAATGCGCGAACATCAAATCCGAACAAAGCACTTGCCAAACGTCATTGATCAGAAAGTGGGCACGTAACAAAAGTTTATTAGCTAGAGAATTGGATGCCAACATGGATTTGCACACACCACTGTCACGGAGTTCTCAAATTTGTGCACGGTGACTGCCTAGTGAGCACAAGAAACACGAGCCCAGAAACCAAGAGGCAGTCTAAAGAATGGCAGTTTATATCTTCTCAAGCCAAAAATTTCAAGCCTTAAAGGTTTTGTTCACTCTCTTATGAGATTTAAAATAGTCGGTCGTGGTGGTGTAGTGGTTACCATACTTGCCTTCTATACCCAAATCGCGGGTTCGAACCCGGCCAGGACCGATGGATTTTTTCGGGCGTAAAAATCCTAAGTATGGCTTCCTTCGGAAGGGAAGTAAAGCCGTGGGTCCCGTGTCGTACATTTATGGCACGAAAAAGAACCTCAAGCCTGAAAGATGAGGCCTTTGAGCAAAATTTTTCGGCCGTTTCACGCCCGGAATTGAATGGGACGCTGATGACCTGAGATGTTAAAGAGCGTCCATAAATAAATCAATCAAAAAAAAAAAAAAAAGAATTTATTTTGGAGCATTACCAGAAAGAGTGCCGTGTTGAAGGAGGATATGCAGCCAGCAATAGCGAGCAACTTAGCAGATGACTTTTGTTCACTGCAATTCCGAGATTGAAGCTTCAGAGGTTAGTGCGTCAGTCATACGGTCTTCGTTTTCCTCCCTTAGATCGAAAGTCCCTTATAGAGAAGAAAGTATTAGGGGTGATGCATTCCCGGCTGCAGACACACCCAAACAATATTTTTCTGTTGCAATGAAAAAGTTGGCACAATTTAGCGAGATATGTATTGAAAATGAGAATGATTATGTATAAAAATTACATACCATGTGTATTTCTCTCAAAACATATTATTTTTTGAAATATCTTTTACAGTAATATTAATAATACTCTAAACAAAGTTGTATCTATTAGACCTTTGAAATTCCATTCATTATAAAATAGGTAGCAGTTTTAATGCATAGTCTAGAATATAAATTATGAGTATGAACCAAGAATATATAGCGGAAATTTAATCTTAACGCCTGTAAACAGCACCAAGTTAAACACGCCTTTTAAACGCCTTTGACTATGTTCGAGCTAGAGATTCACTTGTCAACTGCCTAAAATTAAATTTTTGGCGCGGGAAGACACAAATCCACTGAAATTTTGCATAGATTAAGGATAGTTTGGGGATAAATCTCTGTCTAAGATATTTCACAGAAGAACGAAAAGCTGTGGAAAATGAGTCACATTCGACATTCCGGCCGATTTTAACTTGTTAAATCGCTTCTTGGTTGGGATAAGTCACGGGAGTGCTCAAATTACCATTTCAGATGACCTGCATAACGTGTAAGTTTCCCACCAAGGATCAAAAGACTGCACATTTGGGAGTGTGTCGGAGGCTTCTAGATCAACAAAGGAGAAATGCTTCTGCATCAAATAGTAACCTGCGATTAGGCTTGGATAGACTACTATGCTCCTGCGTAGAAGCAAGCCAGCAAGTGGAGGAAAAGCGAGGAATGCGCTACTGTCAAGCTCTACCAGCAGGGAAGGTTTCTTGGCAGTTTTCTGCGACTCCCAAGACATTTTGTTCATCGATTTTCTTCATGAATATTGAATGGTCAATGCTACTTAATATTACTAGTATCTGGTTGAGGCAGAACGTGGTTATTGGTGAAAGGTTTCGAGAAGCTCTTCACCAACACAACGCCCATCAGCCTACATTGCTTTGAAAAGAGAAAAACTCCAGATGTGACAGCACTGGAAGACACTTCCTATAACCTTGGGAACATTAAAAGCAGCACTGCAGACCAGTTATTCGACGGCGACGAAGACGTGGATGTGTGCTACTGACTGGAAACCAACCTCTGCTATCCTTAGATAACAGAATTAAAAAGCTTCCTATTCTCTGGGAATGCACGTCTGTAAATCGGGAAATTATGTAGAATGAATTATAACTTCACATACTAAGAAAACAATTATCTACCTTACGAATAAATTGATGTGTAAAGGAATTATGTCGACTGCTCCAAAGTCTAAATGATAGGTGGCAATGAATGCAAATTATTCGCGAATAATTCCCATTTTATATAATTTGAGTTCAATATATTACAAAAATCCAGTTTGATTCCCCCTCATACAATCAAACCAAATTTCCTATACAAGAGAAGTGTGTAAAATTCTGAATTTTGAAATATTAATATTTTTTTTAAAAAAACATTCTGTTTTAGTAGTCTTGATGTCGCATAGTCCCAAATGCTTACGCAAATGGAACATGATGCTTTTAAAAATAGTCTATAAATGTGAGGGGGCGGAGAAAAGCGAATACTTGGAACTTAAAATGCACTAAACCTCAACAATTATTAAAGCATTCTTTAATTGAATTTGCATTGCATTAATCATGTTCAATATAAAGTAACTGGAAAATGATCTTAATATGTCAATATAACGGTCTTGAGCATTATTCTAGGTCGTCAGTCTAGTTAGCATCAGCCGACACAAGCGGGTAAATTATCTGTGCGTCTTGAGGTAATCACTCCCAAGAGCTCATCAATCACATTAACAGAGCATCATGACCGATTTGCGGAACAAAAGAACAACGCGTTACCTTGAATGTATGACGGCCTGCTACACCTGCACCTAATGTAACACCTACATACACGCCAGCAAACAAAAACTAACACCAATAAAGAAACAAAAACCACCTCCAACCTCCAGCCCTTATTGTTGTCCCAACCACACGTTTTCCAATGAAGCACGAAATTGCGGTCAAAAGGTCGAACAACAGAGATAGGATGGGGAAGTGGGGAGGGGTGGCGGTAGGAAACTCTCCTGCATAACTGCAACTATCCGTTCCCCTTTCGCCCCGAAGGTTTTATTGATTTCCCATTTTGTTTCCCCTCTGTGCAAACAGCCCCACTCTGCCAACCAAGCATGCTCTCCTGTTGCGCGAAAGCTCCACCAGGTACCGCCAGAACCTTGAGGCATCCGTAGTAGTTCTCACTTCTGCCGTTTCTCCACAATGGCAGCACAAAACGGAAGTTACTTAACGCCCCCAAACAACAATGCAAATATTAAATTCCGCGACATTTGGAATAAGTTATTTCCGTAAACCACATACCTAGAAGGCTGGCATTATTATTATTATTATTATTATTATTATTATTATTAGTAGTAGTAGTAGTAGTAGTAGTAGTAGTAGTAGTAGTAGTAGTAGTAGTAGTAGTAGTAGTAACACTTGGAGGCGAGTTGCGGCTTTTATGGTAAATCGCTCATTTAAGGTAAATCGCTCATTTAAGGTAAATCGCTCATAATTTCGTATTCTAATTGTTGGGTACTCACAGAATTCATGGAGAAAAGGACATGGCGGTCGACTGATTAAATCGCAATATTATGTTTGGCCCGCGTCCTCCTGAGCGCAGCGCGCGATTTGGACCAAGGTATATGTCACAACAGACACCCGCCACAGATGAATAGTCACTTTGCTTTTACGAATTCCATGTCGTTGCCCAGTGGTGCACCAATGTTATTTACAGTGTGCTAGTGAAGTAAATTTTGCTGTAATATGCTGAAACGTTGCGCTCAGAATTGAAGGGAAAAAAAGTCAAAGGAATAACGTGGAACTTAAATCATTTCAAACAACTTCTACAACACTACTTAGTATTCTGTAAAACGAACTATGCTAATTTGTGTGCTATTATTGATCACAGTTGTGCCAGTAAAAATGTATTCAGCTGCCAAAAATAAATCTGCAGATGACTGTAGGCAATTCTAAAGTTGCTGAGGAGTGAAAAGGAGCATAAAAATGTATAATCATTACAGCAGTTGATAATATTTGCAATTCCTTAATTAGAAAATATTTCTTAAACTTGTTCTTTTGGCCAAATTCTATATAAGACACTCACAGATTGAATGTACAGGCTTACATGTAGATGGAAAGAAAAATAATAAAAACAAAGAAAAAATTATAAATATTATATTAATAGCATAATATCCTCTCTATCCCAAATCAATCGCTATTCTTTACACAGCTGCTTAATCTACCAAGGCTGAGAGAAGCCCCTGGCTACACTATATAATAAATATATAAAATTTAAATATAATGTTATATGCGCAAACTTTAAACCCTATTTCTGAAAATTTATTTTAAGCTTAAGAAGTAAAATTATAATTATACATTAAATTTGCCAAAAACTGAATTCTATGATGCTGGAATTAACTGAGCTGCTAATATACTCTTAAAAGTGCTTTATATAGGTACACGCTATAAAATTTTCAGGGATATAGAATGCTATTTTTCATTAAAAAATAAAACACATTATTTATTTCAATCTAAACTCTAATTTCTACAACAGCTGTGATCTCAAATAGACAAAATACCATAAAATTGTAAAGAGATGCCTTTTTAAGAAATTCTTTTAAATAAAAAAATTAGAAAACATATTCCCCAAATTTCTATTCTTTTCAATGTCTAAAATCGTTTATTAAGTAAACAACAATGCCTTACTACATTTTTAGTTTCACTGTCAGTTTACAGAATGGCCTTGATATTTTATTGGTAAGACAATTTAAGTTAAAACCCTATACATTCCAGCACACTGGAAGGCATGGAAGAATAATTACTCAAATGGCAATGATTATTATGAAAAGATTACCAATATTAGTGTAATCTAGTAAAACTGATAATGTTGTATGACAAACTTTGTCCTCAAGATAGCAACTAGTGCTCCAATTATGTACACACCCACTAATGATAATCCAGAGAGCTATTGATAAACGTCCAACACAATTTCCTTATCATTAATAATATGATACTGTCCTGTCAACAGCTTAATATCATGTTGAACCTTTCATAATATGTCCATTACCAGCATATAATAAGGCAGCTAAACACCACTTTTCATCTTCCCAATTTTCACAGTTTTAGTAATGAACTGCAAATAGCAATTTTTGAAAAATTAAAGGAGTAAAATTCTATGAATACAATTTCTCTACATAAATTGGTACCAAGGAACCAAGGTATCATTTAGAGCCAGTGTATTACAATAATTGTAAACACAAAAATTCTGTGCTGGGAAATGAGGTTGTTCAAACAACATAGAAAGAGATGGCTTATTATGACATATTTAGCATCGTATTAGTTGTTAGAAATTAGTCTTGCAATTAATCTAAATCCACAATGATAGAACATCTTTTTTTAAATCATCTACTTTATCAAAGAAAAAGAAAAGAATCCAGGTATCTATATTTATTTTTATGAAGGCTATTTTTGTGCTACATAATTACCTGGAGTTAAGGAATGATATAGCGTGGTATTATCAATACTAGACTCTTAAATATGTGAAATTGTAGTTTATAATTTTGTTTATTTTATATTACAATTTATATTATTAAGTTAAACAATATTTTGGAACAGCTGGGTCCAAGTGTCTTCTGGATATTCCAGTGGGAATCTGCTGATGAACCAAAGGCAAAGGTTCATTGGTTAGTCAGATAAAATTAGAGCGATAATTTGTTTATGCAAAAATATTATTGATAATGATAATAATCACAATAATCATAAATTCAAATCAAACACACAATAATTAACCATTGCCATGAGCATCACAATATAGACAGCAAAAGCTGCTTTAAATTGCCATAGTAATCACAGAAGAAATTAGAAACATATTTTAGCAAAGAGAAGTACTTATTACATGAATATCTAGGAGATTCAAAGAAATGAAACAGAACTTACAACCATACACAAAATGATAAAAGACTACATTGCAAAAAAATTTAAGATTATATCAAATTATATATAAAATTGCAATACAAGTGTAGAAAAGATTTTTGGCATTAATCCAAGAAGCGAGGTTACAATTGTCTCAAAGCTACAGTTGTATGTACTAATAATTACTAGAACTATAGGTATTATATGTCACTATAAAGAAAAAATACTTAACTTTCATCTGCTACATTGCAAACAGGTGGTACATGAGAATGATGGCATGAGCAATAATTTGCAATTGGACACCTAATCAACTATCCATACACACTTAAAAATTACTACCAACTCATTGTGCAAATCTGTAATTTCTGAACATTCTGCCAACTACTTGTATATTTCATTTTAATTTACATGATTCTCTAAAGCCCCACTTGTCATAGCTGATACTTTAATCATTACATAATGCACTAATGCCAAAGGAACTAACAGACAATCGTATCAAAAGTAAAATTTATCCTCTTTCTTCACTATTAGTGGAGAGTACAATTAGAAAATAATTGTCTTATACACAAATATTATTTTCCACATGTTTATGAAACAATTATGTATAATTTTTGTAAGTCAGCTTTGCTTGGGAAGATAACAAAAACAAACCAAAAAAGAATTTGTACCTATATTTCAGTTGTCCAACTATGATTGTTTGGCAACCCATGTACATATATAACCATTGACACATTATGTCCATCTTTAAAGACAAAGAATCCACCAGTTGTAGGAATATTACTGTACACAAAGATGATGAATTAGAAATAAATTCCAGATGCACGGTAAAATTCAACAAATGCACGACTGTGAATTATTGGATGTCCAAGAATCAGCAACTCTAATGGAGATGGGATAACCCCATATGCTGAAGCTATGTTCATGTTGATAATAGTGATAATCCCTGATTAGAGTTCTTGAGGAATCCTATTTGTTGTAGGTCCTAGTGGTGTAGTGGTAACAATACTTTCCTTCTAAACCTAAGATCGCAGATTTGTTCCTGACCAGAACTGATGGATTTCTTCTGACATATAAATCCTAAGTATGGCTTTCTTCGGAAGCAAAGTAAAGCCATGGGTCCCAAGTTGTACATTTATGGCACGATAAACCTCGAGCCTGAAAAAAGAGGCCCCTGAGCAAAATTTGTTGGCCATTTCACACCTTTAGTTAAATGGGACACTGATGACCTGAGATGGTAAAGAGCATCTGTAAATAAACCAAACCAATAAAGAAGAAGAAGAAGAAGAAGAAGAAGAAGAAGAAGAAGAAGAAGAAGGGGGGAGGGAGGGAGGGAGGAAGGAAGGAAGGAAGAATTCTATTCATATGCTGCTTCAATTCCAATTTAAGTGTATGAACTTAAATCAAGTATGATACTCAGAGATAGTGCATTTTTCTAGATATTTGTCTGTGTTTTAGACATGGATTGGTTACTAATTTTATGATTCATATGAACTCCTTTTTATCATAACAGTTTAAAACTTTAAATCCTCAAATCAAACCAATTTCTTCCCAAGCCATCTTATTGTTACAATGATTTTATCTTTCCCATGAGGATTACTTAGCAGACTAAGTAATAATCACTATTCAACATGAAATTTACTTATGTAAAAATAATACATATTTTAGTCCAGTTTTACTTGCAGATTTTGAAAGCAATGCTTAAAATGTCACATCACGTCACACTTTTTAGATATTAGATAACGTCAAAAATGAGTTTGTATGCCAGCTGGTAACATGTATGACATTGTTTAAAAATTATATATGGAACTAAACACAGTGAAGCTAATCATTTGATTTAATTTTATGTCATCTAAACACTCTTAATGCTTCACTTACTTGTCATAAAATGTGGTACATGTTTCGAAGATGTTCGTCTTCATCCTCGGCCACGGGATGACTGATTGGAGACTCAATTGGACCTGTAGATGTACGGTTTTGCCCTGGTGCCACCTTGATGAACCTAAAGTTTGTGTTTTCTTCTTCCGGAACATTAAAGTTCATTACATGATCTCGGTGTTTGTAAATGTGAATTTTTTCCCATGTAGCCAATTCTGTAGATTCCTGTACTGCTTTTAACAATTCTACTTTTTTAATTATGTCATGATTTTCTGTCCAGAAATGATATGCTACAGCTGACTTTTCTATCTGTTTGTATTTTATGTTCCTAAAATGTTCTTTTAAACGTGTGCCTATATTCCTTTTTGTTTTTCCAATATAATGTACCAATTTCTTATTAAAACCATTGGTACACAAAAAAGTACAAAAGTTTCAAAGGAAGAAATTGATAAAAGATACCACCACACTTTCAGTAGATAAAAATAAGTTGGTTTTTAAAAAATTTACATTTCATCCAAGGGCAATGAAGAAGTTTCAAAATATTTTTAAAGATTACAATATAAGATTCGCACCTATCAATAGATAAAATTTGAAAAATATTCTAAAGGACAATGTTGATGAAATTACCCCACATGAAGAAAAAGCAGGTATTTATAAGATAACTTGTGCAGAATGTGATAAGATTTATATTGGAAAAACAAAAAGGAATATAGGCACACGTTTAACAGAACATTTTAGGAACATAAAATACAAACAGATAGAAAAGTCAGCTGTAGCATATCATTTCTGGACAGAAAATCATGACATAATTAAAAAAGTAGAATTGTTAAAAGCAGTACAGGGATCTACAGAATTGGCTACATGGGAAAAAATTCACATTTACAAACACCGAGATCATGTAATGAACTTTGACGTTCCGGAAGAAGAAAACACAAACTTTAGGTTCATCAAGGTACCACCAGGGCAAAACCGTACATCTACAGGTCCAATCGAGTCTCCAATCAATCATCCCGTAGCCGAGGATGAAGACGAACCTCTTCGAAATATGTACCACATTTTATGACAAGTAAGTGAAGCATTAAGAGTGTTTAGATGACATAAAATTAAATCAAATGTATGGCTTTGGTTGGCTATCTCTGTCCCTTGCAATTACTTACATACTTCACAAAATGTAAAGATGAAAACGTGTTTTATTATACCATCTGACCTTTGTCAGTTATTTATCAGGATACCAGTAATACATGTGTCTTTTCATCTAAAAGCAGACATTGCAAAGAGCCAACCCCAGTAGAGACTGTAAGCCGGATGTTGAATTTACTATCTCAGTAGGAATGTCACATACCCATTTAAATTAGTACACTCCAGCTGTGAAATTAATTTTCAGTCTCATTGTGGGTATGTTGACAGCAGTATAGTATATTGTGAAGTTTCTTTGCATTTAGTGTAATTGTTTTCAGAAATAATTGAGCATTTTAGTGGTGTAATGCAAAAGGCTAATTCACATTAGAAGTGCAGAAATAATCCAGACAATTTCTGTTACATTGTAGAACGGTTTATTCTCAAAAATTAGAGGAGAAAAATTTGTAACAGTACTAACCATGCATACTATTTATATTTCAGGTGTCAAATTTGTGACAAGTAAAAATAAGTCACTTTATCAATGTTGTATCTTATACAACACACCTTAATTGTGGTTACATAACAAAATCTAAGCATTGCCATTAGCTGTACCTATGGAGTGATAAGAACCTTCAAATCATATTAATGAATGTTACTTCTGCATGACAAATATATCTGGCATGTCTAGGAAAAGTAAACATGTTATTTAGTATCCAGATATGCCTTCTGCCATGTGACCTATTCCACATAGCAAGGAATTGCATGTACCTGTACCCCTAAGATATGTAGTAGTGATTAAATTTAAGAAGGAAATAATGTATCCTAGTCTGAGTTGTGAGCTAGAGGCCTCTGCTTCAAAAGATCCTGACTTCCAAACTGACAATTCTGAAAGTGAAAGACATTCTGTAGAGCAAGTAACTTGAATGGTTTGGCACATGACTACATTTGCCAAAAGAAAAACCTGCATTTATAGGTTGTAGGCTACAAGAATGGAAATTACTTGCACCCAGTACAAAAATTACAGAGTTTCGAAATACACGTGAGAAATTTGAAAACTATGGAGGTAAATGTGTGTTTCTTTATAGACCTTAATGGTCAAATGAGTGAACTAGAGATTGAACTAACCCAGATGACTGGTGTTTATTTATACTGTCATATAAGTTTAGCTTAAAAGCTGTGTACTTCATAATGGTAATGAATTTTCATCTGTTCCGGTTTTTTCCATACTGTACGTTTTAAACAAGGTTATGAAAGTATGGCTAAGAATGTGCATATTATAAAATATGAGGCTCATTGCTAGAAGAAATGTGTATTTCTTCCATTAAAGTATTTGATTTGAAAAGGGACTTCACAAAATATTGTTGTTTTTTGTGTTTGTCGGATAGTCATGCTACACAAAATATCATGTGGTAAACAGTGGGACAAGCAGCACAGAAAAATGTAAAATATGTATATTGGTTCAGTCTGATAAAATTCTTCTTCCTCCCTTACACATTAAACTTGAGATGATGAAGAATTTTGTTAAAGCACTCAACAATGATGGTAATGGACTTGCATATTTGAAAGGCAAATTTCTACAGTTCACATATGCAAAACTGAAAGAAGGGATTTTTGTTGCACCTCAAATCAGAAAACTCATCAAGGACAAAATATTAGAGAAAATTTTAAAAACGATTGAGTTAAGCTTGGCAATCATTTAAAACGTTTGTAAGTGGCTTTCTCAGAGACACAAAAGGGGAAAAAAAAAAAAAATAAATAAATAAACTATAAAACTTTGGTGTCTGATTTGTTGAAATGCTACAAAATATAAAAATATGGGTTGTCGAATGTCTTTGAAAATCAATTACCTCCAGTCTCATCTAGATTTTTTTCTGGAAAATCTGGGTGTTAGTGATAAACATTTCCATGAACATTTCCAACATAAGAGAAAAAGTACCAATGTTGTGAGAGCAGGGCAGTGATCAAGACAGTTTCTTTTCAATACTGAAGAATCACAAGTAGTCAACTCTGTTGATACATGAAATGAAATGAAATGAAATGAGAAATTTGGAAGCGAATTCTTCTTATTTATTTATTTTTGGAGGAGAAGAAAACCTGGGTCTAAGTTTAGGATATCCTTCTGGCTACTGATAAACAGCAAGGAAAACCTGGAAAAAATCTCAATTAGAAAGCATGGTTCAGAACTTCCTATTAACAAATTACAAATATAACAGATTGTCAAGAAGTTCCTTCACATTTGGGTGATGTGCAATGCACAGAAGAAAGTTTGTACTCCTACATCTGACATTCCTTCCATTGAAACCAGTTTTTAAGTAATATGCCTACCATTGCTAAGGTTTGGACTTTGTAGTGTGTGCGTGCTTTGGTGGTTAAGTGAACACAATAACTACAGCTAGCAGACAGTACTGTCACCCAAATTCACTTCCCTAGTGAAATCTTGGCTACTTACATATAATGTTTATGTTAATATTTATTGAAAATGACTAGATTTACATTGCCATTGTTGTAATCATAAAGGTATTGGTTGTTTTTCATTAGTATTGGCTGTATCAAATATGATTTTCATTTTTCTTATCTCAAATGTTTTCAGATATAAGTTATCATGAAGCAGGTGCCAATGATTAGCAGGTGCTTGCTTTACATGCTATGGTACCATGCTTTTGCTAACCTGTATCCAACAACTTGGCTACTGTGGTGCAAACGAAAAGCAATAAAAGCATTCCCTTCCTTATTCCTAATTAATGCTCCATATTTAAAATTACTGGGCACACTGAATGTGATATGTTACCAGCAGTTTCAATCTATGATTATTTTAATTCAAATATGAGCTTAATCCAGCGCATAATCATTTTCAATTGACGTGAACAATTCAAATAAATAAATAAATGACATTGATGTAGTGTTTTATTCCAAGTACTCCTGTAACAAGACTTAGGCTACGTCTTTCAGCCAAATGCTAAGCAATGGAAGCAACCTTTGCTTGACGTCAAATTTAGTACTGGATGGTTTGCAAGGCTTGCAAACCATAGTTATAAAGAAATGTGAATTGTTTTTATTTCATAAAATACAAGAACTGACCTGACCTAATCTAGCCTAACTAGCATTAACTTGAAGTTGTTATATAAAATGAAAGCACTAGATCAAAACATACTGTTGCAATGACATATATGTTTGCTAGATCTTTCCTTATCTCATAATACCTAGTCAGTGGCTGAAATGAACCAACAAAAGTAAAACCCTCTTGTTTAGCTAAATAAATAATATGTTCCCTTTTTAATCTAAAATTTTTTTAAAAGTAAAATTTTCATTCACTCTATATTTTCAAACTTAAGATAACATTTTGAGATCCATATAAAGGAGCAGAGCTATATTTCCTTAGAAATTATAAATTACAAAAACTATAATGCTGTGTTATTTGATTAGCTTCCCGAAAGTTTTTCCACTTTAAGTTAAATCTCATTTGCAATATGAACAGCCAGTAGAAGATCTGGCATGGGGGAAATAATAATAATCCAGCATGCTTAATTTTACAATGTTGTCAGTGCTGTTGTTACTTACAGTTCAGCTTTCAAGCCAAGCCCTCCGTCAGCTTCACCACAGCTTCCCCACCCCGCAGTTAAACTTGACTGTAACACAGAATAAATTATAACATTAATTTCCAGGAGAGAAACAAATTACACAATATCTAAATTAAATATTTATTTATCTCGGATTGCATTCAAACAGCTTAATACACTTTAGGCTTGATTTCCTGGTCTTTAGCAATTAATAACATTAAATTAGAACTAAATACACTAAAGCTGACCAGACATCTAAACTTTTATCTGAGCAAAATCTTCAAGATGAATAATTATACTGGATTTTATTGAGAAGCAAAACATTTTCTCAATTATTTATTTTGACCAACACTAGCAGAACTAGAATTAAGCAATGTAACAAATATATGTATTTTCCAATACTGTTTAAAGGGTGTTAAAATTTAATTTAAAAATTTAATTAAGATTTATTTTGTTTTAATAAAGGGTTGATTAGATCAATGCCAAGAATGACTTTATGATAATTTTCATTATTATCTTGTGACACATCACTCAAGCTGTTTTGCTTAATAGGAATGTCTGCATGACAGATAACGTTGAGATATTGCTTATTACTGTTTTACTTAATGGGTGCGCAATCAGATGGAAACAATTTCCAAGATGCTCTCTGCTCTAACCATAGCAAAACAAATATTCATTTAGAAGTGTATGCAGATGAATGTGTATAAAGTAACAACAATTTATCAGTTGTCAACAATGATATAATATTACTTCTTAAAACTTGTTAATGCTGTGTTTCTTGTGAGCTGTGAATTTATTTCCTACGACTGATTTAAACTTTAAATAAAATGTGCCATTTGTTAATTCCAACCAGTGTTTATAATGTGGCTTTTAATGCCATATCAGTAATCATGTCTAAACAGAAGTGTCATTTTAATGACCAATAAAATTGTATTTTATTTTTTCAGTTTAATGTAACTTTTTCTTTATACTATTAAACAAACACATGTACTTGACATGGGTTTCTAGCTGCATCATTATATCTAAGCAAGCTAATGATTGGCAGATAATGAAGTGCAGTATAAACCAAAGTGTCCCAATTTTTAACCTGGAAAATCTGGTCAGCATAATATAATATAAAAACAGAATAAAGTATATCAAAATTTTAAATATTAATTATATTTCAAAAGAAATGTCACACTTCATATTTCTTTTGAATGTATTCTTAATAAATAATTATAATTACATGTTCCCATGACTAATATTTTTCACACATTTTGCCACCTACTTTTTTATATAATTTAAAAGGCATATGCAGAACTTCTGCACTGATATTCCTATGTTACAGCGTAAGTTTTCAAAATTGCTTCAAACTCTAATGTGTCACATACAACAATAATGTATGAAGGTTAATGCTTTTGAAAAACTTAAAAAGAAGCATCTTCATACAAACAATATTGAACCAATGCCTTTCCTACTGATACTTGTATAAATTTAAATTGAAGATTTTCACTATAAGCACTCCATTGACATAGCACCAAGCTATGCTGCTGAGAATACCACCATCTAGAAACAGCTGTGGAGACCTTTGCATGTTGGCTCACGCAATAATGCTTGGGATTTACATTTGGGAGGTCACAGTTTCAAATGTACAGCCAACTAAATGATTGAGGTTTGCTGTGGTTTTTCTCAGTCCATTTTCAGAAATGGAAAATGTTAAGTTACTATTTCTTTCCACCACGGATTCACCTTCCACTTTATCATTCATATTTATTCAATTTCTATGTATGTGTTTTTATGTTTGTCTAAAAATTGAAACTGATCTTTCAAAGCATCCCTGACATTGGATTACCCCACTCACTCAGGGAGTCCCTCAGTATCTATGAACTCTGCCTCTGTCCAGAGATAACTAGCTCTCCGAAAGGCAACTGACCCAAGCACTCACTTTAAGTCCCATGGAGCATAAATCTAATACTAGAGGAGGATAAATAGTCAAAGCAGAAGAATACTAGTATACACTGAATTAATTAGTAAACTTTATTTTGGGGAAGAGTAAGTATTCTGAAGATATTTTTAAATGATGCTGAATTGAAAATAGTTTGAGGAAAACTGTTGTAAATAACTGAGAAAATTGTGTGGTATTATTATTTTCTGCTCTGAAGTACAAAGCTTCAAAGAAACTAACTGAATTTCCTGAGTCTCCAGTGAATTTCTGCCTTTTTTATGCTTTAAGCCTTTCATAAATCTCTAGTTAAATTTAACAGAGAAACAAAAGTCATACTTTCAAAACTTATAATATTTTGAAGTAAATAAAATTTTCTGACTTACAGCTGATAAAGCACATTCTCAAATGTAAGGTTAAGAAAATTAATTAAACAATATAAATGTATCTTGGAATATTTTGAAAAGAATGAATTTCAAAAGCTAACCTTTCACAGAGTAAAAAAAAAAAAAACTTTCTTACAGAGAAATCAACAGCCAGCATAAAGGTGCAAAAAAAAATATGATAGAATTAAAAATGAATTCCAGATCTAGCTAGAAAGTAAGCTGTGAATGAATTCACACCAATACTAGGGTGTGTGTTGGTATATGACAAAACATCTCCATAAAATTAGCAGCTATTTATTAATGTCCAAATTGTCCTGGTGACACATCAAGAAATGGATCTTACAAACAATAACAAATTCGCTTCTTTTATCCATCTCACATTTGTGCTAAACATTGAACCAATAGTTTAATCAATTGTCTCATATTAGAAAAAAAAAACTCCATGGTTTAAAAAAAAGAGCACACCTCACATAATCACTGTCCATGCATTGGCTTTGCTACCAGGAACAGCTTTTATTTTTCTGGTGGTTTATTCTTGGAAAATTATTAGATTCATCTACCACACACCTACAAAACTGCAAACACTGATGTGATGCTTTATGACATACTCTTTTTAAAAGAATGATACTTAGATATACAATTGGACTGTAACGACAAGTATCTTCTAATAAGTTTTTTTCTAGGATACAAACAGAGTGGGAGACAATTGTAAATAAAAAGAATGAAAATTCATAATTAATGTCCATACAGTTTAACTGATATATTAAAAATATGAAGTTTTGTAGTGATGAGGAAAATGCAAAAATTAGCAGTATTAGTCTTCAAAAAAGGAACATAATAACTTATGTTCATTCATTTTTGCTTTAAATTCTAGAAGATGGCACCCTTATATATTGCATTTTGAGATAAAACTGCCCAAAAAGCACATGCCATCACTCCTATTTTAACCATTTTAAAATATCCGTTCATAAAAAAGAAGTATATAAACTTTTATAGATTGAAAAACTAAGCTATGAACTCATGGTTAACTCACCAAACTGGCAAAAGCTATGAATGTACAGAGTAAACGATTATATGCAGATAGCAGTAAATAAATTAAGGAAGGACATGAGAAATACCTGCCATGAAAACTACTGCTATTTAGAAGCAAATTTTAACAGAGTTATAGCAATTCGATCACTAAACCCATAAATAGTTTGCAGTTAATTCACTTTCATTTAAAATAATGACACTTTCACTTGGCATGCTTATGTTGGAAAACATGTGCTAAACTAGATAAAAGAAAACGTTGTTTATTTTTTTTAACCGGAATTAATATGATTTCTCGAGGGGTGGAAGTTTGCTTGTTTTGGCAGCGATGCCAATATGTCAGTAATCACATCTGCTAACATAACCTTTACCACCCCTAGTGACATATTACGAGCAGATGCGGTTATACGCAAAGAAAACATGCTTGCTTTGCATACTTGTCACACGCCCTCTCTGTCTCGCACATAAAAACTACCTCTCAAAGCATGCATATGGGAACATGTGTAGCTGTGGGACACTAAATCTTATGGAGCACTAAGATACACTGGAGGCTGATGGACCAGCTTACTTCACGCTATCTTCTCTTTCCCCTATCCAAGATCCTTCTCTCGCCGTCACATATTACTCGAAAGTTCCACACACGCGACACGCACCATTTTAATACCTAACGTCAAAAACACATATGGTAATTTACAATTTACTTGTCACTTGTGTATTATTTGTGTATCAACAAACTATCTCCCACTCTCGCCAGACGCAAGCAATCGTAGCGCTGCGTGGTGGAAAAGATTTTAAGCACTGGAGTAGTAGAGTCAATGCCGCTGCCACTCAAATAACGCTTCCTGCCATCTAGCGCTAGCTTGTTGAACCTTGGGAATAAAGAAACAATGCCAATGCCCACGGGCAGACCTTTGAAGTGCGAGATGCAGGGTTGTACAGTCAAAATATCCTGGAATGAATTTCTCATTTAGAGAGAGGTCAGAGCAATATGGAATTTCTCTGGGCATGTATGCACTTGTGCGTACACACTTAGTATTTTTTTCACGAGTTGAGCTAAATGACGGTTTACAAAGTTTTGCCCCCTCCCCCGATTCCTATGTGAGTACGTATAACGTAACCATTGAGCTATAATTTATACTTTATTATTTACTTGTGGTATACAAAATATTAGTATCAAATGTATAACACAAGGTTTAAAAAAACAATTAGAATAAGAACAAAATTAGTAAGGTATACAATGCCATGAAAATACAATTCAACAAGACTAGCACCTTACAAACTAATGAAATAGGATACCGAGAGCATACTTTTACATAATATATGTTAACGTCAGTCATTCATATACTCTCGAATGGAGTAATATGATTTATCTAGCAGATAAAGTTTCAACTAATTTTTCAATTTGTATTTTTTTTTTTTTTTTTTATTTCTTTTAAGCTGTTATAGATAATGTTATATAATTGTATTCCAGGGTAGATAGATTCACGTTTAAATAGTGATGTGTTGTGTTGAATACAGCACAGACTGAATACGCTTCTAGTATATAATACGTATGGACATGTGATTCCTTAGAAAATTTTGCCATGCTTTATTTAAGATATACAGAGAAGGAAATGTTAAAAACTCTCTTTTTTTAAAAATATGGCTTATAACTATGTAATTTCTATGTCGCAGATTCATCATTGATCTAATTCTCTTTTTCTTAAACTTAAATATAATCTTATTTATTTGATTTCTTCCAGAAGACGATTCCACATGATAACAAAGAGTAAAAGTTGCATTATATATCATTGTTAGGATATTTAAAATTACAAAATGGATTTGAAGTAATTCCCTTCTCATTTCGGGCTTTTTTTCCCCCTCACTTTCTGTTAAAGATACCAGTATTTTGAAAAGTGTTATATTTTCTAAATAATTAAGAAATAAACATTAGTTTACAAATATTTTAAAGCGAATGCAAGATGAGTAAACAAATTAATTTTAAAAGCAACCCTTTAGATCGAAATAATATTTATTAAAAAATTATTTATAGCAAACTTTTATCAGGCGCTTTCACTTAATATGGGTTTGGTTTATAATTCCGAAACATTTCAAATTTATTTACTTCGAAAGTTCAAAAATATTCCTAACTTAATAATCTTATAGCATAGAAAATATTAGAAATAAATGGTCCGTATGTTGCATTAATATTATTCCCTCCAGTTTCTATAAATTCACAAAGCAGGAATTTTGGGGAAAAAACTTGTATTTATTATTTTTTCTATCTTTCTGTTTCAATTATTTATGTTTGTAGTGTAGCTTAATTGAAACGATATACTCTATATCATTTGCATTCAAATAGAACGTATGAGTCGGTTCTGGTGGTGTAGTGGTTACCATACTTGTCTTCTACACCTCAAGATCGCGGGTTCGAACCCGGCCAGGACCGATGGATTTTTTCGGGCATAAAAATCGTAAGTATGGCTTCCTTCGGAAGGGAAGTAAAGCCGTGGGTCCCCTGTCGTACATTTACGGCACGAAAAAGAACCTCAAGCCTGAAAGAGAGGCCTCTGAGCAAAATTTGTCGGCCTTTCACGCCCTGAGTTGAATGGGACGCTGATTACCTGAGATGTTAAAGAGCGTCCATAAATAAATCAATCAAAAAAAAAATGTATGCGTTACAGAATTAATAAATAAATCCTGGTGTTCAATGTCCTTTTGAAACAGAAATGCGTAGCATACCCTTTGCGATATAATTATTCAAGATAAAAGAAGCAACACCAGATTACGTTCTTTCTGAAAATCTGAATTGCAGTTTTTTGCATTGGTGTTCCTTGCGTTAAAACCCTTAAAAATAACAGATTGTTATTACCACTTTAGTAGTCCTGTCCTTTTATTTTATTGTTCATTAAATTAAACCAACCCTTAACATGAATTATTTTTAACAACTGCGCGTTATTTAGTGAGAGAGTGTTTTGTTTTTCACTTTAGTTCTCCGTGAGGTTTCAATTACCAATTTCAAGTACTCTTATTTCCCGAAAGAGGACAGAGGGACTGGTGTTAAGCCCATCGCCTCTAACGCCATCTGACAGGGAACAAACGTATTGCTTGGACGTGAAACGGCCGGTAATTTTGTGCAGGTATGGAATTCTTTAGTGGGCCGTAAATCTGCGACACGGTTTAAAGTCTTCCCCAAGATTTCTATACGTTCTGAAAAAATTATCTTCATCAGCGAACCTGGTATTAAAGTTGAGCCCGCTACCTTCAAGCAATTGTTCATATAATTCAAATAAAATTCAAAAATAGAAAACCAACGGAACTAAATGCTCTGATCATTTTTAGACATTTGCCTTGAAACTGAGCAAAACTTATATTAAAGCTTGCCTTTTCCAGCCACAAAGGGGGCCTTTGGAGAACATTTGAATTCTTTTCATTGCACTAACTGATAATATTAAGAACGTACCCTAATCATAAGGCCAAATTACATTGCTGTTGGTTTTCACTGTAAATTTTCAATTTTTAAAAATCTGTTCGATAACAAGTTGAGAAATATTGATACTTGTTTGCTACTATGTTTAACTTATAAAGCGGTAAAATTGTTGACCTGAATAAACTAATTTTTTAAATTATATGATCCAGTAATAATTTCTTAATCAAAATCGAAAGATAACAACCACCATGCATGTTGTGTTATTATGCTTTAGTAATAATGCTTTTTCGCACATTTATTTTTAACTTTTGTTTCATCCTATTTACTTCTATGTCCATTCCGGTATTTTTTTAATCTAGCATCCTATAGTATTTATTCACTTCACTGCCCATGATATTTAAAAAAAATGTACGATACACAAGCAGTTGATATTTTCGGCAATTCTATTTGCAAAATTGTAGACAATTTTAAGGCCGGGTGTAATACTAAAAAGCTACAATGGAAAATCGCAGCAGAATCTCTACCTTTCGAACTTGCTGAATGATTATATGACAAAAAAGTCAATGAATGACACAACTTTTATTCTAAAGCTTGTTAAGATCTATGCTGAAACATTTTGAGAAAATACAAAATGCCTCCTTAGCAATAGCTACTTAAGAATCGCAATGATCGAACTGTATGGGTGCATAAAGAAGGTCAGAAGGAGTGAAACCATATGAAATTCACAGATGAATGAAGTTTCAACACAGAAATAGTTTGAGTCGGGAGAGTTTGTGAATTAATAGAAATACTTAAAAATGGAAGACAAAATGTAAGTGGTGAAAACCAAAGTGGAATACCAATTTCTAAAAGCGAATTGATGAAATTGTAGCAGGATTCATTCTGCTTATAATATTATCTATGCTGACCTCGGGTGTAAGAAGTTGTGTAGATGATGGGTCCCAAGGCAGCTGTACACTGCGCGGAGGACAATTTGCCAAAAATGTTCGTCAAGGAGACATTTTCCTCCACCAAACTCAAACAGAAGACCGATTCTGGATGGAGCATTGTGTATCAGAGAGTAAAATTCGTGCATTTCCAGGAAAAGGGTTACCCGTTAGTAAGTGTTCCATAATGACATGTTAAATAAATAAGTAAATATTTTTTATTTTAACTGCCAAAGTTATGGTCATAGGCTTTCCCCTCCAGTCAACTAAAACTAATTAAATCAATGAATGACTCAGGACATATAAACAAATACTAAAATTATGACATCTACCTGTTGAGTTTGTCACATATCTTAATTTAACACTGAGCAACTAATACGCATAACATGAGAATTAGTTATTTACCCCGTCTTGAATGAAGTATGAAAACTAATGCAATCAATATTCAGTCACACGGTGGAATTACCCAAATTTATTTTATTTCTATTTTTATTATAGTTTATTTTTATTTAAGGACTTTCTTTAATATCTTTGGCCATTAGCGCTCCATTCTGTTCAGGGCGTGAAACGGCCGATAAATTTTGCTGAGAGGCTTTTAGTTACCGTAAATCTAATAGACGACATGTGATCAATGACATTTTCTTCCGATGGAATCCATACTTAGTATTATTACCCCCAAAAATGTCCATCGACTCTGGCCATGTACCTTGAGTCCATGAGATAAATATGGATACCACCAGACCACCAGGACCTACTACTCAAACTTAATTCTATAATTTAGGTATATATAAAATTTCAGTTTAATGTAACAAATATAACTGTTTTAGAGCGCCCAACCCTATAAAATAGATGTACTAAATATGAAATTTTAGATGTTAAAACATTCACCATACAGTCCAAACTTGACGTCATCCTCTTTCCCTTATTTGGACGGCTTAAAGAAAGTTTTCGAGGTCAGAAGTATGCAGACAGCAACCGAATAAAGAAGATATTATAAATTTAATTAATGCTCATGCGAAAACGTTTTTACATGTGGATCCTTAAGTTTGTGGCAGGTGGGTCAAGTGCGTTGCGAAGCAGGTTGACTATGTCGAAAAATATTGCACAGAGCATTTCTCAAAATATTATAAAAATTTCTTATAAAATGTAATGGCTTCCTCTCGTATTTATTAACGAAATGTTGGGACAGCAAATGAAAGACAGAGCCATTTGAAACCATAGTAAAAGGGAAAAGTACTTAATATGCAATACTTCGTATATATAAAATTTTGACATACTACAAGGGTGGGTGGATGCATAACAACTTTTGTATTTATTCAAATGCATCAAGGGAAATGTTTAGTCTGGTTCCCAGCTGAGCGCACCGCAAACAAGTGTAAGGTTACATCAGTAGCCTATCATAATAACAAATCGTTCCCGCGCTGATGGTTGCACGTAAAGTCAGTCGCAGTTTTCTGTTGCGTGTGCAAACGTTATATCTGTGTTTGCAGTTAAGATCGATATAAGTATGAGCTGTTGCTACAAATACTGGAGATCCAGCAAGGGCTAGTATTTATATACATAAAAATGTCAAAGATATGCATATATATATATATATATACATAACATCTAATATTTTGTCCAACATTAAACTAATTCGTTAATAAATAATTCCCTTTCATAATTAATTTTCTATTCAATCTTTTTTACAAAATCAAGCAGCAAGTCTGATATATTTGCTAAAATTTTCCTGTTCAAAATACAACTATTTTTTTTTTAGATTCAATAGTCACGCATTGTCTTATCTGCACGGATATTTTTTCAATGTTGAAAAGAATCGCTTTACACCACCACATGAAGTTATTGGGCAAAATGCTAATGCACAAATTAGGTCCAAAGTGATCTATCCACCTTATCTTGGAATAAAATTTCTTCAACTTAAGCACAATACTGCAGCGAGTATTTTTTTTTTTTTTTTTTTTTGATAGCACTATGTCTAATTTTATCTCAAGAGCTTCACCAGTGAGCCTTTGTACTTAAGAGGTGTATGTTGTTAAGAGATTCTACAACCTCGCGAATTTACACAGTGACATTCCGGTAGTTTCTAGGCTCATAATTACGCATTGAAATTCTTAAGTACTTCGTAAGGGAACTGATTTGTAGCTTGAAACCGTCCCTGGTACCCTATCAATTATAAGATAATTAAGTAATTAATATGCATGATATATGATCAATAATTGTGTGATTATTTACATTGAAGAAACTTTATAACCATTTATTATATGTAGAGCTACGTTTGTATAGTGTACAGAATTAATCAAAATGGATATAATGCTTTATTTTAGTTGAACTTGTGTAATTGTATGTAATAGAGTAACAATGTTCCGGAAAGTCTCTTTCTCTTGCTCGGACCACAGGAAGCGAGCTGTCAAACTCATACAGTAGGCGTTAATACGCTCCGGTATGCTAGTGAAGGGGCTAGTCTCCCTTTAGGTGGTGAAGCTACGCTTAGCGAGCTTATGAACGTTCTTAGGGTATAAGGCAATGGACTTTACGGCAGTTGTCCGAAATCAAACTAAGAACACATGGCAAAGCTTGTAGTTTCAGTAGAAATACCTAGCGAATATAATGTCAGATCAATGATGCCAACGACAGCTTATGACACAAAACTGGCGCGAAATATAGTGTGGGTTTTTGGTCCTAGCGTTAGGTTTGAATCAAGTATATAAGGGGCAGACTCCTTCACTGTAGTAGGCAGTTTCATGCAGTTTCAGTCCGGTCCTGGTGGTATAGTGGTTACCATACTTGCCTTCTAAACCCAAGATCGCGGGTTCGAACCCTGCCAGGAGCGATGGATTTTTTGGGGCGTAAAAATTCTAAGTATGGCTCCCTTCGGAAGGGAGGTAAAGCCGTGGGTCCCGTGTCGTACATTTACGGCACGAAAAAGAACCTCAAGCCTGAAAGAGAGGCCTCTGAGCAAAATTTATCGGCCGTTTCACGCCCTGAGTTGAATGGAACGCTGATGACCAGAGATGTTAAAGAGCGTCCATAAATAAACCAATCAAACCAATGCAGTTTCAGGTTCAGGACAGTTCAATTGACGTAGTTGCTGCTGCGGCGGCAGGCAATCTCGGGCAAGAATGTCGTAAATCCGCGACATAAATACGCTTATACATTAAACATTAAAGAGAAGTCGGGGATACAAATACCCTTGTACGTTACACATAAAAGAGAAATTCAGGATACAAATAGTTTATACATTACGCTTAGAAGGGAAGTAAGCAGTTTGCGGTCATTCAGTAAGCAGTGCAAGTCATTTCACTCAGTTTTACGATCTCCAGTGCTTCGATACAGTACAGTTGCTGCGACGTGCGGCCGTCCGAGGAAGAGTTACCTTAGTCCGCGACATTAAGTTAAAGTTATGCTTATACTTTAAGCAAAGAGCAGATTCACAATTCAGATAGGCCAGAAATATTTACGATGATTTTCGCGACGTTCAAGATTAGGCTTATACGTTAAGCATCGACTAGAAGGAACAATTAATTCAAAATAAAAGTACTCTCCTTAATCACCGTGTCAAGCTAAAGTAGTTCATAAACCGCTCTGAATTGCGCATCGCCCGATCATCCGAGCTGAGACAAGAGAACACCCAGGTACGCCAATAAACATCATTAGCAAGCAACGTGGCGCTATATGTCGTCGTCCCCTTCCTTATACTGGAAAGCTATAGATCGCAGCATTTCAGCAAAGACCCCGAGAAAGTCTCAACGAGGAAGAGCAGGTGATCTGTGAGCAGCTGCTTCGAGAACTGCGGTCGGTCATCTTAAACCAAGGCAATTCACAAATCCAAATCTAAATTTTAGACACCACCAATTTCTCCACTTAAGTGCCCGGCTTGGGGCCATCCAACCAAACTCCCTTAAATAAATGAGTTCTCCATAAATCAAACCTCAGTCACCGACACCTTCCTCAAACTTTGGCGCCCAATGTTCGGCCACTCCAAAGCAATTTAACCATCATAAATTAAATCCCTGTCACCACCAAACCTTCCTCAAGCTCGTGACTCCCCTCCCATTTGTTGTCTACAGTCCAGTGCCACCATACTTTCATCCGGTTTTAGTACTTAGAAATTTCCATGCCTACTCATAATGAAATTGAAAATATTCCAAAAAGTTATTTTTACATAGAGCTTAATTTTTCCAGTGACTTGCAAAAATGTAGAAAAGCACGTAACAAAACATTCTATTTAAATGCATAACGTAATGTTCAAAAGAAATGTTTTAGTTAAGCCATAAATTTGTCTTATTGAGTGGGCCGAAGAAAAATGGATGCAGATTACACTGGGCAACAAAAAAATAATTTTTGAATGTTTCGAGCACTTCATGAGGCAATTCCTACTAATTTTGGGTTGAGAAAAACAAATATGACAATGAAAAAATTTTATTAGCTCTAGTTTCTATGATATACACAAGGTGGAAGTATTACATATTAACGGATTGAGAGAAAAGGATACATTTTAATTACATACATGCTAACAACAATGAAAGTGCATTTGATTTTTTAAACTGGTAATTACATGCTAAGAGTTCTAAATTGCTGGAAAAATACTTCGCAGATAGTCGTGTCTGAAGAGAATCATGTGGTGGCCTATTGACTTCGTCGTCTTTTAGCTTGCCTCATGTGATGGAGTTCCGCAGAATCCCTATACAAAGACCAACAGTAATCCGCAAGCATTACTTCATTCCAACGGCCCTGATATCTTTGTTCCATAACAGAAATGTCCTGATGGAATCTCTCCCCATGTTCATCACTAACAGCTCCACAACTAGGAGGGGAATAGTCTAGGTGGGAGTGGAGAAAATGGATCTTAAGGGACATGTTGCATCCAAGGTTACGGTATTTTTGCAGGGCCACTGTCACCAAATGCTCGTAGTTGTCATCTCTTTTGTTGCCTAAAAATCCATGAACAACATCCTTGAAGGCTTCCCAAGCTTCCTTTTCTTTCCCCTCCAAAACTTGGTCAAATGCAGGATCCTTTACAAGTTCTCTTATTTGTGATCCGACAAAAATGCCTTCCTTAACTTTTGCATCACTGAATTTCGAAAATTTCTCTCTGATGTACTTAAAGGCTCGTCCTTCTCGGTTCATAGCTTTGACAAAGTTTTTCATCAAACCCAGCTTGATATGCAGGGGTGGAAGAAGAACGTCTTTTGGGTCCACAAGAGGCTTGGCAGTCTTTACAAGAGGCGTCAGATTGCGTTTCTGTGAGGAAAATGTTATTTCACCACAAATATAACAAAAGTTATTCACCATATTTACACATTTTCGTGGCATTTTTACAAATTTTACACTAAAAAAGCACTCGCGAACCAGAAATTTTGCATTAATTTGCGTAGAAACTACATGTAATTCACAGTCACAGCAACAGTATCTATGTTTATGACTTACAAACAGCTGAAGAGCATTTGTGTTATGTTATTTGACAGGTGTGCCAACTTCCAAAAAAAAATTCCCCCAAATTTAAAATCTTCACTCTAAAAAATGAAATGTCCCTTTATCTTCAAAACAAGAGCTAATCTATCATTTTTATGGTGATTTTTGAATTCAGCAGATGGAAATACATGTAAATTCACTATTTTTAAGCCCGAAACATTTTCATTGTTGCCCAGTGTTATTGTTGATTAGAAAGAGTTCGCCGTTTACAAGTGAGGCATGCTCTTTTAGACAAATGTATGACACCCCAGTGGAAGATGCAGCGAATATATTAATATTTCATTAATTTTTAATGAATATTATTATGCTGTGATTAAAAAAAATAGAAAAATGGAAAACTGACGGTTTATGTTTAGGAATCTTGAAAAGTATTACAAAATACGCACAGTAATCTTTCATATGCAGGAATACGCTAAATAATATGCAAAATAAATCAAATATACTCTTTATAATTCGTGACCATGAAGTTCGAAAAAAGTATAAACCTTTTTTGCGTGATCTTTAAAATCACACAAAAATATGCATTTAAATATAAACACTGTCCTTATTAACAATTTAACTTTACTGTAAGAAATATTAACACTAGAGCAGATAAAAAAAATAAAGGAACAGGCCCCATGTACGAAAAAATATTAGACAAAAATTGGGAAAAGTTATTGCGAATAGATGTAAATTTCATAAAAATTGTCAGAAACATGACTGCAAACTGGCAACACTTCCAACAATGGCAATAACACATGGTTAGTACTCATTATTAATTACAACTAACACGGAGTGCATTCTATAATTGATCAAATTTGCTCGAGTTGAAATATAAGAGAAACTTGTCCATTAAAAGAACACGCGACTGGCGCAACCTGGCGCGGCTTGAGTTCAGCTGCGGACGCAAGCAAAAAATCATCGTGTCTGAACTGGTGGCTAACGTTTTTGTAATATTCATATTAAAAATTTACCTATTTTTATCCTATATGAAAATAGATGGCATAAATATCGTTGTTTGTAGTCAGTTAAATCAAACATTCAATTTCCGAACATTTTTGTTTATGTAGGTTTCTAGAGAGTAATAAAATATCTTGGCTGTAAAGAAGCTAATAATAGAAATTTATAAAATCATCTTTAATCTACCTTTAAGAAGTTAAAATAAAATTTATATTTACCACATTTATGGGCAATGTAAGCTTTATTTTAAATAAATTGATATTTATCACACTATAATCATGTTGTTTTTATTTAAATGACATATAAAAGCAAAATATCTAGAACTATATTGGATTATAAAAACAACTGTAGGATTTAGTAGGAAAAACAGCAACTAAGTATTTGAGATATTTCTTAATATTGGTAATGGAACAGTATAGAGACTGCATTCTGATCTCTAACTTTATTAAAGCTCTGGAAGTGCAGAGAAAACAATTCACCTATGCCTTGCGAGAAAGAGCTGTTCTGGATTCCACTAAGCAGATAAATGCCCTTCTATCAAATTAGGACTTCTGTCGTTTTGAAGGACTAAATCGACTTTAGAATACAGAAAATCCTCTTAGGGAAATTCATCAAATGACTTTTTTTTAGCTCTCTTACGCTCGAAATTCTTCTTGCCTCTGAGCTAAACCTCTTTTAGTTCGCTAAAGTGATATCGCAGGCAATGTGCCTCCCCTGGGTTGGTTAAGTAACAACGAAGAGAATGGTGCACATGATAGCTGCAGGTAAAGCACTGTTTTCCTTGACCTCCAATAATACAGTATTATAAGTGGTACGTGCCACTTGCATTTAAATGGAACTCTTCCCTAGTTGCAGCGCACATTTCACTGCTGCTTGCAGATTTTAAATTCCAGACGAGTTCTACAGCTAGATCGAGGGCAGATCTGTGACGCCGAACCAAACAAATACTGCTGCTAGCTAACCCCGTTTCATTTCCTTTCCGCCAAGTACAGTCACAGTAAATGACGTTATAGGTTTGAACTTGAGCTATAGAGCTTCTCCTTGTCACGAATATGCAGTAACCGTAAAAGAATACAAGTAGCAAACGCTGCGACTAGTCAGCCAGGTTCAAACATTGCTACAACTAGAAATACTTTTGTACTCGAAACAATAAAATCGTCAAATACTCAGTTATCTTATCCAAAATGCAAGGCACACACGAAGAGTAAGTTCACAAAGCAACTACGAAACGTGACGCCGATGGTAATGAGAGCGGTGTGGCGCACTGAAGTTTCCGTATTCCAGTCATTAAATTGGCACTGCTTAAATGCGTCATGGTAGCCTTTGTGTGAACGTTTGATAAAACAGGTATGGGCAAAATGACACATATAATTATTATGCTTTTGATATATGCAAGATTATGGAATATATTTATGCTATTAATAAAAATATTGTTCAAATATTAAAATATATACAATAAACTTGAAGTTGTTATACCTACATACTTGAAGGTGCACATTTTCCCTATTAGGTCAGCGCGAACCAAAACTAATGTTCGAACCTATACTATCTATTAATGCGTGCCTACTGGGATGTCTCATTTGATTTGGTTTATTTACTGATGAACTTTAACATCTCAGGTCATCAGCGTCCCATTCAATCCAGGGGTGAAACGACAGATAAATTTTGTTTAGAGGTCTCTTCTTTCAGACTTGGGGTTCTTTTACGTGCCGTAAGTCTACGATACGAGACCCACGGCTTTACTTCCTTTTGGAAGGAAGCCATACGGGGTAGCGCATGGAATTCGCATTCGGGATGTCCAGGGTTGACCACATTAAATTTGACTTCCATGTACATGATATCAGATGGAACGTATGCCATTTATTAAATGCACCCAAATATTTTACATCCGCGGGACTAAAACATGGGAGGAATTTCTATAACCATATAATAATAAGAAACTCATAATTTAGATTAAACATTAAAGAATAAAATTCGAGGAACTACATTGCTGTTGTTTTATTAAAATATATTATGTACTGTTTAAGAATAAAATTCGACAAACTATTATGTAATGTTTAAGTGGAAAATTGAGCACATGTCGTTAAAATATAATATATAATATGTAGCATTTAAGAACAAAAGTCGACAAATTACATTGCTGTAGTTTCATTAGAATACGTGTGTATATAATATGTAATATTAAAG
The DNA here is from genome assembly GCA_030762175.1 of Metallyticus violacea. Classification (NCBI taxonomy): domain Eukaryota; kingdom Metazoa; phylum Arthropoda; class Insecta; order Mantodea; family Metallyticidae; genus Metallyticus; species Metallyticus violacea. Next base: position 56,566,446 of record CM060834.1, read on the forward strand.
AGTAAAATTGAGCACATTTCATTAAAAGATAAGTTTATAATACATACTATTTAAGAATAAAATTCACAAATTACATTGCTGTAGTTCTATTAAAATGTATGCCTATAATATATAATATTTAAGAGTAAAATCGAACACATTTCGTTAAAATATATATAGGTATATAATATGCAATAATTAGGAATAAAAATGCTGTGCATTTTATAGTCTTAGTTTAGTTATACATAATTATGAAGTATTTTGCTGGTTGATGACTTTGATACTATATGATCAATAAGTAATTAATTACTTAATTTTAATGCCATTTTAATTAATATTTATAGTAACAATTATTTGTTAATAACTTTTGTTTAATTGAAATAAATCCACACACTCTCTTGCTGGGTTTACCGAGTTTGTGTTAAAAATGAATATTTGTATGAATAAATTTAATAAAGTCAAATCTCTTGAGACGGGTCATCTTGACCTTGGGTTATTTGGTAGTTTCTTCTAGTCGCTCAGACGAATATTGAGATGAATCTTTCCTTCCCCATTTCACTTCATTTTATTCATTTAATTCTGTTGAAAATTAGAAAAGCGTCAGGCGAGGTGGGCTGCCGCGGTGTGCGGTGTGGCGTTTGCTTGCGCCGTTGAAATGTTTCTGCACCGGCGTTAATTGTGAAAACGCCCGTTCTGAGGAGCTCGACTTTCTTGAAGGAAGACTCCGTCGGGGTGCTCTACCTAAATAATGTTAGGAATGCCGTCTATATTCGTGTCTCACTGCTCGTGGATCCTGGCCGCCCGATGCCTTCCCTGCCTCATCCCTTTCTTCCGCAGGCACAGGTAGAAACGGCAAGCCCTTGAGTACGGCTGAAGTGCCGAACATTTCTCATTTTTCTCTACATATTCAAATCTATCCTTGCGGCAAGAGCACCAGTACGTTGTGATGACCATAACAAGTCATTATTCATCACATATATTGTGTAACAGACAGCTGGAAGTCAACGACCTCCGAAATGCTGGCTGAATCACAATAAAATTGTTAATGGCACGTCGAAAAGGTAATTCGTCGAACTTTAAAATAACGCAATGAAAATGTAGCCATCAACGTGTTAAGAAAGAAAGAGTCAAATATTTTAAAAGGAGAAAATGGAAATGTAAACTTCACATGTAAAGTGAAAATCCCTACTGATGACGCATATGAAAAGAAAGATGAACGTTTAATGAGAAATAATGACCTGCCTGTGACTTATGCCAGTTAGCCGAACTATTTCATGCAGAAACTAAAAAGAACAAGTTGATAATTCTCATTATAAATTAACATGCCTAAATTCATCTCCATGTTAGAGTGCTGTCAGTTGGGACTATAGTTTTCTAATTTATTAAGCTTTTAGTTTTTACTTGCGGTCATTTTCGACACAAATGAAATATTAATATTCTGCAAATTCAGTTTAATTTATTTATAAATCTTCTGCAAGCAACTCTTCATTCAAATATTCATCAGGGAAAAGTTCTAATACATTATTTTACTCTGGCATTCCTATCACTACTCACTTTGTTGATGGTGTTTAATCTTCAAAGACCTAAACATGCGATTTCTGTTTTATTTCGGGGTCATATCTGTAGATTCATTTCTCATTTGTGACGATGTTGTGTTATGCATCTCCTTCATTGAATTTTTCCATAAGAAGCTGTCTTTAATAGGGCCTTATCTTCTTTTTGTTATTTCAGTCACGTGTATAGTGCTATCTCCACGAATTGGGGCATGATAGGTACCTGCTGATATTCGAAATGACCTTGTTACGATACCAAAGTTAATTGATTACTTGTAGCTTTAAGATCTGCGGTAAAACGGACCTATCCTTGTAGCTATAGCCAGATAGTTTAATATAAAAACACCAACTATAACGGAAAAGCAATAGAGTGAATGCAGAAGAAACCTTAAGTATAAATATGTCACACCTATTTTGAATATACAGAGTGTTAATGAGCAACACTGAAATATATTGAGTTAGGAAGCGTACGGTCATAGATGTAAACTGTCAAAGCTATCAACTATTGAAGTAATTGCAATTTGGTATTCAGAAATACACAACTAAAGCTAGCTAGCGTTAAAAACTTTATGAGATTGGTTCCACGCCTCCTTAATAATCGAAATTAATCTGAAAGTTAATAACCAATTGAGCACTAAAATAATCTGTCCGGCTAATGATTGCACGCCACTGCATTGGTGTGCGTGATGCGAATTCAGTGGTTAGAAAAAAATTGTGATTGTATCTCTTTCCTAATGTTGCGAATATCTATTAATTGTATCACGCAACAGTTGTTTGTTTTGTAACCAATAGCTACAAGACGAAATAACTCGTCAAAAAATTACAATTTTGAGAAATGGATTGTGTTACAGTTTTAGTAGGATTCCGAAGGAATAAAGCCATTGCAGCCGTACCCTTAAAACATTTTTTTTAGCTAATTTATTTCTTTTAGCAAATTCTGAAGGAACGTAAGCTATTGCGGTTGTACCAATATAAAGATCTTTATTAATCTATCCAAATCTGCATCAATCATACCTTAACTGAAAAAGACAATAAATAAATAAATAAATAAATAAATAAAACGTTACAAATTTTGTCTTGATATGTGTGTATGTGTCTGTTAAAATTAAACAAAATGAAATAAAAATATTTCCTATATACATTTGAATGGTGTTTAACGCCCGTTTTTACTACCGAGGGGCCACAGGCGGTGAACACTGATGATACATAAGATGCAATGATAAATTGGGAAAGGATTTTTAAAGGAAGGAAACGTTCCAGGCTTAATTTTAGGGTACTTCCCCGGCATTTGCCATTTATGAGGACTGAGGAAAACCTGGAAAAAGCATCAGTCAGGGAGGACGGTCCTGACGAGATTCGAACTCCAGACCTCCCGTTCACGAGTCCGCGGCTTAACGACCTCGGTCACCTGTGGCGATACACACACACAGGCATTTGTGTGTCAACAAAACTCGGCTCATAGCCATCAATTAACAAACAATTCATAGAGAAGAAGTATAATTGAACCATTGGGAGGGGGGTAACCTAGCGAGAAATTTTTTTTTTTTTGAAAAATAGCTCAAGAGGCCCCAATTTTAACTTTATCTCAACGAAACCCTTTAAATATCTTTAAAATAAATTGATGAACGTAGGTTTCGAAAATCATGGCAATCGGGCCACTATATACCTGACAAAATATTGGGGATTAAAGCGAAATTTAAAAAACCGCTCTAGCAGCTGCAATTTCAAACGTTTTTAAAGGAAACTCGATATATGCCATTCAACTAAGTAAGAAATGTAGTTTTTGAAAATCAATAAAATCAAACTTTTAGGAGAGGGGGTATCTCATTCTCTAATGCGATGAGCAAATTCGCATTAGTTTTGTGTACAATAGTATTACTCTGTATGCCACATGTTTTTACACTTTTGTTCATCAAAGTTCATTAGTTTCGATGTTGACGTTATGGTTTTCCATGTATTCCTGCTTCTTGCTATTCTGGACCATTGTCGACCTGCCTGTGCCACATAGAAGTCCTCAAGCCTGTGTGTCATTTGCCTCAGCGCTTGTCCCACGTGGTGGTCTTACACGTCCATCTGTCGTCCTGCATCCTCGCTATGTGGCTTCCCCATTTCCAATTCAGTCTGGCGCCTCTTTCCGCGATGCCTGTTGATGTTATTTGGGCTAATATGGGAGATTTTGTCCCTTACTGTTCCTAATATTCTGCGTTCCATTTTTTTTATGGATTATTTGTAGTGCATTCATCTGTTTGTTTGTAGCCAGACATATCTGGCACTGTTTAGCAACACTGGGTATATGAAGGTTTCCAGTGCTCCTCTACATAGAGTGCAAATATTTCGGAGTTCTTCATTAACGCACTATATATTTGCAAATTAGATAGAAGGTACTCACTCTGTTTTATTCACGATGAACCTACCTTAAGCAGGTATCTTAAATACTAATCTCGTCCTGCTAATTATAACAATTCAATTGCACAAATATAATTTTTTCTGTAAAAGAATAACTTTCCTTCGCTAGAATATAGGCGTTCATAGTTTAGTTTGGCCTTTACGTGCCGTGCTGTGCAAGTCATGTTTAATACAAGGATCACACACATCTAATTCCTCTTTTCTGGTGGCAAGGAGAATAGTTGCAAACTACAATGATCTGTAAGTGACTCATGGGGGGGGGGGCACCCGAGTAAAGTTGAATGGAGGTGTTTGATTGCATGGTTGCCCAGGTTTTCGGGCCTTTTATTCAATTCTGCGCCCCCAGGGAAGTTTTCAGATAAGAGCGTGAATACTAATGCCGTTACGCAGTTGGACCCTGCTGTGAGATGACCTTTGCCGATATGCACTTTGACCTAATATCCACCGTGGCCAGAAATATAATTTAGACATCATCCCCTTCATTTATAGCCTACTTTAGGGTGTCTGTCAACTTAACAAGAGTTGAATTTAGTGGCTCAGTGATTTAGTAGTGGAGTTGTCCTTCTTTGTTTCGATCAAACCAGTTCCTTCTCAAACAGCTGGAGCGAGATTGCAGCGGCCCGTTCGTTTGTTATACCCCTCTGGGATTTACCTTTCATCATGAAAATAGGCATTACTTAAGTGTAATTATATACAACATTGATCAGAAGGAGATATTTATGAACTTTCTACCACAAAGCTTTCGAAAATCCTTTTTTGATTGTCAACACATAAAGATAAAGCAATACACCTACTTGGAGGTTTTGGAGGAAATCACTTGCAGTTTGCTTTTTGGGCTAATTCAATATTGTGACAGCCTATTTTAAATTCCCAACGACGACGAATATCTAGCAACCCTCTGTCGAGTCACCGTCATAAATGTTATTTTGTACTCATTACATCATCCTTAGGTTGGACTAGGACTGTAGATGTACACTCATCTAGAGGCACTCTACCCATCCTTAATAACAATGAAATAAAACTAAGGAAATAACAATGCGAGATATTCTATGACATTTCTCTAATTAAAAACATTATTTATTCACCCTTCGTAAAGTTGTTCTGGAATCAACTCGTCCATGGAAAAGGTGCCATCCCGTAGCAGAAAGCTGCAATGTCCACTCTCTTCAAGTCCCAGCTCTCGATTCCCTAAAAATCTTTGGAAACACTACCCCTTTCCCATCCGTGCATGGGCATTTTCTCACATATATATTCCAACCGTTATTTGTAAATAAATACTAACCGTCTCAATGTTACAATATATGTACTAATTCCCCCACACAGTCATTCACAAATATCAAGTGTCATTTGATTGGTAACATCACCTAAGCCGTAGTACAAGTTTTCACTACAAACATACGGAAATATATTCTTTGTTTAATTAGTGTTCCATGCTGATTTTTTTTTCTTTACAAGCGAATGCTGTTTAGGAAGGATGAATAATTTTCCACTCTATGGAATTAGCAATTTACATTTATACTTGTTATGTAGCAGAAAACGTAGAAGCCTACTGCACCAGAAATGTTCCAACTGTGCATAACAAGCCGATTTCCGATCAATATTCTATTCAACTGTTTTGTTTTGATCGATTTATTTATGGACGCTCTTTAACATCACAGGTCATCAGCATCCCATTCAACTCAGGGCGTGAAACGGCCGACAAACTTTGCTCAGAGGCCTCTCTTTCAGGCTTGAGGTTCTTTTTCGTGCCGTAAATGTACGACACGGGACCCACGCCTTTACTTCCCTTCCGAAGGAAGCCATACTTACGATTTTTACGCCCGAAAAAATCCATCGGTCCTGGCGTTCTTGGGTGTAGGAGTACACCCAAGGTGTATGGTAACTACTACACCACCAGGACCGACTATTCAACTGTGGTAGAGTTAACTTTTGTGACATCGCTTAAATAGTATCGAAATTATGTGGTAAGTATAAAGGATAACTTGATTCCGAAAACTTAATATTTGCTATTCTGTATATTGTTTCAATTTACTAAATTATATTAAATTTTTACACCATTTGAAACTTGAGTGTTTAGTCCCTAAAATTAATTATTTGTGTTTTTTTCGCATGCTGTAATGTGTTCATAAATTCTGATTAAACTAATGTATAGTTAAAGAAGGTTCACAGAACTAGTGAAATAACAGGACTGCAACGAATCTCATGATCCCATCATCTATTGAATGGTACCGTACTGTTAAAGAGTAAAAAAATGTTTTATATGGGTAGTTTTTTCATAATATACTGCTGGTTGCAACGCCCTTAAGAGACACGTTAAACCGCCCATATGAAGTAACGGCTCATAAAATACGGCAATAATACCAGCAGGTGTTTGTTGATCAAGATAGAATAATTGTGGCATGCCGAGAATGCAGGTAGTCATTCTTGAAAAATTGGTACTCATGTTGGACGAAATATGTCCACAGCGAAACGATTTGAGATCAGTGAATTGAAGTAGGACGAACACACAGACGCGAAGGATCCCAACGGTCCCGACAAAAAACCGAATGAGAGAACATAATATCGGTATGGTTATTATTAACACGCACAATATGTATGTTGGTTCTGTTAACCACACTTATCTGGTAGACCCAAGATCGCGAGTTCAGAGTGGATGGATTTTTTACGTAAAAATCGTAAGTATGGATTTCTTCGGAAGGAAAGTAAAGAAGTAAAGCCGTGGGTCCCATGTTGTAGATTTATGGCACGTAAAAATACCTCAGGCCGGAAAGAAGAGACCTCTGAGTAAATTTTATGGGTATTCGTAAATAAATCAAGTAAATAAATAAAAAGCACACACAATGTGTTGCAATTTTAATGACCGGCAGCGTATATAAACATAACATCAAAAAGGTTATAAGTTGGCAAGCACTTCCTCAATTTTCAGGCTGAATTATTCACTTTGGACCAGCCTGTGCAGACGTTAATTGACTATACAAAGTAAGCTCGTCTTTATATAACTTCCATGCTTGACATACCTCAATACAGATAAATACAACTGACACTCTATTGCAACACACATGCGGAGCAACATTTACAACATTCACCCATATCTGCTTACTAGGTGACAGGGACATAGGAACTGTTAGCAGCGAAAAGGCCGACCACAATGCGAAGTGCTTAGCGAAGTGTAATCTGGAGCCCAGCCTCCTCAATCACGTATGTTAAATTTTTACTTAAGAAAGACAACATCAAGAGGTGGAATACTCTATGGGTGAACAGCAGAAAGGAGCAAAACACCAAGCATTATTTATTTCCAAGCATCGTAAAGCGTCGAATTAAAATTTTTTTGGAACCTTCTTTTATCAACACACAGTTCATTACGGGACATGGAAAATTTAAAAGTTTCTTTCATAGGCTCAATGTGCAAATGTGAAATTCCTCAAGAAACAACGCCTCATTAACTTTTTGACTGTAAAATTCATTATGTGAAAAGATGAAACTTCCTTGGACATCTACAATCATTTACTGCTCACTTACCTCTAATCAGATACTGACATTTTTACTAACAATTGCTGCAATGCAGCCTTTGAGAACGGTATAAAACAAATATTTAAGTATCTTTAGATAATTCTTTTAAATATTGTAAACAGCTTCATAAAGTCCTTAGTATATCATTGTAAAGGTTCATCGAGAAGTCGCTCCGCAGCCAGTGTGTGCCCGAGATTTCATTAGGGAAGCGAATTCGGGTGGCAGTGAACGCTAGCCGAGTGTATAGTTATTGTGTTCATTTAACCCCCAACGCAAGCACACACTCGAAAATCCAAACCTTAGCAACGGTGGGCGGATTACCTGCTAAAAACCGGTTTCGAAGGAAGGAATGTCAGAAATGTAGGAGTACCAACTTTCTCCTATGCGGTACACGTCACCCTAGTGCGGAGGTATTTACCGATGACTCGTAATGAAACAGCTTAATATTAACTTATGTACAACAGTATAAAAGTATAACCCTAGCATATCCAGAGATAAAATGGGGCTATATTATTTGGGGACGTATAAATATATAATGGTTTATATCACTGAGTTTTGGTAAACTTTGACTTGGAATCACTAAGCTCAACGAAAGTGGTGAAAGTTGTAGCAGCACGAACTTAAACATAGTCAAGGTGTGATCAGAAGTCAAAAGTTAAAGGAGGAGCGGCTACATACCGGGGCTGCCGCAACCGGAAAAATGGAGATAATAGTCGCTGCGCTTAAAATTAACATTTTTTTTTAATTTTAATATTAATATTTTTACTGAAAGCATTGACATACTGTATTTATAATGATAATAATAAGCATTAACTTGTGATATAAGAGATGCTGAAAATGATGCCCCACAGCTGCAAAACATTGTCGGTATCTGCATAGGAAATTCCTGTATGTCATCTAATTTTTCGTTCGTAAGAACACGGCTGTACGTAACATATTTCTTGTCTCTCGTAGCTTTTAGACAAATGGGGAACAATTTCTGTACTGGGAAAAAATTATTTTCCAGCGAAATGCCTTAAATGTATGTAACCTGTATAAAACTCCGTATTTATGTAGTGGCATAGTTAACAATTAACACACTAGCTTACTCACTGAAGGCAGCGATTAACACATGAATGCACAATCACTTGCAGACAAAGATCCCTGAAACTAATTACAATATGCTGCCTGCACATGCATAATATGCCTTGGCAATTGCTTTCTTCCAGTATACAACCGAGCAATACTGGCCCGTAACTCAAATAGCCTCACTTTATAAAAAATACAATAAAATAAAGTAGGGTTGTCAGATGATCAGTGATAATTAATTAAAATTTTCTCTAAAGCATTAAGAAAGAGAGAAAAAGCCACAAAAATCCAGTTTCCCTATCATGCTGTATTAGGATTTTTTTTAACTTTATCCTATAATGTATTTTGAGATTTTTTTAAACTTGTTATTTAGTATTGGCACGAGAACTGCATATTCCTTTCAAGTAATGATCAATAGGTACCTTAGCTAACTAATCGCCTCTCTTAATCCCTGCCTTTTACAGATATATCTGTATGTATGTATGTATGCATGTATGTATGTATGCATGTATGTATGTATGTATGTATGTATGTATGTATGTATGTATGTATGTATGTATGTATGTATGTATGTATGTATGCATGTATATTATTTCTATACTCTCTAACGTTTTAATTATTTTTTAACTATAAACGGTTTTTTATACATATGAAAGAGGAGACCAGCTCACTTTTTGTTATTGCAACTAAGGAAAACAAATGAAAACTTCAGCTTGACTGGCGATCCTCTGACCCAATTCGCTCGGTGTGTTTAATTTGAAACGTGAACTACTTCTTTTTAGTTTGTTAATACAGTTCTTATGTACTAATTTAAATACTGCAAAAACATATCGTATTTAATTTTAAGTTAAATATAATTTTAATGTCAAACATTTTTCATCGTGGTAATATTCTTAGATTAGTTACAAGTTCATAATATAAAATATGGATATTGCTGGAGATAGGATTTTATGGATAACCCATGATATCCTTCAAAATATACAAGGTGCAAGAGCAATACAAGTGCAATAGCGCTGCTAGACACAATTGACATTGTGTGGCCATTTCTTTCTATTCGATATAAGTTAACAATCGGTTATGTAATAAGTTTCCTAATTGTAACAAAACATTGACACTACTGAAATAACATCGATCTTTAAAGAATTCCTTGCAGTTATTACACACTCTTACATTTTTTTATTTCATTGCCTTATTTCTCGCAAAGAGAGCTTCTAAAATGAATGTCAAAAGTTTTGATATGTTTATTTAACATCAATTCTTGATGAGGTTTTATTTATTGCATTTGTTATCCATAATTATGTAAAAATCAATGCTAATTAAAGTACTTAAAATTGCAGAGAACAGCTTCTGCAGGAAAGTTGCTTATCTTAAGATATGCCATATTCCAGAGATAATTTATATGCTTGTATTTGGGGGGAAAAGAATCGTACCTTCTTTAAGCTAAGTACATACCTGCCACATTGGTAATGTGAGTTACCAAAAGGGCTGGCCCAGAAGGTATGTTTGGGACCTACATTCGGGAGAAATCTCTTGGAACTGACTATCCTATACTTGGGTGCTTTCGGGATTCCTCCTGGTCACTTAGGCGTGATACTGCATAAGTGACAAGTGAAGCAGACTGGTGCTGTGCGGCATGGCAGTGAATTTGCGGATTGGGGGATATATTTTGGAGGATTTCCTGGCGTCTGGCAGGTTCATATCAAAGGCAATATTGCAAACGTACTAATGCAGCTAAAACTGAAGTAGGAAAAGTAGGGAAATAATGGTTAAAAGCACATAAAAGTAATAAAATTAATGCATAGAAAGAAGCATCCAAATAAAAGGGATTCAAAAACAGTATAAACAATATGCATTAAAAGTAAATATGAAAAATATACTACAGAGAATAGAAATAGTATAACTAACATTTTAATGATAAAAATATTAATATTAGCGTAATAAAAATGAAATAAAGCATAGCAGTAAACAGTATTAATAATTTATCCTATCATGATAAATTAGATACTACGTATTTTAGCTATTTACTCAAGACATGATGAATATTTATGTAATAGCAAGCAAATGCATAATATTTTTGGACTGGATTAGCAGAGGCAGCCTTGTTCAAGTATCTAGAGGGCTCAAGGAGGAAGAGATGAGATGAAGGAGAAACCGGGCGTCAGGTTCTACAAACTGTGAGGTACAGACGAAGACAGGGTCCTTAACATTTTCAGATAAAGCGCCTAACGTGACAGGATCCCCCTCTCTCCTTTAAGGAATTGCCTCAGAAAAGCAGTTTCCATACCAGAACCGGGGCAGAAACCTTTCCAAAGCGCAAGCCACCATAACACTGCACCAACCTGCCTCGACTGGCACTTCCGACTTTGCAACAGAGCCAACGGAATGAAATGATATGAAAATTCGTTAAAAGCGATCAAGGAAAACCACGAAAAAACCCACGGCCAGAATAATTGGCCTCAAGGGATTTGAACCCGAGACCTTCCAAATGTCCCAAGCGTTACTGCCTAGGCGATTTTGTTTTTACACTAAATTAGACCTAACTTGGGGGTTACCTTTTAAGAATGCTGGGTTAAAGTTAACAAGATGCATTAGCAAGCTTTGACACTTATGTCAGTCCGTGACATCCAAGCATAATGAAATCACTATACCGGCGGCAGCGTAGTGGTGCTAACTGCAACAATGTACCACATTGTTTTAACATTAGGTCATCTGGTTGCAGAAAGCATTAACCTCCAAGGATACTAGATGATCAAGTTCCTGCGGTTCAGATAGAATATAACATTCATAGGTTCAAATCTAGTTAGTATCTAATTACAAGCATAATAAAATATTTACTCATCAGGTTCACAAGTATGACAAAATGTTACTCAATGTTGTTCAATTAATATACACAGTAAGCAAAAAAGAGGGAGATAGAGAAAAAAGGCACAACATTTAAATGATCATATTTCATTTGTTAATATTTGCACTGGAATGATTATTTCCCATTCGCTGCGTATTGCATGTGTTTCGCCATACTTGAGTAATTCACAATTAATTACGCTTCATTTTTTTATTTTTTGTAAGGTATTAAAAGTGTTAGGTTTTTGCCCCATAAACCATTATGCTATTTAGTAAGTTTAGCCATTTTTAGGAATTCCGTACGTTAATACTCTAGCGATCGCAATTTATATTTTTCCTCAACGAAATTCGGCATATAACCATCAATTAAGAAACGATTCGTCGAGTTCGTTAACCAGCAAAATTGGACCATTGGAGATGGAGATTAATCGAAAGCAAACATTTTTAAAAAAAATTTGAATAATTCTCTAGTGTTCGTAATTTTTATTTATTATCAATGAAAATCAGTACATTTCTTTTTTAAAAAAATACAAAGGTAGTTATCAAAAATCAGAGGAATCTGTCATTAAGAGGGGGGTTAAAGTGAAGTTTAAAGTGAAATGTTTTTAAAGTCAATTAGGTATATGGCATTGTAATAAAATAAGAAAAACAGTTTCTGAAAATCAGTGAAATAGAACTATCAGGAAGGGAATTTTCTGAAATCTAAAATTTAAAAATTACTATAGCGATACTATTTATTTTTTGCAAAGAAACTCCATATATATAATACTAATAAAATAAAAATATAGTTTCTAAAATCAGGGAAATGAGCAATTAGGCGTTAAGCTGAAACGTGAAAGTTAAAAAATCGCCCTAGTAACAGCAATATATTTTTCTTTCAAAACTAAACTCCGCACATACCATTCAAATCAAATAAGAAAAATAGTTTCTGAAAATCGGTGCAATCAGATTATTAATATTGGAGGTTTATCTGAAAAACGAGTGGGGATTAAAGTAAAATTTAAAAATCGTTCTAGTGGCCGCATTTTAAAGCTTTTTAAACGAAACTCGGTATATGCTATTGAAATAAAATAAGAGAAATAGTTTCCAAAAATCACTGAAGCCCAAAATTTAAAATTGCTCTAGCGGCGTCAATATTTGTTTCTTCACAACAAAATTCTGTATATACCATTTAAACAAAACAAGGAAAAATAATTTCCGAAGATTAGAGACTTTGGATCATTAATAGTAGGGATATATTTGAAAATCGAAATTTAAAAAGGGTTCTTGCGTTTAATTTTCTCATTATTATTTTAAAATAAAAGGTCACATTAATTCAGAAATTTTGTTTATAACTATGCATATTTTTTACATTTAACAAAAGCATGGCTGTGAAGACAGCAATTATGAAATATTAATCTAAAATGTGCGTGAGAAATATATTTATATTTGTTTGTATAAGAGTGCTCTGTAATACCCTTCAGAAAACGTTCTCGTTACATGTTTAACACAATAATACATAAATTAAATTTCAAAGATAATGAAAATCGACAAAATTTTGGATTGTTTATTGTTGCACGTGAATGTTTACATAGTACATTGCAATTTTTTTAAATAGTAACATGTTTTTGTTTTAATGAAACATATGAACATCTTTTTCTTAAATACACAATGTAATTCAAAATTTCTGTTATTTCTCTATATTTTAGTGAATGTAAAGACGACATCAAGGGGTCAGATCATAAACATGGTTACATTTAAAAATGTTTAAAAATACTCACACTGTATAGCTTTGTCAATCAGTGGTCATCCATTTTATTTAACAGTATATCATCAATTTTTGTGGTTTAATCTCAACAACAACAACAACAATAATAATAATAATAATAATAATAATAATAATAATAATATAATTTTGAAACGTGGTTTCTCATTACTTACAATGTGCAAGTATTCTAATTTTGTTCTCTTAATACCACACATTAACAACACCAAATTTATGACCACCCTGTAGTCTAGATCTTAATGCTATGGATTATTTTGTTTGGAGTCAACTGTAAAAGAAAAGCTGTATTTTTTAATAGTGTTTAGCGCCCGTTTTTACTACTGAGACACCACAGGCGGAGAAGACAAGAATGGTGTTCTTGTATTTACATTATCTCTTGCCCTTTAGCTATACGCACGTTTAATGTCATAATTATCTAAACAAATAAATATGAAATATTTGTGAGAAGTACCCCAAGCATTAATTTAAGTCCCATAAAATGTAAATTAAAAAAAAGTATAAACTTTAAAGGTTTGACTTAAACTAACTTTATAAGAAATATATGTAATTGATATGTCTGATGGTGAATCCTCCCTCAGTGTTAAGAAGGAAGGCTAAGAGCCGTATCCAGAACTTATTGTTCCTTCCTGGTAGCAACAGTGGTAGCAGTTAGTGCCGAAACTTGCGTGCGAAACCGCGATTCATTTGTTGCCCGTCAGCTTCATGCTTATAGGTGAACCGCCCACCACCATCTCGCTCTTCGCCAACCTTAAACTTTCCTCTTCTTCTCTCCGCCGAGTGTGAAAACTGCTTTAGATGTTTTCCGAACTTCAAATGCAGAGCAAGAAATATTCAAATGGGCACATTATTTAGGAGAAAATATACAAACATGCCTGATAATTACATATTTGAAATAAATTTAACTTAATCAAAAAGCAATTAAGAGGAGAGACAACGAAAACAAAAAAACGTCGCAATAGTTGAATCCTCTTTAAATTTTACGTATCATAGGTACGGATGTAATTTAATATTTCAAAGCGAAGCGGGAGTTGCTGGTGATGAGGGGGTAAAACCTGAAAAAGAATCAATACTTACTTTTTAACTTCTCTCCAATATCTAAATTGATAAAATTTGGTTTAAAATGAATTAATTTTAAGTAAGTATTTGTTCCGAATTTTGAAATGAAAATTCTGTATAATAATAATAATAATAATAATAATAATAATAATAATAATAATAATAATAATAATAATAATAATAGTGAACAAGAAAAATAAGGGAAATTATCTATGCTAACTTTTTTTTTACTGGATGGAAGAAGCAAAGCCCTTATCAGCCAGAGACAAATGAAAGAAGAAAATATATATAATAATTTGAAAATCTTGAAAAAGTACGTGAAACTTTTTTTTTTTTTTTTTTTTTTTGCTACCTTTCCATGCCCTTATAATTCAAGTATGGAATCATTGCCTCAAGGCATATTGAAGATAAGAGGACAAAGCTGGTCAATATATTTTGTTCTCTTCACTTCCTTTCATAAGCGCCAAAGGCTAACATTCCTATTTTATACACAGCAGTTTTAACCGGAGTTCGATAAGAGGCCAATGTGGTCCTGACCTTGTACGATTGCACACGCTATGTGTAGGTTTACGTTTTAAACTGCAGGTAGAGATACAATGGTTTATCCTACAACTTACATCTTTGCACAAATGCGCGTAATTCTAGTAAAATTACTGAATGTTTATTCAAATGCAATTAGTTTACTTTTAGAGCATTATTAAATAAAAATATTTCGCTGTTATTTTGTTTAATTGAATGATTACTAAAACCATGAATGTTTTGTTTTCTTAACATTGATAGTTGAATTAAAACAAGTGTATACCTACAGGGTGAATCTAAAGTCCTTCCCTGTTTTAGGGGGTCGATAGAACAGAAATCATGACAGACATAGCGGAAATGCTTATATCAACGGAAAGAGCATCTTTCCAAGTTTGCATTCGTAATGGGCACCATGCGTAGTTTTATATTTAGCCACTGGAGGGCACCCATTGTAAAACATTACGTTCGCTGGTGCACATAAAGCTTTGATCGTGATACAATTCGCTAAACGTGAGTCTGTTGTGACCGTACAACGTATTCGTACGAAACATGAACAGAACCACCTAAAGCCAAAACAATTCGTGCATGGTACAAAAAGTTTGGAGCGACTGGCTGCTTGTGTGATAGACAATGAATAGGCCGGCCAAGAGTGTCGTCGAGACCGTTGAGCGTGTGCGAAAATTTGCCAGGAGTACTAAAAAGTCCACACGTAGCGCGAGCCAGGAATTGTAGATTGCGCAGTTAACTGTCTGGCGTATTTTATGTCAACGACTGTACCGGATATAGTTGTTGCAGGCACTTGAGTCCCGAGGATTACAATCGTGTGTATTTAATTCTGCATTGATTTCCAAAAGCGATTGAAAAACTGATTTTTAGTGAACAGGCCATGTTTTCATGCATTGGGCAAGGTGAAAAGTCGCAATGTATGCATTTGAGCCAAGGAAAACCCTGGTATTGTGGTAGAGCACGACTGTAATTCCCCTAAAGGCATCGTGTTTTGTGTTGCTGTTCTTCAGAAGTGTATGACCCATTTTTCGTTGCAGAGCAAACTGTTACCGGTCCAGTGTACCTGGACATGATTTAACAATGGCTATTACCACAATTACGTACTTGCGGATAACCAGGATTTTATCAGCAAGATCGGAGTCCGCCTCATTTTTATCATGACGTCCGCGAGTACCTTGATGCTGAAATTCCTCGTTGTTGGATTGGACGCGCTGCTCGAAGCCACTCTCCTCTTCTATGGCTTCAATAGTCACCTGACCTAACCCCATGTGATTTTTTCTTGTGAGATTTGTTCGTGTCGCTTTGTCACATGCTTTAGAACAGCTGCGAGAGAGGACCACACATGCAGTCGCTCGTATCGACCGTCAGATGTTGGGAATGTGTGGCAAGAGCTTGAGTACAGGAGTTATATCTGCCGGGTTACCAACGGAGGACATATGGAACAGTTGTAAGGTTATGTACGAAACTTGGAGATGTACTCTATCCATTGATGTAAGCGTTTCTGTTATATACGTCATGGTTACTGTTCTATCGACTCCCGAAATCAGCGACAGACTTCAAAATCATCCTGCATTTGGTGTGCCAAATTTTTATATTTTCTTTCATTTTTTTCATTCAAAGTTAAAAGAAAAGTCACTTTTCCTCTCCACCACGACCCTCCCATTCTTAACATATACTCGTGGACAGTAAAGCAGTTCCAGTAACTACAAGAGGATGGCGCTGTGACCAAACTCCTTGTTTTTCAAAAACTTTTCTGCAGATCTATAAAAATAGAAGAAAAGTGCTTGAAACTCTTTCGGGTTCAAAGGATGACATTATACCCCTTTCCCATGGTATGGGTATATTCAGCTTTTGTAAATATGCTCACGGCTAGAGGCAAGGGAATTTAAAAGAGAAAAGCACACCAATGCCGAAAATGGTAGGCCCTATATTAACTAAACACATAGCTCGTGACCGAGTTTAGGGCTTTGGTCAACCTAGATAACAAAGTCAAGGTTCTATCCTGTAATGAAAAAAAAAAACATCAAATTGAATGCACGACTACCAACTAAGCAGGGTCTTTCCAAGTGGGCTTTCTCATAACGTCACATTTTTTGGGGGGGGGACCAAGATATAGGATATAAGGAAATAACAAAGAAAGTAGGAAAAATGAAGTAGGAGGGGAAAGATTGAATAGTTGCAAGCATAGAAGGCTGAATGCTGAGGTACCGAAAAATGAACTCTCGAATTCATAGGTGATAGTGTAAACTGGCATGTGTTACATGTGGGTATAGTTACTCGGGAGACAAGCTTTGCCGAGGCCCAGCTTACCCCCGCAGGAATTGGAAGTGAAATATAATCTTAATCAGTTGTATCTTGTTTCGTTTATGGTAGTCATCTGCTTGTATTCTGAGGTAGATTGCCTCTGGCGGTTGTATAGGATTCAGTTACTGTCGAATAACAATTTCTGGATTATTAACCCGGTATATATGGGATTGAGTGCCTCTTCAAGCACATTATACTGGGAGGCGATGTGCATGACCCCGCAGTTCGGAGTAAGCCTCCGCAAGTGCGCTAAGGCGAGTTGAGATGGAATTGCTGATGAGTTGAGTTCGGTGATGTGAATGAAGTTCTTGGTGAGTGCGGCTGCGAGGATTGTAGCTACCTCCTCTATTGCTTGGAGTATCTTGTGTGTTTCACTGTTGGATGCAGGTGGAGGAGCCTTCGCTTCGGCTGTGCAGGCTGCCCGGAGTAGGTCGGCGAGTTTGGGCAGATTGCTTGCTCCGTATAGTGGTCCTTGCTCCCATAAGTGACACAAAATCGACTTCGCCGTGACAGGTTGTGCTGCTTGTAGTTGGTCGTCAGGGTACCGGAGCCACAGTAGTGGCAGCGAGAATGCTGCGTGCAGGTTTCGGCAGTACGGTCATAGCCGCCACATATGCGGCAGGGTAGTGAACGTCGCTGGCGGCTGGGTTCCATATGAAGTGCTGGCCTGCTATCCAGATACCTTCTGGATTGCATAATCACATTCTGCCTCCTCCAAGTAGATGATGCGCACCAGTGGCGAAGGACTACTTGTTAAGCGAATTCTGGCGTCGCGGATGGCAGAGACCTAATGTACCTGAGTCTTGTGTAAGAGGTACTTCTCGATGTGTTGTCTTGGGACATTAGAGATGACGGCGGAAAGGGTGCTGAAAGTCAGTGCTGGTCGGGTCTCTGCAGTGATGCTACTGTGTTTGAGATAGGCTGGGATGACTGTTGGTTCGTCCGATGTAATTATGCTGGAGCTGTGGGCAGGTGGTGAGGGAGAAGCGGGAGAAGAGCTGCGCGGCTCGGGATTTCTTCTGCCAGCTACGAGGAGCGGTGCTGGCTTGTTGATTTTTCGGAGGCATTCTAGTAGATATTCTTCTCTTGACGAACCTCGAAGACTGTGCAAACATCACAAGCTTCTTAGATCGTTGATAATATGTAGCGGTTAATGTCCAACTGGATAAGTACGCTCAAGCTGACGTAGATTCACCCTCCTCCTTCTCCTCCTCCTCTTCCTATGGAGGTCAAGCTGGTTCAGATTTTAAACCAGGCTCATTATCCAGCAAGATTTGCAGTTTCTGTTCCACCATTAAGAGCATGATTTGAGTATGAAAAATCATTGTTGAATATCAACAAAATGATTGCCCTACAGGTTTGTTAGAAAGCCATATGACCCCCAAGCCGTTGTAGAAGGCGTTTAAACGCCACAGGAAATTTGACTGTGTAATCAGAATTACCCCTAAATAAAATTGTAACTTCAATTAAAAAGGTAATTTATTTATAGAATGATAAATTAACGTATATCAGTTTATATCATGTCTTATCTACATACTAAACACTTTCAAAGGCAATGCATAATTTTAACATGTACACGGATTATGGAGAGCGTTTTTTGTTAGGTGCACACCTACTATAACCTTTTAACGATCGCCCGCGCAGTATCACGTTGTAGGATGTTTTCAAATGGATTAATGCTTCTGGAAAAATCTTTGTGCACACAACAAACAAGGTTTCTGTATGGCATCATACTGACAACATTGCTAAAGAGACAGATATTTTACTATTATATAACAATAACAGTGTCCGAAAAGTTATGAAACTAATATTTATAAGTACTCTCCTGAACTCATTGTATCAATCCGCGATGAAACCCTTGGTTTTCACTTGTAGTTTGTGCCGTTGGGCACTTTAGAATTCTATATTTTGAAATTGTATTATGTTGTTAACATAGTAGGCATAGCAATGCACATTGTCGGTCCTGGTGGTGTAGTGGTAACCATATTTGCCTTCTAAACCCAAGATCTCGGGTTTCAAACCCGGCCAGGATCGATGGATTTTTTTGGGCGTAAAAATCCGAAGTATGGCTTCCTTCGGAAGAGAAGTAAAGCCGTGAGTCACGTGTCGTACATTTACGACACGAAAAAGAACCTCAAGCCTGAAAGAAGAGGCCTATGAGCAAAATTTGTCGGCTGTTTCATGTCCTGAATTGAATGGGACACTGATGACCTGCGATGTTAAAGAGCGTCGGTGAATAAACAAAACAAACAAACAAACAAACAAACAAAAACAAAAAATAGCAATATACCTGGGAGCAGACTTTATGATTGAAAAGTGATGCTTCGCGCATGCGTGGGAAAATAACGCATTAGCGTCTTTTAAAAGTTCAGCATTTCCCTTCTTCCCTCTCTTCCTTCGAGGAACGTGAAATGAACGGTTCCAGCCAGAATCTCCTCAGTGCCATCCATGGTTTAGAGGTTTAGTAATTGCTCAAAGATATAAATCGGATATTAATAAACATAAAGGGAATGTATTGATTTCTTTATAACAATTATTAGTTAAAAGTACATTCTTAATTTATAATTAGTTAATTATTAAGAACAATGATGTGTTAAATTTAAAGTTTAAACTCTGACTACATTATGCGAGTGCTCTCTTTAAATTGAAAACATACTTTTGGTTTTTAGGCGATGGCAGAAAAATAGTAGTGATAATATTCATTTTGGGTATGTGCCATTGTGATCGCACATAAAGAGTTGAATTTTAAATTTTGTGTTAGAGCTAGTTAAAGTGCAAGGCTCAGTTGGAAGTTTAGGCTTTCGATGGCATGATAACTTTTTTCAAGATTCACCGTCTACTGGGTAAAGAGGAGGAAGTTTTAACTTTTAAATTATTTATTATTGTTATTCGTAAAGAAAGCACAACTCTATGCAACATACAAATCCATCTCGATCATTGCAAAAACTCTCGCGCTTTATTTTAATTTTTCAGAGCTACCACACTCTTCAGGGCTGCTCATTTGACTAAAGAGAACAAACATTCCAAACGTTATGTGTATTTATAACAATTTAAATAAATAGATATGTATTTACGTCGTTTAGCTTGCGGCAAAGCTTTGAGTAATCCAATTTTCCCGAAGTCGAGCTCTGTTGAGAAGAGATGTCACACTATAATTGTGACGTCACCATTGCGAAACAAGGTGCATTCTCGCAATTCCCTCCAGCAAGCTCCTGGCGAAAATTGACGGAAATGAACGACACGTGCATCAATAATCTGCACAGCATAGCACTAAAGATTATCGCAAGGTAATTAGTTAGCCGCACGTGGCAGACGAGTAGGGTGGAAGGTTTTGTCTCAGATGTTCATTGTCTTGAATGAGTTGAATGTGCTAGGGAAAGCAATAATTTCAAGATGGGGAATAATTTACGTACCTAGAACTGGTGTAGCGAAGAGTAGGAGTCGGGCCCTTTTCACTGAATAGCTGCTTTATCCGCTCTATACCCAGCGATGGTGCCATTCAAGACAGCTAGTTGCACAGACGAATTGTTACATATAATACACAAACACAACAATTTAATTTAGCGAATTCCTAGGGAATGTAAGCTATTGCGACTGTACTAATAGAATTCCTTTTGAAAAATCTTTCCAAATCTCCGTCGATCGTACCTACTAGGCACATATGTATATATAATATATATTATATATACATATTGTGTAACTAAAATAACACTAACTAGAAAAGGATAAAACACTAAGAAAAAGTCACAGATCGCTATATTTCTTTTTAAAAAATTGAAACATCGCCCTAGCGGCCATAACTTTTACTTTATCTCAAAGAAACTTTGTGCATTTCTTTAAAATTGATAGAAGTTGTTTCCGAAAATAAGGGCAATCTAGCAATAGGACTGGTAGTGTAGATTTTAAAATCTGTAAAATTTAATTGTAATTTAAATTGTATTGAAAGATATAAGAGGAATAAATAAATGAAATCTGGAGTATCACGTCCTGATGTAGAACCAAGATATCAGGATGTAAGTATTGCAGAATTAAACTTAAAATTAAAAAAATAGCTCTAGCGGCCGCAATTTGAAATGTTTTTAAAGGATATTCGGTACATGTCATTGAAATAAAATAAGAAAAACAGTTTCTGAAAATCAGTGAAGAAGAACTTTTAGGAGAGGGGTTTACCTGATACACAAAACCTTTTTGAATATTTTTTGAATAATGTTTAACGCTCGTTTTAACTACTGAGGCACAACATGTGAAGGACACTGATGATACATGAAATGAAATAATAAACTGGAAACGGACTTTTTTAAAGGAAGGAAGTGTTCTAGGCCTAAGTTTAGAGTGCCTCTCCGGCATTTGGCATTCACGAGGACTGAGGAAAACCTGGAAGAAATCTTAGAGAGGACGGTCCTGATGGGAATCGAATCCCAGAGCTCCCGCTCAAGACCTCGGCCACTCATGGCGGTTTTTAAATAAAATAAAGAATATCGTTTGTGAAAAGAGAAATCGGGCCATTAGGAGTCGCGGTTTAATGTAAACTGTTCATTTATTATCTCTAAGGTGTTCTCATGATCTAAGAAAGAAGAAGTATGTATTCATTAGTTACAACAAGTAGCATTTGACACACTTATGCCGCTGTAGGCATGAACAGCACAAAAAATCATGTTAAGTGTGCAGGACAGGGTGTTGATTAGCAAACCTTTAGAGATATGCTACCCTCGTGGAAAATTGATGTTATTTTGCACTGTTATGGTAGGCTGCAAAGTAAAGAAGGCGAAGGGTTGTGAAAAGGTAGACGGTAGGATAAGAGCAGCCCTGGTGGTTCCCATTGTTTGGTTTCCGTGATAGAGTGCTACTTCAGGAACCGAGAACGATTCTCCATAAGCACAATACGTGTTCATAACTTTTCTTAATTCACTCCCGTAGCTTCCTGCTCCAGCTCCCGCGGCGCTGAACGAGTTCCCATGCTTTGATAAACCGGCAAGTTTTTCACTTCTGTGAGGGATCTCTAAAGCAAAAGTTGCATCAACAATAACCATAATATAACCTGGGTAACGACAGGTTAATAGACAACAAGTGTTGAAGATATAATAACCATAAAAAACATTTCAAATAAATATTGCATTGTAAAAACATACATTTGCATACATTTCAGCTCTAGTCAGAATATTTTGTTAGACCTTCATCGTGGAAAGAGCATTTGCTTTGTATTCCCTACGATTCTACTCCTAAAAATTGCACATTATGAAAATTGTGATTTTTTTTTGATATATTAAAATATATATGTCATCAAAATATTATGCTACGTTGAAATCACGCATATTGTGGCATGAAATTATATGTTTAGAAATTGTACTATGTTGTTAACTTTGTAGGCAAAGCAATATGATTGGTAGAGGTCTTTATAATTGAAAAGTGAAGCTACGCGCATGCGTGAGAAAATTACGCATTAGCGTCTTTTAAAAGTTGAACATTTCCCCTGGTTTCTCTCTTCCTTCGAGGGACGTGAAACTGAACGGTTCAAGTCACATTCTCCTCGGGGACATCGATGGTTTAGAGGTTTGTTAATTGCTCAAAGATATAAACAGGTATTAATAAAAATGCTTAAAAATGAAGAGAACATTTCAATTCATAACAATTACTAGATAAAAATACTTATTTAATTTCTTCTTAGTCAATTATTAAGAACAACGATGTGATTAAAACTCTGACTACACCCCCTATGTCACGGTTACTAATGATTAAGGCAATGATTGTCTTGACATACATAATTGACATAAATAATAAGGTGACAATATTATGTGATTAATGTGTGAGCAATGGTATAGGTTTCATATTTCAGTACGTCTGCAAGATAAATGTATCTGTCATCATCGTTCTCATTAAAGTCAACAGAAAACATTCAGTATATGGTTTCTTGACTGTCCAGCTAGCCAAGGTCAACGACCTCTTTCATATCATGATATCACTTGGAGAAGTTATATGAGTAATAATGTCTGGACCATTGGTGACCATGACTCCGAATTGTACAATGAAAGTTTATTTGAGTTATGGGCTCCTACCTCCTAAAAAATGATTCGCCCCTTATAAAGGCACTATTTATATTTTAATTGAAAGCTTAATGTGATACTGTATTTAAAACTGATAATAATAAGTCCTAACATATGTTACAAGAGATATTGAAAATGATGCTCCTCAGCGGCAATACATTGTGGCATCTGCATAGGAAATTCCTGTATTTCATCTAACTTTTTTCCGCAAGAACACGGCGGCTAGGAACACGTTTCTACCATTATCAGATCCTGTCTTTCGTAGTTCGTTTAACAGCTTCTCTACCTGGAAGAATATATTCTTGCTGTAGAGTTTTTCTGCAAGAATTAGTTTTCACATAAGTATAGAACATAAAAACCCATTCTTCAATACCATATTTATTTAGTGGCACAACTAACGTAGAACAATTGGAACCGCCACGGGTGACCGAGGTCATTATGATGCGGACTCGTGAGTGGGAGGTCTGGGGTTCAAATCCCGCCGTGACCGCCCTCATTGACTGAGGTTTTTTCCAGGTTTTCCTCAGTCCTCATAAATGGCAAATGCCCGGGGAGGTATCCAAAACTTAGACCTGCAACGTTTCCTTTCTTAAAAAAATCATTTTTAATGTGTTTTTTCATCTCATTTATCATCACTGTCCACCGCCTGCGATGTCTTAACAGCAAAAACAGGCGTTAAACACTATTATTCGACAGACAATTGGCTCATAATTTACACAAAGCAACGCATGAATGCACAACCACTCGCTAACAAAACTTCCTTAAACTAACTACAAGCTGCTACCTGCAACTGCATTATAAGGCCTTGAAGACTGGCTTCTCCCAGTACGCAGCTGCTGTCCAACGACCCCCAACTCAAATAACCTTATTGTATAAGTACTTCAAACTTAACAGTTACGGCACCCAATTACATCTCAATATTAATATACATGTACATGTACACTGTGGTATTCTAGCTCAAAGTAGAGCGTTGATTTCGATATATTTTTGTTGTAAATACAGCTAATTATGCCAGTTTTATTAGTCTCCTACTAACCCGCCTGCTGAGGTGTAGGTTACAATTAACATTGTATTTTGTGACATACATTTTAAAATTATGCTTTAGTATGTTTATAAAGTGATCCTTTTTCATTAGTTAAATAGTAAGACTGAGAATAAAAAGAAAAGAAAAAAACCGCACGCACTCACGCACGCACATATATATTTACTTATTAGTTTCCCTTGAGAAAATAAAGAAAAAGGAATACGAAAAAGGCACATAATTTAATTTAACATTCATCCTTGACACCCTAAAATAGGAAGAAAAGAAACTTGCTTCTAAATAAATTGGAACTTGTCGCTAGTTTTGGAGTTGTGCACTAATTAATAGTGCTTTCATCACTGAGGAAACTGCTTATTCTAATATTTCTATTTCCTTGCCGTTTTTAAAGAGGAAATATATCGGATCATCAAATTATCTGATGACTGACGTGGCGAAGGAGACTGCATTAGCCGATAAGCCATCGTTTATAGCCAACCAAGCTACACAAGAGTCGGCGCGGCAAAAAAAAAAAAAAAAAAAAAAAAAAAAAAAAAAAAAAAATCGATAGTAGAAACGCCAAAGTGACAGTTTATCAAATTCTAATGTACTTAAAAATTATTAACACACCTACATCACGTTAGGAGATACAAGAACTGCCGGCTTTCTAAATTCTCTTTGAAAAGTTAAATTGTTCTGACATTTTTATGCTTTAATTCTTTTAAAAGATGTTTAATTTTACTATTTGGAAGTCGATCACTTAGGAATTTCTCTTCAAATAATCCCCTGATAACAAAAGAACATGAACATGTGAAACATAAATAATCACTAGTGGAATAGATCAATTAGATCTAATATTTGCTATTTAGCATTCGTAGCAGACAGCAAAGATAAGACATGTGTTCTTTCTTCGACTGTCCAAACTGGAGTAGCATGAGACTCAAAGCCAACGTAGCAATTCGATAAATTTCGCTGATACACGAGATGAACAGGCAAATTATTTTTGGAGGTAAGCGTTCCAGGCTAAAGTTTGGTGTATTTGCCATTGCCATTGATGAGAACTGAGATACACCTGGAAAAAACCTCAGTAAAGGACATTTGTACCGCAAACTTCTCGTTCATGCGTATGTTCTAGCAAACTCTATTATCCCTGTTGCTTTTCATGTTTTACTGTTTATACCATACATTATTACTATGATATGTAGGTTAACATTTATTGTAGTCATTGAAAACAGTAGTCAGGAAAACAGACTCTGTTGCCACAGAAGTTGAATTAAATAGGAAGTGAAAAGCAAGTATTGACTAACTTGACTGGTTCCCCATCCCAGAAATAACTTTACATGATGGGAGCCTTTTGTGTCCACAAACGCCCCTGTCTTTCCTAGAATGTGAAAAGGGCGCTTTTGGGTGTGGTTGCTAATGCTTTTAACCACCTGCAACTGGAAATGCTAACTGTTTTTTTACCTGTGAAGTTAACAGTTCGCTGGTGAATTAGCCTATGTGAGCTAATTTTTGCGTGACCTCCACCGCTAACTGATACATTAGATTTACGCCATATTTGGTATCTCAATATTCCTGTATTTTGCTAGCATAATCGAAAAAACAAAAATGCTACTATTCAGTTACATTTTTTCATTATTTGCTTACCACTTTTTATAAGCGTGTACTGTTTACAGTCATAATAAACATAATCACAATCGGTTCAACACAGAAGCCTTGAAAATCATCAAAAGAGTAAAGTTTAAAGCTAAACTTAATCAACTCAAATAACCAACGAACAGTACAAGAAGTAACACTAAACGCGCATATAAATTGGACAGCATAATGTGAACACACATTTAATATACTGTAGAACCGTGTTTGACTTTGATAAACGCCTCAATGTCCCTGAGAATTAATGAATAAAAGCCTGAATGGTAGGAAGCTCTCTACCCTTTCTCTAAAAGAAACTGCTCAAAGATATGCTGGAAGAGGGTAACGAACCCTTAATTTGTTTTTCAATAATATCTCGACAATATTCAAATACAGCCAGAAGGGATGTTTAATTTCGTTCTCGTGTTCCTCAAATCAATCTTTGATATTTCCTACTGTACGGATGGGAGCTTTCTCATCTTGAAAGATGGCATCCCTTGCTGCGAACAATGTCTGGATGGAAATGCCAACAAATGATTTCATAGACCTTAGCAGGTACTTCTTTTTCCAATGTGACAATAGGATTTACCATTTACATGACCTCACAAACCACAACCGAATACCTAATTTAAGACTTTATAATATATATTATAAACTTTATAACAATAAAATTATGAAATATTCTTCTTAACTAGATAAAAATTACTAAAAATTATATCTTGAAATCATAATACAAGGGTTAAGCCCCTTATTAATCTTCTATTTAATAACATCTTTAATTAAAATACCTAATTCTAAATATAAAAATAACAAATTCAATGACAATGGCAAAAACCTTTTTCATGCTAAATACATAAACTTATAACCATAACGATAACGGGGTAAAGTACCTCGGAAAAAAAAAGTCACACACACATACAAAATAACTTTCATATAAAACATTAAACTATTTAAATCTGAACCTAAACAAATTTTCATTAATAAGTATAATAAAATTCTTCAATATACTCTAAGTAAGGCAAACCCACCTTTCCCATATTCAACATTAAATCCTGAAATTAATTCAGACTCGTCTTCATCAAAATCAATAGGACTTCGATTAGTTTCAGCCAAACAAGTAACAAATCAAATATTACATAAAGGAATACAAAGAAAAAAGTAAACACTCATTTGATAACGATAAAACTCCAATAATGAATAACTACCAACTAAAAAAATAAAAGACAATAACTAACTAAAGCCAATCTTCATAAGAAATTGCTTGAGCAACAGCCCGTAATCCCCCTATCAAAGCATATTTAGAATTAAAAGGTCAACCAGTCAATATAATCGTATAAACCCCCATTCCAATACAAATTTAAAAAATTAAAAAATCCAAATTAAAACAAATATACCGTTTAAATAAGGTATTAATAATCATAAAATTAAAGATCAAAACAAAGAAAAAATAGGACAAATATAATACAATAAATAATTGGAAACTAAAGGAATTCTATATTAACATTTGAAACAAGACAATCTGAATTGTATGTCCAGAGATGGGGAATAGTGTATATAAGGTGTCTTTAGAATTCTCTACCCACTAATACTTCCCATAATTTGGTTCGGTTAACAAAATAGAAGGTATTTTCATAATCAATAACTGTTATCAATATTCTATCATACATGTCCGATTGATGTGACGAACAATTGGCTATTGGTCCAAGGATCAAAGGTATATAACCCTTAGCATGGAGCGATAATACAAAATATTAAAATGTGTATAACGAGGAAATGACAGCAAGTGCATCAGTACGTTTACAAGCTCTATAGCTTGTTTACCTCTCTTGCAATAAAAATCTTTTAGCCCAGTATTGGAACACCAGAATATTTTATTTGTACCAATATCTATAGCTTAAGCACACGACATTTTCAAGATATAAGGACTGTGGCGCATTGTTCCCTCTATGGAATAATTGCGTGGATGTTGTGGAGGATTCGAATAATGTTTAAATCGGGTTTTAATTTGCTTTTTATTTCCTAAGCCCTCCAAATAGCTTGGGGTTTCCGCTTTTCTTCTGTCATTTTCTGCAACTGTAATGTTATTGGTACGTTCTTAAATTGAGTTCTCAAAGCCAGGAAGCTCCTTTACATGCTACCCATTATGTGTAAATACGGAGTGCGACACAAGAGCCGTATTGATAACCGATGCGCACCGCCTCTTCTCCCAGTTATGCAGGTTGTTTGAACAAGGGATTGCGCTCTTCCTCTGTTATTGCTTTAGACAAGAAGATAAAAGACTTGCGGAATCCGTAGCGCTGCAAGCAGTAAAGTGCCAGAGGAATAGGTCCGCCTCTCATTCCAAAATTAGCAAAGTTTTGCCGCAGAGATATTTGGGGGCTAGTTTCAATTTCATTTGAATAACCCTGCAATGAATATAAGCAAGATAAAAAAAAAAAGATATACCTGCAGATTTGAAGCTATTAAAATAAATATAGTTTCAGAGTTTATTGCTAGCAGATTCTTTGTATCTTTCTTAATCTTCTTCAGAGAGCATTGAAAAGTGATTCTGTTCTCCGAAATTATTTAGAAATTGTCTTAAATTAATGTTATAACTAATCTATATGTTAAAACAGTATATAAGAAATGAAAGTAAATCTTGCTAAATACTTACATTATATCGAACACTTTAATGCTTATTTTGTGCTTTAAAGATAGCTTCTGTCAATGGCGAACATTTTGTGACTCTAATCGAAGAGAAAATACTGTACATATGTCCCACAAGTTAAAAAATAATAAATAATGTTGTAATATTTATTACATATTTCCTTGCTAAAATAGATATTTAAAAAATCTCGTGTTGCGGTTTCAAAGTATTGATGCACATTTACGAACTGTACTGCATGTTATGAACTACACCGCGATCATTTCAGAGATTTCAGAGAGATTTTACAACAGTAATTTTAATACCCCATCTATGGACCGTGAAGAAAAATGATGGAATTATATGTTTATAATGATGATGAAATTAGAAGCTAATAAGGCAGTGTTAAAGCGAAATGAAGTTCAAATATATCTCATAATGTTTTCAAACCTATTTCCCAATTCCGTTTGTGAATAGCCCATTATTATGTTTTCAATTTTAGTGCTGTAAATTCTCTAACAATCTTACAATCACATAACAGTACGGCACCGAGAAACAGTTAACTAATGTATCGCGTTTATGTAGTTTAGTCTAGACTCTACAGGGAGTTACCTAACTGTGTAGCGTAATAGATAAGGCGACAACTGGTTTCGAATATCGTAGGTTCGATTATTGAAGAGTTAATTCCTTTTTATTTTATAAACACATAAGAAAAATTGAAATTTAAAACTTAAGCAACAAGCAGTTAATTTTAAATATAAAAAATATGTATAAATGTTTTTATGCTATTATAAAACTATTAGACCGCCACGGGTGGCCTAGGTCGTTTAGGCGCGAACTCGTGAGCGGGAGATCTGGGATTCGAATCCCACCAGGAACCGTCCTCCCAGACTGAGGGTTTTTTTCAGGTTTTCCTCAGTCCTCATAATTGCAAATGCCGGGGAACCCTAATCTTGGGCCAGGAACGTTTCCTTCCTTAAAAAAAATCCTTTCCCAATATATCATTTCATCTCATGTATCTCCTAAACCCAAGTTCGCGGGTTCGAACCCGGCCAGGACCGATGGATTTTTTCGGGCGTAAAAATCCTAAGTATGGCTTCCTTCGGAAGGGAAGTAAAGCCGTGGGTCCCGTGTCGTACATTTACGGCACGAAAAAGAACCTCAAGCCTGAAAGAGAGGCCTCTGAGTAAAATTTGTCGGCCGTTTCACGTCCTGAGTTGAATGGGATGCTGATGACCTGAGATGTTAAAGAGCGTCCATGAATAAAACAATAAAAAAAAATCTCATGTATCATCAGTGTTCACCGCCTATGGTGCCTCAGTGGTAAAAACGGGAGTTAAACACCATTGAAAATAAATAGATAAATAAATGAATAAAAATAAAACTATTAGCAAATTAAAAAAAAAAGTCATAAACGAGGCCAAAACTGGATAACAATGGTTCGCTTTTACGTGACACCAGAGACTTAATGTATAAATTAGAAATTTCAACAGACAGAACCGTATGTTCCCATATCTCAAATTTCTTGTCTAAAGCACCAGCAACTCCGGAATTATTACGTGTCGTTCATGAACAGCTGGAATAATGCACAATTATATCCTAAATGTGAAGCATATTAAAACATTTTCTCTATTTTAAATTAAATACAATTCATATGTTTAAAATAATTTGAATAGTTTATAACAAAGTTATTTGTTACATTTACACACCATTCAGAAGATAACGACGTTTAATCATTTAAAGAAACTGCAGTGGAAAGAATATCATTTATGTTCTAGTAATATTGCGTTGTAATAGACTCAGGGACCTAAACTATTTACACGGTTAATTGAAGTTCAATCTCGTTTTCTTCCAGTGGGCTAGAACAGATACATCATCCTAGGTGTGCAATTGCAAAGAAGAGCATAAATAATATCAATGTGGTATTGATGCTGACACGAACACTTGATTGATGTCAAATGATGACCAAACCGTGAAAATTATACTTAGTACCACAGCACCCAGCTGAAATAAACTTATTTGTTACGTGATGAAAAATAAACCATTTATTTAAGTGTCTTCTGGGAAAAAATGTTGGGTTCAGGTCGCGCAAACCTCTTCCCAGAGCGGCCTTAATCTTCGCGTGCGTTTGAAAACTCCGACCCTGCAGCCCCTTCATTGTGTGGAACAAATTAAAGTTCGATGGCGCCAAATTAGGCCTATAAGGTGAGTGCGGTAATCGTTCCTACCCCCATTTCTCAACTTTCTTATATGTTTTTGCTGCCGGTGAGGCTAGGCGTTGTCCTCAAGCAGAATAACACCAGCTGACAGTAAGTCATAGAATTTATGTCACACTTCTGTTTTCACTGTCCTCGGCGCCAAATCAAGGCTTTAAGGCAGGTGCAGCAGCCGTTTCTACTTCCATTCAAGTTTCGTAGTTCTTGAATGTTTTTCTCAAGAAGGAACTCGAGCGCTTCCTTCGGAAGTGAAGTGACGTGAATGAGGAGGGCATGTGGTACCGCATTAGGTCCACAATCTCGTTTGAAGTGAGTGGCACACTTTGCAGCTCCCTCAAGTTCTCATAGATGATGATGCTGTGAGTTGTTCCAATGAAAATTTCCTACCTTCATTTGTCTGTTCTCCCGGATCAGTGCGTCTAGTTTGGCCCTTTTGTCATCCTAGTGGCAGTTGAGGGCTGACCGAATCGAATTTCGTCAAAAACGCGCTCGGCTTTCAGCCAGCATTTTGCATCATCTTCGGACCATCTGCACAGACATTGCATTATCCCCATACACAGCAGGTAGCTTCCTGTAGCCCACCGAATCACTGCATGCACTTCTAACTGACATCAGGTCTTCAACACATGTGCATTTCTCATGCTGGAATGCTGAGTCTGGCGTCAGCGGCTGCTGCCTTTCTGAAATTACGTCTTTAAATCTTTGGGACAAATGATTATCGTTTCATGCAGGCGATCCATACCGCTCGGCAATCGTAGCGTTCTAGCACGACTTATTTCTGGAACAACTTTTATAGCCCAGTGAAAGTTTTACTTACACACACGCACGCACGCACGCACACACACATGAATGATCCTCATGTGTATATATCTATTTAATTAATGCATATTTAACTAACGTTCGTCTCAAAATTTCAAGCAGTATTCATATTGTTCTCAGATTTCAATTATTGCTTTCCATTACACCTTAAGCTCATTCATAATTGATCTCTTACCTTTTTCTAGGTGGGTGTAGCTGCTGTGCTGCGGAGTTTTTGCATGCACATTTCGTTCATCTCCGTCTGTTTTCGCCAGAGGAATCGAGGAGGAAACATGGATGGGCAACACTTTGCAACATATCCTATCAAAATTCTGAAGGTTATTCGAAGTTTTAAAGTATTTCACAATAAAGTGTGTCTATTTTAAAATAATTTTGGAGCATAATCAATAATTATGCTAATTTGCGATTTCAAAACGTGAAAGAATGTGCATTATTATATGTATGATGAGAATAAAAGCGCTTACTTTGCATATTAGAACTGGAAGTTGCACCTTAAGGAGAGTGGGAAGTTTAAAGAACAAATTCTATATAATTAGTTCCAATTTCTTTGTCTAAGAAAAACATTTCGTTCTTAACAAAGGTCGACTATAGAAAGGAAATATAATTAAATTGGGATTGATCAATATGCGTTGAGTATAATAATAGTTCTCACAAGAGAGAGAGCGAGAGAGATTTTGTTGTTCATTTGGTTTATTTACGGACGCTCTTTAACATCTCAGGTCATTAGCGTCCCATTCAATTCAGGGTGTGAAACGGTCGACAAATTTTGCTTAGAGGCCTCTTCTTTCAGGCTTGAGGTTCTTTTACACCGTAAATGTACGATATGGGACCCACGGCTTTACTTCCCTTCCGAAGGAAGTCATACTTAGAATTTTTATATCCGAAAAAACTCATCGATCCTGGCCAGGTTTGTTAAAGAGCGTCCTTAAATAAACAAATCCTTAAATAAACTGGCCAAGTTTGAACCTGCGATGTTGGGTTTAAAAGGCAAGTATGGTTACCACTACACCACCAGGACCGACAGAAAGAGAGAGAGAAAGAGAGAGCATTATATGCGAACTATCGTTCTCTAACACGATGCTTGTTTTTTTATGTTAATGGCAAAAGAAAGAAAGAAAAGAATGTTCTATTATTTAAATTACAAAGTTTGTACTTATTTTTTTAGTTAAGTTTTGCATAGATTTATTTAAAATGTTTAACCGAGTCATTGAACGTTTGCATAAAGACAATAGTTTATCACTCTTCACCAAAAACATAGTAATCAATATCAGGCAATCCCAGCTCTGCATTTATCATATGTAAAATTGACATAGAATATTACAGCTAAGGTGATTAAATAGCCATTGTCAAATTATTAAGCTATTAGAGTAGCCAAATTACATGTTACATTGCATTACATTAAATTAATTGCTGGCTCTTCTCTCAAGGGATGGAGTGGGACTTTGTAATATTGCATGTATTTAATAATAAGATTAAATGATTAAAATATTTACTATACCTTTTATATAAAACAGAAAATTTACGGCTTATTATTTAAAGAAGACACGAGTCCTTTAACTGGCTTTGGTTTAGTCGAAGATATTTCTGTTATTCAGTGAACCAAAAAGCGACACATTCAGTCAACCACCCCCATTCCCGATTTGAATAATCCGCAGATACCGCTCGAAATTGAATCTCAGCTCTGAGCCTATTGGGCTGGAGATATTGACTTACTCTGTATACCGTTACCATTCTTATTGCTTGCTTAACGTGGAAATCAATAAGTTTGTTCCAGTGCACAGCTTTGGCAGAAAAAAAAAATAACAGATTAATTCGTACTGAAAATCGAGATTTTGATAATTTCTCATCACTATCGAAAGGAAGTTTATTGATTCAAAGCCAGGATTTAGTGATGAAATCAGTTGATTTAAAACTATTATCAGACACTAGCAGAACTTACGAATAAATTATAAGATTACATTCCCTCAAGTAATAATTTACTCTTGCAATAGATAGATAAACTATTTACTTAAACAGTTGTTAAAGAAAAATATTTCAGTTTTTCAGATCAAAGTTTACAGTGACTTTCAGAAGGAAAACGCAGATCAATTCTGGATACTAAAAAGAACAGAATACTTTGATCTGCGCTAAAAATGTTGATTCCTTTCTGCAACTCATATTGGTGAACATCAAAGATTGCAGTTAGAAATAATGTGCGAAATTAACATGCAAAAAAGATGAATTAACACCGCACAGCCCACACTACTTACTGATCATACTGGGCCCTGTTTGTCTAATACATTAATTGTAGTTATTAGTAAAATTCTGTTCCACAAAGGTTTCTGCTACACTTGAACTTTACAACTCCATACTTATAAATGTGCAAGCGATATTTTGTTATTCTGTTCCACAGAAATATTAGTAATTTGTATAAATTTCTCTGTAAGAGTGGGGATATTAGTAACTTAAAATACTAAGGCAAAATATATCTTTTTAATGTTTTTAGAAGTTAGTTGACTTAAATATACGAAGAATTAGAGAAAGTGTTGATAATGATAAGAGTAGGAATACGTATAATGAAAGAATACCACAGTATTTGCGTACAATGATAAAGTTAAGTGCAATTAAAGTACGACTTTTGACTGATATTGGTGTTTCCTGTTTCATATACATATTTCAGTTCAACATCTTAGTTTAAGATTTTAAGTTTCTTGCTTACGGCCATGAAAGCATTTTCTTTTTATTCTTCATTCTCTTTTAAAATAATTCCTTTTGACACAATTTTACCAATCTTTTGCTTATAATGATAATGTGGTTGCCAAGCAATATACCAAATAATAAATATAAATGATCAAATAGACAAGCTAAGTAAATGACTGAGAACCATTGGAAAGCTCACCTGTCCTGTCATCATCTCTCGACAACTGTAATTGACGCTACTGTATGCGACCGTCATCTTAAAGTGGATTATTTCGCTTGAATATCGATAAATGCATAATTTATTAATACTTTCAAAAATCCACACCGACACCATATAGGAAGCATCGGTCTAAAACATTTTAGAAGCTAATAAAATCGGTTCAACAAAAACAAAGAAAAAATAGAATTAGGATACCAGAGGAGACAAAACATCTCTGCTGAGGGTTTCAAACGCGTCATGATGTTTTTCTGTAACCCACAAGCTGTTAGAGTGTAAGCTTAATCCGCAAATCGAATAATAAACTTCAAGCCCTACACAGGAAATTAGCCCTAAGTGAACTAACATTATTTGTTATTGGAAGCTTAGTACATTCCAACCTACATCATGATGTGCAATTGCGAATCTAGAAAATTGTCCTTAACCTTTGATGTTCATCGGTTTCAAAATTGCTGCATTTTAAAAGTGAAAACCCTAATTAAACATGCGTTCTCTAGAATAAGTTTAAATACCAAAAGTCACTACCCATTGTGAGCAGAAATTGATAAATTTGGTTGTGATCTTCCCTTCTATTTAAATTACGCCGCGTTTTTGTTTGTATCTGCTAGTTTCTTATATAATCAGTAGAATGAATTGTAATTAAATCAAACGGCCGATGTTCATTTGACATTTTTGATTCACGACTGTGAAAATGTTTAAAACTGCATAAATGGATTTTTGGATTAAATTTTCTATTACAAAAGTGACTATAATTTAATAATTAGTGAGTGGAATAAACATTTCAACATGCTCAACCAAACGCAAGACAGATTACAATTTACGAAAACGTTTTGAGATTACTGGATCTGTAGCGTTCTGGCACAGGTCAGATAGGCCATCATTAAGTGATGAAAGTAAACTGAACGTTTTACAAGCGATTCATTATTCAGAGTCCTAAAGAGTCTATAGGCTGTTTCAAGAATTTCTGTCCGGAGAATTTTACATGCTGCCAAATACATACCTTGTCTACTTGGCCTATTCGAAGACGATCCTGATTTTTGTTAGTTAATGGGGGTTAGTGATGAGTTGCTTTCTAAGATAATTTGGAATCTTTTAAATAATGCTTTAACACTACTGAAGCATCACAGGCGGTGGACACTGATAATACATGAGGTGAAATGATAAACTGGGAAAGGATTGTTTTTTTAAGGAAGGAAACGTTCCAGGCCTAAGTTTAATGTACCTCCCCAGCATTTGGCATTTATAAAGATTGAAGTAAACCTGAAAAAGAAAAAATTCAGTCAAGGAGGACGGTCCTGGTGGAAACCGAACCCCAGACCTCCCTCTCACAAGTTCGCACATTTATGACCTCGACCACCCGAAAAAAAAGGGCGAACAAACCCTAACCTAAATATTTACTAAAGTATAACCTAACCCAACTTATATTATGTACATCAAAACAAATGACATAACAAAATGTTACGATGTACGACGTACTGTATGAAAACCGTCGTTCGGCACCGTCCACTCTCGATTCCTTTCTCTACAAATGTTCCATTAGTGACATCGTAAAGAGATAGCTCTATGAAGTTTCACGTAATATAACATTATAAATCGTTAGTAAAGAAATTTATAGGAGTTAATTTCTTGTTTTCACGCTAAATCATGTCAGGAAACTTATTATATTCCTACAGTTTATCAAAGAGGGCATCTTTTATATATATATATATATATATATATATATATATATATTACTTATCTTATTGTACAATATTGAGTTCAGCTGTGCATGTTTCTGGGCTGGAGTAAAGATGACACATGATACGTCCTACTTGTTTGCGATCTATTCCAAAAATAACTCTTTCTCTACAAATGTTCCATTAGTGACATCGTAAAGAGATAGCTCTATGAAGTTTCACGTAATATAACATTATAAATCGTTAGTAAAGAAATTTATAGGAGTAAATTTCTTGTTTTCACGCTAAATCATGTCAGGAAACTTATTATATTCCTACAGTTTATCAAAGAGGGCATCTTTTATATATATATATATATATATATATATATATATATATATATATATTACTTATCTTATTGTACAATATTGAGTTCAGCTGTGCATGTTTCTGGGCTGGAGTAAAGATGACACATGATACGTCCTACTTGTTTGCGATCTATTCCAAAAATAACTCTTTCCTAGCGTCCTCTACAGCTTGCTACAAAGGTGGGAAAACTCCCAATCAACAAAAGCACAAGACTTGCTTCTGGAACTTTCTGACAACTAACGGCCATTCCTCTTTTCCCCCAAAAATAAACGAACACACAACAACCTTATGCTACAACAGGATGACAAAACGTTTGTTTTAAAAGGATGTTATTCATGAAACATATGAATTAGCATCAGCCCTCTGGGCTAAAGACTTTCAGATGGCACAAATATCAACTCCATCAGTGGAAAATGTAATTTAATTAAATACTCAACACGTTTACATAAATATGTTGGCATAGTTTCCAGCTCCGTTATCTGCCACACATCTGCACATCAAAGCGATAGTTCTGCTAACAACGAGACTAACATAAAAAGGTCAATTAGAAAAACAGCACACAGTTCCTGTCATAGTCATGTTGATAGGAAAAATTTTCAGCATTATACAAGTATTTTTGTTCACATTATTATCAGTTCCAATTTAATGTTGACGCCAACCACATTCAATTATAATGTAGCTTATAATAATGGCTATTCATATCTTGAACAATTTTGCTTATAATACTTACAACTTTTTGTGCTTCAGTCGGGCTGTATTTTTAATTTTGAACCGTGGCCGATCCGTATTTGGAACTAATATATTTTTGTAAGATTTTAACTTCCAGCAAACTGCTACAGCCTAGGCCTTCTTTCTAAGAGGATAATTGCTATTTATCTTTTTAAAATAAGGAAAAACTCCGAAAGATATACCTTACATGTCCACAGTGTACACCATTTGACAAAAAAAAAAAAAAAATCAATCGGAGAATTTCCGGAACACTCGTAAATACTGTATTTACAACGTGAATGCAGCGACTGCACACTGCAGTGGGAAATTTGCCTGTAAATTTAATGGTCACAATCACAAGCATCTAGAAAGAGAACATGGGAAACATATTATGAAACTAATTTGTCAAAATATATTTCAAGCGCTTATTTAAAAAAAGCATTTCATGCCGGGAGGCGGACCTGAGCTCTTGACCACGGCATCATTGCACACTCTGCCACAGAGCTAACGGA
This sequence comes from Metallyticus violacea, assembly GCA_030762175.1. Taxonomy (NCBI): domain Eukaryota; kingdom Metazoa; phylum Arthropoda; class Insecta; order Mantodea; family Metallyticidae; genus Metallyticus; species Metallyticus violacea. Next base: position 56,603,942 of record CM060834.1, read on the forward strand.
ACACACACACTAGTCAGCGTCCTTAGTACATGCCATATAACACAACTGCTGCAGTGGCTGCGTAGTTTTATATCTTGTGAACCGCGATAATGTGCAGGACTTAGAAGAATTATGCATCCAAGAGATGACTCATTTTTGTGTCACCAAAAGTACCGCCAGGAGATCGAACCCAGGTCCATCAGTTCATAAATAGACACGGAGATGGACTAAACCTGTATATTAACGAAATACAGCCATTCAAAAATGTTAGCAGTTCTTAAAGACATTTTAAGGTTAGCTCATAGCCGACTCTGAGGTAGAAATTGGCGACACAAGGATGGTAACTCGCATGCAAGGTCCTGTTCTAAATTTATTATATGGTGCAAATTGAGTAACTTACGTTACCTTGATATTTCTAAATACTTAATTAGTTTTAGATTTCAAATTAATAAAAGCAAAAAGTGTTCTGCTCAAAGTTGTCCACACTCTACAGAAGCACAGACGTGTGATTAATAGGTATTTTCTCAAATGGATTCTGTTGTCATTTTAACAATGTTTCTAAATTCAAGATAGATCACCACTCTCAAAGAACGAGCCAAAGGAATGAAAACTTTCTCGACAACTCAAAAAAGATGTTCTACTTTACAAAGGGAAAATATTTTTGGTTCACCGCTAATTAAATTTTATAATCTTTAATACATCAAAGTAGACGGAAAGAAAGCATGATGGCTTATGTATATTCACTTGTACACCCCATAAAAATAAAGCATATTAAACTGTAGAGCAAACACTAATGAAAATATAACAAAAACAAATATGTGAAGAGCGTTGAAAAGACGAAAGAGGCGGAATAGGCACTTTGTGTAAAACCATTTTTCTAGGCCCCCGAAAGGATTAAAAATTGCAATTAAACTGTGCTGTTGGGTTAATGAGCCCTATGTTCTTTGAAGAGCCCCTGGTGAAATCTTTATCACGTTCCTTAATTTAAGAGTAATGGCGTGATTTACTCGTAAATATTGCTCACGATACATTTTGTGCTTCTGACGTGAAAATATGCAGTTGTTTACACGATTTACTGAATACCCTGTGCTTATTCCTCGAAACACGTTACGGCTACAAAGCGCGGTACTTAACACTTATCTGCGCTGTAAATCAAACGAGTAAAACCATTTTCTCGGGCAATTTAGGTTTCCGAAAGCTTAGTGAAATTTGAAGACCGAGGTTGGCAGGCATGCGGAGATCGATGCGACAGTGAGGATAGGTGGGGAGTAAAAGGAGGGAAACAAGAGGGTGGATGTGGGTTACGTCATGCCAGAAGGGGGGAGGGGGCAGGGAAATATCGAGTCCTTAGAACACATGTTGTCAGGACGAAAATTCACATTGTCTGCTCGTGAAAATGCCTTATGCTCTCTGATTTGTGGTTTCACAATACGTTTCAACAATGCTTATGAGAGACTGGTAGTGAAAGCTAGCTACATTATTTGCTTAACGTCATGGGCTAATGTCTCACTTCAGATGACGAAATAATTATAGTCTGTAATGTCAGATGCACAAAGGATTCCCGTGAAACCCTATACTGTTATTTATCACTAGCTGATGCACTGCCAGTCTATTACTCATTAACGAAAATTACTATTCTGAAATTTAATAGAAAAGACTATACTTTATAGAATGCAAAGGTAGAGTTTTATCGTATTTTAACAACTATTATCATTTAATTACTTATTATTACTATATGAGGTTGTGGTTGAGTCAAAGGTGATATATGCAGTAAAAATTTGGGGAGTGTCAAAGGGGTGAATAAGTGAATGCTTTGTACAGAAGTTCTGGGGTTACCAAAATGTTCGCTGAGGGAGATAAGTTTGGCAGAACTAGGTAGAGCAGAAAGAAAAGATATAATCTGGAAATATTGGTATAGATGTAAAAAAGTATATAATAACAATTTACTAAAGAAATATATTATATACCAAAGAGTGGTGAGAGCTATATTGGGGAGGTGGGGACACTATTAGAAGAAATTGAAATGGGGGATATATGACGACTGGGTGAAAATAACGTAAAGAAGTGAGATAGAGGGTACCTGAGTCTTCAGGAAAGTCCAGTGAATAATCGCTAATGTGTCGAAGACCAGGGTATAGTGAGTGGTTTATTATGTAGAGATGTTATTGATAAGTAAATTAAATTCATTTTCTTGTTTAAATATCATTAGATAAATGGTTTGCACACTGCTAGAAACCGCCTTTGGTGCCTCAGTAGTAAATATGGGCGTTAAAACACTATTAAAAGCACTGCTAGAAACCTTTAAACGGGGCCTATAGAAAATGTAAACACAGGTTAAGCAAAATATTTCTTTGTTTAACATTAGGTCTACCCTCGCAGTTGGAAATATAATAGTGCCGACGTTAATTTAATAGATCAGTGCTGTATTCTTGTTATGATTAGTATACTAATTCCGATTATGTGCAATATGGAGAAGCCAAAACTTGCTATGTTAGCTGCCGCCACAATAAAGCTCATTGTTGTCAACGCAGCTTTAAACAACCTTTTGTCTGATTATCCAGAGCTGAATATACCATTAAATACCCAATGATTTCTAAAATCTTCCTTAGAATGCCCGCGTGTAATAATTTGAGGGAAACCAATATCCGTTTCTTATGGTGTACGAATCATCGCTGCTAAGAGCCAATGATAGAAAATGAGCCGTAGCAACAGGAATAAAACTCAGAGACAGAAGTGAGCTTAAAAACAAATAAGAAGCGAGAGCACTAGAAAGGTATGAATTATGAGGTAAGATGAGATCATCACATAGAATTTCCTAACCGTATACAGCTACAAGTATTTAAAAACGAGTTTCTATCAGTTGATCAAGTTCTGAGAACTTGCTGTGGAGGGCGAGAGGGTGCATTGTAAAGAGAAAAGCTGTTATCCATCGTAGTTACATCAGTTTGTTTGCAAAATGCGGTCGTGTTAGTTATTTAGCCACTCACTACATTTGACAGTATCGTACTCTCGAAGCCGATACCCTTCGAGCCAAAGTGCGGTGGCTAGCAGTTACGGCATCCATTTGCGATAAAGTTCAAATAAATTTGATCATCCAATATAGTAGAAACACTCACAAAAGTTTGCGACTATCCGGATTTGAAATGTGACCCTATTTCATTCCTGATTTGGAATGAATAACAAGACAATGTTACAACATACTGGTGTTCATTTCATTTTCACATTAAGTCCCCAAACCTCTTATGAGAGCAATTTGTAAAAACAAAAGTATGTCGTATGTATAAATGCAAATGAGTTCATAGGAGATGAACAGTTTCGTTATCTTGAATCTAGGATACCTGTTTCAAAGAACATTTTAAACTAAAAGCCATCGTTGGTATATTTCCACACTAATGTACCATTTTGCACTTTTAATAGACACAATGAATAACCTTTTTAAAACGGTTTATGAATTCACTAATAAAAAAATTACAAAATATTGAACTCTGTAGACTTAAGAAATGTTATAAACAGACGGAAAAATTAAAGACTGTGGTACGAGAGACAGATAGGAAAGATTCCAAGTCAAGGCCGGTATTTGAACCAGGGATTTCGGATTACTGTGCCGACGTACTTACTCCCTGAGCTTCCGCGCCATAGTCGCGAATCTCCCCCATCCTGTTATTCTCTGGAGATATCAAAGATTATCTCTTTGCAGAAATTTTATCCCTAAGAGACAATTAGAAACTTTCGAGTACTTGTAGCCTATGCTTTACAGTTGTCCACACTACAAGGATTACTTTATGCGAAATGTGATTTGTTCACACAAGCCATATGTTAGCGTGTGGTTTAGAATGAGAGTAAGATAGGAAATATTCCAGGTCACGGCCAAGACTTGAATCATGGATCTTCTGATTGCCATCCCGAAGTTTCTTCTATCTGAGTTACCGTGTCACACCACAAAAAAAAAAAAAAAAAAAAAAAAAAAACCTTCCTATTTGACTCTCATTCCAAATCTTGATATAACAAATGGCTTAAGTGAAAAAAATCAAATTTAAAATTAAACAACATGTTAGTTATATGCGTTGAAAGAACAATAAAATATTATTTTAGTTCTAACCATTAACAGGAGAATTCACGAGCATCTACGTGTTTATTATAAAAATAGTATAAATGGACTTACATTTTAATAATCAATATCGAAAAATAAATACTCTGTATGGAAGTAGTCTAATCAGAATTATTTATTTGCGCCTCAAGCTCTATACGGTTTTTATTACTTTAAGTGAGGGCTTTGATCACAGTTTGTACAACCCACACTAAACATTATTTCCAGATAAATTAACAGCCTTTTCCGAAATGTCTGCAACCGCCTACTGATGAAATTAACAGTGAAAAGAGGTGGGAGTCTGCGGGAGAATGTGGACTTCAAATATCTCAACCCTCCAATCCCTGCAACACTTTTGTGAGTCATTGTCTTGACAACAAAACGTTTTCTCTACTATAAAGATTGTCTTTAACTTTTTTTTCAGTTAGTTGGTTTAAAAGACTGGACTTGTACTCTCTGGTTATGTTTTTACCCTTCTAAAGACAATCAATTTGTTTGACATGCCATTATCTTTCCGCAGATGGAACAGACTGGCAAAGTATTGTCGCTGTTCTGATCCTGGTACTTTTTTAATGGTGTTTAACGCCCGTTTTTACTACTGAGACACCATAGATGGTGGATACTGATGATGCATGAAGTGATAAAAACTGGAAAACCGCCACAGGTGGCCGAGGTCGTTAAGGCGCGGACTCGTAAGCGGGAGGTCTGGAGTTCGAATCCCACCAGGATCGTCCTCCCTGGTGTTTTTTTTTCAAGTTTTCCTCAATCCTCATAAATGGCAAATGCCGGGGAGGTACCCTAAACTTAGGCCTGGAATGCTTCCTTCCTTAAAAAATATCCTTTCCCAATTTATCATTTCATCTCATGCACCATCAGTGTGCATCGCCTGCGGTACCTCAGTAGTAAAAACGGGCGTTAAACACTACTAAAAAAAAATAAACTGGGAAAGTATTTTTTTAAGGTAGGAAACGTTTCATACCCAAATTAGGGCACTTTCCGGCATTTTCCACTTATGAGGAACCCTGGTGCGTGACGGTGGATTAATGTCTCATCCACAGTTAAACGTCGACACACAAAATCACTTGATATATGTGTACATTTCTTTAAAATATCCATAACTTTAGCGCCGGTCATGCATCACCTCTATTGCTGTTACATTTTTTGGACTTTCTTCAAGTGAATCATCTTCAAGACTGGTATGCCCATGTTTAAATCGTTGAAAATTAAGGAGAAGAGTATTCATATCTTTTATAAGTTTGATATGAATTTCTTAGGTGTTAAATAGTCTTTCACAGAACTTTAAACTATTTGAACCAATGACTCGATATTCCCAAAGTAAAACACAATAAGCTCATCTATGGTCGAAGCAGAGAATTCTTCAGACCGCTGAATCAAAATATTTTCATAAATCAGACTTGTGCTGCTGGCAAAATACCGAGGGTGCCAAAAATGTATACGCAATTTCACAGTAGATATCTATATAATACATTTCAAAGTTGGACCGAAAAACAACAGTAATGTCTAGTATGATGTTCTGTAAACAGATGTGACTCACATTACGTTATGCTAGGCATTGCTACAACAAAATGGAGCGAAGATTATTGTTTGAACAGCGGAAAGCAATTTCGAAGTGGTATTGGAAAACCGAGAATGTTGTTGAAGTTCAAAGGCAATGGAGACGTGTGTACAGAAGAGAACTGTCAACGGGAGTAACAATTGCACGCATTTGAGACTCGTGGTACCGTATGCGATGTTCACAAGGGCAGGTCTGGGATACCTCGCACAGCAACAAGCCCCTCGTCCTCGGCTATGGTTTTGGAACGTTTTGAGCATCACCGCAAAAATCTACAAAGCACTGTGCACGTGAGACTGAATTAGCAGAACCAGTGTACGTTGTATTATTAAAACAGCAAAGGTGAAAGTTTTCATCCCAAGACTTTTGCGTGCATTAAATGAAGATGACCTGATCGGAGAATGCAGTGCTGTGAGTGGTTTTGGAACATGGTGCAAGAGGATGAGGCCTTCGTAGGGAAAGTTTTTTGGTCCGATGGGACACAATTTAAGTTGAACGAAACTGTTAACCGGCATAACTGTGTCCACTGGTGTGCAAACAATACACGAGTTATTTTGGAAACGGCTGTTAATTTATCTGGATATATGTTTAGTAAGGGTTGTCATCTAGAGGTCTCATTTCGCCATTCATGTTTTAAGGAACAGTAACTGGCCCAGTGTACCTGAACATGATACGCACATCCGTCTTACCCGTCATTATGGAAATTATAGATTTTATTTCCGACAGGATGGTGTACCATCACATTACCACCGAGATCTACGTGCGTACCTTGATTACAATCTTCCAAGGCACTGGATAGGACGAAGAGGTCCGATTGGGTTTCCACTGCGTTCTCCGGCTCTAACTCTGTTGGAATTGTACTTATGGGGACTTAAGAATGTTGTATACCGTACAACGCCAATTAAATTGGCAGTACTTCGGAAAGAAATTGAAACGGCATATGCTGCAATCGCTGAGGACAAATTCGCAAATGTTGCTCAATCAGCAGTTCAACGTACTCAGAAGTGTATCGACGCCGATGGTGGGCATTTTGAGCAACTGTTGTAACTGTAAAAGTCTAAGATGATTAGTGCTATACAGAAATACTATAGATGCTTTCTATAATCTAAGGACAATGGCAACCAGATTTAACAAGTACTCGTGCAACAGTATTAGTATGATTGTTATGTGCGCCCACCAATACATAATTCCGAGCAGCATGGTGATGTCATTGCATATCACAAATTTTAGTCTAATTTAAGGAACAGTTGAGTGTGGGGGAGATTTTAGTTCGAATGTTTGCCCATGTTGTTATAGAAAGACAGGAAAGTAAGCTCGCAAAAGTAAAGCGCTGTTCACGAAAATGTCCGAACTTACAATTAACTCTAAATGTTATGGTGCCAAATATTTTTAGCATTATGAAAGTAGTCTATCGTAGGGCCGTGTGCAGACGACGAAGATTAACCGTTCGACTCTCATCTTCAGATAAAAGGCAGTAGCTTGTTGAAATATTACACTGCAAATGTTTTGATGCATAGAGGCTTAGCAGAATGGTGTTTGCGTAGATATAAATAGCTTAGATGATCCGCACGTGATGGCCCGAGCGTTGCCAGTTTCCCGGAATGTGGAAGACATACAACCATCGTATCACAAAACACAGCGCGAGTTAATGACGTAGGCGCGCCGTATTAATTACTCTGCGTATAGCAACGCAAGCGTTCCCTTCTCTGAATTACGGTCAAAAAACTAAACTGTCATTGCGTTTTATGAGGTACTTACACACAGCACATTAAAACTTACTCTTTACTTAGGTTAACCTTCCGTTATCCGTTCATATAAAATATCTTTTTGAAGTGTTAAGGAGTTTTATTTTTGATTTTTGTAGAATTGATGTTTTGTTCTCATTCTTTCAAAATGAAACGCAAATTAATTGCGTAGGAATAAATCTGTGCCCCCCGTTTTTCATTTTTTGAAGATTATGATTTACTCTTTTTCGACACTTGTGAACTGCTGTTTATAAAGTGAGTTGCTGAGATTTTGTATAGAGGCCGTAATGTGTCTCCGTCTGCTTTTAAATAAATTTTATTCAAAATGTTTTTAACACGTTCATTATACTGAGAGTCCTGAGCGAAGCGCGTGCTGGGCTAAGGTTACGGCGCAAGTAGTAAATATTTACATTGTTACTAAAGATGGATCGATACGCAATTTTCTCGATACTCGATGGTTAGGCTCGATACTCGACCTTTTAATATTTTTATAAATTAAAAAATTTCACCAACCATTTCCATACTTCTTGAATGATCTATTTTCACCTGTAAACTTCCATAGAAACTTAGCTACTTGCACCATTATTTGCAGATAATGGTAGGAGTGGATATTATGAATGTAAAATAAAAGCATTTACCATTATAGCTTTTTGATGTTTGGCCAAAATGTGTCCCTCACACAAGCATAGTCTTTCTCCGATGTAATTAAGCCCAATACTTTCACAGTTAGCGTCATTATTTGTCACACTTCGGCTTTGTCGTTCTTCGTAATCGGAGAATTGTCTAAATAGTACTTCTTTATGTCATTAATTAAATACAGCACTATTACTTTGTTTTGAATACTAGAGATTTATTCGATGTGGTAGATAGAACGCTATTTCTTGTCTTCAATATACGATTTAAAATACATGCCACGTAAACAAAATCACATCAACAAACAGTCCACGAGTAATAAATATCCCCGAAACAGCCTTCTCGACGTTCGGACACAGTCGCTACACTAGTAATTTTGACAAGTGACTAATGACAAACTTTTACGATTCTACCATTGTGGAATAAATGTTAGTGAAACAGATTTTATTAGAACTGGTGGAATAACGGCTAGTAGATCTTTCAGGGTCCTATATAGGACCCTGAAAGATCTGTGATTCCATAGAGTCACAGATTTTGGACAGTAAAGGGACACTTATTTTCCGAGACTATCGCATGATTTGGTGATCAACACAGTACAAGAATATCAGCAATTCCAACCAATCACATTTCTACTGTTTCCGTTTTATCACTTGCATTCTATCGCACCTACTGCAGTACTATCATGCAAATTTATCAGAACAATGTAATGAAATGTCTTTATAGCATCTTGCTGTAGCATCTATAGCAAGTGTGCACTAGAAATCAATAATCAACATGGCGGGCAATTTAAAACGTTTTGGGGAAACATTAGATTCTCAAATTGACCTTATAATTAAAAGTTCCAAGCCAAAATTACTAAGACTAATAGCAATAGCGTCCGGAACCAGTTTAATCTATGTCATTTGATTTTGAAAGTGTGTTTTTAATACTTTAATATTTAATTAGATTTGTATGTTATCATGTTTCAGTTATTTTAAATTTGTCTGTTCAACTTTTAGCGGATTAAAACTCTGGAGTGGACATCATAACTGCAAGCACATTTTATGGGTATATTATTTGATTTTTATTATTTTATTCACTAAATAGTCAAAATTAAAACAATTCTAGTTCCTACTTCCAGATTCTCTCGAAATAAGTTCTTGAGCACTTGTTATATTACTACAGATAAAATACTAAAAAACTAATCGATGCTTAAAAAATTACGCACAAAATCATAACAAAAAACAAATCAACTGATAACAAAATCACCAAATTGTAAGAAAATGTACCAAATTTGACCTGAATTAATTTTCAGCAACAATGCATTAATTTACCAATGAGAGAACAGTAATTTATAGTTTGCCTTAAAGCTAACATAACAAAATTAACAAAATATAATGTATAATTAACTCTTTTTACAATGTTATTGCATTTAGGTAAAATTTAAAATAGCGGATTGATCATTTCGACTAAATATAACTTCAGTTAACACAGTTCCCTAAAGATGAATTCTATTTCTTATAAAATGACTTTATGGACTTAAGACATAGCTCTTATTAATTATTATGATACAAGTATTTTTGGACGAATGTAAGTTAAGAAAAATAACTTTAAGAATTGTATAATTCAAAGCTTTTTCTACGAAAGCATGAAATTGGCAATAAATGAATATTTCAAGTGGTTACATAGATCAGGATTTCATGATCGTCTAAACGTACCATAATCAACAAAGTGCTTAATTTATTGATTTGGTTTATTTACGCACGCTCTTTAACATCTAGGTCATTAAGGGCTTGAAACGGCCGATAAATTTGCTCAGATGTCTCTTCTTCAAGCTTGAGGTTTTTATACATACCGTAAAACTATGACATGGCACCTAAGGCGTTACTTCCCTTTCGAAGACAGTCATACTTGGGATTTTTACGCCTAAAATATTCACCGATCCTGGCCAAATTGAACCCGCGATCTTGGGTCTATGATGAAAGTATGGTCACCACGAGACAACCAGGACCAACAACAAACTAGTTAAGAAAAATGCTGCATTTACAAGCAATGATTACTACATGCCTAACTGCAGAATAGTACGAGTTAAATGTGAGCATGAACGTTATATTTGTTACTTTATGTGATACGAAAATTGCTAATCCAGAGTATAGCCAAATATGTCACAATGCTGCCGAAAACAGGGACACGCAATCAGCATTCAGGGGCGTGCGAGACACATGAGGGGCAACTAGTAATCTTCAGAAACCACACTTCTCATACACCAAGGTATATGTGTCAAATTTCAGTAAATTATGTTCATTCGATTGAGAATTATGGGTGAAAATCAGGGGCCGATAGTGAGTGAAGCTCCCGATATATTTCTATTTGGATAAAATGAAACTAAAACAAGCACATATGCATAATATGAAATCAAATGCATTTCAAAATTAGGAAAGTAACAGGAAAACATTATAATTGAAAAGATTGAAGAAAAGAATCTATTGAAAATATAGGGTTAATGGAAAAAAAGTTATTATTTGTTATTTTATGTTCAACTGTCTACGTTTATTTTTTTTTATTTTGATTTCCTTAATACTTCAATATTTATAGTTGTAACATTTCAAACGATGAAATTTAATATTTGGTATTGTTTCCCACATACTAAATAATTATCGGCTTCTCATTTACTAAACAGTGATTCGCAGGGAAATTCTGTTACTAATAGCAAACCTATAAGTGAATCAATAAAAGTCTATTTAAAAACTCTAAAATTACTGCACGAAGCGGACACTTTATCCTGAATTAACGCTGGATAGAGGAGAATTAATAGCAACAACAAACTTGCCATTCTTTAAGTAAACCGAAAATTGGGCACTTTAAACGTAGCTGGCCTCCAGGATCATCCTGCCGTTAAATTAATTCAGCTGAATGCTTTTCATTCCCGACTCCTTACCTTGTTTACTTTTCTCAGATTCTAGCTTTTCGTTTCAAACTAGATCTACCTTACTGAAGTATTTATCACGCCGTTTTAACAGGGAGGTAATTGCCATTCCTTATTATTTGCTCCAGTTACCAGTTTTCCGCTTTATAAAGCTGGCGAAAATCTGGATCCCAAACGCAGATTTCTAGAATTTTCTTATTGTTCTTCTTTAGTGAATCAGAAAGCGTGAATTTTGCTTTCCAGAATTAAAGAAGGTTATGTTTTCGCAACTAGAGCCTAAATATGGGTATATGTTGTTTTAGCATATATTTGCATGGAGTCATTTTTCTATACCAGATGCACGGCTTCGTATAATATTTGCGTTACATTGAGCTATGAATTTTCCTCACTGAGAAAAACTTCAACAATTCACTGTGAAGGATTATAGATTTTGCAACATCATTGCATCTGTGTAGGTTATAATGGAATACATTACGGTATTATTGCGCTATTCTTTCTTTCGCGGCTAAAACGCGCAGGAAATTTAATAGATATAGCTAACAAATACAAACAAACAATTAATATATGTAGGAGAAACAGTCAATAAGTAATGCATAACTGATTTTTCCTAGGCCAGTTTATGCTGAAAACAATAGATATTATACGCAATATATCTTTGCTCTATCAGACTGTATCATGTAGGTCCTGGTGGTCCAATGGTAACTATTCTTGCCTAGTAGATCCCAAGATCGCGAGTTCAATCCCGGCCAAGATCGATGGATTTTTTCAGGCGTAAAATTCCTAAGTATAGCTTCCTTCGGAAGGGAAGTAAAACCCTTTCCGTGTCGTACATTACGGTACGATAAAGAACCTTAAGCCTGAAAAAGTCGCTGAGCAAAATTTATCGGCCGTTTTACATCTTGATTGAATAGGGTAGAAATTGGTTGGAATTAATACAATTCATTAAATAAATGTTATCAAATTGTTTATTTTTAGTTATACATTCTCAGAGTGTAGCCTATGGTTAACAGGTTAAAAAACTCAAAGCCATGGACCTCAGTTATTTAGACTTTTAAACACCAACCTTTTGTTTTTAAATAGAAACTCTACTTCCGTTCTTTTTGTGCTTAATCTGAAGTAATTATATAGGGGTGTCATTTAACTAATTTTGACCAAAGCTGATTTAGGAAGTTTTTGCGATTCAAATAAGGGTTTATCACTTGAGGAAACCTAAGGCAATCAATGAAACACGTGATAATTCAACCTGACCAGAAAAAACTTCAGCAGTAAATTTTGGTCACAATACATTATGAACGATGTATTGCCTCGTGACATAACCGTTAACTTCTCAACTCCGAAGTTCATGTTAAAATCTTCGGAAGTTATAGTTCCCGGCGCATTCGTCCTCATAATGATGTCGTCAAATTTCTTATTGAAGAAAACACAAAGCCACACTAGCAAGAAGAGATTAATAAACTTGGTTGGATTGCTCTATGCCAGCTACCTCAACTGATCTTCACATTTTCGGTCCTCTAAAAGATGCAATCAGCTTGAGGAGATTTTGATAATGACAGTGAAACTGGTGCTGTACGAAGAGGATGAGACATATTACACAGACTCTAACATGTATGAGTCGCAGAGCCAAAAGGTTCCAAGGAATTTATATTAAAAATAGCAACGTATATCCAAAGAATAGAGAAAAAGTCTACCAATATGCTACTTAAATCAAATTCTGAAAGAAAACAATTTGTTATCTTACTTATTGAATGTCCTTGTACATGGTTTTACAAAATACAAACTTACTTATTGAATGCCCTTGTACATGGTTTTACAAAATACAAACTTACTTATTGAATGCCCTTGTACATGGTTTTACAAAATACAAACTTACTTATTTAATGCCCTTGTACATGGTTTTACAAAATACAAACTTACTTATTGAATGCCCTTGTACATGGTTTTACAAAATACAAACTTACTTATTTAATGCCCTTGTATGTGGATTTACAGAACACGAAATGATATTAAGATCAGGTCAATGTAAATGAGACAAAATCTTTTCATTAGTTTGAACTAAAGATGAATTAGTATAATTAATTTTTGCTTTTATTTTCAGTGGCTCCTTGCATTGGCTTACAATTTCAATGAAAGGATAAAATTCCCTTAAATAATCCTGATATATTGCTATGCTGTTTTGAGTCTACAAAGGAATTTTTTACGTGCGAACGGTCTACTTTACAAAGAATGTCCAATTACTATCTTGCTGATGTATTTTAGTGGTCGTACAGAGGGGATTTAGACCTGAGTGAACTGAATGCTTTGCAGCTTTTTCAAATTCAACTAATTAACCATAATTCCATTGTCTGTAAGGCTTGATGTCCACAAGGGATGCTTCATTCTCATTTGTTCACGGAAACATTAGTTTCAAATGAAATGAGAATACGGCACTCGGATGTATTCATTTCTTCAGTTCCAAGTAACCTGTGCTCATAACTAGGCACACGTCCTAACGCGTTCATAGACCCAGCGCACATACTTTGTTGAATTCAATACATCATTTTCCGAAGATGGGTGTTTAGGTAATGGCCCCAGTAATCGCTGTGCTAATCCTAATGACATAATAGTACTTGCGTGTAAAGCTCCCATTCTGAGCTTCTCTTTAACATACGAAGACATAGAAAGAGCTACTGTAACTCAATCTTAAGTTTTAATTTATTGAACATAATTTCATTTAATGTCTTACACTTCATCAAACGGGATCATCAATTTTAAATATTTAAAAAGAGCTTTCCTTAGCTTCAAAATCACTTTTCTAATGTACTAATTATCCAATAAAACTTCGCGTATCAGGTTAAAGCAAACTTCAAAATTTTGCAACAAAATTAAAAACTTAAAGCAAATATACTGTTCTACAATACTTATTTATACATCTTTATTAAGGATTATTTCTTAATGAATAATTAAATTAATTAATCACTACATCATTCAATTTAGTTCAATGAAAATATTATGGGATGTCAATACACACTTAAATGGGAATTATTAAAATAGATAAATATAATAACCAAGATAAAATCAATGACTTTAATAAGAAACAATGATATTAGGTAGTTATTAATGAAGAAATAATAGAACAAGTCTATATTTTTAATTATATAGATTTTAATTTATCATACAGTAACGATGAAGATATGAATATAAAACTAGATAAATCAAAACAAACCAATGGAACAATAAGGAGAATATTAAAGAACTAGACGTTAAAAACGCAACACAAATGAAAATTCTACAAAGTAATGACTACCAATGGCAACATATCAAAGTGAAAACTGAACTATGAATAGGACAGGCAGTAAAAGAAGATATTTTTAATAGCAGTAACTGCATTTACGCACCTGGGAAAATAAAGAAATGAAGATATTCGAAAACAGTAAAATATATATGTATAATTTAAATAAAAATTTATGGAAATAAAAATAATTGGCATATATATTAAGAATGAAACAGAAACGGATACCAAAAAATTTACTAAATTATAAAACCTACAGGATATCGCCAAAAACAAGATGGAATAATATGATTAATTAAGGACGGAACAGGTCGACAAAAGAGGAAGAAGAAATATATTCTTCATAGTTCTAATTAATATAGATACACCTCATAAGTAACGCCGGTTTTTAAGCAAAACTTTATCTGAAACGTGTTCCTGCAAGAAGTTAAACCAATCTCCAAAGTAAAGGCTAATAAATATTACAGTCTTGAGCCACCTTTCAGCGAGATTTGTTATCCAGAGAGTGTCCCAGTTTCTGAAAATTGGATGCGAAGAATTCGGCAATAGCCAATGTTTTCAAAATTTCTTTCACAGGAAATGAGACATGGATCGAAAAAGAGGGTAATTCGAATGCGCAAGATTAGGGCTATATGCTGGGTGTGGTATTAGTTCGATTCTTTCCAATTCCTGAAGTTGTTCGAACGGTATGGTATCTCGCACTATCCTGATGCAAGAGAACCCTATATCGATTTACTAATGCTGGGTATTCCTGTCTCGAAACTTCATGAGCTCGTTTCACTTGTTGAGAATAAATATTCGCATTGACTACACGCCCATTTAGAACATACTTCTTGTATCACACTTTGAACATTCAAACACACATTACTTTGGGGTCGAACCGATTTTTTTTATCCTTTGACAGACTGACGAGGATCAAGCCAACGTTTCGAGGTGTCAGGGTTGCGGTAATATGTCCATTTTTCATCACACGCGATACTTTTCCTACCGTACAGAGGATTTGCGATAATCTGACGACAGATATCCACTCAGGTGTCAAGTCAAGAGATACAGGTTTACAACTTCAGTATGATTTTGCAATGTCTTGATATATGTGGCGTCTTTCCGCGAGTGGTACGCATTTTCTTAATGACAGTTTTCCTGTACAAGAAACTGCAGAGAGTCTTAGATCATTTTGCCACGAAGGTTACAAGATTTGATACCCTTAGACATTTTCTTAAGGGAATTCGAAAAGGATCAAGTTAATGGAATACCAGTGGTTGACCTCAATGACTTAAAGAGGATTAATTACACATGTTGGTCATGTAGAAACTGTACCAAATACTTGCACATGTTTATACCAAACAACTTTTCTTTCCTGCTCAGCCTGATGCACGCTGCACCGTGTTCACGTCGTTTCTCTCTAAGGGTTGAGACTCGCATGGTTTAGAGAATCGAGGCGATTTTAGAATGTTTGGCCTTTCACGCTTTTATTTCCGTTTTTCATGAGGGGCAAGAGTGCAAGGGATTCAGATGTTTCGGCCAGTAATTCCAAATTGTTATGCTCATTCTTATCTCCTCAGACCTTGCTCTGTGAGCAAGGTAGCATGTACCTTTATTGTATCAATTTTATTTTTGTTTAATTTAATATTAGTCCTCTTTTAGCATAGAATTTTAACATTTTATTTTTGTCAAACTAAGGCAAGCACCGTTTCCTTGATATTAATATTCTTCTTTGTAATTTTGGTAAGGTACCTAGATATGTAAGCATATTGTTTTTTTGGGGGGGGGGTAAATTCAAGATTATTGCAAGCTAAAAGAATGTTTTAAAGTCAATAGCGTTGCTGAATGCAAACACGGTATTTTATATGATTATTCATGCATTTGTTATATAATGAATTTGAATATTATGCAATTCCTTTCTCCTACACTTAAAAGCTATAATTTCCCAGCCATATTCTGGGTGATTTCCTTAGTATTCTTCCCAAATATAATGCTCGTTCAGGCACCGTCGAGAGGCTAAAAGGTATATTTATTTGAGGAAAAAGGAAAGAGACGTAGCAAAAACTAAAGTTATAGTAACTCTTAACAGTTTTAATTAAATAAGTTTCTCATTAGAGTTGTAGACTTTAATTTCATCTGTGTTTTAAGAATTTCTCCATTACGAATCTCAATGGCAGCCAAATTCTGATTATATTATGTAAGATGTGCACTATAAATCTAGTTATATTTATTTTTAACATATACATTTATAATTTTTTTTTTTTTTTTTTTGCGTTTTAAACTGGTCACCCTGAATTTTGATCACATTTTAAAGCATTTATATCCGATATTAATACGTTATTTATTTTAAACATCTAAAAGATATAAAATTTAAAGTTTATGTAGAGAAGTTAAAGGAGGAAACATATGTAAAAGACATTAAAAAGAATTTACTATTAACCAACAAGGGGGATATTGAGGGAGCAGATGATGGAAGAGAGAAAACGAAGAAAGAAGGAGGGGGGAAATGATCCCAAAACTACATATTTGTCTTATTATTACAAAATCAACACAATTTTTAGGTATAAATACATTAATTTCGCCTGGGAAGTTAGTTCTTGATTCTTCTGCTCAGCAAGAATTATTACCCACGTGTTTCTGAATGTGGTCGAAGTTCAGATAGCATCAGCAAGACTAAAAGTTCTGTTCATGAACTACATGCAAAAACTTCGTCCAGTTTCTAAACTGCACCAAAATTATGGCGAAGTTGTCCCACGCATTGGCGGATGTGGGACTAACCATAAATTTTCGTTTCAGCTTTAGCCCCCATAAACTTGGGTGATATTATCGAACACAGAGTGTAGAGATTTGATGAAGCGTGGAGTTATTGCCATGCAGAGGATATGATTTAATGAAACGACCATCGCGGAAACAGCCATGGTTTTGGTAATTTGGTAGCGCTGATAATGTTTCGTCCGTGGTGTAATCCTGCCATCGTCACACAAGGTACAACGCGAAGCAGTGATATTAGCTCGCTTTTATATCATTTATTGCACGCGTTTAAAATCTCGTTTTAACCTAACACAAACCCAATTCTATTAGCGTAGAGCAGGATGTTATGTAGTGTGCCTATCGCTGCATCAGTTGCGACCAACTCCGAACAGCTGCTTTGAACGATCCACAAGTTATCTTCATTTTTACGAGATTAGTAGATAATGTGTTAGCTTTCTGCTTCTGTGGCGTTAACTGAAGTAATAACATTTGTTTAATGTTGTTATTTCCTTTTATAAAGAAAATATGGCGCTATTTGGAAGTATTACGAATCTCAATTATGCCACGCACTGAAACCACGCCTATTCTCTTTCGCATTATGCTCATACAAAACTTCCAAGTGATTTGGCTACATTATATAATAAAGCACAGTATATTTATACAAAGAAAAACGATTCTAAAATGGATAATAAAGATAAGGTTTTGCTAAAAATCTGTATTAATGATTATACTAGGGAACAGGATTTTCACCTCAAAGACAATAATGACAGTTTCTTGTCAATTTTGATAATTAGAATTAGAATATGCCCTTTAAATTACCTAAGGTCTCAGTTTTTATTTATATTAGACTCTCGACTATGGCAAAAGAAAGTGTTGGGTATATAACATCTTAATTACTTAAATCTTATAGAAAGATACTAAATAAATCATTATATGCAGTTTAAAACATAATTATTACCTTACAATTATTCTGAGTGAAATTCCAAACGAAAGAGGAGATAAGAAAAACATTCTTTTCAATGCAAAGTTATGCGTGACAAACACAATAAGTTTAAAAAGTAGGGAACTCACCAAATAATTAACTACATGTAACGCTTTATTAATTATCCATTCTACAAAATTTCACAAATTTAACTGTGATGCGGGAGGTCCCAGGTCCAAAATTCGGAACCGCTATCTTGACTGAGTTTTTTGTGGTTTCCCCTATGGTTTAGGTTAAATCTTTCCTTCACACAAATTTTCTCTTTCCTGTTACAGGATTAAAATGTAGGCAAGATGGATTAGTGCTGTGTGTGGCGTCTGAGGGGCAGGGACTCATTAAAGGGAGGTTCCATGGGCATTGGGGTGTAATATCTGCAAATGTTATTAGGGACCCAGTCTATGTCCGTGAACCACACCGGTGTCTCCCTCATCTCATCCCTTCCTCTCAGACGTACTCTCATTGGGGCGTAGGGACAAATGGCCAGTACTTAAGTCCTTCCCCCCATAACAATTAATTCAACCTAATCTTATACGTAGTTTCTATGGAGAACTTTATATTTTAATTTTTTTAATGTAGTCTACATCCCAAACAATCTATTAAATAGAAATTATACGATAACGCGCATTTCTTAAAAAATATTAAGATTAATCTTATGACATGATGGAACACTGTCCTAATGGAATTCATCTCTGAGCAACCAATTTCCGACACGGTGGAGCAGACGCGATGGTCCGATATTATGGATTACCCGTCATCCTCTAGCCATGTCAAAGGTGCTATAAAACCCACTTAAGTATACGACCTGTACTGTAATATTAAAGCATCACAGATTTAAGTATTAATCATCATACCATATGTGCTACACTGAAACTAGTCTGTGTTCTTCATACAGAAGTCGGTCCTGATGGTGTAGTGGTTACCATAATTGCCTCCTAAACCCAAGATCGCGGGTTCGAACCCGGCCAGGACCGATGGATTTTTTCGGGGCGTAAAAATCCTAAGTATGGCTTCCTTCGGAAGGGAAGTAAAGCCGGGGGTCCCGTGTCGTACATTTGCGGCACGAAAAAGAACCTCAAGCCTGAAAGAGAGGCCTCTGAGCAAAATTTGTCGGCCGTTTCACGCCCTGAGTTGAATGGGACGCTGATGACCTGAGCTGTTAAATAAATCATTCAAAAAATTCATAAAGAAAACGCAGGTGAAATTATTTGAATAGCATACTTCTTAATAATAGTGACACAATATCATTCTGCTTCTAGTTTTCTTTATAATTGTGAAAGGGAAGTTCGAGAACACTCTTCTATATCTTTTGTACCTAAGAGGTAACTTTGATATAAATTTTCAAATAATCATAACTGCAACATATTCCAAATTTTATAAAAACATGCAATGTGATACAAGTAATTTTAAACTGCATTTCATCTGTAATAGAAAGGAGAGATCGAAGACAGAGGATGAATCAAATATAAAGTGTTTGCATTTTATAAGCCAAACTAAAAATGGGATACTTCTATTTTTTATACAAAATTTATTGATTTACAAACAGAATTTTCCAGCAGGGAGAAAGTTTCTTATTTCCATTAAAGAAAAAAAAAATGGCATTGGGTTTCCAGCCAGTCGTTTCTAGCCAGTCGCTTATCGCTCTCAATGCTTTTATTCATGGTAATTGCAAAGAGGTAAGTTTGGACTACTACGCTGTTCAGTGGATTTCCAATTTTCTCTTATCAAAGCTGCTGTATGTGGACGGGCGTTGTCTTGGAGAACCTCTCGAGTCAGTTGGTGTCGTCTTTTTCTCCAACTAGAAGATAGCAGATAGCAGCATTGAATGTTTAACTTTCATAAACTAAACATGGCTTTGGAGATCTAGAAAACTATCAAGAGAAAATTTGAGCTGACGAGAGAGTTTTGTTTAGGCAGGAGGTGGCCTTTTCTCTTTGATCCCGTAATGAGTCAAAAGCCTCTGGAACACTCCCACACGTGCAGCAGCCTTTTTGATCCTCAGTGAGAATGAGTTTCGGCTATCCAAGTCCACTGATACAATGGACGAAACATTTCCATAACTTATTCCAACATCAGAAGCAATTTCAGAAAGTTCAACACTCGATAGGTTCCAGAAGGCTCAAATGTTTGTTTTTCCGTTTCGCTATCTGGAAGTGAATTTGGTGGTTTTCGTTTTCCACAGTTTCTCGCCCTTTTGTGAAACTTTTGTGTCACTCATATACTTGTGTCTTAGAAATCTCCAAAATGTGGCTTTAATCTTTGCAAATTTTTGGCTGGCTTTACGTCCTCCTGCGCCAAAAACTAAATAATAATTCGTTATATAATCGACGACTGCACCACTTGCTCTGACATGGTGCTACTGATAGCTGTGTAAAGCTAGCCGGTTTCCCCTACTCAAAGGCGTGTGTTGCTTCGTACTACTCACAAACGGTTTATATTTCATTCATCTTCGTAAATACAAGCAAAGCAGTGTGAAAGGTATTTGTAAAAGTGTATACAGATATTGCTTGCAGCAATTTAAAATTACAAAAAACTGAAAAAAGAAAATACACAAAGAAAAATGACAAAAAGGAATCAAGCAAATAGATGAATTGCAGATGAGATATGAATAAATGTATAAAATAATAGTACGTACATATGTTGCCAAATTATTTGCGAAACGTTGCGGAGAAAAATTATATAAGAAAGAAAAATAAATGAAAAGGAGTAAGGTAGTTTTTTTTAAAAAAAATAAGCTTTTTATCATTGAGGAGAGTAGCAAATAAAAAGAAAGAACAGAAGAAAATAAAAATGTAGAAAAAGAAAGAAAACATTGCAAACTTTGTCCTTTTTCCCATTAATTTAACAAACAGGAAGCCAAACAAAATGCCCCACAAGTTTTCTCTCGAGTTTTACTTCATCCGGAAAATGCTAATGCCAGAGAATTCTAAGCGACGTGTTTCAGATTCCTTTGCGTTATCATATAATTGCGTTCAGTATTTTAGGAAGCTTTGGTAAACAGCCCAAGTTGTCAAAAGTTTGAAAAATATTTTGTAACGTTTTAATTTTCTTTTCAGACAATTGCAGACAGATAGAAACAACGATTAATAAAATAGCTTTTCTGAAAAGAAATAAAAAAAAAAAAAAACGTTGCTTATATTAACGGATTTTACTTCCAACTTGTTTGTCACTTACTTGAGAGGAATTATTCCAGAGCTAAAACCGGTTTACCGAGAAACTTAATTGGCGATTATTTTTCATATTTACTGAGCTGCTATCATTGACTGGGTCCTTGTTAGTGAGTTGACATTGCTCGAGGAAAGCAAAATGCCAGTAAGACATCTAATGAGATACTCGGTTGAAGCCTCAGTATAATCGCGCTTCACTTGTTTCTCTGCTGCTGGTACAATGTGTTACAAAAAGAACGAGCGCTGTTATGAAGAAATAGAAAAAAACTGGAAAAGGAAAGGACAAATCTTATAACCCGTGGTTAGCAGCAAGAGGAGCAGGTAATAGTACGTGCTATACCGGGTGTAACAATAAGGTACAGCCAAACTTTCAGCACACATTCCTCACAGGTAGAAGAAGAATAATGTTATAATGACGTGGGTCAGGAAACGCTTTATTCCCATGTGAGAACTAATTTTCTACAACTCTTCATAGTGCATTAATTATGAAAAGCACACAGAAAATAATATATAATACTACATTCGGCACATTATTTCCTATATCGGGACGTTTAATCCAGTATCTTTATCTAGTAATTCACAATTTATGTTTTTACATTTGTTAAATTATTATTGTTCAGATTTAAATCTAAAACTAAATATACAACAAAACCTATACAATAAAACTAAAATAAGTTAAGAATTTCCATACATACGGGAAGCCAGCACTAACTTGCAACTGGTAATCAGCTGTTAAACAAAATACAAATTACAATACTACGTTATTATTTGCTTTCTAAACTGAAAATAAACTATTCCACTGTTTTCCGGCGAATGTAAGTGCAGGGATCCAATACTAATGCTTTCCTTAAATTTCTTTCGTCTATAACACCAATAAGCTACCAAAATCTAATTAAATTATTGTTAATTAGTTTTATAATAAACTTATCTAAATACCATACAATTTGTTCTCCAAAACCTAACTTATCCTGTAATATACATTATTATTATTATTATTATTATTCCCTTTGTTTTAATTATGCCTAAATTACTTTCATTTTATAACATATGTATATTTATATTATTTTCATTTTTTTCCTTTTCACCTGCCCTGTATACGTCCTCGAAACACATAACTTCACTTAATATCTATTATTAAGGGTCACTTTTAGAATTGTCCTAAAGGCCATTTTACTTCATTTGGCTTTTATTATTAAAACTTCTTTTGAATTCTCCTACACAGGCTCCTTTATCCCTTCACCTCCCTTCCTCTTCTCCTTTGCGTTGTCGACCTCTTATTATTATGCCCCATCTTCGACTCGTACCCATATGTCCTCCTCTGGCCTCTAGGTTGTACTATGTAAACATTTCGTTTAGTCCTCATCTTGATCTTCCTCTCCTTCCACTCCTCCTCCTTCTAGTATGATTTGATGTGTTTCGTGATTGCCGTATGTAGGTAAGTTAATTATTGGTATATTTGTTAAATTAATGGTGCGTAACCTTCCTGATCTTCTCACTATTTGTTCTTCTTCTACTGGTACTTGTATCTGCTCCAATTTCACTCCCTCCTGCCAGGCATTTTCATTTATTACCACACTTAGGAACAGAACGTACCAGCATACTACATAAAATGTTCAAAATGCCTTCCACTAGCATTGATAGATACATCAATCCGCCGTCGCATTGAAACCGGATGCGCTGATGTATCTCTAGAGAATTGCGTATTGTTTCCCAGTCTTCCAATACGCGCACGAAGACTCTGCATCTTGTACTGAGGTTCGATATACAAGAACTTTAAAATGCCCCCACAATTAAAAGTCTAATGGGATTATGTGCAGTCCTGTGTCAAAATTTCCTTCGTTCATACGGAACACCAATCATTGACGATGAATCTAAGAATTGCTACTTAACCAGACGTAACATTTTGAACATTTCTTGCATGAAAGAGTTTCATCTCGTATGCTGGTAGTTCTGTTCCTGTGTGTTTCCTATGATTAATGTACTATGAAGAGCTATAAAAAGTTTCTAACATGGAAATAAAAACGTTTCCCGACCCATGTCCATGTAACATTTTCTTCTTCTCGGTGTGAGGAATGAGTCTTGAAAGCTTGACCGTACCTTATTGTTACCCGGTATACAGTGTAATGATGATGTGAAAAGAGAACGAAGGAAAGTGAAAACAGCTAAAACAATGTAGAAAATTTCATGTCTTTATTGCCAGTATGAGTGCAGTATCTTAGAGAATATTAGCGTCTTTAAGAATAGATAATAAGAACAAAATTATTATTACTACTTATGAAGCGATTATTTTCAGATATCCTAAAATGAAATCAGAGAACGGTCATGAGATAATCTCGGAAGTATGGTGGAAAGATTAAAGAAAATAATATCAAGATAATTTGATAAATGAATATACCTGGAGGGTACAGGGCATTAAATGTTAAACTAATGAAAAATGTGGCACAAAAGAAGTATTTGAGAATTAAATGTACATTTTGAAAAGTCTTACTTAAGAACTATGATCTTCCAGAAATACTAAAATCTTTTTTATTAAACTATATATATAAAGTTATCAAGAAATATTAACTTGCTTGCAAGTAAATAATTAAACGTCAAATTGAAAATAAAATATTTGAACAAGAATGTTAAAGAGATGCATGAATTTAATTAAACTATATCCATTTTGTTAACAGTTTATCTGCATTCAGCTATGGAAAAATGGATAAGACCACATCTATTAGAGAAAAGAACATTTTTATCATTTTTCCAAATGATTAGGTATGGTTATGGTGGAGAATTATAACACAAACACTTTCTTAAAAAAATGATAAAGCTTACAAACTATATGTAGAAGTACATGACAGAAAAAATTAAACCGACAAGTTTGGACAGCTTGCGCGGGATAACAAAAGAAAAGTATTTTTAAAGTTATTTTCCTGTGAGGCTTTTTCAAACCGCTAGATGGCATATGTTAGATGTAATGACTGCCCAAACTGACCAATGCAGTGCTTGTTTACTAACATGAAGTGAGCTAACAGACACGATTTGTAAATACTTAATTAATGATTTCAAAATAAATGAACTGACACAAATGATCCTTTATGATGCCTTGCTGATCTCCTAATTTGCCTCTTCTGAACTTTTCTGTGTAGAGTAAATGCGTGATCTTTTTTACGAATCCCAGATGAAACAGAGGAGCAGCTGGTGGCAGCATCATCAGCATCAAGGAATATTAAAGGTAATCTTACAGTTTTTACTGCGTTAGACATTCCATGCTCCAATGATGTAATCTTTATGTAGAGGTCAACGAAGGCAATTTTAATTTTTATTTGTAAAATAAAATGGTTAAAAATGGTTTGAAATTCTGGAAAAACTAATGGTTTATGTTACTTTAGATGTGATGTCCTCGAAAAGCCGCATTTGAAAAAAATGCTTGTTTTGGTGTCTTTTTTTTTTTAACTTTGTTGAAAGAGAACATGTTATGTTGGTTAAAGCTCATATTGGCACTGTCTTGCATTTCATATTTTCCAGCAATTTCACCTTTGTTGTAATTGTCCTTTAATTTATACTGAATCACGTAAATAAATAGCATCATTTTAACGAGAACTGTAACATACTAGTTTTTACACGTTAAGAGAGAAATTTGTGCTTCAAGTTGTTTGGGCTGATCCTTAAAACGGGAATTCACTTGAGGATAGAATTTTGTATCTTCGAGTTCATATAACAGCACAAAAATAATTTACTTTTTATAGTTAACAAAACCACTACATTAAAAGTTTAATCATATGGCATACGTTAAAATGGCAAAGGTCAATACTCAATAAGTTATGTGGATAATTTTGTACATTAGGATCTGGAAATGAAAATAAGTGTTGATACCTGCTTCTATTTGCTACATACCCTATCTTGGTTAAAACATGTACTGGTGTGTGGCCATTCACTGTACTAATATTGTTAATTCTTTTGCCGTGGCACGTTGACTGTTTTGCCTTTTCCCTTTCTCTATCTTTCTTTTCTTTTTTATGACGTCTGGTTTTCTTTCTGGTAAAAACGTGTAATACTAACAGTTTAGAGTATGTAGCAGTGTTTATCGTTCATTGTCCGGAATAGGTAGCATCGTCTTTCCGATCTGGGCGTTTTTTTTCTGCATCCCTTTATTAGTATTGGATACCTGATTGTGAGCTGTCTTTGAGTAAAAATCTTTCGGCTTCTGATTAGGGGACCGAGCGAGAGAGTCCCATGTTTTCACTAATACGCTATGTGAGGACGGCGTCTTCCAGTAACCTACCTCAAAATTTTATTTTTTGACAGCGGTAAGCTCTTTCATTGATCGTGCCAGTGACCCAGGTATTTGTTAATTTGATAGTTATATTCATGCATAAAAATTTTAATTAGTAGCATTAT
The DNA here is from genome assembly GCA_030762175.1 of Metallyticus violacea. Lineage (NCBI taxonomy): Eukaryota > Metazoa > Arthropoda > Insecta > Mantodea > Metallyticidae > Metallyticus > Metallyticus violacea. Next base: position 56,629,394 of record CM060834.1, read on the forward strand.
ATAGTGTCTTGACATTCTAATTATCACTGCATGGCTCACACCAAAATAGCCTTTTCTTCTCACGCTTTTCACATACTGTTTTACCGCCACCGGTGGCCGAGGTAATTAAGGCGCGGACTCGTGAGCGGAAGGTATGGAGTTCGAATCCCGCCAGGATCGTCCTCCCTGACTGGTTTTTTTTTTCAGATTTTCCTCAGTCCTCATAACGGCAAATGCCGGGGAGGTACCCTAAACTTAGGCCTGGACGCTTCCTTCCTGAAAAAATATCCTTTTCCTATATATCATTTCATCTCATATATCATCAGTGTCCATCGCGTGTGGACCTCAGTAGTAAAAACGGGCGTTATACACTACTAAAAAAAAAGTACTGCTTTGTTAGATCATATACAAATGTTTGCATATGATTGCCCTTACACGCATCACGAATCTTAAACTGTTGTCTTCTGTTATTGGTATTTTCCTCATAACATCATGTTTTAAAACAAAGTCCTAAACACTAGAAGTAGGCTTTTAAGCTCTCTCTTGAAATAATTTTTTTTCCAATGGCGTTTAACGCCCATTTTTGTACTACTGAGGCACCACAGGCGGTGTCCTGCGGTGGCGGTGTCAGGCGGTGATGATACACGAGATGAAATGATATACTGAAAAAAAAATGTGCAGGAAGGAAACGTTCCAGGCCTAAGTTTAAGGTACCTCCCCAGCATCTGCCATTAATGAGGACTGAGCATAAACCTGGAAAAATCCTCAGTCAGGGAGGATGATCCTGGCAGAATTTGAACTCCAGATCTCCCGCTCACGAGTCTACGCCTTAAATACCTCGGCCACCCCACCGTTTCTTGAAGTCATAGAGTTCTTCACAGATAAAGAATAAATTCTCGTCTGCCTATTTTCCTCCCTGCAAATTCTTTATGTAGAATTCGTGCATTTATGGCTTCCAAATCAAGTTCGTTGATAATGCATGAATTAATAAGCGCCTGGATCTGGATTTAGTGGAGCTAATCATTTGATCTACTTCGTCCACACCACACTCAACCGTTACAGATGTCATCTTTTTACTGTCGCATATCATTACAGATGAATGAAGTGTGCTAATCAATAACACGTTCTTGTTGGCATTTCCTTAGTACTTTGTTAGAACATTTGCCGTTTTAAATAGAAGAATGGATTGTAGAGTTTGATTACTTATCTCCGTATTTGGCGGTACTTCCCTTCGATTGTAGTTTAGTGAATCTACAATGCCCATGGATCTTCTCTTTCGCTTATCTTCAAGGCTCAAAGATGTAAAGCAATTGCGAGTGGTATGAACCAATCTGAATGAACACATGTTCAGCAGTTCCTTTATCACTTGATTGAAGAGAGTCTCTGTCAGCATATGGAATACCACTCATTAATTATTTGTTTTCCAGATATACTCTGAACCAGAATTTCACACCCTAGTTGGCAATATATTGCTTGAATGGATTTACGCTTTTGAAGGCAGAAATGTTTCATCTACTGTGAAATAAGGATCTTATTTATAACAAACAGCAATATTCTCTATTAGGCCTTTCCACATGGAAGAACCTAGTGTCAATTTGTCTGTCTTCAGACGTTCAGATCTTGTAGATTTTATATCAGCCCGCATGAATCTAATCATTTCCTTCATTCAGTTCCTGACATATGTTGGGTGAAGAATAGTGAATCTCATATTAGATGACTCCATTATATTGATTGGGAAGTTTTAACACTATATATTTTTCTTGCATGTAATATTGCTATAAATGCATCCAATTCTTTTAAGCTTATCAATACATTTTTTGACATGTCTCATCAAACTATCATTGAAAATGAGTCGCCAGGCATTTTGAGCACTGACATCTGTGTCCACGGTGCAACCATGTAGACTTTTATCCATGACCTCTACTCTTGCCCCTATTTGTTACAAGACCTACTGCATCTGATGTAAGTTTTTTTAGCCTGTTGCTTGATTTGAATCTAAATGGGCTTGTATTGCTTGTTATTGCATTCTTCTTCTTAAAGAATTATAATAGTTACTATTGCCGATACAGTTCTTGGACATTTCCATTATCATCAAAGAAGGAGGTCTCGCTCTTTTCACCTGATTGGCTTTCATCAATATTTTCAAGCTTCTGCTAAATCTACTATCAGTGAGTCGACATTCCATATAGGAAAACAAGCAGTTATCAAGAATGTACGTAAAATACTAACAATAATGGCACTGATAAAAATGAATATCTGTTCATCATATGTGACAGTTGAAACAATATTTAAAGCCCCAAAGTAGGTCGACAATTTTGTAACAGGAATATAGCCCCTAAGGTAGGTCGACGATTTTGAAACCGTATTTGTTGTTCCAATGTAATGTAAATGGAATGGGATCTCAGGGTAAATTTTGGACTGTTTTTAATGACGTACTCTCATTAGGGGGGGAAGGATATTGTTCACTGAAGTAACGATGTTTGGCACTAGTTGAACATTTAATTTATTTTACAACATGGAAGGTTCTGGAATATACTGTTCTTCGGCGGATTATAGTTCGCGGTATTCACTCGTGTGAATACACTTGAAGACGATGGTGATTATTATTGCTATTACGTTGCACTGCCTACTGCCTCTTACTTCTTTAGATGATTTTAGAGTGACTTAGAATTCCTTAGACTGCCCTCGACTGACTTTAGAAATGACTTTTGAATGAACGCTTTCGATTTAGAGTGGCTGAATGATTTAGAGTGACCAACTTCTGATCCTGTACTCTAGTTTTCTGTAACATCGCCACGCCTCTAGCTAAATTAAAGTCCCTTGTTTATTATTATATTCCCTAGTTATATGTTCACCATTGGCTATCTTAAGATATTTATTGTATTGCTAAGTTCTGCTCATTCGTTGATTTTTATTCCATGCCTATTGGCTAAAATTATTTCCCCCCTTCTGATATGCGAAATCTTCCCACAAGCTTAAATTTTCCAAGAAAATGTCATAAATTTCGGCACTTTCCTTACATGCTTGATTTGTAAAGTAATGTCTTTTTCCTCCCTTAGTTATAGATAAGGTCTTGGTTTCTACGAAAAAGTGTATCTCTGCCCGCGGTAAATCCTTTTGAAAAAGGGCAAGTGCCATTTCCAATTGAATCCTAGCAATTTTCAGTGTTATTACCCCTGGCGCCGAACAGGTCTGTCCGTGAGGGTTTGCCAATGGGTAAAGCTTAACCGAAATACCTTTTTCTCTCCGCTACGCTAATGGCTTCCGACAAGGACAGCATGCTCCATTCCTTTTACAAAAGATAACAAAGTCACATAGGCATTGTCAATCATTGGTATTATAGAAAGATAACTTGAATATTGCTTACTAGTAATAAGACATATCTATTCATACATTCATTAATACATATAATATTGGGATCCTTCTTTAATTATAATATTAATACCCTTGATTACCTGAAATAATATACAATTATTATAGTAGTTGTCAGAAGTAATTATACTTAAAATAGGAAATTTTGGAACAACATTTCCTGCTTCACAATTTGCAGCTGTTTGACACCAAACAAGGTGAAACGTTCATTGTTGCTTTTTGAACACCTCAACAGAATTTTTGAACAGTAACGAAAACATTTATATTATTGTATGTATAGTATTATTTTAATAATAAAATTACATTTTTTCAGTATAACGGGTAAAAGATTGGCTCTTCGGTCCTTATAGTTAGTACTGCTTAATTTCCTATTCTAATGTTCCTAGAATATTGTGATGAAGTTTAGGAGTTATGTCATAACAAAATGACATTACATATTAATCATAATCATAGTTGGTTTAACAGAAGCAAAAGCGTCAAATTCCTTGAGGGGCCACTTTGGCCTCTCGGGCATCCTAGTGCTAATCATTTTTAATTACTTTAGTATTCATTAATTCAGGCGAGTTATTTGTCAGCAAATCAGCAAGAGTAATCCCGTTTTTATCTAGTTTTAAACAGTGAAAACTGCTTTGATCTGTTTAGGCTACTATTTGCCTAGACACACATATATTCTCCCCCATGCAATCCTCAAGCAATATGCTTTGTACTATGATATCTCGGCTAATTTTTCTGCTTCACTGTCACTGTGTGTCTGTCCTCTTTATGCCTTCAACTAGGAAAATAATAATTGCTGTAAGTTATAAAAGAAGTCAGCAAAACTTACTGAGCTTATAAATAGAAATGTTACAATTTGTTCTCACTGAATAAATGAAAATTAACCCCAAAAGCTCAATCTCAATCATCTACCCACATTGTGCTGAAGTTTGTGTGTTATCCATAGTGACAGTTCGCCACTGACTTCAGTAACATTGCCTTTCCAAAGGCTGGCCCTCATTGCAATACTGAAAGGCACTGCCACTAAATACGAGTGCCTCTAGTAACAGCGTGACAGGATACAACGAAAGTTTCTAGCAGCCTACACATTTGGAAGCCATTTTGACAACCTGAGGCCATCATCATTATCACCACCACGAGCCTGCCCTCACGAACAACTTCCCCGTACTACAAATTGGGGCCTGTATTAATTGGAATGGAATATAATTGAACTTCCTTCGGGCCACTATATCACATGGACTGCATACTGACCTTCAGTGAATGGACAGAACAATTAAAATATAGAACTCTGTTTGGGGATGAATAGAACAAAGCGAACAGCATTTTCCATTATAAGTAAATGCGTTTTTATAATAATGGCATAATAATAAACACTGTAAAACTCTCATTATTTTAACATCCACTGCTTCATTTTTCATTACAGCAGAAACTAAATTATCCAGTCGCAATTCCCTCCATTTTTTGTAAATATTAAAAAGCCACTCTTTAACTGAAAGAAACAAAAAGGTGAAACAGAACACTTTGTAGACACCCTGGAGCTAAAGTTGATATCTATACCCACACATCTCAAATTATACAATAAGGGAATTTAAGTTATGGGTCGGCGGAGCGCGGCTGTTTATTAGGAGAAGCCAGCTGTCAAGGCCGTGGGCAGATATATTGAGGGAGATGCATTTGTGTGTAACTGGTTGCTTTTATTGTGTGTAAATTGTGTGTTAACTGTACTGCGTAAGTAATATTTCTTGAAGATCTCATTTATACATACTGGTTGTTGCAGAGAAGGAATAATGCTATTTACAATAAAATATCCTGGCAATCGTGTTCCATGTAGGGAAACTGTTTAAAAAGTTTCGAGAGAGACAGCTCAATGAAAAGAAACGGGTTCCGAACAGCCGAGTTATTACGAAAGAAAAGTTACATGAAATACAGGATTTTCATGCGTAAATGCTGCAATGTATAGTCGCCGAGGGCATAATTTTCTACTGTATAAATTATTTTTTTTATTAAAAACAAAAATAAAATAAAAATACTAACTTTACTCTTAGTTGCCCTTTTCTGATTGCGGCGATGCTTTTTCTTTTTTCAGGATGCAGCCGCACTCAGGTGGCCATAACAAAAATAACCTCAGTGTAAATGGTTCCATAGAAATTGTCTGGAAAAGTTCCTATACAAGTTACAGCCGCAGAACAGGCACTATTATTTTACCAAATGGGTATACATTACGAAGCACTCGTCGATGGCGTGTTGCGGCAACTGCGATTGCTAGTAAAAGATTCGCAAACACAACGGCCAAACATACAGAGACTGAGAATAAACAATGGATGCACTGCCCGCACACCCCTGTACATTACTAATTTTATGAGCTTATCATATTATGTGTAATAGCGTCACTCTCTCTGTGAGTTGAAATGGCAGAACAAGTTCGTTTTCTGTTGAAGAGACAGCTTACTTGCCAGTGTATCGATACACAGACGTCCTCAAGGGGGAGAGACAATTAGCACTATACGAGAGAGATTTAATAAGCTTCCACCGACAAAAAGGGCAGTGGTTGTCTCTTGGAAAAAAAAAGGCGTTATGACAGTAAATGTGAAAGACCATCCGAAAAGAGGAAGGTAAGAAGATGCGCCTGGAGACATGTGCTGAAGTTGAGGGTCAGTTGAGCGCTGCATTCGTAAATGGGCTGCTGTGCTTAACATCGACGCTATTCGATTTCATGAAGAAGGACTTCAAGGTGAGGCCGTATCGTTCGATCTTCATCAATGAGCTGTCTGACGCTGATATGAACATGCATCTTGGTCTCTCCTAGCAATATTCCAGACATATCAAGGTCCAAGGTTGTGTTCACAGATGAGTATATTATATACCGAGCACACGAAAGAGAAATGTGGTTTTTTGGTGGAAGAAAAATCCTCACTTCACTTCCGAACTTGAAGAAACCACCACATGTTATGACGAGGGCAAAAATGACATTGCAGCATCTCATTGGACCGTGCTTTTCGATGGGCCTGTGAATGCTGTATCACATTCACGAATGCTGACAACTTGACTCATCCCCCAACAGAGGCTAATGGAACAGCTGTGGATACAACAAGACGGAGCTCCAGCACACTTCGCTCTTACCGTTTGTGATTTATTAAAGGACAATTTCCCTGGATTGGACGTGGCTTCTCAAGATCTCTAGCACCACTTCCATGACCTCCAAGTAGTCCTGACCTGATGATATCTGATAACTCGTCGTAGGGTATTATCAAGTTGTCGGTTGTCACGCGCCGCTACGGAACAAACGCTGAACTGGAACAAATTGTAATGGATGTCTTCTGTACGAAAACACCTGCGATTTTGGAAAAAAAAAAATAAAGTCACAGAGAAATTGGAAGCAATTAGAATTGGGTGTCCAACATAATGGAGCACATATGAATCCCTTGGACAACTAGACTTAAGTTCATTATTAAATTAACATATACCGTACCGCCACGGGTGGCGAGGTCGTTAAGGCGCGGGCTCGTGAGCGGGAGGTCTGGGGTTCGAATCCCACCAGGACCGTCCTTCCTGATTAAGGTTTTTTCCAGGTTTTCCATTGCCTCAGTAGTAAAAACGGGCGTTAAACACTAATTAAAAAAAAAACAAATACCGTAAAGGAGTATACAAACTTCCCGGACGCACTGCATATTACTTGTTGAAAATAATGTGCCTCTGCCCCAATACACTTCTGTTTTAAGTTTTGTGGTTTCGTTCCAGTACGAATGCGATAATATCTAATAATAGAATGATGAGCTACCAAGGGAGGCGAAAATGAAAGCAGTGCGCAGTATACTTGTCAAAATGTATCTGGCATATTTCTGCACTTTCACAATAATGTTCATGACATTGTTTACTTCTTAAGACAGTGTCAGGCGTCTCTGCTCTAAACAGAGTAGAGATTAAGCGAGTTTCAAATGGTGATCATTCCATTGATCACTGAGATTCAACAAGTGACTTTTTCAACTGATAAATCAGGATACGATATAAATAATTGATTATTGAAAAAACAGCGATCGGGTCAATTGTTGCTTATTCCCTCTTAATGTAGAATATAAAAATGGACAGATGTGCTTCTTCCAGTTTCCGTGTAAGAGAAAGAAAGAAAACAAATCTTGAAGGGTGCAAAAGAGATTAGAGAGAAAGCGTAAAGACAGAGGTTAAGTTTATAGAATTTATCTGTCTTAACTCAGCAGTGATTCAAATTTGCAACATAGCGATTGTGGATGTAATTAAAATGGTTTTCAGAAGCGCCATTTCATATAGAGGAAATTAAATTATATTTTCAGTTTCTGGACACAGTGCCCTCCCCCCAATAGAGTTACAGGGAATGATGAGTATCAGTTTCAGAAATATGCCAAATCAACAGTACAATGCAATAATAATACATCAATAAATAATACGAGAAGTTTTATTAAAGTGACTGTGTACCAAAAGTAAGTACTTATAAAAGGAAGGGAAAATGTTAAAACAATCAGGAAGATTTTTCATTAAAAATTATTAGATTTGTAAATGAACAATCAAGCAAACATTTCAGTAATAACTAAGAACAAAATGGAGACTTATAATTTTCCACAGAAAAGAAAAACAACACAAACGAATTTTTGTATAAAAATTATTGTGAACAACATGACCACGTATAAAATAAAATGTAGCAAAATATGTTCTTTATTGTACTCTTTTGTCAGGACAAACAATGACAAAGTTTTAAGATGTGTGTAAACAACGATTCAAGCGAGAAATTATTAAAGCTTCAACATAAGTTGTGATTTCACGTCAGTTAATTTATTCAATTAATTTAAAAACGAGACCTTTCCAAAATTGAAGCTCATTTTTCTCAGTTGTTGCTTAAATAAGATCTGCAAAACTATATATCGCTTTGTTTTATAAGATATACACAACATTACTAAAAGAAAATGTTAAAAGGAACAAAGAGATAAACCTAATGGACTTATTAATTTTATTTAAAAACAGTTTAAAGTAGAAAAGATTAACTTTAAAGTTAGAACCTTGTCTGTGTTTTCTACCGCTATAGACTAAAGGTGCCGTCATTTATGTATTTAACTAAACATCATCTCAGTCTGATCTGGCATACTGAAACCCTTTACCAGATTACTAACACCTCTCTTTTCCATTTGAACGAGATTTGTAGGAATTAGTTTCACCCTAGTTTGCTAATGTGTTTTGCTGTCGCAATAACAAGCGCAGAAAATTTGAGCGGAACGTTGAACCGGAAAGTTCTCTGGTAAAGAGCACAGTCAGTTGCCTAATTGAAGTATTCCGCATATGGTCATTAAGCACTCTAGGAATTTCGTTGATCCACCTAACAGAGGTATTCAACTGGATCAATACTCTGCTGTGACAAAATTCTATACAAGAGAAATGTGTGTACGAGGTCTGTTCAAAAAGTATCGCGAATTTTGTGTGTTTTCAAAAAGTATTTATTAATGAATATCTATTTTGTCCCCTTCAAAGTAATCCCCACCAGATATTATACACTTGTGCCAACGTTTTTTTCCAATCCTCGAAGCACTTTAAAAAATCGTTTTTTGTGATCTTGTTCAGCTCCTCCTTCGATGCCGTCTTTATCTCCTCGATCGTGGCGTAGCGTCGTCCTTTCATGGGCCTCTTCAGTTTTGGGAACAAAAAAAAAAAAAGTCACAGGGGGCCAGGTTTGGGGAGTAATGTGGCTGCGGCATCATAAGTGTGTTGTTTTTGCCAAAAAATTCGCGCACAAGCAACGATGTGTGAGCAGGGGCGTTATCATGGTGCAAAAGCCAATTTTTGTTCTTCCACAAATCCGGGCGTTTCTGGCGGATTGCTTCGCGCAAATTGCACATAACTTGCAGGAATATTCCTTATTGACCGTTCTACCCCGTGGAAAGAACTCATAATGCACCACGCCCCTGCAATCGAAGAAAACTGTAAAAAAACCTTCACATTCGACCGAGCTTGGCGCGCTTTTTTCGATCTTGGCTGTGTGGCAGCATCCATTCGGATGATTGAACTTTAGTTTCCACGCCATAACCATAAACCCATGATTCGTCACCAGTTATGACCCTCTGGAGCAAATTTGGGTCGTCGCGGACAGATTTCAACAGCTCCTTAGCAACGCTCATGAGATGGTGTTTTTGGTCGAAATTGAACAACTTTGGTACGAATTTTGCGGCGACCCGTCTCATGTCCAAATCATTGGTAAAAATCGAATGGCACGAGCTAATCGATATGTTTAGGTCCTCAGCAACTTCTCTAACAGTGATTCGACGATTGGCCAATACTATTTACTTCACTTCTTCAATATTTTCGTCTGTTGTTGTCGAGCTCGGGCGTCGGGACGCTCTTCGTCGTTCACATCTTCTCGACCCTCTGAGAACATTTTGTACCACCGATACATTACTTTGGTCCAAGCTTCACCATATGCCACAGTCAACATGCGGAATGCATCCGCGCACTTAATTTTGTTTTTCACACAAAATTTGATACAGATTCTTTGTTCCATTTTTTGGAATAGGCAAAAATCGAAGACGAGGCAAAACACGTTCAAGCAAAATAGCTGTCAACAATTAACTGAACATTCAAAATGGCCGAGCTTGTCAACATAAGTGAGGGACATGAGTACCAACATAACGCCACAAAACAATCGAAAATCGCATATACGTAACCCGCGGAAATTCAAAATTCGCGATACTTTTTGAAGAGACCTCATATATATGAAGAGTACAAGGGGAAACAAGCAAAGATCACTTTTTACACGAATGTAATTTGAGGTCCGCTATAGAATTAAGCACATTAGATGTATAGAAATGTTTTTTCCTAGAGTAATTCTTAAGTAGTTTTCTAACAAACTATTCTTTTGCAATTAGTGCCATGTGTTATTTATTCATGTTAATTAACAATAAAAGGTCTAGTGCACACCTTGTAGATAAAAACTATCAAAAGTCCACTATCAAATTTTACTAAATATTTTCTGAGAAAAATATAAACATTAATGAAACATTATTGGAAATAATCATTCAAACAAAATTATTATTCGTCTATTACAGTAGCATTGAAAAACAGAGCTGAGCATTTTCGAAACAAAATCTCTTCAGGCATTGTAGGTCATCATATTTTGCCTTGGAAAGAGGAATTAAACTTGAAGAGGAAGGGGCAGGCTGTTCATCAATTTGTGTAAGGCACATTTTGTCAACAATAAGATGGAACTCCCAGGAGCCATGGAGGTTGTTGGACTGGTTATAGTTCTAGAAGAGGTTTTGTCAGCTACAATTTCTGTATTTCTCTTATCTTCATTGGACAATTCTTTCTGCACTGTTTATTAAGATATGAAGACCACGATTTAAAATATCCTGGGAATACTTAAATGATATTGAAGGGAGGCGGTTTCACGCGACATCTTCTGATGAGCTCAATCCAATCGCTAGGTGTGTCAGCATGTTTTATTTATTTATTAAACTCATACCTTTGCCACATTCCGTATAACTGTGGATTCTGAAGGGAAAAGTCACTTTTACTGATTTAAATAAGATGTATATATGAACCATAGCACGAATGAGGTGAACAATGGTGTAATTTTTATTTTGGCCGTGACACGAATCACAAAAAAAAAAAAAAAAAAAAAAGTAAATTTCTAACTGATAGGTCCAGGTGATGGAAGCAAAAGTCAAACAACATTCATGCAACTTCATCAGCTCTCTTTATTGCTATGGTTTCACTGTAGGCATTTTACAAAGGACTTTATACTGTCCCCCCAGACACTAATTTTTCTACACTGACTTTTATGGTATTTTTCCCTTTATGAATGTGTTGGAATGTAGTACTACAAAACTACAATCCATTGACACCAAAATCTCAGATTTCACCAAAAGTGGACTTTGGTTGTTTTCCCCTGGACCACATATAAGAAACATGAAAACTTCGATCAATAAATGATTAGCAAGTATGATTCTTTTATTTTATTTACAGATAAAGTAGCTAAATTGACTAAACACGGGTAGTATTATCATTTCAACGTATTCTGTGCAATGATTTAAAACAAGTAATGAAATTACACGAAACTCTATATTACTCCAAAATTTACAGACGTAATTTCATTCTTCATTGCAAAATATATTTTATGTCCCTGGGGTCGAAAATTAGATGGAAGCGGGCCAAAGTGCAAAAAGATTAATTCAATCATATGACCGTATTAAAAAGCGTTGTTATCGCCAAGTAGCTGAACCAATCGTGACACCGCATGGCAAATTCCAATTCAAACTCGTTAATACCGTGCGTCCAAGCCGGCAGTCATCTATCTACGAGCATGTACGGCCGTGGCGGCACCGTGTCTAAGACCAGCTCGTGGTCTTATCGATAAGTAATCTTCCTATAAAACTTTGAATAATATAACTAGGCAAATAATATACTTTTTACGTTATAAAAAGTACTAGACAATGTTATAACAGCAGGTCTGACATCTCCAGATAAAATCACCGTTCACACGTAAAGGATCTGCTTCAAATTATTTAACTTTTGTTTATGTACTGTCTTCACTTTATCTACAGTATTAGTAATAGACACAAACAGTAAAATAGGAGCAATATAAGGGTTGATTGTTATCCTCTAAAAATGATCTTTAGAGCTGCCAAAGAGTAACAGAAATAGTGGACTTGTTCAACATATTAATTCTGTCTCCCATTATCGTGTAATTGTTAAAAATTAGTAATTGTGTGCGACATTTTTAAATTTACAGTGTTTTAAAAGACATGAGCCTTATTATTTGCTTTACTATTGCATGATCCATATAAAGTAGAACACTAAGAAAACTTATAAACTGGTACTTCCTTAAAAAGTATGTATATATATGTATATATGTATAAAAACTCATAAAAAACACTCAGAGTGCAATATAAAAAGGTTAACATAAACTTTCACACTAAAAACCGTAAAATTGAACACTAAAATCACACTATATTACGAGCTTGGCTCTTGGTCACGTGATGAAAATGATGAGTTCATTTCATTTTCATCACGTGACCAAGAGCCAAGCTCGAAATATAGTGTGATTTTAGTGTTCAATTTTACGGTTTTTAGTGTGAAAGTTTATGTTAACCTTTTTATATTGCACTCTGAGTGTTTTTTATGAGTTTTTATGCTTTTTAGAAGTTTTTATTACTCCATTAATTGTATATATATATATATATATATATATAGAGAGAGAGAGAGAGAGAGAGAGAGAGGTTTAAGACATAATTTACACGATTATGTGAAGGTCATTCTTCATTAACTCCATTAGTTTTGTTGTTTTCATTCAATGCCTTTGTCATACCGAGTGAGTCCCTCATCCTGTGGATTGGGAAGTTATACAATCCCGGCCTTTCAAGATTATCCAGCTTCCTCGTTTCGCTTTCGATCGAATTGGCTGCTATGTGTCTCTCGGCGTGTTCCGACTCATGTTGCACTCTGCGCGCGCTGGACTTTAGCGCCTATGGTCCTGTATAGTGTCAATTGCAATTATATCACAATTTACTATAAGAATCTGTTTCATTGAACATTATAAGTAAATACGAATAACTTTATATTAATGTGAAATGACAAACATAAGTTATTGAATTATATTTTACTCTATGTATATATTCTTACATATAAAGGAAAAAATATAAGTAGTTCTAAAGCAATATGTACACAGTAGATAAAAGTAAACTCCCTTATAGGACGATCTTATGAATGTGACGGGTCACTTGAGAGCACCTGCATTTCCCATCACGTATTAAATGCACGTTTGCCTAGTTACCAATTAGCATGATTTTTTTTATTGATTTATTTATGGGCGCTCTTTAACATCTCAGGTCATCAGCGTCCCATTCAACTCGGGGCATGAAACGGCTGACAAATTTTGCTCAGAGGCCTCTCTTTCAGGTTTGAGGTTCTTTTTCGTGCCGCAAATGTACGACACCGGACCCACGGCTTTACTTTCCTTCCGAAGGAAGCCATACTTAGGATTTTTACGCCCGAAAAATCCATCGGTCCTGACTGGGTTCGAACCCGCGATCTTGGGTTTTGGAGGCAAGTATGCTAACCACTACACCACCAGGACCGACAATTAGCATGATCAGAACACTCACCCCGTATATATGAAAATCAATAATTTCAAAGAATAGAAAACGGAAAATACTAATGCTTGATATTTCAAAAATGTTATATAGATTATAACAAACCTTTCATAAATATGTATGTGATATTTAGTAAACTTAATCAGTAAAAATAAAAGATATTGGCCGACTGTTACCTACCTACCTACCCGACAAAAATGCCTGAATATTATTTAGATGTTCCATGGTGAAATACCCTCATAAAAATATTTTCATTAAATTAAACCTGAAACACATGGTTATGCTATTACTTGTTCGCTGTTACTTCTATGCTAACGTAAATATGATCGTATGGTGCAGCTCTTTTCTCATTGATTCCAGGATGATTTACATCCCTGATGTTACGCACAGTACTCCGTAAAGGAAATTACAATTTAAACTTCAATAAGGGCTAGTTTTCATTGATAAAACCATAATATGATTACTTTAATAATCTTGAGTGACACCAGTCGTTATGAATGCTTTATTACACATTTTAATTTTTAGAAATTACGCACATGTTGCTCTCTGCACAGTGCAATTAGGTTCAATGCATGCTGGAACTACTCGTATATGCCGGTCCTAACAGTATTGTAAAACACTGCCAAGGAAATTCGTTGCAAAGTGGCAACAAAGTGATAGTACTGAATTATTATTAATGAATAGTAACCAGAGCTAACAATAAAATGCGTTGCATCAGCTGTTTGTAGCACTGAGGGCCAACCGAGTGCTAGATATCAACCAGAATCACTTTGACCTGAGACTACTGGCTGTGTGATAACTATCGGCGTGCAAGACATATATTAGCTAATAACTTTGCTTCTAGATATGACAATATTTTATTTATGCTCCTTTACCTTGAGGTACTATATTTGTCCTAATAATTTACAATGTTGACATACTTTTATTTCCCCTTACACTTGTGGGGAAATCGTTAAAATATAATTTCTTCTAATCTTGTTTCACCTTTTGCCTAACTCCCGGGCTCTGATCAAAAGTTAACGGTATCATTTGAAATTTCAAATTGTGGAGGAGGGGGGGGGGTGGCTGTGGGGGGATGAAGCTTAAAGCGTAATCAATATTGGTTCAACATCTAAATTGTGTATTTTGTATAAATTAATTTTATTTTAAATAATATTTATTCAGATTGTGAGAGGTTTTGAAAGAAAATCGCATTAAGCTGCGAGGAGAATAAAAGTTGTTGCACTTACAGGAATAAAAAACAAGGGATGAAATCAATAAGCACAAATGAACTGCGTTTCTCATGGAAACGTTTGTAGGAGCCATGCTCTCTAAGCTACTTTGCAATATTTAGAAGCACGATGTTCCCGACTGAAAAGCTGATGTTCACCTGTTTGATTCGTCCTACACGACCCGGGAAGCGAGGTGACAGCAGTTGTCCGGCTCTGGGTGAAGCAGACGAATTGTAAAGGCTATGCGGTGCATACAAAGAGCAGGTGGATCCAAGGTAATAAACTTGGGACCTGCAACGACCCACAAAGTGATTTAAACGGGAGGCACACGCTCCCTTCATACCAAGCGAAGGAGAAGCAGGCTGTTCAGATAAAGTATGATGAACAGCCGAAATGTACAGGAGCGTGAAATGCATGCTAGTCGTAGCAGGATTTTTCTCTCCTGTGAAACAGAAGGGCATAATATTTAACTATTTTCCTTCACTTGTGTATCTCTTACTAATTTTTGATATGCTAAAATGAATTTCTTTATCTTTTAAATTATCACGAAAACGAAATATTGCAGAAAACCCACAGTAAGGACCAAAATTATTTAATAACCTTTACTTATTTATGAAAATACAGAGCCCTCGTTTGGACGCGTGGCCGGCCTAATGGGGATTTCCTTGGCATCAGGAAGCATACTGTTTGCCGGCGAAGTCGGATATTCATAATCCCTTAAATTCAAGCGCATAGATATCTATAGTACAACAAACACGAATTTTTTGGTCATACAATTGTATTTCGTGCATGAGGATTTTCTGCACTATAGTATCCATTGTTTTACGTTTCTACTTGGCCATGTAAATAAAACCATGCTTCGTTCGTAAAAAATAAATTAAAAACAAAGCGCGGGTCATTAGAGCGAACGTTAATATTATTCAACAGCCAATTGCAGAAATTAACTCTACTCACATTATGACGTATTTGCCACTCCTGAACTACAGATATCTTTTAGGGTTTTAATTTTAAAAGTTTACTGGCATACCAAGCCGAGGTTTGCATAATTCCTGATTCCTGTGCAAACTTTCTCAGAGATTTCTTTGCATTTTGTTTTAACTTTTCTCCCGAGATCATTGCACTCTGCAAGTACAGGTTCAATGCAGAAAAAGAATTATTCAAAGTGTGGTATTGTCACGACTTCCTACTAGACACTCGCCTAAAATATTATTCTGTAACTTATTTAACGAACTGAGGTCAAACTAAGGACGTGGCTGCAAAACAAATCTAAAGAATTCCTAGCCATCATTAATCAAAGCGAGATCAAATTAAGGAAATATCGGGCATATGTATTCCTCTGTAAACATATTGAGAATGTGAATGGATTATATTTATAGCCAATAAGGATTATATCATTTTATTTATCGCATCATTATTATATTTATCATATTATTTATCATTTCATCTCATGTATCATTAGTGTCCACCGCCTGTAGTGCCTCAGTAGTAAAAACGGGTGTTAAACACTTCAAAATCGTCATATTCACCATCAGTGGTTTGGCATGCTAGAACTTCTAAGAGAAGTGCAGATTTCATTAGGAACATATTTTATATGTCTACTATTTTCCTACTGTGGATTGGGCGAACAGAAGTTAGACAAGAATGCTGAATGATATTATATTCCTTTTAACGGCTTTAATTCTTACATTTGAAAAAATGATCCCAGACTCATAATAAAGACAGCCAAAATTAGCGATGGCTTTGATTGCCTCTTGAAGTGCTTCTACCACCAGATTTTAAAGCCCCATGATATCTTCAGTATTCAAAAAGCATTGGTTCTTTTCTAATTGATAGTAAGATGAAAGATATTTATCTAAACTATACTTATATACACGAAAAGACACATTTTACCACACTAAAGTAATGTTCACATAGTATGAAATAGAAACCTATTACTGAAAATCACCGACGGGAGACTCTGAATCGACCCGTTATCAGTTAATGCCTATAAAAAATATCACCACTGTGTGATAACCGCTTTGTTCAACGCAAGTGTCTTCAGTCTGTGGAAGCAGGTTACGGTACTGTTATAAAAAGGTACAAACCTCATTAAGCCCTCAAAATACATACAATGAGCCTGTTTGGGTTACGGGTTGCTTGATCGTCGAAAATGGGAGACAGCATCGCCGGACGTAAAGTTACTATTTGCTTTTTATTGCAAGCATAACATGACACTTTATTCACAATTGAACAAATACTAACCTGTGATATAATATAAAATGAAAACGATGCCCCTCAGTGGCAATACATTGCTGGCATCTGCCTGGGAAATTTCTGTATTGCATTTACTTTAATTCCGTAAGAACAGGGCGCATCGGACTCTTGTCGTTATGAGACCCTGTCTTTCGTAACCTTTTAAAGTTAGCAAACAGTTTCTCTACCTGGAACACGATTGCCAGGATTTTTTATTACAGTTCGTCTTATCACTTCTCACTACAAACGCACAACCACCCATTGACAAAGTTTCTCTCAAACGAACTACAAGCTGCTACCTGCATGTGCGTTATACGACTTTCATGACTGGCTTCTCCCTAATCAATGTTCAGATCAATAGAATATTCACTCAGGTATAGAAAGAATAAACTATCTTTTACACCAATCCAAGCCTGAAGACTAAGACACAAAATGTATATGCATATTATTTCAACTAATATTTGCAAAAATATTTTCAAATCGTCCATTTTCAAATTTCTCTTGCGGCTTATAACTAACCGGCTAATATGTTACATGCGTTTTTAAAAACAAATTGTTTTTTTAAATGATTATAAATAGTGAACTAAATCTTAAAATTAACCTTATTGATATTTTTATTTATTTTATTTATTTTTGCAAACAAACGGTTTTTGGAAGGGTATTAGAAGAATATTTGAGAATACTGAGATACAAAAGTTGTTCAGCCAGGTAACAGAGAAGAGGTCTCTAGTATTTTATGTTCCAATTAAAAACAATTAGGAATGAGATAGGTATCTAGACAACATTAATAAAGAAGAAAAAGGGGAGATAGCATGAATAAGAGCAGGAATGTGAAGCCTTAAAGAACAACGAAAGGAATATCGACAAGTGAATGCCCCCTATGTGGGGCAAAAGAAGATGTACAACACACAATATTCGAATGAAGAGAAACAAAGATTTGAAGAAAAGAAAGTATATGGTCTAGAGCGAATAAGAATGCTAATATATATCAAATTTTAGACAAAAGGTGTAAGAGCATGGGACACTATTTAGAGATAGTAAAAACAAATGGAAATGGACTCTTAAAAGAAAGAAGGAACAACAATGTATGCTTATGAAAAATGTCATTGACCCGGCAATGGGATTATATTCAATTTATTTGAATTATTGAGCTTATGATGTTGTAAATTGTTTTAGAAGATGAATGAAAGTAGCATTATAGTTGGTTTTTGTGAAATAAAGGAATTAGTGGTTTGTAGAGACTGTAGTTAGCTGATAAAATAATGGTATACGTAGAGAAATTGAAATATTTATTTTAGTACGTTTGGATCGAAGCCTGGTCCCCTAGAATTCCAGTAGATTGCTACTGATGAACTGGGAACTGATGCAATGAAAATGAAAATTTTGTTTTTTTTTAATTATTTATAAATTAGATAACGGTATAACAAAATGTATTATTGTATTAAAATTGTTGTAATTGTAAGGGGTTACACCTCATTGGAGGCCCCTTTGTAGTTTGTATTTATATTATTCTTAGCACTTCAATAAGTTTAAATGTGTATTTTTGGTAAGCAAAAGTCAAAAACTAATCATAAAAAGCTACTTTGTTGCATGGCCTACAAATTCATAAACTAAAAATAAATATTTAGATAAATAAATAAATGTATAAAGTGGTGAGCCTGGACACATTTTTTAGCTTTCCGACTGCAGAGTAAATACTTGAGGGAACAGATCCAATCACAGCTCCCGAGACCCGCTTCTGTCTCCACTCTAATCTGGAGCGAAACAAATTGGCAAGACCTCGATAGGAAAAGAGGAAAAAAACTGTGGCGCTACATCTCGCTCTGAGAGTGCAGATTGAGGCTTCTGGGAGCACAGGGACCGCAAACTCAATCCCGAACCCGACGCCTTCATTTCCCACTGGTCATTCCTCTTCCACCTACCAACTTCTTAGATAAATTCCACAGCACGTCGTACTTGCGGCAGTGTCACCATATCTCTTCCTTAAATATAATTTCTTGTTCGCTCCCCACATAAAAGCGTAGCTTATCGTAAGTATTGGAATGCTGAGCACCTACTATTCGTATTTCATTGTTTGTTTTTTAATTAATTATTCATTGTCCTTTTTAACAATGTTGGTCGTTTGTTTTTGATCATTTGATTATTTAAAATCTAGGGTAGTGTTTAATCCAATTTAGCCCAGAAACCTAATCGCTTTATTCTATCACTTGCTTGCGCAGTATTGCTGAAAGATGGCCTTAGTTGTTTATTTCTTTCCTTTGCAATTTATCTCAAATTTACTGCCTTTTAACCATAAACTGCTATTTTCGGAATTTAGGTTGAACGAAATAAAAGAAAATTTGGCCTTTGCTATTAAGGAAAGTAAAATAAATAAAAGAAAACCCCTATCAGACTAACATACCGAGATATTCAGAATATGAATCTTAAGATGAAAGTATTAAATGAACTGTGGCAAATACAGACATTATGCGTTGGCAATACTACACAGTATCATGTATGTGGTGTAAGAATTGTCAATGCATTATTACCATTTATTGTTAGCCTACATGTTAGGCAGGCAGGGAAAACAGAGTTTGAAAGGTATGTAAGGAGATAATGGAGAGAGGAAGGCCAGTTTGGTCCGTTAGATTGTTCCCTATTTACCCTCAGAGTGATCCCAACAAAAAATTCACGTGACGTGACGTCACTAGATGACTGTGTGCTGCCAATACAACACAGTAGCAATGCATGCAAAGGAAATAGTTCCATGTTAGCAATCTAAATTTGATGATGGGCTAGGTAATAAATAACATTTACGATACAAAAATCAATACATCTGACTTGAATTAATTACAGCTGACTTAGCTCCCATTCCCAAGACGTAGCTCGCCTGATTCAACGGTTGTTTAAACAAGGCAAGGTGCAAGCAGTTTGCTTGTTATGGCTGACGCTAACGAATCACTTCCTGGTGTTTCTACGGAATATTATGCAAAGCATAAACCGGACAAGCCTTTAACTAGCGGCGAAAAATCAATTATTTTAAACGTATTTTCAAAGTTCTGCGAAAAGTATCCGGCACTCGCATTAAAGGTGGTAGTTACATAACCTCAGGTCTCTTGTCATTACATCGCTTATACTTGCCACCGGGAAGTATTTCTGACAACCGGGAATATTCTTGGCGCGAATTGAGGAAGGACATTATCGGTTTGTTGACATTAGGGTCACTCTAAGAGTGAGTAGATAATAGTTAGCCTGGCTTGAGGTAGCATTAGCGTCAGTGAGGAAAGTCAAGTGCTAAGAGAAGTATGCAACTATATATTCGCTCCCGGGGAATATAAAACAGAATAAGATGCTCATTATGTAAGTAGTAGTTTAAAAAGTGGTTCATTCTTGAAAAAATACTCAACAATTATTATAATATCATAATTCTCAACATGTCATTTGTGATTTCGAAACTTCCTTCGTGATATGATGTTGATTTATAAGGATTTAAGTGGGAAAGGACTTCGAGTCACATGTTTCCCACCCAGGTCGTTGGGTATATTTACAAGAATTAGGGGAGTTGTTTGACCTGGGATACAACAATATGTATTTAAATTTTACAGTAACAGAAACACTTTTTATATAAAATATTATAATGTAATATTTCCAAAAATTTGTGAGTTAATTTAAATTTAATGTTTCTAAAGCAAAATGTTACATTATTATAAGATAATATTTGAGAATATTGGTGTATTAATTTAAATTAATTTTATCTCTAGGCTTCTAAAGTCATTTTTATCACAAACTATCCGTTTTGGGTATATGTACTTGTCTTTTTCCTGTGCATTTGTTTCATTTAACACTCCGAGAAGAATTTATTTTATTCTAAGATAAATATTTTCTGCTATACCTTAACCAAAATTTAAAGAGTGTAGACAGTAAAATAGTTCTTAATACTTACCAAAATAAAATTGCTGTCAATTCACGGTATAAGAACATACAGCAGGGACATCTTTGATGCTGTTGCGCTTAAATTCTCAATAATCATCAAATGTCACGGCATCGCCGCAAAGGTGTTTAATGAACAGTTGTTAAATGTATAAGTTACAAATCAATTAAATAAAACGCTAACTGTTATTAAATATATTATCTTTTCAAAATAGACAAACTTTCAAGTATTCATTACTGAAATAAAAGGTACGTATATTATACCAATTATATTATATTACATATATCACCACACTAGCATGGATACAACGTATATTTTTACTCTGGTTTTCGGTTTTGTTTGTTTATTAGTGGTTTCAAAATGACGAGCAAGTATTATTATATTTTTATTTTAAATATCTGTTTTATGTTTAGCTGAGAATGTGTAAAGTTTCTGATTTTTACCATTTACAAAAAAGTTAGGTTAAGTTCTGGTAAGCAGGTTGGTTTCCTAATTACCGTAAAATGACTGATCTCTTTAATTATTCGATGGAACACCATTCAGTGTTTTTAACATTCCCCAATAGTAAAAAAGCATGAACTTGGAACTTCTAGGGTCAGAATTATTCAGAGGAATTCCATTTAGCATTAAATTTGTATTATAGCCATAATCTGTGCAACCAGAAAAGTACGCTGGCTTTAATTAGCAGGAGTAGGTAGTGCCAACATAATCGCCAAACCCCTTCAACCCAGTGACTCAACCTTGGCGTCAATAGTAAGTATTTCGGAATGCTTACATTCGGCAATAATTATTAATAGGATTTCGATAACATACAGTTTACTTAACTATTTAAAAAGAAGCAAATCATGTTGTCAGGTTGTTTCAACTATACTATCCCTTTATTTATGTAGAGCTATCTGAAGGTAATAAACCTAATTTCGTGACGTGTCCACTCAGAATCATGTTGCTCCTATTGTATATCCTTTGCTTAGGAACATCTTGACGTAATCATTATTTTAGAGATATACAGCAATAGTTGGATATATTAGAAGGACTTAAATAAAATATTGTCATAAAACATGAAATACAAAAATAATAAAAACAGTAAATCTACATTTGTATATTATATGAATATTAATGACATTTAAAAGACGTATAAATTGGAATGGAACTAAATGCTTAAATTTTAAGTGATTTCATTTGTGAATTATAAATTTGGTAAATTATTTTCATATAGCATATTACAAAGATATATTTATTAGTGAAAAATAATGTTAAGGTATATAATTTACAATGTTAACTAATTTATATACTTCTAGTTTTAAAGTAATTTTGCTGAAGTTTTCAGTATTTCCTCAAATTATCTCTTATATAGTGCATTATACATACCTTATCGTATTTATTTCTTGTTTCTTTTATTAACACTACCAAAGTCCATTTCAAAGCAAGAGAATGAAACAAAGCATTCTACAAAGAAATAAAAGTGCCGTTTGTTATATCAGCACAAGAGATTTTTAGCTTTATTCGCTCAAGCATGTTCACTTCTTTTCGATAAAAAAGGATTTCATAGTGAGCAAATAGGAGTTATTATAAATGTTTCAGTCTTTCTGGTTAAAAGCCTGGTGTTCTGGGTAGCATGACAGAGATTTCTCTTTTTCTTTCCTTTCTGATGCTTAAGACGTTTAAAGCCTTTCAAGTAGGCCGCTTATAAGTGCGTTGCATTCTGCTAAAAGCACATCTTATCCCGTTTCCCTGGAAGGGAAAAATTACTTTAACAGAATTATCTCTCTTCGCTTAGCCATTATAGTCTTGAAAGAACGTTTTAGCTTTTTGCAAATTATGAACTTCTAAGAGTAAAAGAAAGCAGTGGCTCAAACCTTAAGAAGAAACAGCAGTTGGTTCGCTAGGTCTCCAAAAAACTCAGTAGTGGCTGTAGTCGTATTTGATCCTAAGTGACCCAAACACATGATAAATTGTTTTAATAATGACTGGTGTTTTATCAGGTTGATGTATAGGTTTGTACCGTTTTTCTGGCCGTGATAAATTTTTTTATTTGAGATGAATAGCATACAGAAATATATTCTCTTCCATTATCTATGAATCTCTCTCTCTCTCAATGCTAATCTTGGACACGAATGTTCCATGTTCGCGAGCTAATCGATAACGAGCAAGGAGAGATGCACAAACGGCCACCCGATGATTTTTGTTGCTTTCACTTAAAGCGTGCTGTATCCATACACCGGATTTTTTAACCTTGCAGACATAATGCTAATGTCGCATGGATATCACATCTGCTGCTTTCTCCATAGGCATTCTCCCCGTTGAAGCCACTATTGTTTCGAACCGCTTCTGCTGCCTTCGCTCCTCTATTAAACTCAAAAGAAGAACATGACAAAAGTGTGTGTGTGTTTCTCCCCCCTCACTACTTGACACTTCATCTTCCTTAGTGAAGAAATAGCGCAAACTTAAAATCCGCAAAATACAAAGCATGCTTATAAGTACAATGCTCGAAATAACGAGTAAAAAATTAAAACTTGTAAACAACGTGCTAACAACGCAGTATTGTAATGATGAACCTAAAATAATACTACATCAGTTATAAGAGGGGCGTATGGTACCAAATATATATTACACTTTAGTCTCATTTTAAAGCTAGCTTCCTACACCATTCACTGACCGTAAGCACCCAGTTTGCTGTATAATTACTTTACCTTCCTTCCTGATTAGGTAAAGGCTTCAAGGATAAAAAAAAGTTCACTTTACGCTTACGTTTCGTTTATATTTATTCACATTCACGTAACTTATCCCATAATATTCTTACTCGTTTTTAAACATTTATTTGATTGTTCGTATAATTTTTTATTTTAGATCTCCTTACAGTTAGTTTTATGTGCATTTGTTTGGACAGGACCGCGGGAGGAAGGGATAAATAAGGGAGAAACTGGGCGATTATGCATGGATGAAGACTGCTGCCCTAACACTGTTTACGGATAGAACACTCCAACTCCTTGCCAACATTATATGGTCATTCTATATTTTTGGTGGCACTTGCTTTATAAGTTGTTGAATTATCGCGATATTTTTTCTGGTTCTGTCTTGTGTACATGTGTTATCAACTGTGTTGTTGTACTCTTTAGCTTTTTCGTTCACGTTATATACGCATTCTTAATTCCTCTAGTGTTTCCCAATTTATTTTATGTTAAGTATGCTTAAATCCTGCTCTTTGAAATTTAATCTCATTTATTTAATTTATATTTTAATTACTTTTTGTCATTATCTAAATTTCACTACCATATAATAGTTACTCAACCGACATTAATTTATAAAAGTTTGACACAGTTTTCTTTCCTTATTTGTAGCGATTTTCTTATAATACCATACATATAATAAAATATTTCAACTGTTTTATCCCGTATATTCTTTATATGTGTGGAACGTGACATCCTAATTTCTCTACTTCTATTTCCTTATTTCGATTACAATTTTCGACCTCCCACTTTCTTTTCTTTTAAATGCCTTACTTTTATTTTTATTTCTTTGGTCATCAACTTATACCAAAATAATACAATATATAAAATATATTTACTATTAAAGTGAATTTCTGTTACGTTACTTTCCGTTATTCTACCCCTCCTCAATCCATTTTTATCTGATTATATTAATATTGATTTTAAATTTCACATTTTAGACAATGTGTAATTGAGAAAAATAAATCATGTTTCTCAAAACGTGTATATGGGAGTAGAGTCATTAAAGAAAAATATAGATGCTAATCTGTTATAGATTAAGCACCGTGTAGGCTTAGGAAACAGATAATTGATCTAAGCCATGAATGCTCTTCGCCTCAACTAACATTTTTGATAGTTGAGGCGAAGAGCATGAATGATTTCATGAATTCAGAAGAATGTTGGCATTTTTAGGGAAAAAAGTATACGTGCTGTACATATGTAATGGTATCATTGCTTCCATACTGAATTATGTTGCATCCCTTTTTTTTCCTCCATAGTTTCCCAAACATTTACTTATACTGGAGTCTTTCTTATAGACATCCAAAACTTTTATTCTTTCAGGCGACTTCTATTTTAATGTAGAAAAAATATATTTTATTGTTTATGAAAATTCACTTTCTTTGTGCATACGTTTTCATTCCCCATATGCGAAAAAATATCGCATATCCTGCGGAATGTAAAGAAACGCAAAGTATTCAGTGAATTTAATATAAATCCACTTATTTGAAGATACAGTTACCTCATACACATGCAAGATTAATGAAATGAAATTTCTGCTTTTACTAACTGAAAAAGACATTTATTTACATAAGCTTTTTCTGCGTGGGTTTTCAATATGATATTTGAAAGTATCTCCTTTCGCTAGACAGGAATTTGCCAGGTATTGATTTCACACACACAGATGTCCCGTATTAGCGATACTATATCCCTGACCAGCAAATCTTTTATCTCTACTAACAAGCCTATACCTCGAACCGCTAATTAGGTAGTGGCTGGCTTTTTCCCCTTCAATGATTGAAAGTAATCCTTCTCTGCTAAAGAGAGGGAAGGGGAGGAGAACATACAATTATCAATCAAACGTATTCCACGCAATTTTGTTGCAAGTAATCGTGTATGCACGTGAGGCAAGAAATATAACCTAACTGGACCACGGTCTAGTGTGAATGGTTTTACAGTCCGAACTTTAGTTCATACAGGTAGAGCTGCGGTTTGAAATATGCTGAAACAGTTTTTAAGCGTCCATAAGCGAAACAGACAATATCAAGGGCTTTTAAAATGTTTTCTCAAATCTTTTGGGTTGGCGTTTTGAACTTACTAATAATGTTAGGGTTTATTATTTTTTTGGAATGGTAATTCATAATGCGAAACACTTTTCATAATATTTTATTGTAAAGAAGTTTATTTTATCTCGTTTCATGGTTTTTAATTTTTATTTGAGTGGTACTCCCTTTTTGTCCAAGTTTCGTTCCAAGGATTTAATGTTGGAGATAATTTTATTGAGAAATTGTAACATGTTGAATACTATGAAAATGGGAAATAATGGTCAATATTTTATATTTAACAAGAATGAGTTGTTAAATGTACATAATGTTTTGATCAATGTACATAAAATAATGGTTTGTTGTAAATGAAATTTATATGACACATAGATTTATGTGAATACCAATGTATGTATAAGTATGTATCTTTTAGTTTTTTCAGCTAGTCCACCATCCATTTAAAGGTACTGTGACAGTCATAAAACCTGTAAATAATGCTTTTTTAATTTTTTAATTATTTATTTTAGGATATTGCTGCAGAATTCTTTTTATAAAGAAACGAGTGGCTATTTTAAATGCTCGATTGCACAGCTTCACAATAACAATTTATTGTACATACTGATTGGTGTTTTATCAAGTCAAGATATTTCCAGGATCTGAGGTATGTGCTACATTTGAACATTGAACACAATGCTTTCAAATGAATGACGCCATGGTGAGTAATATATATGTATATATATATATATAAAAGAAAAATAGAAATAAAGTAACACTATTAACAATGTAACAAATTAACAGTAATAATAAAAGTAGAATAGGATAAACACTTAGATAAAGTCACATTTGAAATTGCTATATTTCGAACTCGTTGAGTTCTTCAATGACAAGAAGCTAGACAAGTCAATTGTCAATTTCAATGCAATTTCAAGTGTGACTTTATCTATGTGTTTATCCTATTCTACTTTTATTATTACTGTTAATTTTATATATATAATGAAAAGGCAACGAAACTTTATTCTGCGTTGTACACAATAGCTTAAAATTCCATGAAAAGTATTGCTATTTTCTACAATATGAGCCTTTCCCGCAGAAGTTGCATTCTAGTCTTCAACAATGAATATCCTTCCTGAAAAGCGCCTTTACATTACGCAAGCTTTGTCACTTACACACTGTAGAGCAAGTAAATTGACTGAAGCTACAGACTTTCCGTTCCACCCTCTCGAGATTAAAGATTGACACTTTTCTCTTCATCTCGTCGACACATCTTGTTCTACATCTTCCTGGATGTTGTTCTCTCTTTATCGCATTCTAAATCGCTGCTACATATGCTGTGGATGTATAGCTTGTGTGTTTATTTTAATATCCATTCTATTACCCCTATAATACCTCATTGAGGTACTTGTCAAATATTTTCATTTTTCCAGGTTGACTTTGTTGTAGTGTTCAAAGAGCTCTAAACAATTACTGAGGGCATACAATTGTATAATTTTAGCGTTTTGTCGCATATGGCGTGAAAATAATTGAGAACATTTAATAAAAAGCTTTCGTTAGTGGGAGCAGTAACTTAGCATTTATTTAAGATAGTGGATAACATAAGTTTAGCGTAACATCAGCTAAAGGAGATTACCACGGCCAGACATTGTACCATGTAGGCATAGTAACAGCGAAGTCATGACATTCCTGGGCTAGGCTCATCATATCTGTACATTACCAGCATTGGCTACTGTAAATTAAAACGTAATTAGGATGACGTTATACTTTTCAGATCCCCCTAAGGATTGAATGTTTTATAAAATAGATCGAGTTTCTCTTTCCTTCGTCCTCGCTTCTTCGCGACACGTTCGTGATGGGATTAGGGGTTTGGAGGGTTGCGGTCGTTGTTGCTCCCCGAACCAGGAGCACCAGGTACCAAGCTTCAAGTTCTCTAAAGGTAAGAAGATTATGGGATATTGTTAACTGCCCCCGTCTAACTCTTATTTCATATTAGCATGAGAAAATAAATACTTTGTGTAAATAAAATACCAAATATACAAGTAAAATGGTTAGAGAGAATATTTTGCTCAATAGTAGAGAGTTGAATAATATATGGAATAGAACTTTGGGGAACAGATGAAGGGTGTAAAGTGTTAAACGTAATAAATAGAATTGTCCTAGGTTTACCCAAATCTTCTCCTAATGAAGTTGCAGTAATGGAACTAGGAGAATCGGGCTATAACAGCAAGGCAACAGAAAGAGTACTGAAATATGGTAGGTATAGAATAGGGAAACTAGAGGAGGAGAATATCATCAATCAGTGATTGTAGCACAAGAAAAAAATAAGGGGAAATAAACTTGGATATATAAAATCCAAAATATTCTACAAGAAGTGGGGATGGGGTCAATATGGTATAAGGGGAAAGAATAGAAAAAGGATTTTGGAAAAAGATAAAAACATAAATTGGAGATATTGAAAAAAAGGAAAATATGGGCAAATGTTAATGTCAAAAAAGTTCTGAAATCGTACCATACTAAAAATGTATGGGGAAGAGAAAGATACACTGAAACATGTGATAAGCCAGGAAGGGAAGGACTGGCATGGTTTAGAACAGGAGTAAGATATTTAAGTGGAATAAGAAATGGATACACTAAGAGGATATGTCCTATGTGTGAAGAACCAGATAGTATTTGGTGTTGTATATTACAATGTAGAGAAACCAAGTGTTTTGGAGGGAACAGTTCCTATTAAGTCTGGGGTTCGAATCCCGCCAGGATTGTCCTCCCTGACTGAGGTTTATTCCAAGTTTTCCTCAGTCCTCACAACTGGCAAATGCCGGGGAGACCCTAAATTTAGGCCTGGAACGTTTACTTCCTAAAATAAAAAGATCCTTTCCCAATTGATCATTTCATCTCATGCATCATCAGTGTTCACTGCCTGTGGTGCCTCAGCAATAAAAGCGGGAGCGTTAAACATTATTCAATAAAAAGTTTCTATTACGAAAATGGGAAAACTTACCAAATGAAATAAGAGGCAGAAGAATTTTAAATCTAAAATCAGGCGAAAATATTACGAAACTTGGAAAAAACTTAAGCAAGGTGAGACAAAAATGGGTATGGAAGGTGAGTAGGTCAACGTCGACAGTTGCACTATCTAAGAGTGAATAAATATCCCCATTATATATTCAACCTGGTGTTCATTGCAATGGGGTACGGAAGGAATGCAACTCCATAAAGTCAGGGGGATTAAGTGAGAAATTTAAATGTTGCTAAACTGGTAAGTTTATATATATTGAAAACATGTAAATGCAAACATTACTTTGCTTTTAACATGTTTACTTGTTTGTGAAAATTGCATGAAATTAGTTATAAGATATAAGATTTATACCCAAGTCCGGCTATTCCAGTAGGAAACTGCTGATGAGCCGAAGACAAGGGTTCAGTAATAAGTTAAAATAGCAAAATTAAATGACAAATTTTTGAAAATGTGTAATATTTTGATTCGTATAAATTATAAAGTTATAAAGTTAGTTATAAAGGTAGGGGCAAAATGTAAATTTAATTGTAATTTTATTTGTTGAAACAAAAGTCGTTCATTCAGTAAATAATTTGTTAAATCGAGCTCTACCGTTTGAGTTATGTTCCTCTCGCTTTCCAGGAGGGTGCGATAATATGTTTCTATTTATTTATTTAGCACTAATGTGAAATACATTTATGCTCTTGAACATAGTTAACGTTTTCAGATATTCTCTTGATTTGAATTTTATGTTTTGATTTCGTCTATGTTTAATAAGAAGCCAACATTTTTGCATAATGTTTGTAGATGTTTCAGCCGGGTTGTTATCCCTCTTCCAAATGTATACACTTATAATGGCTGACTGCAAAATCTGTTTCATGACGACGAAATGACTGAGTGGTTTTCTTTTTCGTCTCCCACTGAAACGGCACGGGTTTGATCTAAGCTGTCGTAGGCAAGATTTGTGGGGATGGAGCTGCGCCTGAGTACATCTTTTCTCCTGCCGTTGCTCCATCGTCTCATACCCATCTTCACCTTCATCATTCAGAATAATGTAGTTCGCCGATTCTCGGTGCACCAATTTACTACATTACTGCCTTCTGCCTTCCATGTGCGAAACTTCAATGCTTGATCGGTAGGTGAGTTGACATTAGAACTCATTCGAAGTCCGTTACATCGGCCAATGCCTGGCATGAATTATATAGAAATATGTGGCTGAAGAAACAGAAAATGTATTGTTCTACTAGGAAAAGCTCTTCTGTCTATAGCTACATTATCTTTAAGAGAGAAAAGGATGGTGTTGAGGCCATGCGCTAGTGTTGCTATTAATAGCAGCTCATGCTGGTTGATTTTCCTGGGTTCATATCTGCTAGCCTCCTTTAATCTGCAAGTTAAGTTCGGTCGTTTTGAGAATTCATTTCCTACTGCTATTTTGAGCAAACTTTCTGACAGAATTCAGGAGAGAGAAGTAACTATATTTAATTCCATATTAAGTGTTTATAGCTCTTATCTTCATTTACAGACACACAAACAATGATATAGTTGTTCGTTCAGGAACAGTGCAAACAATTTTCTAAGTTTATTCAGATGGCTTTTCTCTTTAAAATTCCTCTGACAGAACTAAAGCTCGAAAAATTAGTAGAGTTTGAAAATTATAGTTTTTACACACACCACATTCCTTGATTTTAAAACGTATAAATAAATATAAATATATACATATTGGGTTTTACATGCAACATAGCTAATAATATACATTTTAAAATGTTAGTCATTACAATATCTATCCCACAGAATTTACATTTTAGTCTTAGGAAACGACCAAAGGGAAGCATAAAATAAATAAATAACATTATGTGAATCATAATTTATGACTGAATGAGACGGTTTGATCCTATTTCTTCCTCTCATTTTTCTATTCAAAATTTAAATGACAGCATTTTATACAGTGTGACCCCGAATGGAATATGACGGTTTTCAGAATTTTCTAGTGGGATACTCTTATAGAATTAAATAAAAGTACTTTTTCAAGGAACAAATAATACAATGTAATTTATTAATCTGAAATTATTTTTTAAAAATCACTTGTGACCC
This sequence comes from Metallyticus violacea, assembly GCA_030762175.1. Classification (NCBI taxonomy): domain Eukaryota; kingdom Metazoa; phylum Arthropoda; class Insecta; order Mantodea; family Metallyticidae; genus Metallyticus; species Metallyticus violacea. Next base: position 56,660,025 of record CM060834.1, read on the forward strand.
AATGGGTAAAGACGATTTTCAGAACGCTGGCGTTTCTAGCGATTTTGCATTACAGTTATGGTATTGGTTGCTATGTAACTATGCAATTTATTCTGTCCATTTAGTAAACAACAATATTGATAATTGGACGGTTGAAAAACGTGTATTCTTTGTTGCTACAAGATTTATTGAATCTAAGTCAATCTTCTACGCTAAGAAAAGATTTAGGGCAGAATTTAATGACCCAGAAATGATGCTAACACTGGACTTTCAGATGGATGATAATGATGAAAATGAGTTTTAGTTCCGGCAGGATGGTGCAACAGCTCACACCGCTTGTGAAACGATGAACACTACGGATCCTGTTTCCTGTTCCTGTTCCTGTTTCCTGTTTTCTGGATTTGCCGATGTTGCCTGGCCAGCCCGATCTCAAGGACTGTAGACTATTTTTATGTGGATACTTGAAGAGTGAAGTGTACTGCGACAGGCTATCGACCATCATGCAGTTAAAAGAAAAACTAACTAGTGAAATTAGTGACATTGATCAAGTTTTATTGCAGCGGGTTATGGTGAGCTTCCAGAGCTGATTACATGAATGTGGTCTTTGTAATGGTATCTCTTAAAAATGTGATTTTTTAAAAAATAAATTCAGATTAAAAATTGCACTGTGCTATGTTTTTTATTTAATTCTATACGAATGTCCCACAAGAAGGTTGTGAAAAGCGTTTTATTCCATTGTTTACTAAAGTCAAAGAAAATACAGAGTACTAATAGAAGAAGAACCACTGTGAGTGTATCTGTTGAAATAGAAGCATCTGTGTTACTGCAGTACTGATAAGAAACGATAAAAAAGTAATATAACGCCAATATGTTTCTACTGCATGCGGAGGAAGACGCTAAAACGAGCGGCTTTCGAATCTTCATCTACCCAGCTCCCAAGTATTTTGGCGCGCGGTCCTAAAAATAGCAATGACCGGGAGCGTGAGGTTAGCTCAGAGGTTAAGCTCAGTGCTTGATACTCATAAACATAAAGTTGTCCAACGACTTCGAGTAATCCCTTGCCAAGCGAGTGACACATTGCTAAAGACATGAACATCTGCACTATATTGACGCACTGCACTCTCTGTAAATCGCTGGCATCCATATCGGCTGGTATTTATTCAAAAACACAAAGGGAAGGACTATGAAGTAAGAATTGCTGGGTTTTCTGGCATAATGCAGCCCTTTCCAAAATGAAATGAAAGCAATCTTCTTTAATGACAAAATTTATAGGCCTAATATGAATTATTGGTTCTCATAAAGTACACGCATATTCTCTTGGACTTCATTGGGCGGTAGCATTTTCGGACATCAAATTATTGAGCACAATTTATTTTGTCAAAATTCCCCTTAGATAGGATTGGAGTGCAGGAACGGAGGAGATATTTCGGCAATTTTGCTCAAGGGCTGGCCGTTTGTGCCTGCGCTCTCAGTGGGAACAACTCCGGGAGGAAGAGATGAGATAAGAGACACATTAGCCGGCCAGAATGTACCGACAGGGAGCTATGGAGTCCGTCCAAGAAGTTTGAGTCCCTCAGAAGGGCAGTCAGGGCTGAAAGCGTTCCAAAGCGCAAGCCACCGTCGCACCGCACCAAACCACTCCACAGTGGCACTTTCATTCCGGTAACAGAACCAACGGAAGAAAGGGGAGAGTGGAAAATTCGTTCGCTTGAGCAACCAGAAAAAAAAAAAAAAAAAACGGATGGCTGATCCCAGATCTCCTGAATGTGAATCTTAAATGCTACTGCATGAACCAAACCACTTGGTAAAATATCTCATAGCACTGGCAACTAAGCAGGGCCTTTAGTTGAACTCCGATATGCCTTTTTCTGTCATATCATTTAAGAGAATGATTTATGGAACCAGATCAAAAAATGCACGATCTTTAACGAAAGATAAGAGCGTAGAACGACATTTGAGATACTGCACTGCGCCCAATAGCCTCTGCCAAACAAAAAACAAAACAAAACTAAAAAATCTAATGTAATGAAAAGTCGAGTCTTGGTATACTTTTTGGAGAGATGGCTGGTGTTGGGTAAGGGAGGGTATATTGAAGTTTGATGACCAGCTTCGTAGTAGAAGCGAACATAATAACTGTTGAATTTTGCTGCCGCCGATGGTTCCCTCAATTCTCTAGTTCCTGAAGAGCTTCAATTTCCTATAGCACACATTTCTATGAACCACATTAGCACATTTCAGCCCCCAGATGTGTAATTCTTTAGACCTAAGAAAAATCTTATACAGTAGGTACATCATGGATATTCACAACTCCTTACTACCAAATATGGAATCATATCAACTTCATCAATCTTCAGTCATCTGCACATTTCTAGTCCTCATTCATTTGACAACATGTTTAAGTATGCTCCAAGAAAGTGGGATACAATCATGAAGAACCCGGTTCATTTTCTTATAGTTTCAAGCCACTTCAAGCAGAAACGATAACAGTTATTGATAATAAGGGTTATATTCTTTTGGCATATTCTATTATTAAAGTAGATATTACTTATAAAACATGTTTTATTACAACTGTGGCACTCGTACAATACAATACAAAACAACTTTAACAGGCCCAAGGGGTCCAAAGGACCGAACGTGCTTTTTTGATACACTGGGTATGTTTGGCTTAGAAAAAGATATTACATTAGAGTTTCACAAAAATATATAAACCATATATATTCAACAATAAAAATAAAAGTAGAATAAAATAAGAAATCGCAGAGGAATAAATTTTAAAAATATTAAAAATTCCTCTATAAAAACAGGTATCCATTACGGATGTGGTGTCCATTATGGATGGCACACTGCTGAATTCAGTCAATTTATTTTCACCAATCCTTTCCCCCCTCCCCGGTAATCAGTGGTTTCAGACCTGAGCTGTTACACTTTTATCAGAAATTTACCTAATCTCTCCACTCCTTCCTTGCCTGCTAGCCGCGTCCAGCATGACCAATCTCTTTTTGTTCGATCCTATAAATGGGTACGGTATATACTTTTCCTTCCACTCCTGCGTACCTTTACATTCAGTCAGAATACGTGTACATGATTCCCCATGCTCAGATATGGGACAAATTCTCCGCTCGTCAGTGTTTTCAGTCATCCGCCATGCCTCTAGCCTGAGTCACGCGAGCTCCTGTTTAGTCCCTGTTTCGATGTTTTGCTTCATTCCCCATTCCTATTTTAGACCCGATTGTACTCCCAGAGAAATCATCTCTCTGCATTGTGCAAATGCCAGCTGCCTATCCATATCCCTCAAGCGTTTCTTAACCTTCCTTCATAAACTCTTTCTATTCCCCTGACTTGCCACCCAAATGGAGCCTCTAGTACATTTCTTAAAGTGAATGCCCATGTCATTCCCTCCCCTCTCCAACTCTGCTATTTATTCTGTATATGCAAATATCTAAAACCTAACATTTGTTTCATAACGAATGAGAAGGGAAGTAACTCATGAAGATATAATTTAATCCTACACGAAACATTAAACAAAGAAAATGAACTTAAACAATAAATAGAATAATTACTGACGGAAGTTTAATTAGTAACTATAATTTAAATTATTCCAGCCATTCTGAGACGTTCCTTGTTTCAAAGAAATAGTTCGCACATTTTTCAATAAAAGGAGAATGAAACTTTACCTAAAACTCTGGATAATGTTACGACTATGGCACGGGTGGTAATTAGTGCTTTTCAAATTTATTTTTGCAAATAAAAATTACAAATGAAATGTTTAATTTTACATTATTACATTTTTATTATTTTATATAAATTTTTGTTTAAAAATGCAATTTTATAGCGTTGAAAGACATATGCACTTGGGCATTGAAATGATGCGATCAGTTGGTTTTGCTTTTCTTTCACCCTATTATGGTTCCAAAATTGTTAACACAGACACTTATCCAAATAAATTTAGTAATTATTAAGTAAAATCACTATTTGTACTTTAATTTTATTTCAGAACTGTATGAAGAATATAAAATTTTAGAATATATGTAATTCACTATTAATTTTGTAATTAATAATCACATTCCATGCTAGTCTAACTAGGTTGTTAATTTTTACAAAATACAATATATAGTTTGAGAGCCTTTTGTTAAAGGAACTTTTAGCATGCGCGCTCTAAAAATTGATTATAGAATGATTAAATTTAGTAGGGCTGGTAGATAAAATGGAGATGTGTATAACAGTGTCTATCAACTGGGCCTCGTTGACATGTGTCAGGCAATATGGGGTAAGCAAATTTGAACCTCGGAGAGAGACAAAACCAGTATATATTTTCCCCACATGTCAGAACGACACTTGAGATGTATAAAACTATCCATGGCTTATATGGGTCAACAACTGGGTTTATACAATATATATTTTAAATGTAAGTATTCGTTGACAACGTTGGTGTAAAGCCCAAATGTTTTGAAACAAAACTTGACTTCTAGGGCGATAAATATGAATCTGGCAACAAACATTGCCAGTTGTATAAATAAAGCAGAGCTGCTGAGATATATACAGTATAGCAACACAGCCGCACATAAGAAGAGTCTTCATAGCGATTCATCTCAATTCTACTTTTCAAAATGGATGGTATAAACTCATTTTCAGCAGTGACGTATATGGACACTTCACAACATAGCATGCATGATTGTGAGCTTCGACAGTAAAGAACACGAACTCCTGGTCGCGATTGGTTGATAACTGTGGCTGTAGTAATATGCCTTTCTTTTATCTGGCAATGCTATCCGTACGAAATACTTGGCAGTATGTAGCTCACGCATGCTAGCAAGGGATCTTTTAAGATCCGCAAAAACTCTTGGAAACTACACGGAACTGACATAATCAGCATTTGTAATATGATTCTGTTGCTTTCAATATCTATGCGTTGTTAAGAAATTTACCAAAAAAAAAAAAAAAAAATCATTTTCAAATGTTTAACTTTAAAAAAAAAAAAGTTTCTTCTTTGGAGTCCGTTCATTCAATAAGAGTATAATGTCTTATATAGTAAACAAATTGTAAAATATGACGTGAGATATGGGCAACAAATCAAATGGAATAATCACATTTTAACATAAGAAAATGGAAAGCAGTTTAAAAGAAAGCTTAATTAAAAAAAAATCTGCAGATATTAGTTTAACTACAAAAGGGGTATGAGAAGATGCTAACATTTCGAAATTAAAAGACAATATATAAATAACATTTACTTAAAACGCCAAAGCGTCTATTTCGTAGCTAATGGTAAACATTTTAACCATCTTATTGAATCCTATGATAGGCCTAGAATGCTTTCTAGCAAGAATGACGTGCTCCTGGTGATCTACCGTTAACCATACTAGCCCCTAAGTCATGGGGTCAAACCCGTTCAGGGTCGATGGATTTTAAGGCGTAAAATTCCTAAGTATAGAGTTTTTCAGAAGGGAAGTAAAACTGTTGTCCCCTGTTGCAGATTTACAGCATGTATAAGAACCTCACGCCTGAAAGAAGCCTCTGAGCAAAATATATCTGTTGTCACGCTATGAATGATTTTCACCATCTTATTTGTAAATAACGCATTTTAAAGCCATTCAATTGTAAAAATCATATATTTTTAATCATAGGAATTTTGCATCTATCCTGCAATTTGCCGATCGCGTGGAGGACCGTATATGAACTGCGTTGCTTCTAAAAGCGTTGCCAAGTAAATGGAAGACACCGTATTTAGATTTCCGCTTGGTTGTACAAAGTACGGACGTTTCCTATAACAGATATACCAAAACAAGAAAGTGACCACAGATAATTTTGTTTTGGTAATACGTTGTTTCAAAAAAATGTATATCATACAAGAAAGAGCAGAATATAAGTGAACTAGTTAATAATTATGAAATGGGATGTAGTATTTTAATATTAATAATTGTATAATTATTCAAAATAATTTATATTTTCATTTTACAATTGACTTCAAAATTCAAATGAAAACATCAATCCAAGTTGTCAGGCAACGTAAAAGAAAAACAAACAAAACAGGTGATAGCAGTTAATTCTCTTTAAAGTTGAAATATTAGAAGCAAGCGTTGTAATTTGAAGTTTCAAATTTGTTTAAATGAACATTATTTTAAATAGTTTTTTAGAAGTCTTGAAATGAAAGTTCTGTTTATCTTGAAATTTAAGTAATTCCCAAAGTTAGGGATGCATGTTAGTAGGTTCGCAAATTTGCAAGATATTATAAGTATTTATATTACCATGATATGAATTAAAATTTTGTCTAAAATATAAAAAAAAAAATACAAATTTGAGTAACAGTAAATGGTTGGGTAGGAAGTGTAGGTGTTTAACGCCAATTTTGATATGTGGTTTTGGTAGGAAGTGAGAATTAGGCTAGAGGATATGCACAGACAAATGTTATATTTATAAATTCATGATAAATTATATTTATCATTTCACAGACAACTAAGACTGGCTTTTGTAAGGCTTTTTTTTTTGACTGATTTATTTATGGACGCTCTTTAACATCTCAGGTCATCAGCGTCCCATTCAACTCAGGGCGTAAAACGGCCGACAAATTTTGCTCAGATGCCTCTCTTTCAGGCTTGAGGTTCTTTTTCGTGCCGTAAATGAACGACACGGGACTCACGGCTTTACTTCCCTTCCGAAGGAAGCCATACTTAGGATTTTTATGCCCGAAAAAATCCATCGGTCCTGGCCGGTTTGAACTCGCGATCTTATATGGGTTGTTGAAAAGAATGAAAAAACGTAAGGGCAAAAATTTGGATTGGATTAGTAAGTGGCATAGCAACATAGAATGTATGAAGATAGGGTAGCAAGTCCTCTAGATTCCAGCAGGTAACTATTTATGAACCGGGAATTTGAGATTGTTGCAATTTTTTAGATAATAGATTTATTGTATCTTATTTCATTTGTGTTGTTTGATGTTAGGACATGCTATAGAGATAAAGACCAGCGTCAGAACCTGCAGACCTCCATTATTTTGTATTTTACTTAACACTCAATAATTATGTGAAGCCAAAACATTACAAATATTGTTTTGAAAAAAAAAGTGGCATTTAATCATCTTGATCCTTTCACAGTTCTCAATTTCTTGTGAACGTCGAGAAATATTCCATTTAGGCATTAAAAACAAGGAGAAAAGCTACGGAAAATATAAGAGCTTCTCCATAATAGCTGAAATTACATAAAATTCACTAAAGAAGCGTCTGATAAAAGAGCAAAAGGGTGTGATTGCCTTTTAAGGTTTTGCTTTTAATTATTAGAAAATACACTTGTATTGTTTTGCAGGTTACACATATTACATAAGTTTTTTTAAAAAAAAAAGTTCCGTGAATGACAAATACATCCTTCATTGATGCAAAATTGGATTTACTATTTACTCCACCATTGCAGCAGTTGATTCTTCCGATTGTGTTTTGTGCCAGATTTCAGCTCAAAATTCTGTCCTCTTAATTGTATGTAGGAATGTTTGCCTTCTTCCTATTGAATGCCTTTTAGTATAAAGTTTATAAAATATTATTTTAATAACTTTTGCAGCTTAAGATGGAGGATTATGAAGTTAAGTAGTTTTCCTCCTTATTCTGGTCATTTACTATTTTAACCTAAGTTATATTATCACTTTATGCTTTAGTTCACTTTAAGTCGTCATCACCAACCTTAGTCATTTCTGTCTGTAACAATTACACTTTATAAGACAATGTTTAAATATCTTCCCTTGGTGTAATATTCCCAAAATCTACGCAGGCATTTGGTTCTGCCCATTCTTTCGTAATATGACTTCCAGTTGTTTCTATATGGGTCAATTAATTCATTTGTTTCAAAACAAACAAACAGCTCTGAGCACATCTCTTCAAATTTTTGTGATCTAGCTTTGTCTAATCTGAAATATCTGAGAAATTTCATTTCAAAGGCCTGTAATCATACTTTTTCTTTCGCCTCATTACCCATGTTTCATTTCCATTCAAAATATGTGGGACAGAAATTACATTATAAAAGTTTAGCATTGTTTCAATTCCCACGATTTTACAAAAGGTCCTTTTATTCCACCATTAATATAATTTAATTTTTTATATTTATTGTGAGAAATATTTCCTCAATACGTCATTGCTGTTCCGAAAAATTTAAACATATTAATTTGTGAATAGATTTGTGCTTTATATCTTTGATAGGCGTATGTTTCCACGTTAAAAGGTTATATGTTTAATTTTTCGACAGATGCTTTCCTATTAAATTAGATGGATTTTTTATTTAACTCATACAGTCCTTTCTCATTATTTGAGACAACTGATTTATCATACCTTTTTATTATATGACTTATTATTTAATTTTCACTACCTAACTGTTTCATCTATAGATATGGTGAATAATATTGGTGACATGCTGCAAACTTGACGGACACCTAGGTGCTGTAATTGGAGTGCCAAAGGTACGAGTTTTTGTATATACTTTAATACGGTGGGGTGGTACACTTTTTCCTTTAAAATGACCCATAAGAATTTTACATTTAGTTTATAAACTTCTTTGATATAATTTATAAATAAAATGTTTCTATTTAGAATTTCTTATATTTTTATATAACTTGTTGCAAAGTGAATGTGTTGTAAGTGCACATTTAAAATAATGTTATTTAATTATACGAAGTAATTTAAATAACTAAATTATTCTAATAGGTATTAAGTTTTAACGAAGTTTAAAGCTTTATATCTGCGATTTCTGAATATTTTGAAAGAAACGTTGTGAACGTTTAAAATGTATTATAATTATGATAATAAGCTACTAAAACATATTACATGGAGTATAATATTGGATTTTGGTAGCAATGCTTTCTATCCTTCTACATATCTTCTCGCCCTCCTTCTTCCATCCTTATCTAGCACAATGCCTTATTCCATTTGTTAATTTGTGTCCAACTTCTTATCTCCTTTCCAGTAATGCCCGTTCCATTATTTTCTTCGGTAATCTCTCCTCTGACATTCTCTGTGAATGCACATATCACAGCTCTATCTTAATGAAAATCAACAATCGAGTTTGTTGCATTCCTTTTTGTTTTAACTAAATCTTCCTACAGCTGCATTTTCTTGAAAACTACGACAACGCTACATACAAACTACTGTTGCTTTTATTTATTGCATAAGAAACAAGTTTGAAAATTTTACCAAATTTGCAAATTTTTTTAATTATATTGCTGCTCTTTCGTCAATATATGATAAAACGGATTCTATCTTGCTTTATTTTAAAACTTTTTGTTCATTCAGCTGAGTTCATTTTGTCTCGTTTTCAAAATATTACTGTCAAGTTAAAACAACCACTGAAGTGGTTTTAATATATCTTAAACCCTAACCAGTTGCTGCTCATATGCTACATATTTAAGAAATTCGGTTGCATTGTTATTAAAGTCTTGACTTAATAAACTTAATATGTACCTAAAGATAAGAACAAAATTTTGATAGACCCGCCAATGAGAAAAAACTAATAATAAATAAAAATGTATGATCAGTTCAATGTAAAGACTATGGCAATGTATAGGTATAAACTCTTCTCTGTCGTAAACGTGACAATGTAATGAACAAAATTTTATTTATACCTTTGATTTATTTTTAATAAAGAGCCGTAATTCCTGAAATAAACGTGAAAGAATGGTGCAAAAGTTTTAAGTTACTTATGTGTCATACGATTTCCGAACTTAATGAAAAAGTTCAACAGCAAAATAACGTATAATTATAACATTGTAATAAGTTACTCCCAAACACCTTGTCAAGCATGAAATCACAAAAATAAAATGAATAGAGTTTAAAAAGATGAACGTATTCAATTTGTACAACACGGCCATTCTTATAATATTACTAAGATTTGGAAGGTGAAACATTAAGTAATAAAAATAATTTATTAACTTGATTTGCCAGCATTATAAAAAATATCCAACATGCAGAGTACATCGAATTATTTATAAGCTGACTAATGTTTGAGGATATACATTAAATATGCTTCCAGCATAAAGGTATATAAAATACTACTTCAAATACTCTACCAAAAATTGTGACAGCAGGTGGTAAATATGTAAGAAGTGCCGTCCATTTTAAGATTCATAACTTTTGAATAAAACATGTGGATACAGGCAGAAGGGGACTGGGTTGTTCTTTTTATTAAACACAGGTAAACGAAGGGTATACCGTTTTCAAAGTGTGGAGGAGAAAGGCTCAAAATTCTATTGTTATTTTTTAATAGTGCTTAACGCCAGTTTTAGCTATTTAGGCATCACACGCGGTGACACACATGATTCGTATATGAGATGAAATGGTAAAATTAGGAAAAGACTTTTTAAAGGAAGGAAGCGTTCCAGGTCTAAGTATGGGGTACCTCCCCGGCATTTACCACTTAGGAAAACCTGGAAAAAAATCTTAATCAGGGAGGAGGTCCCGGTGGGAATCGAATTTCAGACCTCCTGCTCACGAGTCCGCGCCTTAAAGACCTTGGCAACCCTAGCGACTTTAAGTGGTGGTAGTGGGTAGGAGCGTATGCATTATAGTGGCACCAATACAATAAAACTTTAACAGGCGCAAGAGTTCCACAGACCGTGTGCAATTTTATAATACACTAGATCACTTTGATTAAGGTATTATCTCAGATATTTTATAATAAACTATAAAAACATACTCAGCAATAAAAATTAAACCATACATAGAATCAAATAAAACAAAGAAAAATAAATAACATTTAAAGTTTTTAAATTATTTTTTATATATTCACTGAACTTATTTTGGGAGGATTTGGTCATTTTTATGTGGATTTATTTGCATCAATACTAGTTTCTCGCAATTTTACATAAGAAAAAAGAATTCCTCTTGAGAAAGTTGACAATAAAAGTCACATGGCGGATAGCACTCAAATTCTTCATATCATAGCCTGAGGAATAAAGCGTTTCTTATTTTGTTTAAAGTGCTATATAAACTAATGACCAGAAATAATAAAAGTTGAAAAAAAATTGTACAAAGACATTTTGAGTAGAAAGTGGGCTTGACACCAAATATTTTGCAAGTAGAATCCTAGGATTTAGACCTACAGTTATCGACGTCTTAGCTACGCTGCGATGTGACGTAGCCAGTCATATACAGACCAATGTCATTGGAGGAAGAACAGTCATATGCAGACTGCATCTCAATAGGCGAAATAGTAAAGCATTTTGAACACTACAGTAGGTACGATTTATGAACAGTTACTGAATTTAACTTAATTTTATTGCTATATATGACAAAAATGTTAATTTGTTTAAGGTAAGCGATTGTACTTTCAATTCTCTCGAGTATTTGGGGTTAAGGCCTGCAGCACCATAACGAAAATTCGTAAATCATCTGCTCCTTTTCTTGAGGGTCCTATTTTTCCATTTTCTTTCTAATCGTGTCGACCTCGATGTCCTAGGAATAGCTGGCAATGAATCCAAGGTTCAAGGATTCAAACAAACCGGTGTCGATAGTTTTTTTCAGAGCTTAAAAATCTCCGGAAGGTACTTTAAGCAGTAGGTCCCGTGCGGTAGATTTAGGGTACGTTACAGAACTCAATACCTGAAAAGGGGGTCCTTGGACAAAATTATCGGCCGTTTCACGTCCAGATAATACCTTAGTTCCCTATCGATGGCGTTAGAGGCAGTTTAAATTCTCCATGGTAAACGAAACCTCCTACAGGAGCCGTCCATATTTTAGGATAGAACGATGGGTACGACCTAACTAACTGATTCTTGTTACATATAGTTGCAGCACTCTATATAAACACCAATCCGTATGTCTATTTCTTAAGATCGCATGTACTTGGCACAGATGGCCGCGCCTCTAATCATGTGATATACGCATAGGAGTAGATGAGGCTTTCGTGGTTCCTCTCTTGTTAAAACTAGGCTCTCATCTCATCATAAGAGGTTGACATAATCAGTTATGAGGGCGCTCCGCTTGAGATATATCTCTTCTCAGCCCCCGTCTAGGAAAGATAAATGAAGCGGGTGGTTTTTTTTATCTACTGAAAGAGTCACTAAGTTCTTTAATCATTTGCGTAACCTCCGTCTTATTTTTGTTAAAGTTGATTACTTAAGCTATGGATATTTTGTCCTGTTTGTCCGTCAGCGCTTCTTCATCTTCACTAACAATTATTTGCTTAAAGTAACTTAGTAAATGTCTTAACGGACATATTCTATTAAAGTATCCCAATATTATGACCTCTACATTTAAATAAATTTCCGTTATCCTTTCACCATCATTTTCCAGCTGTTTAAATAGGTCAGGGTTTATCTTCTAAATTTATTTTAATCATTTTCCTTCGACATGTTCACTTAGTCTTTGCCACCACATAGAAGAAAGGTTTTTCTGCCACTACCTACAACGAACAAACCAAACAAACATTTTCGGACACATTTTTTTATTTTGCATTATAATATTAAATATTAATGGACGTTTTATTATACATTCAAATAAATACAACTGTCGCATGGGTCTTACGGCTGTACATGCTAATATCGTCCTTATAGCAATCAAAAGGGTCATATACATACATACATACATACATACATACATACATACATACATACATACATACACGCACTTACCTATATACATACACACACATCTACATGCATACATACAAATATACAAATACTTCGATATATTTAAGTTTACTATAAATAATTTTATATGCAAATGCATAAACATGAACCCCCTTACATTTACCACACCCCCTCTCCAAATCCCCCCTTTTCATAATAGCCATTAACCTTCTTTGTCCGATCTTCTCTAGAAATATTCCCAAAGTGTGTATCTCGCATGCACCAACACTTTCCGTCGGTCCTGGTGGTGTAGTGGTAACCATACTTGCCTTCTAAACCCAAGGTCGCGGGTTCAAACCCGGCCAGGAGCGATTGATTTTTTTTCGGGCGTAAAAATCGTTAAGTATGGCTTCCTTCGGAAGGGAAGTAAAGCTGTGGGTCCCATGTCGTAGATTTACGGCGCGATAAAGAACCTCAAGCCTGAAAGAAGAAAGAAGAGGCCTCTGAGCAAAATTTGTCGGCCGTTTCACGCCGTGAGTTGAATGGGACGCTGATGACCTGAGCGGTTAAAGAGCGTCCTTAAATAAAATGACGGTTATAAATGCTCGCTTCTTAAAATCTCCGTTTCCCTGCATTCTGCCAAAGTATGCCTCCAGGTATCGCGTTCTCCGTACAATGGACAGTTTGTTTCCCTCAAAGCATTAACCGTTTTGTTTCTTTTCCAAGCCCCTAATCTGAACCAGCGAGACTACTTCTTTCTTCCTCGCCACAGATATCTATATAATTTCGGCTTCTCCACCTCGGATGTATTTGAGCCTGCAGGATAAGCGATAATTTTTCTGCGCATTGAGACAAAATATGTTGTTTATCTATATCTGGAAAACGTCTGTTAACTATTTTATTAGAATATTTAAGTACATATAAGTATATATTAATATATCAAATTCTATTCCTATATACTTAAATATGCCCCTTTATCTTTATGTACTCCGATCAAAAATATGATTTTAGGAACATATTGGAGACTGCTTTATAATGTTATTTATATTTATTTACTAGAAACCACCTAAATTTCCGCGATGTACGCTGCTGTTCAATGAATCGATAGGTACTAATCCAAATTATTGTGACTCCTTTCTTACTATTGCCTTCGATTAATCATCACACAGTGCTTGTAACATTAGTGGTTTTGTTATATTAGCCATCTTTTTTCTATTTTGAAAGTTAAAGATGAAAAGCAGTAAAAGTATATTTGTTCAATAATACCCATGTCATATTTAATATAATCATTGAATATAATAGAAGAGTAATTTATTTGAAGCTGTTAATGAAATAATATATTCACATTTTTATAAAACTAGAACAATAATTCAAGAAAAGAGTGAAAGGCGTTGCAGGGTCCCACTCAATTCAGGGCGCAAAATTTTGCTGAGGCCTCCTCCTCTTTCAGGCTTGAGGTTCTTTTACATGCCGTAAATATACGATACGGGATCCACGGCTTTACTCCTCTTCCGAAGGAAGCCATATTTAGGATTTTTACGACCGAAAAAATCCATAGACCCTGGAAGGGATAGAATGCACGATCTTGAGTCCACCACTTTGGGACGTAATGATGTGCGTCGTTATGATAAAAGTTCAGACAACTGTCAGATTAACCAAACGAAATAGAACATTCTTATTTTATAATGAAACTTGAGAATCTTTTTTTATTTTCTGAAGGTTGAACCAGAATAACAAATAAAATTTTTTTTAATAATTACGTCCCCTAAAGTCGTCATGGACATAAAAAATTCAAGGAGGTTCGTTATTGAGATATTTTACTCTATAAATATTGATATGTTTTTAACCATTTTCTCCTGTAAGTAATTTTTATTAGTGATTTATGTTTTAACAATATCAGGATTGGGTTAATAATAAAAAATGCACTCGTAATAAAATGGTTTCCATAGAAATTCTTCTAATATATATTCCCAAAAGTTTATTATTTCACAATGGTTTTAGATTTTGATAATATAACTCTAAAATTGGAATTTTACGTGCGCCATAATCAATATGCATGTTACATTTGAAAACATTACATATTATTACTTTTTGTTTCGTGTTACATGTACTCAGATAAAACAAACTTCAATTTTTAAATACTAAAATCTCAAAATAAGAAAAGCATTTTTAAACTATTCTTTAAAAAATTAGAAGCGCACTCAATTCTTGCGTTACAGGTGCTAAAAGAAAATAAATTTAATCCAAAAAAATTCAAAACTAATATCACGCAATAAATTGAGCACAAATATTTTAAGTTTTCCTTGTCTTCAGCATACTTTCAGCAAATAAAAATTTAAATGCACACAATTAAAATGTATTGAGTTGAAGAAAAGGAAAATGCATATCTTAGCAATTATGGCCATAATATAATTTTAATATTTTCTTGAAATATTTTTATATTCTTAAAAGTAACATAACTGAGTTAATAAAGGGGCCTGTGTTGTAGCGGCGCTGATATAAACAAACATAACCTTAGCATAAACCCAAAGGCTTTGAGGTTTCTATTTTCGAATAGGTAATATTTAAAATTAGCCGAAGTTTCCATTTGTATTATAGAAAAAGTATTTAAATACCCAAAGACGTTAGAAACAAATAAAGATTTTTTATATTTAGTTTCCCTTATTGTACTATATTAACATTTTTATTTTTAGCCATTGCATATTTTTTGTAAACGAACTCGGCACAATATGTCGTTTCCAAAATGTTTACATTCCATTTAGAGTATTTTGATTCAAGTTTATTTGAGGCAGGAAGATCAAACATATAAAAATAATAATAAGGCGGCCTCTGAACAAAATTTGTCGGCCATTTCACGTTCTGAATTGAATGGAACGCCGATGGCCTGAGATGTTAAAGAGCGTCCGTAAATAAACCAAATGAAAAAAATATAAAATTAAAGACAACATAGCTTTCTTTTTGGAAAACAAATATTTTTATTTTTCAACTTAATTTCCTTCCAAACCTATACAGCGATTTTCTACCAATCATAACATGCAATTTCTCCAGCTCTGCAAAACACTTTAGCAACAGCTTTTTCGTTTGATGCGAATTTCGTTCATGTCACTTTTTCATGTTGATAAAGATGAAATAGTCCGAAGGAAACAAATTCGGAGAGTACGGCGATGAGAAAGGATTTCACACCTTAAGTCCAGTAATTTTCAGCTTGCAAACGCAGATTTGGACCCTAGCAGGTTATTATAGTGGAACAGGACTTTTTTATTTGCTAAAATGAGGACGACTCCTGTTGATTGCGTCGTTTATTTACTCAAGTAGTAGAGTGCAATATTCACCGTCTATAGTTTTGCCGTTTTCCAAATAGTAAATTAAAATTATGTCGTGCAAATAACGAAAGACAGTCGCCATTACTATGTTTCATCGCCAGTTACATGTAAAATTCCCTCCGATTCTTTTTAAACAGTTTCAAATTCTGCAACGAAATGACAACACAAAATCTTTTCTGATTAATCATTAGTAAACGCGGCACCTACCTCTCAGATAATCTTTTTGGTTTTTAAATGTTTGCAGAATATTACACCGGGTCTCCAAACTTTTTTAAATCGTCAGCAATCTCCCTCAATTTCAGTCTTGGATATCTCAGAAATTTCTCAATTATATTGGGAGGCATCGCTTGTGCTCGTTCGGCCTCATTTAAACTCACTAAACTATTTATACACCATTATAAGCGAAAGTGCAGATTCTCCGTGATATTTATCAGCTCCGTCTTAGTTGCCGCCTTCAAAAAGTAGCTAACGTTTTCCTAATACTCAAAATTTATGTTTCTCTATTTTGAGAGTTTGTTTACAAATTTAAGCATAAACATGTCTCTGAAACACAGAATAAGCTTCGTAACTGTTTATACATACAGTCACCAAGTTGTTAAAATACGCTGAAACAATCAAGTGCTACCTACTTTTGAGTTCGCACCGAATTATCGAATAGCTCCCTAATTCTTCAGTACTCTTTCATATTCGCTGCGTTTTCTGGCTCTCTCCCTTTCATATCGCAGTCGGTTTGAGCGAGTTCTAGCGAATAAACAAACATATATTTTATATTTTAGCTGGAGCGTGAATTGTTAATAACCGTTTCCTCTAATTAGAAGAAAATATGTATTTAATAAGTCACGTTATTATTAAATATAGACTTTAACAGCCCATTTTGCCAATATTAAATAATAGTGACATCAATTATACTGTGTGCGGAAAAAATACAGAAAATTGTACAGTAGAAAGGCAGTACCAAATGAAGCATTTTGAGATAGGAACTAGGGGCCGCAGAAACTTTTTTACTGTGCTATATGCGTCAACATTACGTCCGTCACTTTAGAGTCTCAGATTGTGTAACTTGTTTGTGGCGAGCAGACGTAAACAAAACGTATTGTTGAACAGTACTAGTCACTGTCGCTAGGTGTTTCATATTCAATGCAGCACTTGTGTTTTGAAGTCTTCTGGATATATGGGAATACCGAACGCGCGTCTTGAAATTAGGCGAAACTTATAGCTCCAACATGACGGCATCCCTGCTCATATTTCACTTGCAGTATGAAATCACTTAAACAGAACATTTGGTGACATGGATCGGGCGCGGTGGACCAACACGGTGCATCAATTAAGTATGCGCATGTAATGTTTAGTTTCTCATTGTATACAAGTACTCATTAGTTCAGACAGTATGCAAACACTTGTCGTGTGAGTTGCATTTAATTTTGACTGACAAATGAATATGCTTCATTACGTCAGATTTCAATTGTAATCATCCAGCGCTCTTGTTATTAACTTACATTGCGACTCCATGCTCCTAATCTCAAAATGCTTAGTTTGGCACTGTCTCTGTACTCTATAAATTTCTGCACGTTGTTTTTCCGCATCCTGTATTACTTGACGTTAACCGAGCAGTACCGAGCGGCAGCGGAGAAAAGCAAATTCCTTAGACATGGACGGGAGGCTGAATATTGGGGATGCTCATACCGCTTGCAACGGTGTAAATGTTGCACATATTAATTTTTTGTTAAACGTAACGTAATCTATGCGTAATCCTCTGTAACTATGGCTGCAATATGTTGTTCACAAAACTGAGCTTTTCACTTTTTACCACCCGTTGTCTTATTGGAATTCGCAACTAATTATATATACATTATACACACATACATACATTACAATATATATACATTAACCTTAATGCTAACCTCGGATAAACTCTAGAAACCGGTGGACCGATTAATTTGCTGCAGCGAGTTACGGCCTGACGGCCTACGCTTACCTCATTTTCGTAAATATAAATTAATAGCGGTTTGTGTACTACTAAATATGCGGGTAAATCATTGTAATGGTGGCATATATCATTTGACTCCAGCAGAAAAAATAAATTGTAAAAATAAATTTATAGCGGTTTGTGTGTGTGGTACTATGTTAGTGAGTAAATCGCTGTAATGGTGGCAAATCTCCTTTAACTCCAGGAGGCAATAAAAAAACTTCAGTACGACAGGATTCGAAACCTGCATAACTATAGCACGACGCTCTAACCATCTGAGCCATCGTGCCGTTGTGTTTGAAAGACTTATTATCTACTCATATCTGTGGAAGTTCACTACCTTCGTCTTTCTCAGCTTCCGTTCGGGACTACAGTCTGAAATGCGGTTTCCAGGTTACGTAAGTCGTGTATTTTACAACCGTAGCAGAAAAGCAGCATCATCAAAATCTTAAAAAGCGAATCTGTAAGTGACAAAGACTTCTAAATGTTTATTTATTTCTAACGAAAATGTCGTAAATAGTCCAAAGCATGTTGCATGTGATTTATCAACTTTTAATTTTAATACCAAGTATTTCATCCTATATTAAGACTTATATCCACATTTGCTGCCACTTAAACTGTAAAAGCAGAGGTTATGTATAAATCTCGTTCAAACTAGTTTGTCACTTTCTTACCACATGAAATGTCACTAGATAAACACGAAGAATAATATCCCTATGGATAAATGGGGTAGCCATTTATTTATATAAATGAATGTCCACAGTAAAAAAGAAGAATATAACTCAAAATTACCCCTGGGTTTTTGAGTCACATTTGACGCTTTAAAAGGAATATGGTATTTCTACATAAAAAGAACCAGGACGTACGTTTGTAACTTGTTCATTTCTGTAGTGGGTCAGAGTAAAGAAAAATTTAATTTTGAGCCTGGTCTTCATGCATAATGAAAAGATCCTTTGATCTCCAACTCGAGACATATGTAGCAAGGAAAAGGAAGTGCTTTTAGGGATTAGGGGTCATCTTTCTTATATTTCCTCACTGTAACGTAGTTTTGCCTGCTGGCAATATATCGATGTTAGATTGAATCGTTTAACGCATTTAAGGGAAATATGAAACGTCTATCCTTGTAATGTTAAATTTACTAACTCCAGTTGTCAAGGACTATTAAGGCTATTGATATGAAACTTTTACTACATACAGATACACATAATTGAAATTTGCTAATCTATTTTCAATACTATCCCTTGATTTTGAAGAAAATTATAAAATGCTTTCCACTGTTTGCGTTTTTATATTTTTTCTCAACATTATATTTTTTTACATTGTTATGTTTTGTTCTAGCACTACTATAATAGAACCACATCTTCATAATAATATAATGAAAAAAGGTAAAAGCTTAATAGTGATAGTTTAGATAGACACTAAAAAGATTAGAAAATTATGCATAAAAGTGTAGTTTTTCAATAATTGCAACCAAAAATGTTTTTACAGAAAAACTAACTTTTAGAAGAAAATACCAGGTAAAGCCTTCCAACGTTGTAAAACAACAAAAATGGTGTCATGAAAACAAACGCTGCCAATTTATGAAATTCAACTTTTTCTATCATTTAAGACAAACTACAGCCTTCCTGAGATATAGAATTTAAACTGAACAAATACTTGCAAATAAAAAAAACCAACAAGGGTCTCTGCAGTGACATAATTATACTTTTATTAAAATACTTATATTCAGGGAACATTATATTCGGAAATCATATCAAAATAAACAGAAAATTCCAAATATTAAAGGGGTACAAAAAACAAAAATATGATTTTGACCCCCGCCTTTTTCCTTTAATACTTCTCTTAATAACAATAAATTATAAAACGTATACATATTATTTTAAAACATTTTAGCAAAAATATGCTCAGAAAGTTATTTAAAATGTGCAACAATCGAATTAGTGCTTGTGATGTAAGAGAGTAACGATACTGAATGAGCATTTTAAGGATAATCTATACTCCTTTACTCAATGAGGCAACAAATTTTTGAAGCGTTTTTACTGAATAAAGCACTTTTATCAAGATAGAGAGAGAAAGTTTAACAAAACACGGATATTTAAGTAAGGCGTAAAAGTGCATGCATACAAATATGCACAACATTTTAAAATAACACCCACAAGAGTGGAAATAGCATCCAGGCATATAGCCATCAGCATCGCACAGAAATTTATCCCCTTCGGCAAGAAAATAATGGAATTTTCAACCCTAGCGTTCCATGCATTTCTGTTAATGGAATAAGCATCATTTCCTGCAGCCCCCTTCGAGGAATGGACGTTCAATTCAATTTATCACTGATGCGAGCATATCTTTTATATTTGCTGTATTTATTTTTTCTTATTGTTTTGCTTTATGGCTCCCGATTGTGTCAATAACTTATATCGGGTGAACACTGCATAAATGTCATCAGCTAAGGAAATGATTAAATATATAGACAAGTGAGAAAAATATAACGCATTTTAGGCAATAACTCGACAAAAAAATAAATGTTTTCCTCACTTTTCAAATTCGTAATTATTACAATCCACATGGAAATATGCAATAAAAACAGCTGTTTAACATTGTTATCTTCACTTTCTTCCTTAAGCGTTTTGTTTCATTACAATTTAGCAAATATGTTTTATATAATTTTAATTTTTAACCAGGGTTCATTATTGTATCAGTACTAACAGTGAGGAGTTAGGGAAATCTGAAGAGGCGAGCTGCCTGACCTTATACACTCTCTAAGCAATTTTGATATATGGAGGGGGGTGCCGCTGTGAAGAATGAGCCGCTGCACGTTTTAAATTAAAGTTGGGCACCAATAGTTGATCATCGTCCAATTGCAACAAGTTTCATCTTTGTAGCAATATTCTCTGAATCATTAAATAAATGCAATTATTTTATTTACAGTGTGTTAATTTAATTTATTAAATAAAACATTTGGCCTTTGTTTGTTTTATTAAATCTTTAAGTAAAGACATGAATGTTTTATTTTCTTTCTCAATAGTTCAGCTAAAAATATTGTACCTATTTGATGTGTACTTTAAGTACATATAAGTAAATGTATAAGTGCAAACCATTTATTTTCTTTCAATTCTTACATCCAAAGCTTCGTTTTGCTGCAAATATAAGAAAGAAATATCTTAAGAAGTAAATAACAGAATCAAACATTTATACCATTTCCGTAATGCAACATATCAGTGTGAATTAACTATTTACATATATAAATTAACCCCATTTAGTTAGTGGACAAACTAAAAGATCAGGTGAAAAGTACTCATAAAATTTATGAGTCCGTTTCTAAGGACTTTTAGTAGAAAAATAAATAGGAGAGGCTCATGCTTTCGTGCTTTGAGGAGGACATGGTAGTTCAAATGGTTAGAGTTTCGGCATGGAAGGCGAATAATGTGTGGTTCAATTCGGATCGTGATCATGCTTGTTAAAGTCTAGTTCTTGCTTTTCAACTTATAATACATTTTAAATAAAATAAACGATAAGAGATGAGTAAGTTGAAAGAAACACAAGCTGAAATATAAAAACGAAGGAAAGTATGGTTATATTCTTATTTTGAGGGGAGTGGCGGCGTGAGGAAGAAAGAAAGCTATGTTCGTAGGTACTGCGGTCAATAGTTTCAGGGCATGCAATAACACTTTCTGTCATGCCTTAACAATTGCGGAATGTAATTGTTCGGATGAAGTTCATCTTTCATCATATATCCCAAATAACATCCATCATAAAGTTGCCAGTTTAAAAATAGTACAAAAAGGTATGGTTTTATTTTTTTATTTGGTTTATTTAAGGACGCTCTTTAACACCTCAGGTCATCAGCGTTCCATTCATTCCGGGAGTGAAACGGCTGACAAATTTTGCTCAGAGGCCTCTTTTTTCAGGCTTGAGGTTCTTTATCGTGGAGTAAACCTACGTCATGGGACCAACAGCTTTACTTCCCTTCCGAAGGAAGCCATACTTAGGATTTTTACGCCCAAAAATCCATTGGTCCTGACTGGGATCGAACCTGCGACCTTGGGTTTAGGAGGCAAGTATGGTTACCACTAGACCACCAGGACCGACCCAAGATATGGAGAAAATTACATCTATATTTAGGGAAAAGAGAAGAAAAGGAGAAAAACAAGAGGGAAAGATCGATGAAATTATTCCCTGCAAAAGGAACGAAACAAAACATCTATTGTGAACACCCTACAATCTCAGATACAAATAAATGTGCTGAATACTGGAAAAATTACAATTCCACAAAAGGGACGATGGTTGGACTTTGAACCTAAGATTCCTGGATAAGAGGCTCAAATCCGGTCGAGATCGACGTTTTCGATGTTTTCGGGACGTAAAAACATTGAGTACAAATTCTCCGGAGGCAGAAAGGACCAAAAGCTGTGGGTTGCTAGTTTTACGATACATTAAAGAACTCTATATCTTAAAAAGGCCCCTGGTCAAAAGTATCTGCCATTTCACATCTAAATAATTCATGCTAGATGATAGTTTAAGCGATGAGGTGACTATCTATCCTGCTGGCATCTATAAGTGCTAAATGCAACTAAATTCAAATGGTGAGGACCCAGAATAGGATTACGAAACAAATGTGGCGTAGATGTTGTCAGAAACATTGTAGAAACAAATTTAAAACATAAATATTAGGACGTAATTTTGAAGATAAGCAAGTTTTAAGAATAGATAGTAAATTAAGTTCACTTGGTGACATCTTGATGACATCTACCAGCTCCAACCCTCCCAACTACTATGGGAGAAATGCTGCATTATTTTACGTTTCAAAATCATATTTTTCATGAAGTCAAAAAATACTTGTAGCGTTAAATGCTAATATTATGAAAAAATGTTTCTTAATCCTTTGCGGAAGAAATTTCAAGCTTTACCTTAAAGGAATACAATAAAAGAATGCAAAACGCGTGTCATTTCTCCTGGCATTGCCTACTTATATGAATTAAAACAAGGAGCATGAGTTTAATAAATATCAAGAAATGATAGCGTAAACATTATAAATGAGAATTTATTGTAATTTGAGTTGATAGCGCTCAGTTATTTCATATTTTATATTGTGATTTATTTCTCTGTTTAAAATGAAAATTAAAACAGCGTAAAAACAGCATTCATAGAATTCCCATTTAACAAAAATTAACGTTTAGAGATATTTAAAATCTTCATTATGACGGAAAAAGCAACAACGACTAAAAAACAGTATATTCGTTTTAACTGTATGTTTCTTAACAAGGTTAAGTGATGACGAGCGGTTGCATAAATATTCCATAAAAAGAGCTCTTTTAATGCTCTACACCCGGAGCAAGCGTGTAGTTTTTAATTTCGATGGAAATGGCATTCCGTAACGATCTAATTTGCATAAACTTTCCGAAATGAAAATGATTACTGGTAAATATAGACATTAAATCCTCGTGTGGAATTGATACATTTCGTATTTGCTGTGGGATGCGACAATGTTGACATGCACGAAAATTAATTCAAGCACGCAGAGCGCTCCAGATATATGAATCAGAATATTATTTTTCGTTTACAAAACACATATAGCCTAAATGATATTTAATAAGTCATTAAAAGACACTTTTACGGAAGTAAAATAATTTATATCTAGTTTTCTAGCCGTAGGGGGGTAGGTTTCATGTATAATTTCTACAACAGAGGAACAGTTACTATGACCCTCGATCTTAACTATATTTTGTATAACAAAAGCTGATTGCACTGCTAAAAAATTTTATATGCTGGAGTGGAAAGATGAGAAAGAAGAAAAGCAATGGCTTCATGACTGGTGTCGGTCCTGGTCATGTAGTGGTTACCATACTTGCCTCCTAAACCCAAGATCGCGTGTTCGAACCCGGCCACGACCGATTGATTTTTTCGGGCGTAAAAATCCCAAGTATGGCTTCCTTCGGAGAGGAAGTAAAGCCATGGATCCCGTGTCATACATTTACGACACGAAAAAGAACCTCAAGCTTGAAAGAAGAGGCCTCTGAGCAAAATTTGTCGGCCGTTTCACGCCCTGATTTGAATGAGACGCTGATGACCTGAGATGTTAAAAAACGTCCGTAAATAAACTAAATAAAATATCTATGGCTGGTAATGGATAAGATATGCAGAGAGAAAGGTGGGTACATCACTCTAAAAGTCCCATATGACTAAAGTCTATTATCATCAATACATAAACAATTCATAAACAATTAAAATTATTGTTAGAAAAAATGCTTGCAGATATTTGTCATTTTATTTATTCATAGCCTAAATAACAGCTTGAACGGGTGGATATTTTGTGAACTTTTTACAAAAGAGGAGAAATGCGATGTTTGGGTTATGGTCAAAAACTACGTGCATTTACTGACATCATATCTCAGCTTTCTTTAGAGAGTAGGAAGAAAAGATCGCAAATAAAGCGGAATTCACTCTCATATATGACCCAACAGTTTTGGTTTCTTGATAGCGTTGCATTCTACATTACAATCTCCAAAGATTTAAAATTAAATTTGTGAAAGTACAAACACATACATAGGTAAGGGAAGAAAGTAAATACACAATTTATTCATTTTGCTGACTAATCAGTAATCACTATTGTTAGCCATTGGAAATTGTGCAAAAGATAAAATATGTCGAGCGGTTAAAACCATATTTATTTTATTTCGTTATCAAATATAAAAATTGATATTGTGACCACCTACATAGTCTAGTAGTAGCGTTTGCGACTACCAATCTGGAGGTTCTGATTTCGATTTCCGGTCATGTCAAGGTCCGGGTAACGATTATTTCAGAGTTTTTCTTTACACTTAGAAGAGTAATGCAAGATAGCTTTAAGGATCCAAAGACACCGAGCTCATTTCGCCATCGTAGCAATTACTTTCATTTATACCTACAGATTAGGTACCATAGATTTAAGGTACACTAAAATCATAATTTGCATTGAGAAAACACACAGGAGCTCTATTAGCATCCCAGCCTCAGAAGTTCGCTATAATACATCCTGCCAAAGAGAGAATGCTTACAAGTTCACGAGAACAATGGAGTTGCATTGAAAATAATATTGTAGCCACCACATAGATGTCGGTCCTGGTGGTGCCTCCTAAACCCAAGATCGCGTGTTCGAACCCGGCCAGATGGATTTTTTCGGGGCGTAAAAATCCTAAGTGTGGCTTCCTTCGGAAGGGAAGTAAAGTCGTGGGTCCCGTGTCGTACATTTACGGCACTAAAAAGAACCTCAAGCCTGAAAGAGAGGCCTCTGAGCAAATTTTGTCGGCCGTTTCACGCCCTGAGTTGAATGGGACGCTGATGACCTGAGCGGTTAAAGAGCGTCCATAAATAAACCATTCAAAAAAAAAAAAAATACCACATAGATGTTCAAATTACCTGACAGAAATATCAGTTTTTCATTAACCAAAATGAAGGTCCTATTATGTCCATTCATTAGTTTGAGATCGGTGACCAATGAAAATAACATTGTAGCCACCACATAGATGTTCAAAGTGCCTGACAGAATATCAGTTTTTGATTAACCAAAATGAAGGTCTTATTATGTCCATCCATTAGTTTGAGATCGGTGACCAATGAAAATAATATTGTAGCCACTACATAGATGTTCAAAGTGCCTGACAGAATATCAGTTTTTGATTAACCAAAATGAAGGTCCTATTATGTCCATCCATTAGTTTGAGATCGGTGACCAAAGCAGAATGGTTCGACAATTGATGACTCATTCGCATCAGGGTGGTCCACTCAAGCTCGGGAGAGTTTCATTAGATGACTTATAGTACAGTATAATGCAGCGCTGATGCAAGTAATTCTTAACTTTTCTGTGAATGTGCTTGAACGTGCTTACTCATCGTTTGCAAATAACATAGTAAACCACAAAGAACTGTTATTGATTTGAACTTTATAAAAACAGAATCAACTGATAAATGCAGTATAGAATTTTAGAAAAAAAATCCCTGACCAAATAGCAATAAATAAATAAATGAATAAAAAGAAAAGAAAGAAAAAAAAAAGAAAGAAATCGTGCGTAACCAGAAATACAGTCAGCAATGGGCAAGAAAATAAGTAGATGTCGAACTTTATTACAGGAAAAAATCGACGGTAACACCGCACGTTTAACGTTATAAATTGCAAAAAATATTCGAGTAATTTTAACCGGGGTAAACATGTTATATAATGCAAACTAATAAAATATATGATAAAAATATAATTTATATGAATACTGACTTTTTTATTAAGTGCTGTTTAACGCCCGTTTTTACTACTGAGACACCACAGGCGGTGGACACTGATGATACATGAGATGAAATGATCAATTGGGAAAGGATTTTGTTTTAAGGAAGGAACGTTCCAGACCTAAGTTTAAGGCTTGCCATTTATGAGAACTGAGGAAAACCTGGAGTAAACCTCAGTCAGTGAATACGGTCCTGGTGGGATTCGAACCCCAGACCTCCCGCTCACGAGTTCGCGCCTTAAAGATCTCGGCCACCCGTGGCGGTACTGACCTTTATGGCACGAGGGTGTAGAACAGAAACATTGCCAATCTAAAGATTAAAAAAAAAAAAAAAAAAAAAACTCATACTTTTAAAAGAGAGCTTTCGTTATTAAGTTTAGAGTTCGCCGTGTTTGCCATGCAACTACTTCAGCATGTCTGTTTACAGGATCAACTGATATATAGGAAACGATCATGCTGCTGCTCACTTATCCCCGCGCTATGTACAAGAAGGCAATTTCTTTAACAATGTTACGCACTAGCGACTACGCACGCCGTGAGGTATAGGCATCTTCTTCATCACCATTGCTGTGCTAAGTAGTATTCTTGAAGGCGAACACAAGCTTCTCTGCCGTTACAGTGGTTTAAATTGCAAATAACACAAGACGGTTACAATCATATCTTTAAATACCATTTTTTATGTTTTTATATTTTTATTTTATTTATAATTTTATGTTTTTGTTATTTCTTTCCCTACCTAATTATGTATCATACTTAGGCATGTACGGTGCATGCATTAAATATATTTTAATTTTTATACCCTACCACTATAATATAAGGAACAACAATGCTGCAGTTCGCTTATTCCTGCGCCATATAGGAAATTTCTTTAACAATGTTACACATTAGCAACTAAGTTCGCCGTAATAAATAGGAATCTTCTTCATCAGCACTGTTGTGCGAAATAGTACTCATGATGGTGTACACATGCTTCTCTGCTATTCCGGTGGTGTAGTGGTTACCATACTTGCCTTCTAAACCCAAGATCGAGGGTTCGAACCCGGCCAGGACCGATGGATTTTTTCGGGGCGTAAAAATCCTAAGTATGGCTTCCTTGGGAAGTAAAGCCGTGGATCCCGTGTCGTACATTTACGGCACGAAAAAGAACCTCAAGCCTGAAAGAGAGGCCTCTGAGCAAAATTTGTCGGCCGTTTCACGCCCTGAGTTGAATGGGACGCTGATGACCTGAGCTGTTAAAGAGCGTCCATAAATAAACCATTCAAAAAAAAAATTCTCTCCTTTTCCATTGGTCTTAAGTATGTGTGCTGATAAAACATTATATGAATAAATGAAAACATTTTTTCAAAACTTAATGTAATAAATACACAGAAAGAAAATGTCCATATAGAAGTTATTCAATCAAAATATCATCCTATACGTTTTTGCATTTATTGATTATAAACCGTAGTAGTTTATGCCTATTTGCTGATATCCTTATTTACCCAACATTCACAATACTGTAGCAATTATATTCATCTATACAATTAAAATCGCCATTTCTAACAATGTGTCAAATATTTAATTTGTTTTATTTAATTTAATTTTCACTATTTCTTCCTAACTTTCGCTAAATAATGTCCTATTTATTAATTTTTCTCCCTTGTTTTTAAATACATTATCTTACTGCCAATTACTTCTTTCGGGAAACTATTTATTATCTCCAAAAGCGATTTCTCTCTCGATAAGCTCATTTGTTTACATATTAATAACCTATGCCAGATGTTAACCTTCTCCCAATACATTAGACCTATCTTAATATTGATCCTTCCACCTACTCCTTTCAACTTGAAAACTCCAGTTCTGACCCATGAAAATCCTCTTCTGTTATACTTATTACAACATTCAACATATTTTTTCCCACCCCAAATAATTTTCATGCATCTATATAACTTAAGAATGGTAAAATATTATAAAGCACTTTTACCGTGCCGAGGTCTTCCATCTGAGTTACCGTGCCCAGCCTGATTACAAATACATATCCCCCCCTCTCTGAGCTTATATATCCTGGAATCCTATAAGACTATCTCATTGGAGAGATTTAAGAGTTTACTCGAAATCTTCTAATAGGCCAAAGCCGGACGAAAATATTTGTTTAATACTTTTCTCCTAAATTGGGAAAATGAAAGTAGGTATTCTCTCTTGCGGTATGTTGAAGAACTTGTATAATACATAAATTTGAGATAAGCACATGACAAAATTTCTGTGCTAATTTTGCGAAGGAAAGAGGCATGTTATCGCTTTATTTTTGCGCTATTTTTATTTTTACACGTACTTTAATGAATTTATGGAAACATTTGGTTTAAATTAACATAGAAGCAAACACAGACATCATTCCATGGCCTGTGTTACTAAAAATATCATAATTGTAACTGCGACATGGGCGGGCGAAACGAATTAATGCGGGTGGGCTATTTAAATTAGTTATTTCTTGAACATGGTGAACGTTACCAGAAAAAGGGGTTTGCATTCTGTGGAATTTAACCTTTTAATGAAAAAGATGTGCAGGATCTTGAGGATTTATCGACACTAGCTCAAATCCTGCGATTCCTTCAGTGGAAATGTCTGTGACTGTCCTTCAGTATCTTTCAATGAGATACTACGCCGACGAACGTGAAGAAAATTTCAAAGAAAAGAAAGGCAAAACAGCGAGTTGTCCTTTATGTCCAAAGAAAAATATTTTGACATTTAAAAAGTACATTAAATGGCCAAAAGAAAAGATAAAAGAGTGCATGAAGGAAAATACTTTACACCTCAAGTGAAAGTGAAAGTGACCTGGAGAAGGAAAAAGAGAGATAGAATATTAAAAAAGAACAAATAAAAGAAGAAGAATATAACGTTAATTCTGTCTGCCTAAATTAATTAATAAGAGGTGCAAAACCAACGTTGATGATACTACAAAATTTGCATAAAAGCAAAGGAGAAAAAGAGGTTCATGTGTGAAAAAACTTTAAAAGGAAGCAAGGAATCACATAATTCATTAAAGATTATTAAGCAGTGATCTAAAATAAAACTCAATTATCATTTTATTATCGTATTTGTCGATGCACTTCACTCACACATCTGTATTGCAAAACGAATAGGATTTCTTTCCATCAAGAATATAAACAAATTATACTAGTTTGTCTGAAACTGTCATAGGTATTCTTTATTGAAATACACAAGTTATAACATAGTGTTGAAAAATATTCAAAATGACAAATTACAAAATTTATATAGGATTTTAGAAATTGTAATTCGACTCACTGCTTGTTGGCCTACGCTCCATAGCTAGAGATACTATTAGGGTTAATTTATATAATTAATAATGGACAGTATAATATCATATTAATATTAATAAAAATATTTAGAATTTTTCTTAATTGACCCTGATTATAAATTATAAATCATTATATTAATATTCTAATGCTCCAATAATAAAATAGAACTATTAGCTATTTTCTGTGACATAGGAAAAAATTACCTTTATCCCCAAGCAAGAAGTTTTCTGTGGTCATATCAGGCGGGTCATTAAAAAAGGGATATTCATCAGAATACTAAATGAAGTTTAATTTTCAGTAATAAGGGGCAGTTCTTAGCTCTAAAATGAAACTGAGACACTGGAAAAATCAAAAGGCACGTTTGGGGAAAATTACGGATATTTTCGTGAGATACTTTCTGGACTAGCTGTAATCACATCTCATGTTTTATAAGGTAAACAACCGCTAAGCTTCTGAATACACCACAACCCGTGGTTCAATGGTAATTCCACAGAAAACAAAGGAAAATCATCCTGCTTATATGACAATGGGTTGACCTCTATCATGATATCTCCAATAACCTATAGCTGCACTAGAGTCAGCAAAAAGGTTCAGTGCACACGAAACTAACAATATCCGTTCAATAAACATAGACTTCATTTAGATATGGGTTTTACACAAAGCCGTGTATGGATTAGGATTTAAAATCGGTCAGATAGAAAATACATACTTGAATCGCAGCTTTTCGGTTGTAATATGTCAATGCTCTAACCATTAAGCTACTATACTAACCATTAAGCTATCTCGGCACAACCACGAAATCCTCCGACTTGGGTTATATACTGAACACCTCGAAAGTTATCTCTAACAGGAAAATCGAACATTTCAGCACTTCTGGTCTACAGCGAGGGTATTTGAGCTAAGCGCCAGCAGATCACGGCTGCACACTGGGAGAAACCAGTCATCAAAGCCGTATAATGCATATGCACATTGTAGCTTGTAGTTAGTTCGAGGGAGGCTTTGACAGAGAGTTGTTGTACGTTCGGTTCATTGTGTGTAAATTGGTACTAATTTCCCTTCATAGTCCTGAAGAACGCGGCTCTAAGTACAATACATATAGGAAAATTGATTCTTTCGCAGAAGTGATAAGGCGATTCACACGAAAACCGTGCTTCAGATAGAGAAACTGTTCGTTAACTTGTTAAACAGTTACGAGAGACAGAATATCTCAGTGATAAAGAAACAAAGTGCGTGTTTTTACGGAATAAAAGTTAGATGAGGTACATGAATTTCTACACAGATACCGGCAATGTGTTGCCGCTAAGTGACATCGTTTTAAACTTTACGAGCGGCTACTCTCTGATTTTTTCAGTTGCGCGGCTGCATTTTTGTGGTAAGCACTGGCCATTAACCAAATTAACACATTATTTTTACGTCACGAAAGTTTAATAGTACTGTTCATCTTGTACATTTAATTCGTTGCGGTATTAACGTATAACAAATATTATATTAATATTATTTGACATTAATATTAGATATTTTAATATTTAAGACAGCTTTTAAAGTAAGCTCAAGTCAGATACTTGTAGAGTAAACTCAACTGGTGTCGGATATGGTTGCGGATAACCTATTTTTGACAACTTCTTTGACTTGAAGATTTGAGAAATAAAAGTTAAATTTAATTTACTTTATTAGAGTCATATTTAAATAACTTTATGTTTTACATTAGGGTTATTATTATTATTATTATTATTATTATTATTATTACTGCTCATAAGTTTAAAATATGTAGTGGTGCCGATCTTTTGAAGCTCCTGTCTTTGTATGTAGGTTAATAGATTAAAACTCAAAACAAGCATTTACATCAGAAACTTAAAATTGGTGTCTAATTTACTGCTACTGATGTTGCTTTATTGCATAGAATGGGCGTGAATTATTGATTAATTTTCAATTCGTTACTATTACGCCGACACGTGTCATTTGAAAGAAACTCTGAAATTGTAAAACCTAAATACTGGGAACTGTTGGCGCCAGCCCGTAATCCAGGTGCTTTAGCCTTTGGTTTAAATGCAGTGTTTTTTGTTAGGTTTATTTACAGATGCTCTTTAACATCTCAAGTCATCAGCGTCCCATTCAACTCAGGGCGTGAAATGGACACAAATTTTGCTCAGAGGCCTCTTTTTTCAGGCTTGAGGTTCTTTATCGTGCCTTAAATGTACAACACGGGGCCCACGGCTTTACTTCCCTTGCGAAGGAAGCCATAATTAGGATTTTTACGCCCGAAAAAATTCGTAGATGTCCTGGCGGGGATCTTGGGTTTAGGAGACAAGTATGGTAGCCACTACACCACCAGGACTGACAAATCCAGGGCTTGCAGATGTTGATCGTCTATATACGGCAGAAAAATGGGCCCACTTCAAGGATCATTAATAGAGCTGATATTCTTTTAAGGTTGGGTTTTATTAATAGAGTTCTTAAACACCATTGTCCAAGTAGTTTGTTGATGTCTTTCTGCTTCAACTGTTTACTTTGCTTGATACAGAACTTTACAGTAATATCACACACTTTGATGGTGGAAATTATTGTTGATAAATCTTGTATGCAGTTTTCACAATAGCTCCTCCACCTAGACCTACTGTAAATGTGCGAAAATAATAATTGGAAAGGAAAAAAAATTACTGTATTACCGAGCATTATTTTCATGGGTTTTTCTAGGAACAATGAAGTAAAACTTATTAATGATATAGATATATTTTCCGTATTTAGTGAAATTTACGTTTGTATTTTTCAATGTACTTTTTCTGCCTCAAATTTTATATTTCTTAATGTGGCAAGCTGTATATGGGTTATGTCATAATTAAGCCTGTGTATATGTTCATTAGTACTAACACCTTTCTTGTGCTATATATCTGTAAAGATGTATATTTCAATATGATTAGCCAAGTCCTAAATGAAAGGTAATCGGTAATGCAAAGATGTGTTTCATTATGAAATTATATAATGGGTAGTATTAAGGCAGAAAGAACATTACCCAACCCATTATACCTCTCCTAAATTTTTTATTGTGTTTCATGTCTACCTTAGAGCATATTGAAGCATACTTTTAATAGAAATGTAGGTAGATGTTTTCTTTAAATTTTGCACATAATTAAGTCGTTACTGCGCAAGGTTTATTTAATTTCGAATTTATGATGGAAGGTTGTTTAGTACCTACAATACATTTTCATGTATGTAGGATCCCTTAATTAACAAAGCAAAAGGTTCCTGGAGAATGTGCAATAAGATAAAATAATACTTTCCAATAGTTTATGATTTCTTGCAGTGCACATTTTCTTATTGGGAGTCGCAGTAGATGGAATGGACACTCAGAAATTATGATGGAGAAGATTCTAAAAGTATTTTCAGGTATAATGTGGCCAAAATCTTTATAAAAATAAATGTTTCTTTTACAGCATAAAAATATTTATTAACTTGCTCTTTTTATAATCTGCACAATTTTTACATGAAATGCTTTAAAATGCACATTAAAAGATATGAGTATTGTAAAATAATTATAAATGCGTTTAAAATTACTCTTTGTTAACCATTTTTATATTTGTTGAATTAAAAATTATCTATATGATGCATTTTTAACAATTTTTTCACATTTCCAACATTTAATCAGAAAAGATTAATAAACAATTGTAACGCATTATGTATTATTCAACACAGAAAAAATACCAATTATGAAAACAAATATATTAAAAGTTCAGATAAAAAAGTTCGGAGCAACACAAAAAAATCTGAATGAAAATTTATTCTCTTAACTTAAAATTAATGTGCTCGTGTTTTTAATGACGTTATCATAAATTTTGCTTATTTGGTACTTATAGATCGTTAATACATAGAAGCAAATAAAACATTTTATAAAAAAATTAAAACATTAATATAAAATGTTGACAGGGTTGGGTTCTTAGGATGTAACCGAATTCATCTTACATTTCATCGTTCTTCTTTATTTCATTTTGTGCGACTTTCTGTGTTTGTGATGTCTTTGAGGCAGCCCTGACATTGAACTGACCACCCATTCAGGAAGACCCTCAGTGTATATGTGTACTCTATGCGCGTCCAGAAACAATCAGATGGCGATAGGGCCTTGGAATATAAATCCCAAAGGGTGCAAGTCCTAGTACAGGAGAAGGGTAAAAGTAAAGGAAGAGGTACGTAATACCTATAGATAGAATTGTGTGTGGTGGAACGTGCAAAATTTTTTAGAAAATTGCAAAATGTAGAAATTTTACCTTTGGTAACGAACACTTTGAAATGTACTGCAGTCTGTAAAGAATGCTAGAAATATGCAACAGAGAAATAGAACATTAACAATAGAGGGAGATATTTTGGGTGTGATAGAGACCAGGGAACTGAAGTAATTGGGATATCTACGTATGAATGAGGCAGAATATCAAATAAGATATGTAAGTGGAAACAGAATGAAAGACAGATAGGAAAATAATTTGGAATAAAGCATGTTTGAGGATATGAGGCATAGAAGTATGATCTTTAATAATACTACACATCGACAAATATGGCGAGATTGAATTCTGGAGTATAAAAGAAATAATTATAATTTTATTATTATTAAACTTTGAATTCTAAAACAATTATTACTGTTTCGGTTAACTTCATAATAAAATTCTTTTATTTTCAAATGTATAAAACTAGTTAAAAGTTTTTCTTTCGCTATAGCAACATTCTTATTTGATTTTCCTCATTTTTTGTTGGCATATACATATTTTAAAACATAAAAATTCAAATTACTACTCTCATTAAATAACTAACGCTAATAGCTTTAGGGAATTACTTCAAATAAAACAAAAACTTCAAAATAATATTTGAAATCAAAGTCAGATAGAAAAAGTTCGAAGTCACAGTCAGAACTCGAATCACGGATTATTAAACTTGTCGTGCCGAACACGTACCATCTGAGTTACCATGTTCTGCAGAACATAGCCGCCAATCTCCACCATATGATTTTGATTCAATCGTTAACCTAATACACGTCTTGTGTAGAAAAATCACACGATTATGCTGGTAAATGGGAACAATGTATAACATTAATTTATTCCACTTCAGGATGTCTTTTTAAGCAAACTTTGCTTATTGTACTCTTGTGTACTACTTCAATTTAAAGCTGACAAGGATGAGAACTGAATAAAATTGTAGATATGCTGCGACTTGAGTGCACGATAAACATCCTATTTTCCCATTTTTCAAGCGGGTGATAAAATGATGTTATGCTCAACTGCACAATAATTTTTATTCATTTTGTTTTATTTTGTCTCTTTACATCCTAGTTTTATTTTCTCTTGATTTATTTTTTGAATTTTATTGTTTGTTTTGCTTTTATTTCTTAATTATTTTATGTTCCTCTTTCATTTTTCATCTTTTCATTTTATTTTTATTTTTTCTCTTTAACACACTTCTCTTTTGTTTATTTTTTCCATATTATTTTTCCTTTCTTAGTTTTTATTTCCGTTCAGGTTTAAAGCTCCAATGACTGTTACAGCATGCAACGCTCGTAAAATAAAACAGAAATATAAATATTGCAGCTTATTAAGTGCACAATTTGTCACTCTGCAAATGTTTACATATTAGTCATACTTGTCAACACACCAGGGATAATGTTTAGAAACGCAATTCTAATATGCCCTGCAGATCCTAAATAGTTTCAAGTAGAGGTAGAAAAACTTGCCTTTAACACTAACGTAGCATTTAATTGCATCCCAAGGACCCATATATAGAAATACTTTGAACATATAAAGAATGTCAAGTTTTGCAATACATAATGTAAATTGATTAAAATTATATATAATTACATATATGATATATAGGACAAGTAGTACATGCAGCATTTTTAAGTGAGAAATTCATCATAGAGCAATCTTCTATGGCGCTATAACCCGAGACCGAGTCAAGGTCTGTCGCAGCGATTTCTGTTTCCTCTATCTCCATCCTACTTCATTGATAGAGTGCAGTATTGCAGGAGGGCTGGTCAGCATGCCTATCACGCGGCTTTCCATATCGATGAACGGCGCCCCTCCATAGTATCTCCCCAATTGTCCTCATGAGACTGGGTGAACCTCGTCCAACAGCTCCCTAACTTAGAAGAATTCTTAAGCAGGTGGCGCGTATCAAACCCGGGTCTTCCCGCCAACAACGCTAATCACTAAACCGAGGGGATGATCTCATAAAGTGCTCATTCATGCGAAAATCCTAGTTACATTTATTATAATTTCTACCTCGTCAAACATATGAAATAAATTGCAAAATCTAGTTAATATATTATTAAAGATAAAGATTATTATTCATTTATAAATTATTCTACTCAGCAATAGGCTCATTGCATGGATATTTTGTAGCAATAGATATGCATTTGGTTCATCGCCGGATAATCATGACGTTTTTAAATCGTTTGCCAGTACGTATAGTTTCTTACGCCTTTACTATGGCTCCCTATATTGATAAGAGCGTTAAATTAGCATTGTGTCTATCAAAATGTTTTTGTTTAATATATGTTGATATTATGTATTTGCATGTTTTTCATATAAAGTATTCTATTATCACAATAAGCCTCTGACTGAGGTGCATTTAGAAATGGGGGAAAATGTATTGATAAGGAAGTGTGAAAATACTGTTTTAAATCTTCTATAAAGCTCTATTAAGTTCCTTTTAAGGAATTTAATCTCTCATAGTAAGGAAACCTCCGGTCTCCGTGATATATAAAATTAGATGGTAGAGGTTTACGGTTCCGTGCTTATAGGAGGAGACATATAGCTTGGTTAGAATGTGAGCACGGAAGATTCAAAACTGTGGTTCGAATCCTGACCACGACCCGACATATTAATCTGATTCTTCCTTTCCAAAGCTTTTTATCTCCCGTACGCTTACCATTAATAAAAATGCAGAACAATGTGGGGGAAACGCGGTACATATTACTTGAATTGGGTCACTTTAACATAAACAATAAACAGTATTACGTTGTCTAATGAATACTGTCACACAGCACACAAGAATGCGTCCTAAGTTAAATTGGTACTGACCTCCTCATGGCTCCCCGGTCGATTTTCAAGCGTGAGAAAGAGAGAAGAACTGCAGATACCTCCCTTAGCAATCTTGTGTCGGTGATTCTCTCTAAACAATAATACACTCAGTGCACACAATTTCCACTAACCTGTGCTTCCTTAAGTAGACGTGTAAGAACGTGTGTGTGTGTGGGGGGGGCATTCTTTAGGCTATAAATCAGGTTCCTTTTTCCTTCGTTTTTATCTAAAGTGTTTCATGTTGAGTGTTTTTGGCGAATAACTGACATTTTCTTGTATTTCTAAGTAAAAACGCTGATGTTTAAAGTTTACTTGTTGCTCACTCTTTGCGACATTGAATTTTACCCTGTTATTTAATTTTACATGTTAAAAAAAAGTAATAGTAAACATCGGCGCCATGCGGCTACTGATTTGTTTATTTTCGGTGTAAAAACAAATTCTTAACACTGTTAGAAACTACTTTTTCTTCTGCTGTGGGAATAGCTTTACATATTTAATTTTTTTCTTTCTGTTTTACAATTGTACGTTTTAAAACATACAAATACACGGCATTGCATAAAACACGTATGAGTGGGAGATCTGGGGTTCAATTCCCGCTAGACCGTACCTCTGACCGAAGTCCTTGCCAGATTTTCCTCAGATCTGAAACTCTTCCTTCCTTAAAAAGTGTTTTCAAAATTTATAGTTTCATTTAACACACCATCAGAGTTCGGTGTCTGTGGTACCGCAGTAGTAAAATGGAAGTTGAACAATATTTTAAAAAAAATCGCATGAATCAGGTGTTCTAAAAGGTGGGACATCAAAAGGAGAAAAACACCCATTTGAGAGTAAAATTAGGATGGCCGATAATGTTCGTTATATATGACAAAGATCTAATTTAATCAGCATGTTATAAAGGTGTGTATTTCACCTTAATAGAAATATAGCTTTTATTTGAGTTCTCCACTCTAAAATAAAAAGTATCAATGCATTAGCAAATATATTAGCAAAATAAATTAGGTATAAATAAATTTTATATTCTAGTTAAATTTTATTGTAATTTCGGCAAAAGCACAGCGGAAAAAACGATAAATACGTGAGTGCCAATAGAATGCATGGATAAGGTTAATTCCTTTGAAAAATCTCACTATAAAAAGAGAGTTTTAAACTTTGAGTTTACCAAACACTGGCTCATAAGCAGCATATTAAATCAACTTCAAAAAAGTAATACCAATGCAAATGCAGTCTATAGTAAAAGTATTTTACATGTATTTTTAATCAGCACAATTGAGGTCGACCTTGTTATACAAATGAAGAAATTCGAAACTTATTGCTTTATTTTACGTCATTAGCCGACTATACTCAAATAAACTACCAATAAAAATACTGAGAGACATCCCAAAGATTTTAGATTCATTTTACCATGTAAAACTTAACCAATTCATTAAAATTAGATGAAAATAGAACAGACAAACCACTATAATAATTATACATAGAGATCCTTATATCTCATGGAGATAAGAAAAAAGCTAAAAAAAAAAAAAAAAAAGAAACACAACTAAAGGACTAAATTCGAATCTGGCTCCGGTCAAACGCCTTTTTTCTCATCATCCATTCATTACTATTACCAAAAGCATCTTTCCAGAGATAAAAACAATTTCTCGTTGAATGTTTGGATCTTAAAACACGTCTTAATTATAAAGACGAAGGAAAAATAATTAGAGAGCCACGGGCATAAAAACAAGGAAGTACAAACGGAAATAGCATAAGTAATGAGAAGAAAGAAAAACTTCTGGCGAACAGAAGAGAGGGGAAGGGGGAGCAAAAATGACGTGAACTGCTCATTAAGCAGGTCGCAGGACTCAAGCGAGGCTGTGACTGATTCTGCGGCGGAGATACGAAAACCTAGCTCTGGAGTTCAACATGAAGGTGAAAAGGGAATAATGAAAATATTATGAATTGAAGTCTTAAAGTCAGGTTGCACAATTCAGATTGCCTTTTTGATTTCTGAATATTGTTTCATAATTAATTCTGTAATTTCTACCAGTTAATGCCACAAAGACAAATTTCTGTAATGATGAAGACATTGAGAAAAATTGTTCTGTTGAAAGTCTTCCGCATCTATTAATTCAGTTGTTATTTTAGTATTGGTGGAAAACTTAAGCAGATACAGTGTGTCTTAGCTTCGGCAGTAAAATTAACTTTACTGCATTTATAGAAACTAGGAGAGGAAGCTAATAAAACAAACCAAATATATACAAAGTATAATCCTTTTAATTTTTGTCTTACGACAATTTCTTCGTTGGTTCGTATTCCTGTAATCTGCAGTGACATCCCTGAGTTAGTTAGATTATCCCCCTTGAGCACTAGGGACCGCCACGGGTGGCCGAGGTCGTTAAGTCTCGGACTCGTGAGCGGGAGGTCTGGGTTCGAATACCGCCAGGACCGTCCTTCCTGACTGAGGTTTTTTCCAGGTTTTCCTCAGTCCTCATAAATGGCAAATGCCGGGGAGGTACCCTAAACTTAGGCCTGGAACGATTCCTTCCATAAAATCCTTTCCCAGTATATCATTTCATCTCATGTATCATCAGTGTACTTCGCCTGTGGTGCCTCAGTAGTAAAAACGGGCGTTAAACAATATTAATTCATTGAGCACTAGGCGACTGAAAACAAGAGTCCCCAGAAATGCGTACTTGATGACCGAATCTTTTTATGGTTGTTAATAATGAATAATGCAGGTACGTGGAACAAACCTTGTAATTAAACAATAGCCACATGTGTGCCACAAACATTTTATAAGATAATCCAGAATCCATTACTAAAAAGGGGTCTTACTTGGGTTTAGACAATAGAATGCCAAATGAGGCCGACTTTTTTTTTTGAATAGTGTTAAACCACCGTTTTTACTGCTGAGGCACCACAGGCGGTGAACGCTGGTGATACATGAAATGAAATGATATATTGGGAAAGGATTTTTTTTTAAGGAAGGAAACGTTCCAGACCTAAGTTTAGGGTACCTCCCCGGCATTTGAATTTATGAGGACTGAGGAAAATCTGGAAAAAACCTCATTCAGGGAGGAAGATCCTGGCGGGATTCCACCCCCAGACCACCCGCCCACGAGTCCGCGACTTAACGACCTCGGCCACTCGCGGCGGCGAGGCCGACGTGAACTATCGTACATCTACATACGGTTGGAACTTTGTTTGCAAGAAAAACATTATTTAAATAAATCACAATTTCAAAAATAAAAAGTCAATACCTCGTGTAAAATAAATAATTTTAATGCCCTTGTCTTTTACAATCGGTCCGGAGAAAACAATAAAACGCTAAAACTCAACTAGTACTTAACACTTCAGCACTGGAGGAGGAATTTAGAGCAAAGGCTTTTTTACAATTTAAAACTCACACTCCAAAATTTGTTATCAGAATAAAAGCCCCCGAGGTTAAAGAAAATAAATCACACTGATCCGTTCGGATGACGAATTCCTTCTAATCTGCAACCTCAGCACCGGCCACTACAAGTCAGGTGTCATGTGAAAGTCAACTACGCAGACGCCGAGGCAAACATGCACCGACTTATGCTTACAATTCGTGCAAAAACGGCCCAATATATTAAGCTCTTTGGGACAACCAGAAACTTCGAAGTTGTATTACTCTTGTTCAGGAACAATGTCCAATCAAATCCATTGTATTGAATCCTTAGCAATGTTTCCAGATAGAACATTTAAAGCCGGTGGAGCCCATCTCCAAAGAGTTGGAGCTTCACAGGACTGTTGGTCCTGGTGATGTAGTGGTAACCAAACTTGCCTCCTAAACCCAAGATCGCGGGTTCGATCCCAGTCAGGACTGATGGATTTTTTCTAGCGTAAAAATCCTAAGTTTGGCTTCCTTCGGAAGGGAAGTAAAGTCGTGGGTCCCGTGTCGTACATTTACGGCACGAAAAAAAACCTCAAGTCTGAAAGAAGAGGCCTCTGAGCAAAATTTGTCGGCCATTTCACGCCCTGAACTGAATGGGAGATGATGACTTGAGATGTTAAAGAGCGTCCGTAAATAAAATATCAGAAGGACTGCTTCCATACAACACCCCCAGGCAGAAACCTTTATAAAACGCTTGAAATCGTCAGATCGCATCACCCACCTAGTCTGGAACTATACCAAATTCATGTAAGTAATCAGAATAAACCACGAAAATAGACAAGATCTGGATGACTAGCTCCAAAAGGTTTGAAGACGGAACCTCCAAAATGCGAAGCGCAAACATTATCACTTCAGCCACCCAGCTCAATAATAACAATACCATAGTCCCGTAACTTCCTCCAATTAGGAATGCGTTCTGCTCTTTCGCCTCCCTTCAGTTACCACTACAAAGTACGAACAACGAGAAAAAGGAAGTGTATTAAACATCATATGATAGTTTACATTTGGGAGTTCATACGGAGCAGAATATTTGTTACATGCTTTTCAAAGGTATAGAGAATTAACGTGCGATGACGACAGCAGAGTGTTGAGTTTTTAAAGAGCTTCCCTCGGTTATTCTAAGAGAACGTTCGTGCTCGGTTTTCACTTTTCTTTCGATGTGTAGTGCAGAAATCCCTGCACCTAAATGAAAGGTATTTTGCGGTGAAGTTATAATATTCGGTTGTTACATGTCCCAAAGTTCTGTGCTCGGTGTAATATGTAAAAGATAAAGCTGACTGTCGATCCTAGGCGTTTGATATGCAGAGCTTTCATTTCAACACCTGCCAGTTTATTTAAACGAATTTTGATTTAAACAAAAAAACATGTTAATTAAAATATTGCGGGAGAAATTAAAAATCCTTATGTTCATTACATTCTAGGTTTTGCACCAGCCACTCCCACTTTGAAATTTCAAGCGCCTCTACCTTGTGATACTTAAATTTTAAAGCGAATTCAACTGTTACGTCCTTTATATTTTATCGTTTCATTGAAACCCCGATTGTTCTTGTTATTCGAACTTGTAAAGAATAAAACTACACAAATATTGAGCTTTTAATATAGTAGTTTTTTAATGAAATCGTTTAAAAAATGTGTACACAAGAAAGAACAAAATGCAAGCAGATTAATCAGGAATTCCCAATAGGCTGTATTATGTAATATTACCCTAAATTGTTTTATCCGGCAATTAACTGACTTATTTTCCCTTCTGTCCAAATTAAAAAATAACAATATTACACAATAGAAAACAAAAGATATGATTAAACTATATCCTATTTTAAATTTAGCGTGAATGGAAGTGATAAGATGAAACTTAAAATATAATTAACAATAGTTTTAAACTTCCCCTTCAGTACCTAAATAGACATTATTTTGTTTAAATGCAATTGATTTAAATAGTTAATGTGACTGTCAAGTTTTGGAATAAAGGCCTTATGTATGGAGAATTGCAACCATACTGTGATGAAACATTTTTCATATGCTGTAATTTCCTAAATTACAAAACAAAAATGTCGCTGTGCTTTTCAAATGCAAATTCTTACAGACATCAGATAGTGGTCTATTATGCAGCATTACTATCCTCTTTAAAACAATTGATCAATAAATAGAACAATATTTTGAGGGTTTACTGAAAGAAGGGCTCTGCAGATTTTTGAATTGCGTTCCTATTTACCGATTTGACCGTCCTTTCCATCTTCTCATTTCATCGATACGTTCACTAGCCGCTATTTAGTAAAGCCGCGGTCTTTCCCTATTAGCTCTAAGAGCGCCTTGGTAGTGTATATAAGCACATTGGCTGTGACGTCATTTCTTTTGTGTTATAAACTTCTTGTCTTTCACTTCTAGCTCGATTTGGTGCTGCAATCTCGGGGAGCTGAGTTCGCTTAGTCAGTGACTTAGGGAGGTGACATTGCAAGGTTTGTTATATAACCTCTGCTCTGCGATTACTACAAAATTTCAGTAACACAGTTTCTAGATAATTTATAAACTATATGGATATTTAATTATTGTAAGTAACATCGGCATAAGCTGAAAT
Source organism: Metallyticus violacea (assembly GCA_030762175.1). NCBI lineage: Eukaryota > Metazoa > Arthropoda > Insecta > Mantodea > Metallyticidae > Metallyticus > Metallyticus violacea. The sequence goes on from CM060834.1 coordinate 56,702,405, forward strand.
ATTTTCTTTGTTTCTTACGGCTTTCTCTACTGGAGAAGTCTTTCTTCAAAAAGCAGTTTCATGAAAATTACTACTGAAGCGAAATATCAGGCAGTTATAATTTAATTTGTTTTTGTTTTAATTTATTCATTATTTATTGATAATGTTTGGAAAGTTTTATTTGTGGTGTTTCGCTGTGTTTATATTTCCATGTTGTTATTTTAAATTGTTAAAATAAATCAAATTTAACACTTTTTTGCTCCGGTTCAAAGGGCACTCTACCATTCCTATGCCAAAGCTTGTATATTATCTTTCAGCTTGTTTTCAACTCAAAAATGTTGTCTTGAAGAAACACATATTGCGCTAACTTGGACACGTATACACTTTCTTGAATTATGTTCCAAATTGATTCATCGGTCTGTCACAATTTAACTCTCAACATTCTTGACATTTATCTGGAAGTTACTTCCACAGACCGCTCAGAATGAGTTCATCTTCAATGGACTTTCTATCCAACTTAAACTGCTTGTCCCACAGTTTTATGGTCCAGATTCATCATAACTGCAGCTACGCGTTCATGAATCTCCTTCTGCACTTTTATCACCGAATACTGTGCACGGTTTCTTACAGTTCTCACGACTGCCTTCCCTAATGTTTGACTTGTACTGAGCGATACTGCATGCACAAACTAATTTAAACATGTTCTCAGCTTCATTCTATGCTCAGGCGGATAAATTTTGTACGCTGCAGACCAAGTATTGAACAAAGAAAAGTTTTTATGTGCCATACTTTTGTATACAAGCTCATACTCTTGTTAACAGTGAGAGGGAGCAAATTGTGTCAGCTCATATTGCACAAGTTACAGAGGAAAGTTATGCCAAGAACCTTAATGACGTCTTTAAACAACTTTCTCACAGATGTCGAAATCCAAATAATGCAATAAATGCTATCTCAGAGACTGTAATGGCTCCATATCCTTTTGTTCTTTTTTGTTCTTTTTTTTTTTTTTTTAAGGACGCTCTTTAACAGCTAGGTCATCAGCGTCCCATTCAATTCAGGGCATGAAACGGCCGACAAATTTTGCTCAGAGGCCTCTTTTTTCAGGCTTGAGGTTCTTTTTCGTGCCGTAAATGCCAACATGGAACCCACGGCTTTACTTCCCTTCAAAAGGAAGTCATACTAAGGATTTTTAAACCCGAAAATATCCATCGATCCTGTCCGGTTTGAACCCGCGATCTTGGGTTTAGGAGGCAAGTATGGTTACCACTACACCACCAGGACCGACATCTTTTGTTCTGCGAAGCATTATGGTTATTTAATTGGCATATAAGAACATGGAGGGGGGGTTCGAGTGTGCTTGAAGTTTAAAGAGCGGGGAGCAAGGGAAAGGTTCACAAGTGCAGAAGAGTATCATCGACAATAAGCATTGCACTGCTGTGGGTTTGTGAATGAGTCATTCCCAAACTTTGCTGTGTATGGAAATTAGAACTTGCAGTTCAGAATCTTAGAAAGATTTTATTTACCTTGTCAAAGCATCCTCAAAGTCCTTTAGTATAAACAGTGTTTCGGAAATTTAGGAATTGTCATCTTTCTTTAATTTGGTGTCAGTTTGACTTGATTCAATGTTTTACATTTCTTAGTATTCCTGAGTGAAATTAAAAAAATAGCTTAATGATTATTTTACAGCGGTATTTATAAAATAAAAATCGATGATGCGGTTCTGTTGCAATATGAACCTGGTTGTGCCACTCCCGTTCCTTTCTAAGGCCAGTGGTATGGAAATTTGAGAAACGCAGTAAGTATGGCTCTATTACCAATTCTTAAGACAAATTGCACAGCTTCTATTTTATTTCAGGTCAAAGTTATCAACTTCTCAGTAGAGAGAGTTCTTTTTACAAAAATGGGGTGAGGCATTCATAGTATCGCGGTCATTTTCCCCCGAAAGGAAGGGAAAAATCGAAAAATGCTTCAGACAAAATTTGAATTGTTCATAACGGGATATAAGACAGAGACCTTAACTCGTTCCTGAAATAAATTTATCAATAGATAGATGTACTAGAACTTTTATACTGAAAACTAAATTCTCTTTCCATTCCCGGAAAAGAAAATATCCCATCTCATTTGAAAAAATCAAATGACCTTGAAATGACATTGAGAATTTCAAAGATGAGTTAAGGTTGCCATCTTATGTCCTCTTATGAACACTTGAAGTTTTGTCTGAATCAATTTTTTTGATTTTATCCTTCGTTTTGGAGCAAAATGGCGCGACACTATAAATGCCTCACTCTGCATATGTTTTACTCTGTTGCTCTCTGCGTGGTATTAAACTTAACACGATACTTCTCTAATATTGCAATACATATAAATAGAGAAACTTTATTAAAATAATATTTGGTTTGCTCATGTCTTAGCCTTAGCTGACTTTAGTGCGCAATATCTGAGAGCAATTATTGAATTTGTTTTGTTTGTGCGCAAATAAATTTCTATTTTATACTTACATACTAAAATTTATGTTTTTACGGTATGTTCTCTATCTGAAAATGAGGTTCATTTCGACTTTAATTTCAAGTCATGTTTGTTTATATAGAAAGGATATATGTTAATAATACTTTTCGTAAATCTTCTGTTTTTGAGGAAGAAAATGTAGTAAGCGGTCTCCAGTATTCAGATGACATTGAATTTACTTCAACATCGTCGATAATACTAGTATCAAAAATATTTAAACTAAATATTTATTGAAAAACTACAATCTCGAAAAACGAAAGTGTGTTTCATTTGTTTAATACAGTAGTTATGACGATTAGGCTCACATCATGGCTTTCAGTCTTTTGTTTCGCACATTTTCAAACCGTGCTCATACATACAAATCGTTAAATCACTAAAACTCGTTTTAAAATGCGTTGTTACTTTTTTGTACTCATTATATAACTGGGCGCAAAAAATACATCTATCAGTAAGAGGATTGTCTTATAAGTTTTTACAAACGACCACTGGGTGGCGCTATTGAGACATGTCATTATTATTTTCGAAACAACTGACATTTGTCACTGTGAAAGCAGTTGCAGCTTAGAAATTAATCGAGTAGTTAGTTTACAGTGAGCGAAAAAATGGAAATTTCAAGTAAAGGTTTTCATTGGATAGTTTTTTTACGATTTTATAAAAAGCCTAACTCAACAGAATACATAGAATCGCTTCCTTAAAATTTTAGTATTGAAGCACTATCAGAAAACACTGTTTACAATTGGTTTGCAGAATTTCGTCGTGGTCGTGCGTCCATCAGTGATGAATTTTGACCAAAATCGGCTATCATTCCCCCCTAAAAAACATCGATGCTGAGCGCAACATGATTGAAGAAGATCGACATGTGACATACAGTAAGAAAGAGACATCCGTAAGAATGTCGTAGACTGCAGAACATTCTATTTTTCATTAAAAAATTTAAGTGTGAAAAAGACCTGTTCCCGATGAGTTACGCATAATTTGACCGAAGCTTGCGTGTTCCCAGATATGAACCGAATCGCACAAAAGTTGTTCCTTCACGAAGCACTTCCAGAAAATGATCGTTTGTTTCTTCGGTTGTACTGGACATTCCTTTATAGGATCGAGGAACAGTTAATGCTAAATAGTCTACAGCTATTTGCTTGCCAGAAATCATCGACGATATCAGGAAAAACAACGAAAACGTCCCATCATTTTTCAACATGACAATGCGAGCTCTCATACAGCACGTCAAACAATTGATTATATGAAGGAGAAAAGTATCAATGTCTCATTGTCCTATTCACCCGATTTATTGCCAAATACTTCTTTTTGTTATGAATGTCAAACAAAAAATGCGTGAACAGCGATCTTCATCTACCCAAGAAGCTGTTGAAGCCTGTAAACACCCCGTTTACAGATACCAACTTAATAATGGAAAAAATGTTTTGAGAATGGTTTGAATGCATGCAAAAGTGTATAAACCTTAAATCTTAAAGGTGAATATTTTGAAAAGCAAACAAAATAAAAAACCCAGCTTGTTCAATTTTTTTTCTTTCTTAGTTTTTGTAAAACTTAAAATGTAACCTCGTATATACTCTTGGCCATCGCCGTAATTTACTTCGTACTGGCATGTTAACAGCTATCATTGCATAATACCCCATTATATAATGAAATTGTATTTTCTCTTTCCTTAAAGCTCATTGTGAAAGTCTCATATACTCTCAATGTGAGAGAAAAAAGGAGCGGTGAAAGATAAATACAAACAAATTTTGGATCTCATAAGTTAACATTTATGACTAATAAGCCTTTTGAAAGAACCTAATATAGCAATTTGAATCAGCACATATTTCTAGGAGATCATTGATATCCTTCATCTTCTTTTAACGTGTTTACCTTGAAGAAGCTAATTCGTTTATCAGCATTTTCTTGCATAACATAGTCAGAGAATGATTTTTGTGACCTAACGACAGCGCAATTCCATTTGCGCTGGGATCCTGCAGTTATTTTTATGCACTTAAGTGTGGCCCGGGATCTTTTTTGGGAATATATCATAGAAAAATGGGAGAAATATAACTACTTAAGTCCAGATCAGCGAACAGCATGATGATTCTGCGATGAAATAATTCACAATCTTGAACGAAGTGAAGCGTACGGAGTTTCTCAGAGGAGAGAGTAAAAAGGGTTACGGGATAGACGGGGAAACAGGTAAATTCCACCTTCAAGACTTTTTGCAATTATACAGGTTTAATTAATGTACCAATTCCAGTTCCTATGTAAGTAAGAAGCAAGGAAAGATATCGTGTTTAAAACTTGGGCCTCGTCCTGATCGGATGTTGCCGCAAACATTACAAGAGACTTATGATGACGATTCGAAATATTTGCTGAAGCACACGTTTACATACAGAACACTAAAGCCCTTGATATTCATGAACATCAATCTGTCTTCAGTGCGCTCCGTTAGCCACAGGATGCTGACTGATCCATCTACATGATTATTCGAGTTCAGAGACCGTCCAGTTTAACGCACACACAGAATACCTTTAGCTCGGTAAATATCGATGATTGACAGATACTGCAAAGCAAAGTTCGCTCGCTGGTTAGTGTGCTAAATCTATCATGCCTTATACTACGAGAAAGAAAGGGAGAACTGGGTCTGTAGATTAATGATAAATAATCTGTAAACATCTCATACTAAAAGAGGTTCTTTTCATACAGGCACCCTAACTATAAACTGGTTTTAATATACTCCAGTATGACCAATGTTTGTTTAATATGCAATATGATAATTGGTAATACCTTTAAGAAGACAATTGCACTTATGTGACGTCATCTTAAAATCGACCAATGAAACGAAACAAGATTTTGAATATTGGCTAATTCACAGGAGATAAATTATTGAAAAAAGTTTGAAATTCGTTTTATTACGCGATGTGCATTTGTCTTGTGGTCAGTGTAACTAATACTAAACCTTGAGACAGTATTTATGAGCTGCCACCCTCAAATTTAATTCGAGTGATTGTAGCAAGTAGCAAGTAGATTTGCAAGAGCATTCAGTGTGGGGCATCATTATGTAACTTCCTTATTATAGTCACAATGTGTAATGTCATGTGTGTAAAATGTTATTTTCTTGCCAGAGTGCAGAAAACTATCCCAGTCATAAAATCTGACTTGGTAATTTCTGTTGTCTATTGTAACAATACTTGTAAAGATGATCCAAGCAAACCGATGTTTTCTGGAGAAATTTCTAAAGGAGAACCCTTGAGTAAGGTGTTTATTTGTATTCTGTTACAGAATTGTAAGGCAGGGTAGGCATAATAAAGCATATGGCGGGCAACTACCGGGATAAAAAGATATACCGATAACCTCTTCAAGGGAAGAAGCTAGCAGCTTGAGTTGATATATAGAAAGTCGGGTAGGCCAAGTTTATTTAGTCTTGTAATTTTGCGGCCCGTAGTCAGTTTTACAAGAGTATTCACGGGGGCATTATCAGTGGAAGGGTTTTCTCAGATAAATTCAGTTAGTAGACAGCTGTAGTCAGATTTGCAAGAGCATTCAGTGTGGGGCATCATTATGTAACTTCCTTATTATAGTCACAATGTGTAATGTCATGTGTGTAAAATGTTATTTTCTTGCCAGGGTGCAGAAAACTATCCCAGTCATAAAATCTGACTTGGTAATTTCTGTTGTCTATTGTAACAATACTTGTAAAGATGATCCAAGCAAACCGATGTTTTCTGGAGAAATTTCTAAAGGAGAACCCTTGAGTAAGGTGTTTACTTGTATTCTGTTACAGAATTGTAAGGCAGGGTAGGCATAATAAAGCATATGGCGGGCAACTACCGGGATAAAAAGATATACCGATAACCTCTTCAAGGGAAGAAGCTAGCAGCTTGAGTTGATATATACATGCAGAAAGTCGGGTAGGCCAAGTTTATTTAGTCTTGTAATTTTGCGGCCCGTAGTCAGTTTTACAAGAGTATTCACGGGGGCATTATCAGTGGAAGGGTTTTCTCAGATAAATTCAGTTAGTAGACAGCTGTAGTCAGATTTGCAAGAGCATTCAGTGTGGGGCATCATCAGTGTAGAAGATAGGCACGATCAGTTCAGTTCCTTTAAGTGGAAGAGCTTTATTAGTTGAGTTCAGTTGCGTCTTAGGATCAGTCTTTATCAAATTAAGAAACGTCAGAGTAATCGTCATAGTTAGTGCGAGAGTGGCACATATTCTTCAGGACATAACGGCAGTACATTTTAAGTGCAATAGTTTATGAACAGTAAATTGTGTGTCATCTTCCAAAACGAAAATCTTATCAATCTCCATATACTCCTTCCCCTATGGTCATAGGACCATAAAAGTATCCAGCATCAGAATCTCAACAACCGTGGGAAAATATAAGTCTGCGGAAACATCATCGGAGAGGAAGAATTATCTTTACCCCCTGAGAATCCAAAACAATCAAAATAATTTTCCTTTTTTCAAAATATTTCCCTCCACTCTACATATATATAATTAACATATCCCCTTCTTTTTATTAAAAACCGCTGCAACCTACATTATTAATTCTCGAACACGCATCAATGACCACTTTTGTTAGAGGCGATGGTGAGATATTGTTAGCAATAAAAGCGTGAACAATCGACAACCATAGCGCAAAATGGGGGTTCTTCAAAGCGTTTTGGTGATGCATCAAATGTGCAAATTGATCTTATCATTAAGAATTCCAAACCACAGAATACAAAGATAAATATAAAGATACCGTTTTTTTTTTTTTTTCTCAGTTAGTATTAGAAAATCGAACAGTAGCGATTGTAATAGTTGACTTTGTCCATTTTAGTCTCACGGTTTCTGAATAAAATAGATATTCATAAGTGTAACAAGTGTTAACATTCTCTAAGCGAATTTATATATATATTTATATATAAAATAATAATAGATATCAGTTTTATTCTTATTCTATTCATTAAATAGTCCTAAACCCGTATTTTGCTCTTCTCTATTGGCATTACTGACAATCAGCATTCTTCTGTCGCAAGATTGCTTGAAAAGTTTAAGTACAAACATACAGTTATTACAATTTTGTACGGCAAGTTTAAAGTAATCATATTTAAATTTTTATTTTATCTGTGGAATACTCCTGATAAATATCTCTCGATAGTCGCTTGAAGTTCCCCGGTCTCTCACGTAAATTCACATAACTGTACGTGTAGCCTAGTGTATCAGTAGTTATATTAGTTTGTACACAGCTGTGTCGCGTGTTTACTATGGCCGGTAGTGAAATATAGCATGTGGAATCTACTATTTTACACAATTGGCATTAAAACAAGGCCTTGTAGAAGAACAAAGAAAATTTCGGCAAAAATTTCCTGAACACAACACTATAAAAATACCCGTATAAAAAGCGCAAGCCTGGGGATTTTTCCATGATAAACATGTACCAAGGGATGTTGTGTTCTGACAAGAGGATAAATTAAATGAAATGGACGTGAGATTAACACACACTCTATAAATGTTTCGCAGTGTTTGTCACAAGAGACAGGAGTATCAAAGAGCTCAGCAAGAACAGCTACAAACATTCTAAAATTAAAATTATACTGAATCTTGATAATATCTTATTGGGCAAGTAACATTCCAAAATAGTACGATGATTAAATCATAAGTTATAGCAACTATTTTTTTTTCTAGCGAACAAGGGACATCACAAAAATCTAAGATAAACGATTGAAAGTATATGGGATTACTGGCTAAGAAATGTTTTCGGGATCAGACACAATTAGGGCGAACTGCTACCAGGAGTAGCTGAGAATGGGGGGCATAAGGCCTGGGTTTAAAAACTAATAAGCGGCCTAGAAAGTATAGAAATGGGTTCATGGGGAAACAGGAGGGGAATTTTGAGGAAAATTAAGAAACTTTTGAGGAGATGACTGTTTCGGAATGTGCACAAAATTTTTCAAACTAACTGAGGCAGCTCACCGGAAGAGGGAGACAACCGGGAAGGGAGGATAGGGAAACATGAATCACTATTATTTTTTTGGAATTAATTCCACATACACGTGAGGGAATATAAGCTATTTACTTTTGCACTGTATTCTTTTCTATTTATTTTATTTATATATTTAAAAAGTATAATACTGCTTTTTGTAATTTCATGCATTTCCTAGTGTACTGGGAAAGCACGTATGGTCCCACCGTGTGACATGGACGAGTCAGATTTGTAAAAATATATTTTGTACTGCTTCAACTATTAGTGCTAATTGGTGCCATCAATGGAAGACTGGAATGGCGGTCCTCGTAGGGATGAAGCAAAACTTAGGCAACCGGATAACATTGGTTTATTATGGTATGAGCAAAAGTCGACATTCTGTCCCGCTTGAAGGTCTCTGTTCACCTAGCCATTGTTCAGGGTACTCGCACTCAATGTTTCCCGTAGCTCTACGTGGCATTCTGGTGCTTTCTTCTCGCTGAGAAATGCTATTTTCACATTCGCACGTTATTCACTCTTCATGATCTCCATTACTGACCACTGCACTCACCAACTGAATTTCAATGCGTGCAGAGACACGCAGCTCTGGGTCGCGAGTTCGAACCCGGCCAGGATCGATGGATTTTTTTTCGGGCGTAAAAATCCTAAGTATGGCTTCCTTCGGAAGGGAAGTAAAGCCGTGTCGTACATTTACGGCATGATAAAGAACCTCAAGCCTGAAAGAAGAGGCCTCTGAGCAAAATCTGTAGGCAGTTACACGCCCTGATTAGAATGGGACGCTGATGACCTGAGATGTTAAAGAGCGTCCGTAAATAAACAAATTAAAAAAAAAACGCAGCTCTGCTTACATACACATCTGGTGGCTTCGTTCGAAAGTATATTCCATTCCTTACACTTTCAATCGTATATCTTACATTTTTCGTTTTTTTCCTTGTTCGCGAGAAAAAGAAAAACAGTTATGACGTATGACATATCCCTCGTATGTGTAAATTTTATGCGGGCATTTCACCATCTTATGCACGCGCGCGTCTGTTTTGTGTATATGTGCGGGCTAGAGGGAGCTGTATCTTATGTTTAAAGTATAAAAGACACCCTTTAAATTACGGGGCGTAGCAACTTCCACAGCTATTCTAAAAGGCTGTCATTATAAACTTGTAGGAATAATATCACTACATGAAAGTGTTGAAATCTAACTGAAACACAAACTATAAACGTTTAAAATAAAAACTAGTCCTGTATAAAACGAGGATTCAGTTGCTGATAAGATGTGGGTCATCCTTGTTGTGCTGATAACTATAGAAATACCACACAGCCCCAGTCTTCAGGACATAGGCTGTGTTTTGATACATTTCTAGACAAAGGAAATCCGGGTCTGCTCAGTGTCGGCATAAGAGCAACCCTAATTATACCGCCTAAATTAGAAAGGCCGATACTCCGCAAAATTTAACGACGCCTTGTAGCTATTTAGTTGAAAATGAGATAATTCAAGCCCCCCATTGTACTATTTATTTCGAACACAACTGTACAACCCCTAATCCCAGAGGTAAATTGCTAGCCTCAAAAGGGATTAGGGGAGGGCGGGCTCTCGTGTTGAACTTTAATGAAGGGGGTGGCAGAGGAGAGGGGAATGCTTAATCCCCGCTACCTTCTCCCGCTTCCCCCTCCATATAATCCGGACGTCCGTGTAAGTGCACGCCAGACCACAGTTAGAATGTAGCTGCTGGGTTAGAGAGCGCTACACACAAAAACTTGGGAGATCACAAAACAACCACTGACAGGGGGATGGTACATGGATAGTAGCATACAAACGGGCCAACGATTTTATCCCTATTTCATTCAGTACCTTGTCATTCTTACCATATACTTTATTAGCGAAATAAGCACTTCGGTGACGTAAATATTTCAGAAAAGTCTACTTCTGAAGCCTTTTATCTAAGCATGCGCACATTACACCTGTCGATAATGTTTCGTATGAAATGTTACAACAATGTTGCTGATATATATCACACCTATAGACACTGGCGATACAGCAGAAGAAATGATAAATTGAGAGAGGAGGGTTTTTTTAAAGAAGGAAGCATTTCAGGCCTAATTTTAGGGTACCTCCCCGGCATTTGCTATTTATGAGAACTGAGAAACACGTATAAAACCAATAAGTAGGAAAGAAATCCTAGCCGTAATCGAACTTTAGACTATTCTCTCACAAGTCCGTACCTTAACTACCTCGGACACACTTGCAAATATGTCACGTAACTATGCCATCCAAACATAGGAAAGTAGCTCTACATGGTTTAACCTACTGAAAAGTAAATGATTGTAAATGTCACGTTCTCGAACTGGAGGGAATGGAAATGCGACACCAATACGTCGGACCTGCTTGGTAATCTACAACTGTTCTGCCCTCACGCTTTACTTTAATTGTTATTTAGGTGGGGAAATTGCAAATCACCATTCATGTTACAGATTCCAAATCCCCATTCAAATTACAGCATTCAAGTAACGAACAATTAACCGTCACTTTAAAGCAACCGCCGTTTCTCCCGTCAATTAATACTTCACCAACAGACACTGTACCGACAGGGGTGGCCAAGGACGGACTCATGAGCGGGAGTTCTGGGGTTATGTTCCCATTAGGACTGCTCTTCCTCATTGAGGTTTATGCCAAAGAGGTTCCCTAAAGCTTCCTCCTTTACAAAAAAGTCTTTGCGAATTATGTCTCATGTACCATCAGTGTTCACAGTCTGTGAAGCCTCAGTAGTAAACCGGACGTTAAACGCTATTTAAAAAACTCAATAATTTAAATAATGTGTATGTCATAATGTCTGGGCTAAAACGGACATTGAAAATTTTAAAACTGGCAACAAGTTTTAACTGTCATATCAAAATGTAGGAAAACGACATTTATAAAACCAAAAATTGCTATAAAATTATGCAATATAGAATAACATTTCTAAAGCTTTATTTTAAAATAATCAGCCACAACAAATGCTCAACATTTGTAAAAGTTGAAATGTAGGTTCCTAATAGAAGAGACAAGAAGAATGGTAAAAAAAATTGGCGTGCTTAATAGTTCTATAAAATAGATTGAGGCTTCACTGAAAATAAAATACTTGCCGTTAAGTAATACAAAGCATTGATGGTCTGTTGTGTATGAATTTAAAAGGACCACAAATGTTAAGACACAAATGTTATGAGTACATAAAACTCCCGTAAGATAGGTTTTAAACATAAAATATGTTCTATTTCTCTGGTCACAGGATATGGCAAACCTAAGTATTTGACCTCCATGTCGATCCCATTGCGCATTAAAAACGGACGATGCATAGAAGATGAGGTGGTGTACCATTGTGTATGTTTCTTTGACAGAGGGCACTGTCACCAATAGGACTGAAGTAATGCAAATACCATCTACACGTATTTAGATGTGTACGTTAGAACGCACAGTTGTACAACTTTTACCTGATACCGAAGCATCGATGCTGATCAGTACTACTTCTACCCACACCTTACAGTAGACCAGAATCCATAGAGTACTTTCTAACATGGCGATAAAGAATGACACGAATCCAAAGAAGTACTTACATTAACTAGACCTTTCTTATTTCGTTTGATCAGCACGGCCTGCTGTAAGCTGGTTGTATAAAAGCACTAAAGTAACAATTACTTGATAGAGGGAGAACATATAAGGATATAAAATTTGAACCTTTTCTTGCACATTGTAGACTCTCTTATCTCTTTGCGGAAATGTTATATTTCAGGAAGCTCAGAAGTAATAACTGTAGCAGTGTGTTTCGTACGAACAGAACTGTAGGTTTAAAAACGTTGTGCTGATTATAGATTCATCTATGGCGTTTCATTGTGCACATTTGTAAAACTGTTTAGCAATACAGCTAAGGAATAGAGGTTAAAAAATTCCTCTCCAAGAACGTTAATGCAAAGTAATATTATTAACCATTACTGGTTAAGCACAGATGTGCAAATAAAATGCCAGGTTAGAAAGTATTTACAAATCTTAAAAGTAATAGCAATTTAGCAACTCTAAAACTTCTGAAAAGCTACCCATTCCCCAGATTTATAATAAAGAAAGACCAGAATGCATGTAACAGAAATGAGAATTGTCCCCACACTCAATTACTAGCTACGATATGAGCGTACAGCACTGATCATTATTCTAGACCAATGGCTTGAGGTCCAAATGTCTTTTTTTAATTTTCCCTTCATGTAAAGTGTTATGAGGTGATGAGCCGGTTAGATATTTATGGTTGCTGCAATTGCCTGTTCTTAATATGTGACATTAAGTTGTTTTCAATTCATTCACAGTTTATTATTTATATTTCTCCCTCAAAAATTTCCACTTATATTTCATACTTAACAAAAATTTATCCAACTAATTATGTTTGATTATAACATTAAAGGTAAATTAAAATCAATGATAAAATGAATTATTTTCATGTTTTGTACATTTCGAATGAATTCAACTCTCTTACATTTCTTACCAAGATCAGCAATTCTATTCCTAGTTTCCTATTTTTATTGTTGCAGTTTAAATACTTAGTTTTCCCTCCCTGCATTTTTCAACACAATCATTGCCGAGTTTCTTAAAACAAAAGATGCACCGAACAGTATGAGGCATACTGAACTAAGTACCAATTTTAAATATATTAAATGTTGAAATTTAATAATTCTGGTATCCATTGACAACCTTTGCAGAAGTACTTTGAAAATATGCAGACCAAATTTTACACAATATTTGTAAATATTTACTGATTTTAACCGCTTAAAATTGGTAAAATACGCATTTCACGTCTTAAAACTTGTCAAACACTGTATTTCAAAATTTATGAACATAAGATAAGGCATTTAAACAGTGAGAATAAAGACAGTAAAATAAAATGCAGTATTACCGATCTGGCAAACAGCAGAGCTACATTATCGGCAGATAATCTATACAGACGGAAACATTACCTTCCTCCAACAGCAGGAGTGATATATGTAACAAGAGGCGATGATTAACAGTCGTTGACAATCTACTCTTACAGCTATTGTTTCCAACAGTTTTTTTTAATAGTGTTGAACACCCGTTTTTATTACTGAGGATATAGGCGGTGGACACTGATGATACATGAGATGAAATGATATATTGGGAAAGGAATTGAAGGAAACGTTCCAGGTCTAAATTTAGGGTACCTCCCAGGCATTTGCCAATTATGAGGACTGAGGAAAACTTGGAAAAAACCTGTCTGGGAGGACGATTCTGGTAGGATTCGAACCCCAGACGAATCCGCGCCTTAACAACCTGGGCCATCCTTGAAGGTCCTGACAGCCTGAAATATGCTTGCGTGCTTTCACTTATTCATCGATATATACCGTTGGGAGTTGAAGAGATGGCTAGGCAAAGGAATGTGTTGATAACGTTCAAGTGTTCACTATTAATGTTCTGCTTTTGTTAACGCAAAGAGATGACCGACTCTTTCAAGTAGTTTAGTAGATGATGCACATGCAGTGCGTAATGCTTTATTTGGCAGAAAAAATTCCCTCTTCACATATGTCGCTAGCCATCTCTCCAGCTCCTAACAGTAGTTTTAGTTACTACCTTCCTATGCCACCTGTTGGCATAGTCTACTGATAGCGATAGTTCTTTGTTCATCTTTTCTGCAGGTGGGAACTGGAGAGATGGCTAGCGACGTATGTGGGGAGAGGAGGGCTTTATCTGTCAAGTAAAACATTACGCACTGTATGTGTACCAATCATCTATTCAAATACTTACAGCTGTTCGTTCTCATTGCTTTAACGAAAGCAGAATGTTAATAGTGAACAGTTGGACGTTTTAAATTGCATGTTTTAGTAAAATGTAATGTATGGTGTTATATAAGATTATATGTGTATATAATTAGTTATATACACACATATGACTAATTATATACACATACAAATAATGGAAGTACCACCACAAAGAAAGAAAGGGGAAAATACATTATAAAGCTCAATAAATTGAGAATATTGACAGCTACATATGACGAATCGAGGCAATAAAATTTGGATTAAAACAATCAAACGTGTATCCCATAATGCCGGTGTTCCAGTAAGAACAAGTAACTGGATAAGAAGGGAACAGTTGAAGTCGGGGGTCTTCTCTGTCTACTCTAGGAAATAGAATGGACCGTACAAAAGAAAATTAGGATATTTTTGACAAGAATAGGATATGCTGCTAAACAGATGAATTTATTTAGTGAGAAAGGAAGTTCCTGCATGTCCAGAATTGTTATATGATATTTGAAAAAGAAAGAATTGCATTTCCTTTTGGGTTCAATCTCTGAGATGAGTTCTTAAAGAAATGAGCTACAAATGGAAAATAAAGTGCCAAAAGCAAAGGAAAACATTACTTGAAATGCCAAACATAATGTAATGACACTGTAAGCAATACGTTCCTTTAGAGAACAGAATCGTACTATTATAATAGCACAATATTATATAGGAATACATTTTTGCCTTTCTAGTTCTTGTTATTTTAGTTACATTGTTCTAAGAGTTTATTTTTCATTTTTGTACATATTAATGAGACTTGGGTGGACAATAATTTAACAATTAGGAAATACCGACAAAATGAAAGACGACCAGGCGTATTGACTAAACCGAATTTCGGTAACCCTCTCATTGTCGTCCATGTAGGTTTCAAAATGATGTTTGTAAAGAATTCATTATTAATTCCTAAAACAGGCAAAAGCTCGGGAGATTATCATGGTCAAATGAATTTCAGAAACTTTGAGCTTAGGATTAACAACCAGCTTCTTTCCAACCTCCCAGAGGAGAGTGTTGTGGTTATGGATAATGATCCGCGATATTCAGGAAAACAAAATCTTTTCGAAATACGCCGTAAAAGAAGAGATGAAATTATGGCTGCAAAATGCACTCCTCGTTCGTCAAGAGACATGAGAAAATCTAAACTCTACATAAATGGCAAGAAGTGCTCCACAATGACGAAATATTAAAATTACATGGCTATGAAGCGTTAAGTTTGCCCACGTACATGTGTGAACTGAACACCATTGAGCTTGCGTGGTTCAAAGTAAAACTCTTGCTAAGAGAGAGAAAAATAATAGTGGAAAAATCAATTAATATGCAAACGTTTCTGAAACATACACTCATGGCTTTTTCTTCCTTCACTCCTGAACATATGTGCAGACTTGGGGGAGGGGGCGACCTCCCTTTGTGATATTTGTAAATACACACATCAGCGATATTAACCACAGCACAAAGTTTGATAATATTCGCCCCGCGCTAGTTAAAAATCAAATTTCTATTAATTTGTATGCACTAATAAGCAGACAAATTAATATAAAGAAATAAGTTTATGATATTGTTGATTGATTTGATTTATTTAAGGACGCTCTTTAACATCTCAGGTCATCAGCGTTCCATTCAAATCAGGGCGTCAAATGGCCGACAAATTTTGCTCAGAGGCCTCTTCTTTCAGGCTTGAGGTTTTTTTTCGTGCCGTAAATGTACGACACGGCACCCACGGCTTTACTTCCCTTCCGAAGGAAGTCATAGGAATTTTTACGCCCGAAAAAATCCATCGATCTTGGCCGGGTTTGAACCCACGATCTTGGATTTAGAAGGCAAGTACAGTTACCACTACACTACCAGGACCGACTAAGTTTATGATATGTAGTGGCCTGAAATGAAGTCTATGAATTTGTTCAGTTATATTTTATTAATTCGTTATTAAGCTAGGAAATGTTAAGTATATTAACTTCAGGCTGTAAGTGGTGAATTTTTTCTAAATGCATCATAGCACAAGCACAGGCTCTGTTTAGGACATATGCACCCCTAATGATCAATGCACTCCTCTGACACTGCGTTATCAGCACATTCCTCTGACTTGCCATCTCTCCAGCACCCAACAGTGCGTCCGTTTTATTGATCTTTGTCTATAAACGTGTTATTTTGTGGGTTTTATGGTGGAAGGTGCCAACCCTTACTTGCTTTCTCGACTAAAGAAACTGCTCTGTTATGTAGTCAGGTTGGATGGAGCAGGAATGAACACTTGACCTCCCAAATGAAGCCCCAAACAATACATTTACATGTTAGCTTCCTTATTGTTTGGTTTCACTATCTGGGATGAATGTTATGTATTTATTTTGTGGTTGTTTATTTTTGTATATAATTTTAGATTTTCTCTCCACGTTCAGTATGGCATGGCTACCGCTGTAAGCAATTAATGTTCGTCTATCATGATGATAAAGTAGAGGGCTACTTTATATCTACAGATTACAGGGGCTCATACAAAGACTGTTGATTTTAAGTAACAAGTGAAAGCTACCGTTCGTTAAAACAGGCGTCGAGCGCAAACTGCATAATTAAAAGTTTGGCCTGGAGAGAAGAGGAATGAATTGAGATCGGAATAAGAAGTTGTACTCCGGTCGGTTCTAATTACTTTGGACACAAGAGTTTCATTTAAAGTTTGTAGCTTTCTTAATACTGAAATATTTTAATCTTCTCTCTCACCCCTTTAATCACATGAAAAGTAACGCCTGGCAACAAGTTCTAGCGATGTCCTGCAGCTATGAATGAACGACAAAAGCAATAATTCAAATTAATATTTATTATCTTGCATGACCCCTAGTTACTTGTGTACACTGTTATTTCATACTGTGTGAAGACCTAGGAGGAAAGAGAAGTAATTTAAGTTTTGTACATCTTCTTACACTAGAATATTTAAAGTTAGGAGAAAAATAATCTTTTTCTACATAAATTACATAAATGAAGAATATGTTTCAAAACCAACATACATTTTTGTCTCGAAATACTGAATTAAATAACCGAACACATGCACCATAACAATAACAACAATAATACATTTATAAATGTAAAATTGTTACCTTTATAGCCCTAGTGAGCTCTGCAGAGTCTGAGTACCCGTTACTAGAAGTACAATGGGCCGGACATTAGAGCCCCTCCTGGGAGAGTGTTCTAGATGAATTGAACTCGGCGGGGATTGCGTTCTCACGACTCAGGGTAATTGAATATATTAAGGTGTCTTAACAGGATGGTGAACCACCTGAAGAGCTCGAATTACCCACTTGCAAGGTCGGGGAGGTTGATATTAGATTAGGCCGCCCTACCAGTGGTGCTTGTAGCTTAGTCTGAGGGCGAAGGCGTGTGTAAACAGAGTTCAACCCAGAAAAATGAGGGGTTGATTTTGGAAACTAGATGTTGATCTAACTGCATAAAAAAAAAAAAAAAAAAAAAAAAAAAAAAAAAAACCACCGAGAGAGTACCTCTAGCGGGAGATTCTGGGCGCGCAAACCATATGTGCTTGCAATAACTAGGGCTGAGATACTGTAGCAGATGCTTTAAATGCTTAAATGTTTACAAACATGGCCTATCATAGTAAAGCGGTGTGGAATATACCTACTAACTGTATCTTTCTGCTATACAATCAGTACAACAGAATAATTAAACATTCTTTGTTTCTGTATTTATTAGAAGCTTTTTTTTTAATTTGCTGAAGATTAGGAAAATACACTTTGTCACATTTCTGTTTAGATTTGTTGCCTGTAGTGCTCGTTTTATAATTACATATATATTAGTAAAGTATAGTATATTTATTACAATAATATCAGGTACTATGGCCTTGTATAAAGATAAGGTACAATATATGCCAAAACCACAGCTGCGTATACAAAATATTTCATATAATTTATTTCCACTTTTAACTTCCAAAAATACATTTGTCATCTGACATAACTTCAGCAACATTACAGAGTGCATTAAACATACTATTATTTGTGAAATAAATATTTCATTTTCATTGTCCAAACTTTCACTCAAGACGCCCAATTAAAGGAAGAATAACCTAAAAACTGTCATAACATAAATACATTTGCAAGGCAGATCAACACCTTGGGTACATAAAAATGTTTGGGCTATACTTAAAGAATCCGCACGAAATTAAACACATTTGTAACGCTGGAAAACGTTCTTATAAATATTTGCAACTTGGCAGTCACGTAAAAGCAAAAATAGGGAGAAAAAGTATTTCCGAAATCCATTCCTACATTTGCCATTGATGAAGACTAAAGAAAATATGCAAGGGGGGGGGGCGCAATCAGGGAGAAGGGCCCTGACCGAAATTGAGCCATAGAACTTTCACTTGCGATTCCTGGTCAAATTCTTTACGACACTTTGTCATATGTACAGCTCGGGCTTTCAGAATCTTTTTAGAGAAAGTTCATGATCATTAGGCAA
This sequence comes from Metallyticus violacea, assembly GCA_030762175.1. Classification (NCBI taxonomy): domain Eukaryota; kingdom Metazoa; phylum Arthropoda; class Insecta; order Mantodea; family Metallyticidae; genus Metallyticus; species Metallyticus violacea. Next base: position 56,721,094 of record CM060834.1, read on the forward strand.
AAAGCAACACATTTCCCTAATTGTTAGGTAAAAACAATAAATATCTGTTAGCATTTTGTCTAAAATTTATGGAACTTGTCAACAGTAAGTTGTAGTTTATGGATCTAAAATTCGCAGCCGTATTCATATGTTTAAAGAGTTGTCTGCCCATTTAACTGCTTAGGCGCTAGACTGGAAAGTTACTGCACATTCCTGCCTACCGCGATCATATGTGTACATTTGTGATTACATTTTGTTTCCTTTAGTACACAGAGTACAGTGAGATGTTCCTCTCAATATGTTGTGACAGGTCAAGACAGTAGAACATGCTGGATGTTCTTGAGAACTAATGCTGAAAACTCCAGCATGGTCCTAATGTAGGAAGAATGTCGTACTTTCTTGTACTTGTAAGCTGAGATATATCCAGGATACTGTTGTTAGTTTCCCTAAATAGCAGACAAAGTGTGAAAATAAATCTACTGTATTTGACTAACAATCGGGAGAATGTATTGCTTTTTGCCCCATGATCATGGTAATTAATTAGAGTCTGAACGTCCAAGTTGTACATATGATTCTTATATGGTAAACTACTTGGCCTAGAATAATAAGAGAATACTCCATTAACATTCTAGCCTCATCAAGTTATTGTTTGATTTAAAATATATAACCTAAGGCTAGAAATGATTTTTTAACAATTGTCGGAATCTTTATAGGGCTTCATTAACTAATGGCATCTTTCATTTCAGAAATATACGTAGTTTTAGGTGATTGTACCGAAAAGTCTTAAATATAACTTCGATTCTAGCTCTGCAAATGTATAAAATTTTTGTTGTTCTCTTCATGGGAGAGGACTTTCGCAATAATACAGCCAGGATAAATGCATTTCATTGGTTGTAAAAAGATGTTAGGAAAGTGACAAGACGACTGCCAACCACTTTCACTCCCAATCCAACAAACTTTGGGTTGGTTGTCTGACCGAAGTATTTCTTAATATCTTTAAGCTAAATCTCAGATTTCTATTAAAATAATCAGTTTCCTATTCCAAAGAAATGCCTATAAAATGATGAAGTAGTTGAACATCTCATTGGGCCGTGTAAATGATGACACTCCTTGAATTCTACGAGGAAAAGCAACAACAACTGCAGTTAACTATCCTAAAACATAGAAACGGGGGGGGGGGGGGTTAAGATCAAATACTGTATAAGTAAACTCGAGCGTTAATTTCTATGAAGAGCGTGGAAGATTTGCCCCACCACACGGCAGTGGTACAGGTGTCAATAATCCTCACTAACAGCCCTGGTTCACTTAATAGCTACTCCGCACGCTGTTTCGGACACAGGTGTTATCCTGCCACTCAACACGCTTCAAATCCCATCACAGACAGACCTGCCTGCTGCCGAACACATTCTATCTCGCTGGTACATGAGCACCAGTAAGCCATGTATCCCTTCTCTTTATTGATTTAAAGCTAACAAAAAGTAATTATAAACAGGTTGTGGCACTTAAAGTACTCATTCGCTGATAATAACCGGAACGCTAAAAAGGTTTTCAAAGGAAACTTTCCGAACATAGTGTTGCATTCAAACATTTAAAGCGGCTTAATGAAAATTACAACATAAGCAGTGAAATCATAAGAGATTATCAATTCTTTGATAAGGAAATCTTTTAATTTTCGGGAGTTCGTTGATTTGCGTATACAATTAAACTTAGTTTTCCTCCATATCTATTATAAAGCTTCCGTTGTTTTCACTATATATGCCTCTGTTCTATTTATTCTGATGAAACGTCGATATCATTACGTTATTTAACTCTAATTCAAAATTTTGAATACTTTCAGAATACTTAATTGTTTTAAAACATTTATAGTCATTGTGGAATTTGTTCTTTAAAGCAAGCCTTTTTCTGAGTAGCGTTTAACGCCCGTTTTTACTACTGAGGCACCACAGGCGGCGAACACTGATGATCATGAAATAAAATTATATATTGGGAAAGGATATTTTTTAAGGAAAGAACCGTTCCAGGCCTAAGGTTAGGGTACCTCCCTGGCATTTGCCATTAACGAGGACTGAGTTTTCCTTCCTGGAGGTACCTGCCTGGAAAAAAAAAACCCAGTCAGAGAGGACGGTCCTCGTGGGATTCGAACCCCAGACCTCCCGCTTACGAGTCCGCCTTGACTACCTCGGCCACCCGTGGCGGTATAGTAAACCTTCATACAATTTACATCGCTCTTGAGCTTTACATATAGTTATGCACTGATATACCGGGTGTTAACGAGTCCCTGCCAAATAAGTTCAAGGATCTTAGAGAGGCATTTGAGAAGGGAATCTGTGGAGTACGTTGCACACTCAATATGATACTGGCGTCAAGTAAAAGAAGATCATTGTTATTAAGTTTGAGTCTCGTTCATTACTTTATTTGGGGGGGGGTACTTTCACATCATATACTTTTATGAACATATTTCATCATAAGATATAAATATTAATATAAATTAATGTTTTAATCCGCAGGAAACGAACCTTTGGTTTTCGAACTTACAGTGTGTTTCTACAGTCAAGTGGATAGCCCCTTGTAGAATAGTTATCAGTTGATGCATAGTTTCGTAGCGTTTCGAGATGTGTAGCATATAGAAATTAATCAGTATTATATTCTCCTCCATTATCCACACTCTCTCCTAATACTGGGGTCTGAAGAAATCTTTGGTTTGGTACTTATAGAAATCATCAAGCTAAGTTTGTGAAGCATCTTGTTACCGAAGGAGTTACCTCGAATACTGTTGAATAGAGAACGGAAAAGGTATAAATCTAAGGGCACAAAATCAGGAGAATATGGGGGATGTTACTCCCGTCCAAGCTCCTGGATAGCTGTTTTAGTATGTTAGCGGAGTGTGGGCGTGCATTATTTTGTTGCAGCAGTACGAGACGAAATTATGAATTGGAAAGGACTTTAATTTAAGGAAAGAAACGTTTAGGATACCTCTCCGGAATTTGCCATTTATGAAGACCGAGGAAAAACTGGAAAAAATATCAGGGAAGAGGGTCTCGCTCACGAGTCCGTGCCTTAACCAACTCGTCCACCCATGGCAGTCGGGTAATGCATATCGCTTTGAAAATAAAAGATTTTCTAAGAGGATTGGGAGTGACTACTGTCCAGATATGGCACCCGTAGCTTTATCCCGTTTCCAACTGTCAAGGAAAACTGAAGAGCCATTTGTTTGGGCATCTGCAAGAAGGTGCCGTTCTACGAAGAGAGAAAAGTAGATGGCATCTCTAAAGAAGCATAACATGGCTGCTACCGGAGGATGCAAATTTATATCAAGAGTGTGCAAGGCTGTTTGGGAAAGAAATTACAGATGGTGAGTTACAGTCTAAGGAAGACGGTGCCCCTGCACCTGTTATGCGAGTATTTGGGCATGGGTGCTTCCGGTAGTATGGAATTCAGTACAAGTTGTTTACTTACTTATAAAAGAGATTGCTCTGCAACAAGTAGTGGAGTTAACTCGTGGTGAAGGCAGTGGCGGCTCGTGGCCCCTGTAGAGGGTGCGCCAGGGGCATAACTATATGACACGCAAGTGGCGTGGGGGAAGGTTCTTTTATTAAGAATTATACTCCTCCCCGACGTTCTCTCATAACTGTAGCGCCATCGTATGTTTGTGTTATAAACGTCTGGTTTACATGGAATTCTTCTAATTCAGCTGTTAAAGTTCGTCTTCTGCAGTCAATTCAGAAACAGCAATTAATTTTATGAATCTTTCACCCCGTTTATCCCCATTGAAGTATCGTAGTATCACAAAAAAGTATGACATGCACGCAATATCTCTTGTTTCGTCGGCCTGTACAGAAACGAAATTTGCCCTTTCTAATCTCATTCCTATAGCCAAAATACGTTTCTCACTGTCAGCCAAGATGTTTTTCAAACCATAAAAAAGCTTCTTAATTTTGTCCGTCTTACTGATTGAGCTCCGGTTGATGAGGTCCAAATCGTTTCACTTTCAACTTAACAGTTAAACTTAAATGCGAAAATGGAGTCATCAATAAAAAGTTCACTTTATTCATTGCATCAACACAGATACGCTTTTTTGTAACTTAACAGTTAACATTGCGAAAGTCAACTTTTCACTGACATGCATTGAGGAAGCCACCCAATTTCAAACAAAGTGCGAAAACAACCCCTAATCAATTGTATCTACACGCCTCAACATCTGGATCCTAAAAAATGAGAGAATACCGACGACTGACTATGGGCCGTCTTCCCTGCTGACTCAAGAGAACGCAGAAATAAGCAGGAGAAAGGTGAACCTCTCTTGGAGGAAGGCAAATATAAGTCCTTGTGTATCTTTGCTGGACCATGAAGGTATAAGTTTAAAGCTAAAATTTTTGGTTTGGTCCATGACCTTTTCTCGCTAAGGACCCGCTTGCTACCGCTACTATAGTAAAAAGGAAATGGGCTTATAGCGTAAGATACAATTAAGACTAATTGTTATACATTGCTGTTTTATGTTTTTTTTTCTTTTAAAAGTTGACCAGCAGAAGAGAAAAGGATAAATAATTATTGCATTTTCATTGAAGGGGGGCCCATCTGGCGCTTATTGACGAGCCGCTCCTGTTCATATATAGCTTAATTATATTTTTTATCCATTATATTGAGTCTAAAGATACACCCAAATGTCTCTAAGAAACTTATGATAAATGTTCTACAAACTGTATAATGTGTTATAGATGTACAATAACAAGCTAAACTTCTTCATTGCTGTTATGAATCACAATAGCTGCATGCTCAAGGGGAGAGCATGTAAGCGTTAAAGAGGTGTTTGAAATGATAATCCAACCCATCAGGGCATTGCAGCATTTTCCGGTTGTAACAAACGTGCAACCTAAACTTTGCTGAAACCCAGGTGCACGTATATTGATCTACAGAAGTTTCCTCTGCTTTCTGGCAAAATCACTGTAGAGGAAGGATCGCCGAGGGCTTGTTCCCTATAGTGCCCGTTGTTTAGAACTTTAGTTAGCTGTGCTGATAGTCACAAGGCAGGTAGTAATAACACTTTGAAAAGAGCACATAAAATTATTCTAGAACATTTCTCTTAAACCATTATATATGAAAAGCATAATTATTGGAACTAAATCGATACAAGGAATTTAGAGATAACAAATATAAAATTAAAGCTGGGTTTACATTACCACACAATTTCTAAATATCACAAAGAGGCACCATACCAGTGATATGAAGGCATTATTATCTAGAAAACCTTTTAAAGGTCTCTCGATGTGCAGAACCCTAAGTTTTAACTCAAAATTTAAAATCCTAAATTTGTATTTCATATAAATTTGGGTAGTTCATCACTGGATTATAAGAAAAAACAAATAAATGCATAATTTTTAAATGTTGTGTGTCCTTATGGTCATAACTATAATATCGCATTAAAAGTATACAAAATGTGTAAAACATTACCTAACGCTATGATGGCACAGCTTTATTTGTAAAATTTAATTCCTAAATGAGATGATAGGTGCGCATTTTACTTAAATCCGTGTTATATCGAGCTTCTGATTCTACGTTTTTCAAATTTTTTAATTTTTTAATTTCAGATAAACCAATGCACAAAATGATTGTTTACACAAATAAGTTGTTACGAAAGTTAGCAGTACTTTCATAGCCTTCTTTAATAGTGCAGTCGGTCCTGGTGGTGTAGTGGTTACCATACTTGCCTCCTACACCCAAGAACGCGGGTTCGAACCCGACCAGGACCGATGGATTTTTTCGGGCGTAAAAATCCTAAGTATGGCTGTGGGTCCCGTGTCGTACATTTACGGCACGAAAAAAAACTTCAAGCCTGAAAGAGAGGTCTCTGAGCAAAATTTGTCGGCCTTTTCACGCCTTGAGTTGAATGGGACGCTGATGACCTGAGAAGTTAAAGAGCGTCCATAAATAAATAAATAAATAAATTAATTAATTTAATAGTGCAGGCTACGCACTTAGCAGTCGAAAGGTGCATGCTGTTGTCAGGGATACTCTGAAGTACATAGGAATGTTCTGCCTGGTCCATGTTTTGAAAGCCCTCTCCGGAAAAAAAAATATTGCCTTCACTTTGATTCTGATTGCTTTTACTTATAAATACACAGCATAGATTTCTATCATTTTTATTTTTCCTATCACATCAATAAATCTATCTATAGTCTCTATAAATTCAAGAATAAATGCTATTATCAGTAATATATATATAGTGGACTCCCTGAGATGACTCCGCGGACCATAGTTTCATAGTAGCCAATCTACAGGGAAGGGGGGGGGAGGCGGGAAAAAAATATAAGGACTTGAAAATAGAACTTGTACGAGTAAAATACATAGCGTTCCTTACATTGCCGGGCCACATATCGCGCGTATACGTGCTCCGAGGTGGGGGATAAATGAGAATTTCCCGTGCTCCAATATCTATAGTTATGTGAGGTAACATGACTATTTAAATGAAACCATGCTTCAATTATTAAATGTGGGTCAACAGTATCGTCAACGATTTTGTAAAATGCAATTACGGAATTTCACTCTTTTTTCGTTTTTGAAACACCCACTTGCTATACAATACATCTTAGAGCGTTTAAATGATGCACCAAATTCGTCCATTTTTTCCTCCGTTAGAAGATTTCCTTTTCGCTTCTTAGGTTTAACCTTTCCGTTGTCCTAAACTGGTTAACCAGACTTCTAACAGTTTCTCTACCTGGAACTGGAATACCAGGAAACTTCTCCTGAAATTATCTACACACCTGTCTGCATGATTCGGTTTTTACTTAAGTATTAGGTACATCAATTTCTTTGTTCAAGTGTGAATTTTTCGGTATTCATTTCAGTGGAATAAGAATAATCTAGTGTAATACACACAACATATCTTGAATAAAATTTCACTTTTGAAATTCATAATGAACAAACTCCAGTCTTTATAGCTCGAACTGAAGGCTGCAACTGACACAACAAAACAGCTGATAAACGTAGCCTTGATCGGGTCATTCACCGCTATGGAGCTCACTGCAGTGTAAGCGAACTACCCATATACGGACATATAGCCCGGCTATAAATGGAGCGCATGGTAGTTACACTATCTGCTATATGCAAGACATCTTAACCTAAGGTAGTGAAGATGCAAGCTACTCATGCATAAATTATTAACTGAATATAAAATAAAAGATTAAATTCCCCTAACCGCTGGAAATTCGTCAGAGCCTGAATTCTATCAATCGTTGTACAGGAATATCCTTCCATTCCACAAAGACAAAATCTAGCAAGTGTTGCAAATTCTTAGACGATGGTTGTGGTATTTAAACAGCCAGTTCTACTTAAGCCCACAAACGTATAATGAAATTAAAATCTGGTGCCTGCGCGAACCATGGAAATATATATATATATATATATATATATATATATATATATATATATATATATAAAAACTCTTGATTATACACCTGAAGCAATTCGGACACCAAAGGGGTACTTGACATGTCATATTGAAAGATACAGCTTGGAGACCCAATGAGATGCAGCTTTCAAAGAGTCAGTGGACCTGCATCTCCTTTGAAAATATTTCCAAGTCAATGGCAGACCCAGCCTGCAATGTCGATATCACAAAGATTTGTTACATTTCCTCAGGTTGTTTATGCTATATCGGAACTCTACCACCAACGTGAAGAAACTGATTCTACAAGGCCTATCCTTGTAATGTTAAATTTACCATCTTCAATTCCCATTTTCTCAAGGACTATTAACGCTTTATAATGCACTTTTACAAAATATAATTGAACATTTCTTATATATTTTTACTCTTTTACCATGACTCTGGAGCAAATTATAAGTTATTTTAAATTGTTTGATTTTTTCTATTTTTTCCCCAACAATTTATTTATGTTGTCACATTTTGTCCTAGCTGTACCATAATAAATCCACATCAGTGCAATAGTGAATAAGTGGTAAAAGTTTCAAAGTGATAGCTTACACCGATTAAAAAGCTTATGAAATAATATGTAATTTTTCAATAATAGCATGCTAAAAATGTTTTTACAGAAAAATTATTTTTTTTTGGGAAACACCGGCTAAAACCCTCCAGCACTGTAAAACAACAAAGAATGTCGTAAAATGCTACCAACCTATGAAATACAACTTTTACTAGCATTCAAGACAAACCACAGTCATCTAGAGTAATTAGTTCCTGAGATACAGAATTTTAACTGAACAAATGCTCGCGAAATCCAAAAAATTACTTCTTCATTGACATAATTAAAACTTTATTAAAATACTTATAACTAAGGAACATTAATGAACATCATATAAAATAAACAGAACATTCCAAATATTAAAATTGTACAAATAACAAAAATTACTTTTTGACCTTCCCTACAATACTTCCCTTAAGAAACTATACCCTCAGGCCGGTGCTAGTCTATTGTAGTCACGTTGAAAGGAGTTGTAGCCATAGAGATTGTCGGTTAAAAGCAAACGTTTGGTCCATAGTGAGTTTCCAAGCTGGCCTCTTATACAAAAATTGTGAGCAACTGCCAGAAATCATTACCAATTCAGAAAGCATAGAAGGCATTTCCCAATAAACGTTTTAGCGCAGGTTTCAACTCTTTATCAAAAATAGAAGAGTTGATCATTATTTGGAATCAAGAGAAATCACATCAAACTTAAAAATTAATAAAAGCGTAATTAATGATAGATATTAGGAATGCTCAGTTTTACAAGAGAGTAAACCACAATAAATAACTATCAGAGAAATATATTTAAGTTTATTTTAGAAGTATAGTCCTGTATGATGCATGGCTATTTTAATGAATTAAAGGTTAAAATATGATTAGAAAACAACGGAAAAAAGAGTTGCAAAATGTGAATACAGAAATACGGTGGAAAAGGAAGAGAATGTAGCCAATAGCCTTGAACAAAGAACTTTGCGATGGTAAATGAGAAATTAAAGAATTAATAATACAGAAGCTCAAACGAAACGGGTAATTGAGCGGAGAAATGAGCAAAATTCAGGAAGAGGTTTCATTCTACACAATAAAAAGTACAAGCTAATAAGTTGGAAATAAAAAAAAACTATCGCGTTTTAAATTTGATTTAGTCTGCGTATGTTTAAAATGAGAGATTCCTTAAGATTTACGACTCCGCATTATTCCAGAAGATTCTCTAATCAAATACTTAACGAAATATAACTTTTTATGTTCGTCCAGAAGACTAGATGATTGTTATACTCTGCGGTAACCTTTTTAATTTCTACAGGAGCTTATTATAAAAATCAGCCACGAGCTCCCTTCGCTACCTCAGACTATAAATACACGCGAGAGGAGGATTTTTGCCCTAGTTTCGAACTCCGATCTCTTTCAGCGCTGAAATAAGCGGATCTGTTGCCATAGTGACCTGAATTGCTTTCCTTTTGCCTGCTAGTTAGTTCTAAAAAGCAAGAAGGCAGCCATTTCCACGTGCTACTGCAAGAACGCTGAGCGCGTTTAAAAAGAATTCTTAAAACATTTTTACTCTCTTAATGCATGCGAAGTAGCATAGCTCTCGTGAAGCATTTTAAACTGCTCTTTGAGAGTTAAATTGGAGTTCTTGAAGTTATTCAAGAGTTACATGCACACATACATATAGTGCGCCACTTTAAAACAAAACGATCTCTGAACATAAAACCTTTTACTCCTAAAACTTACAATGTACATTTATTCTAGTTGTCACATTTAAGCGAGTGAGTAAATGTGCTGTAAAATGTAGAACATTACAATCTTATAAATTTGTAAGAGACAGTGCAAATACATAGGTAACTGTAAGCCATTTATAAACATGTAATCTATACATTTTGGCTATTATGACAATTTAGTAGATTTATTTATTTGTGTATTTTATTTATTCTGGTGGAGCTAAGCTTCCGATCTACTAATCTAATAATATTTGCACTAAATTATAGCGGCAATATTACAATCATAACATTCACAGTAAGGAGGTTAATACTCGTACTCATATAAATCAATGTAAAACATGACGTAGTTAATGCTTAAATATGAATAATGAAGAATATTAACTTAAGAAGGGAAAATAATAAAAAGAACAATATTAACACAAGCACCAACAATTTCAATGTATACATGTATCAAACTATGTAAATCCTGATAGCTTAAACCGCCACAGATGGCCGAGGTCGTTAAGGCGCAGACTCGTGAGCGGGAGGTCCGGGATTCGAATCCCGCCAGGACCGTCCTCCCCGACTGAGGTTTCTCCCAGGTTTTCCTCAGTCTTCATAAATGCCAAATGCCGGGGAGGTACCCTAAACTTAGACCTGGAACAATTCCTTCCTTAAAAATAAATCCTTTCCCAAAATATCATTTTATCTCATGTATCATCCGTGCCCATCCCCTGTGGTTCTTCTGTAGTAAAAACGGGCGTTAAACACATTCATTCATTATGGTAGCGTAAATAAATACACGAGCAAAATATAAAATTAAGAACCTTAACAATAATATGAAGGAAATAGGACCATTTATGATAGTAATAACGATAATAGAATTAATAATTCTGCAGCAGTATAAAACCTTCATATACGCTTAGAGAAATTAAAATATAATAATCAACGCAGTATTAAATATATATCTCATTTTGATTGGTTAAAGACATCTCAACATCATTACTTGGGAAGGGGTTGTGTATTAACTTGTTTAAAGATAAGAAATTTACATTAAGTTCGGTGCTTACTAAAATTAATAGGAAACTAGTATATTAATTTATAAAATACTTGTTTTTTAATAAATATATAATAGGCTTCCAAATCTATTTCATATTTATATATGATGATGGTGATGATATAATCCTTATATATGTACATCTTGTACCAAGAACATTTTATTTTTAACTTACCAGGCAGGATAAGTATTTATTTATAATAACATTTAATTTAAAAAAAACACGGCAATTTAAACATTGAAAGGAAAGTTTCAGTCCAACGTTGACTTTATTTCAGGTTTTACTCCTAACCACCAATAAATTCACTTCAAAATTTCAAATGATACCTCTATGATATTTATATTTTAAAGATTGTTTATTTGTTATTACATCTTTTTATCTTCTATCTTTGATTGCCAAGCTGGACTATCGTTACTATTATTTGAATATGGACAGAAAAAAATAATAAATCAGTTAGTTGCATAAAGAAAAACGATTTATTTTGCGCAATATTACAATTTTACTAAATGCTGTATTGTTGACTAAAAAGTTAATTTCTGACTAATTCGTTTTCATTTTGTGTTTTCTTGTAGAGTATTTTGAAACAATTTCTTACAAAAACGCAATTATTACGTTAATTGCTCAAAAATATTTATTTTGTTTTCGAAGTCACAGAATAACAACAATATAGGTTTCCAGACAGTGATAGAAAATAACAATGTAATAACAATTGAACATTTTTAAATTGAGTATTATAAGTATTGGTAGTATTTGGAATTTGAAAGTAGGGGTAGCTGGAATGAGAGGATTAAACTTAAAATATAAATAACATTAATTTTGAACATTCCCTCAAGTCATAAATGTTTGGTTAAATTAAATTCATCATAAGTGTATTTATTTTGACTGGCAAATTTTCAAGCAAAACCCCTATAATTACAGAATATAAATTAATGGCTAACACCTATCCTATTAAATGAGCAAATGTCTCAAAAGAGTACAACGTAATAAAGTTGCTATACTGCTAATATTCATTATTATCGATACATAAGTTTTAGGCCTAAGGCCCGTTCCCGGTCCTGATAATCATACAAACTATCTTGAAGAATCTGCAGGCTCAAATACACCTGTTTTGGGGGAGGAGGTTTATCTAGATATCTGTGGCAGGGAAGAAAGAAGTGGTCTCGCATGGTTCAGATTAGGGGCTTGGAAAGGAAGCAAAACAGTTAATGCTTTCGTGGAAAGGATTTTGTGCGGATAAAGCGATACCTGGAGGATTTTGGCAGAATGCAGGGAAACGGATATTTCAAGAAATAAGCGTTTATCACCGAAACTTCTGGATTCCAATAGAAATTTGAACATCTGCCGGGAAGTGTTGGTGCATGCGAGATTGGGAATATTTCTAGATAAGCCTCGAAAAGAAGGTTAATGGCCTTAATGAAGAGATGGAGAGGGGATGTGAGTAAATGGAAGGGGGGCTCAAGAGTAAGTGTTCCATTCATGTCTATGTATTAGTATATACAAGTATTCATAGAAAACGTAAATATATCGAAGTATTTGTACATTTGTATGTATGCATGTAAATGTGTATGTAGGTATGTGTATATATATGAGTATGGCCCAATTTATTGCTATAAGAACGACATTAACAAGTACCTGTAGGCCCATGCGACGGTTGTATTTATTTAAATGTATCCTAAAACGTCCATTAAAACTACCACTACCACTACCACCACCACTACTACTAGTTACATTTAGCACCTACGGGCTACAAATGTTAGAATTATCTGAGATATTGGGACACTAATGCATACCAAATAGGGCAGAGGCATTTTGGTTAAAATGAATACTTGAATGTTAACTATAGTATGCTACCTTACAGAAATAATACTGTTCTACAATTTTGTCTTCAGCTTTGAGATGTTAAAAATCTTCTCCATCTAATGTTAAACGTTCACTAACAGTCCTAGAACTGTTACTTTCATAGACATTCATGTTAAACAACAAGAACAGAATGTACTTGTGACATCAATTGGATTGGTCGTGCCTCATTTGGCTTAGAAAACTTACAAAGTTTCCTATGTTGAAAATTTTGTAATTTCCTTGTAATAAAAAAAACAATGCTGGAGTTGGTATACATAATTGACCAGATTTTAGATAACTATGCATTCTTCAATGCACCCAATGGGGTTAAAACATTTTATTGTTAATGAAATTGTCCTTTTATTTTCGTTATTATAATAAATAAACACGTTACCAATAATAGCCAGATGTTTAATAATCAGATGGCTAAAATGATAAATCCCCCAGGGTTAAGAGAGACACGATTATCAGTACAAAATACACATTAATATTTTTATATTTCGAATACATACTTAAGTAGTATAAATGTGACACCTTATAAATGGTTAAATATAATAGTAATTATATTAATTGCATCTTCACTAAAATGAAACTCTTTAGGCCTGACCTCTCTTGAATAACAACAAATATTCCTCGCCTTCATCAGATTATGTATATAATACTACTGCCTTATTTAATCTGTTCGGATTGTTCAGGGTTTAAAACGAATCTCTGTGTGTACTCTATCACGTGGTCTTCAAACATTCGTAAAATTATTTGAACGCTACAACTTTTTTCTATCGAAATGAAAGTTAATCCTACATGTGATATTATGCTTATCACATATTAGGTTTCAACACAAATCTCTAAATAAGACATACAATTACTATTTATGATAAATATTTTACAAATAGATAGCTTATAAAGATTTGCGATTTTTACGTTATAGATTGATAAATATTTCACAAATGAATACTTTTCTAGATATTTTACCAGAACCTGCTTTATTATTATAATATATATTTAATATTTTACAAATAAAACCTTTTCTAAATATTTTATCGAGAATTGTGCTTTAAATACTATAGATTTTAACGTCTAAATTTACGCCAATTTTAAGAATAAAATGTAGTAATTTTACCTGTATAGATATTAACAAATATTTGGCTCTTCCATAAAAGACGTTGAGTCTTTTTGTAAAGATTTTATCTGTTTCAATTTAAATAACACCTTAACACATTATTCTTGTTGATAATCTTTATAAAAGTTTACATTTATGATGTTCATATAGCATAAATAATGATTATACAAGTACATATGCAATTGTGAATACTATTTTATTTATCAGAATCACTACTGAAGTTATTATTTTGTTATCTATATCTATTGAGCCTTTTAATCTATAGCGTAATGCATATTAATACTTAAATATGCATTAATTAAATAAATTTCTGCTTTAACCATAAAATTTATTTACTTTTAAATATTTGTGATTTATGTACCAGTAAAATTAATCAACTACTCAATATGTTCCTAAATTCACTTGGAAACTGTTTAAAGGAATTGGAAACAAAAGTAAATTGTCAACAAATTGCATTTTTAATTATTTTCACTGTACATTAGTTACAACTAAATAATCACGTTTCTAAACTAGCTCAAGTAATTGAATTATGTAGTTATTTAAACTATTTTCTATAAGATAACTGGAAACCTTTAGAACAATAAATAAACACATTAAAGAACAACAAAGAATTATAGCTCCATGAGGAAATGTTGCACACGTAAACACATATATCATGTTGTACATATGTAGAAACGTTATATGTGGCTAATGAAATCAAAGGCTTAAAATGTCGCTGCTGTTTGCTGACAGCGTGTTTATTTAGTAAAACAGTCCTACATTACAACAAACCTGGAGAAAGTAAAGGGTTTTAATGTACGCTGTGTACGCTAATATGAATGATAGTTGAAAAAAATCACAGACACTGCGTAATTAATATAAACCATTATAAGCAATAGTCATGGACTTTTCAGCAGTTAATCATTTGGTATTTTAAGATATTTATTAAGATAAAATATGACTGGAACCAGATAATGAATGTATAGATGGTAGAATATTTTACTAACATTATGAAATCTGAATGTTTTTTCATAATCCTCTTTTGTAGTACAGGAGTAAATAGATTTAGGGTTGATTGTTGATTTGTTTTATTTACGAACGCTCTATAACATCTTAGGTCATCAGCGCCCCATTCTAAGCCAATTCAGGACGTGAAACGGCCAATAAATTTTGCTCAGAGGTCTCTTCTTTCAGGCTTGAGGTTCTTTGACACGGGACCCAAGCTTTACTTCCCTTCCGAAGGAAGCCATAATTAGGATTTTTACGCCCGAAAAAATCATCGATCCTGGAATGAATCCGCGATCTTGGGTTCAGAAGGCAAGTATGGTTACCACTACACTACAAGATTTAGGGTGCTTTTATTGCCCGTATTATGTGAACGTATAGAAATTGTTAGTTTGAATATGCAATGAATGAATGCTTCAAGGCAGAACGTTGGAAGTTTGTATAAATTATTTAGCAGAAAGGTGCTATAAAGATGTGTTATTTTTTCTATGCTGTTTAAAAGGTGGTGTTCGAAATGTATATCTCTAATTTCAGTAACCAGAAAATAGCACAGAACACTTTGCCTGTTTGCAATAAACGACTAGGATCGTGTTTTTTTCTGTTACTGAGCTGTAGTGTTGGCTGACTTCCATCCAGCCGAATATTTCTGTATCCGAAAACCTGCCGAATGTTAACGGATGGAAGATTCGTACAGATATTTATGGAATGCCACGCTATAACTTTAACTGGATTTTTTAAATAAAATTTACTTACATTACTTACAAAGAATATTATTTGAATTGAAAAATATTTTAAAATATAATTTAACAATATACTTTTAAAACGCAAAATTATGGTCTTTTGGGATGATAAAGTAAAAGTAAGTAAACTTTTTATTCAAAATAATCAATCTTATCCTTAAATTTCATTCGTTATAAAGTGTCCTATAATTCTGATACTGATATACCTAAAAAGATGTATAAAATAAATTAAATTAATGGCACTACTTAGAGAAATAAAATAAAGTTAGGAGAAAAATTAAAATTAAATTATATAAAATATTGCGCTTTCTACTCCTTTATATGGAGCAGAGGTTTGGACTCTTAAATTTGAAGATGAAAGAAGACGTCAAACACAATAAATTAAAATTCTGAGAAATACGAAGAACTGAACGAATTTAAAATGAAAATATAAGAATCAATTTAAATATTGAGGAAAATATAAAGTGAAAAGAAGAAACGATGGGCTTATTTAAAGCGAATGGATTGTATTAGGGGGCCAAAATACAATTTAAATATAAACCAGTGGGAAAGAAATTAAATTCACCCAAGAAGAGATGGATCAGTCTTTATGGGCCTATATAGCCCAATACATAAAGTCAACTATTAAAATTTCCTTATATACTGCGAATGCTAAACATTAACATTAACAACGCAGAATTAATAGAAAGGACAATCATTTCGTAGTTTTTGCTTACGTGGACAAACAATTTTTCCTTGGTCACCATAGAACTAAAATATTTAAATTTTAACTAATATATTATTGATATTGTTTATAATTTACTGCTTATTTTTAAATGTATAACTAAATTATAGAGGAAGAACTGTTATCATAGTACTGGTTGTCATGGGAAGTAATATTTTATAAATTTGGGTCATGCTAGAAATAGTTAACAACGAGCAGTTCTTGAAAGATATGCCTCAGTCCGGAAAGTTTTGATATCGTGAAACTTTACAAGAAAATATTAATCATGGTCTTTTTTTTTGGAATTAATTGCATTGTTATTGCAAGTGCAAATTATTTACTTTTGTGCGGATTTCTGTTTATTTTGTGTTTTAAAAAAGTTAAATATTACTTTTTGAAATGTCATGTATTGAGAAAGTACGTGGGGTATGGATGAATTATATTTGTAACAAATATATTTTGTAAATACTTTTTGTAAATAAATACATGCATATTTATAGCTGCAGCGGCTTCTGCCTGAAGTAAAGGTATATTCAATCTTTAAACGCTTCTACAGAACTTACACATAAGGTCAAAAAAGTCTCGTAAGCCGTCAACTTTAAAATTTAATACGCTAATTAGTGGGTCTGAACACGGTAGTTAGCTGACGCACTGTTTTCGGTGCTGCATTCTTGTTTGCGCACATTATGGTCGTAAAGGGCGATATATAAACCCTCAGAATGATGGACCTTATGAGTGTTAAAGATAAGACTGTTTGGGGGCCCATGAAGTACCGCCATAAGTTGCTACCGCTTTCTGCTTTACTGTTTGCTTTTTAGGACTCATTGCCAGCCATATGTCACGCTTCCCACCCCTTTTCTTCCTTCCTTCATCACTGTGCGTCATCTAAAGTTCCCTCGGCGATACAATACCGCAATGAAAGGCAAAATTCTGCATTAAATTTGAGTATTAAACGTTTAATAAAAACGGTTTTTATTCTTTATTTTCGTTAAAGTAAGTTTTTTACAATTTAACATCTTACAGTTTTTAATTTTCCATTTAAGGTATTTAATACCAGACATATTATAAAAATAATTTATATTTTTTCCAAGCCAGGAAAAACGTACGCTCTAAATAGAAACTGCAACACTACCAAACTTCAAAGAGTTTTAATTAAAAATGTTTATATATCCCCGCGTTTTAAAATGGAAACTTTTCAGCACATACTTTGCAAAAGACGAAGAAACTTTACAGTAGAAGCATGTTCAGCTGTTAAAGTGCAGCCTGATGTTAAGTTCTCAATATAAGCAAGTCTGCACTTTGGGTCCGTTGGATGTATTCAATCTCTTGGTCAATTCACCCATAATGTCAAATGAACACTAGACGAAATGATTTATTTCTTCTCTTTAGATGTGTTAATATCCGAATATCAGCTAAAGTAATCTAATGCTTTCGCTTTATTTTTTTATTATAAAAGTAAATTCAGTAGCTGAAAGTAGTCTCAGCACAGTTATATCTATATCTTCACTAAAACTGATAAAAGGAATATTAAATAACAGAAGTTACATAGTTTACCATCTTTTTTCCTTTTGTTTCGTTTCCGTTTATCCTTTAAAATATTCATATAGCATATGACACACACAATAGTTTATTGCATTCATAGCAATATAATGAAATACTTAAATTCTTTCTTTCCTTGAAGAAAACAAATGTAGTTTTAAAAAAGTTTAATACATACATTTTATCTTTCTATGTTCGCTAAAGTAGAGCGAAAGCCGCAGCACACAGCGCAGCTGCACATATCCCGCTGGCAAAGTAAAGAGAAGTACCCATCTTTCAAAAAAAGATAAGACGACTGAGAATGTTCCGGTATGCTAGGAGCCTAAATACATTTTGATTCGTAAGTTGCAGTTCTGTCTCTATAAATATTGACTGTTTCTGTCTGCTTACATGTTTTCTAGTTCACCCAATGTTCTCGGATTGAATTTATAGACTCTGTCTTTTAAATTGCTTCATAAAATAACATTTACTGCTGTAAAACTCAACGCAATGCTACACAGAATAACAGACAAATATCTCCGTAACACAACGGTGAGAATGAAAAAAGTCTATCATGCAAGACCTAAGTAAACTAAGAGAATTCCTCAACAAGTTGAAATGTTAAAAGTTATTATTGAGCGCTAGAACAGAGAATGCAGTAAAAACCAAATAACAAGATATACTTGAGAAAAACATAACTTTTAGGTTTAAAATATATGCCTTTTCCGTACTATTATTATTTTATTTAAATGTTATATTTTTAGCTTAACATTTCCAATTGCACATAGCTGATAATAAATATAACGGAGCATGATTAACGTTTAATAGTAAACTTTAAGCATACGTTTGCTTGTTTTTCTATGTTTCGAAACAGTTGTGTTCTCTCCGCCTTCATTTATTTTACACTTTCAGCTGTCTAGGTTCATACACTGCCGCTTAAGATTTGTACATCGTTCCGTATAGCTCCAGCATTTCCTGGAATTTCGGCTTTTTCCGCTGCCGTTCGCTATTGAAGCCCCATGAAGGGTGCTGTTTAACAGTAAGTCCGATTATTAGTGCATGTGTATGCGTAGACTATTTCCCTCCCTAGTCTTTCACATTTCACCGAGTTTAACTCTTGGCGCGAATACTCACTTATTAATATGCTAACAACAACAAACGCTACGTATGCCAAATCTTCCCCGCCCCCTGCCCTCACACACGCACGCGCGCGCGCACGCACACACACACACACACACATATATATATATATATATATATATATATATATATATATATATATATTTGATGTCTAGATAGTAGGATTGATGTAAGTTTGAAGAAATTTGTCAGAAAATCTTTTCATCGGTACAACCGCAATTATCGCATTCCTTCGGAATTCGCTAATAACTAGTTTTTCTAGTCAACCCAAATCATTCTTATTGTTGTTAAAAAAAGTCAAATAATTGGAGAATAAAATCTGGTTTATTTTGCATAGTATTAATATTTTTCTAAATTAAATGTTCAATATATACTCCATAGTACAGCCTATTCGCTCATATTCTGCTCTTTCTTGTAGGGTACACATTCATTGAAACAGTTTATTACAAAAATAGAACTAATACATTATTGCTTAGCTTAGTTTTTATAGTTTCATCGTTTTCAATTTCAAAGAACAATTACAACAATCCATGTTTCCAGGAAACGATAGATGTGATAACCGCTGTACTCTCTTTAAAGCGTAAAATATTATAAAATAGGGCTGTTGTTTAAATTTCTGAGTAGAGGGGAAGGGAATAAAGGGCTGAATATAATCAACTTTTCCTTCAATTTCAAAATTAACGTACTTTTTCTTAAATTATGTTTATTTTAAATACACAGTTAAATTGACAGTTTTTAAATGAAAGCCCTGTATAACCAAAATGCAAATATAATGGTTTCACAACTATCCTATCAAGAGAGAAAATATCTTAAAAGTGTTAAATTTAATATAGAAACTATAATACTGATATACTAATAAACTGAGACATTGGGGAACTAATACATCAGCTTTTTCCGTTGAAAGTAATAAACACGATATGTTTACTATATTTAACAGATACACGATCCCAAATTTTTGTTTTCAACCAAGCGTCGTAAGGACCAATAAGAAGGTTAAGTTTGTCAGATGCCGTTGCCTGACCACATTACTCCAAAATGAGGAAAAATGCTTTGGAATTGATTTCTGAACTGTTGTACACAGTTAAAATAACCTTTTAGAATGATGGGGCGTTATGGCAATACAAAATTTGGTTAAGCTAGTTTTATTCATAAAGGTGGACATGTAGCTTCTTAACAAGACTACAGAGTGAAAAGTCTTAACATAAACTAACATGTACTTGCCCATTATTTTGTAATGAATACATAATTAAGCACTATGTAATTAAATGCATTTGCCAAATCATTGAACTTATTTCCACGTGTGGCGTCTCCTGTGTTAGAGCATGCATTGGCTGAGCCCCCTTTCCTCAAAGGAGTGCAGTCAGTAAAAATTGGTATTGACTCAGCAACAGCAGGATAATTGGGGAGCTACAATTAGTAACCCGATTCGATCTCGTTTACCCGTAACGGCTGGCCACTCTGGTCAATGACGGTTGACCTATGGCATTGGCCTGACAGGATGATATAATGCCCGTTTTATCATAGGAACTAAGTGAAAAGAATAGATTTACTACTCTCTCCTTGCGACTGAAATGTATGCATTTGCACAGTCCAAATGGCGTCTTGGAGTAACGGTATGGAAAGTGTTTGCTGTCCATTAGGCACCGATGTGCAATGTGCTCGTATTTGCAGTCTTAGGTGTAATAAAGATGCAGATTGCTTGTTTTTAGTATGTGGAAAGCTCACAATCTAGAATAAATTACATAAGTTATTCTGCATTCAGTCTAAATACACGAAGGACGAGAATTTATTTAAAACAAGTTAACAAAACAAAAATTGGGAGGTCCAGTTAACAACCCTGCAGAAATATTTATGTTAGGAGGTGAAGACATTATTCCGTACTTAATAAGGCTCTTTAACAAATAAATAAATAATTGTTGTGTTCCACAAGACTGAAAATCGGAGATCGTAATCCCTATTCATTTAACTCATGACAAAACATACTCATAAGTTTTACGCCACTCATATGTAAGTAAATTCAAATAGCGAAATATATTAGCGAAGTTGACAGTAAGTGAAGAACAGATGCGATAGTAACAGATTTCGCCAAAGATTCGATGTAGTTTCTCAAAGGTTATTATTAAACAAATTGAAAATATCAGAGATAGAGAACCGCAAAATTAAATGGATACAAGAAAATTTAAGCAACCGAATTCAAAGAGTCAGAATAGAAAAACGAAAACAATAAATATCACATCAGGTGTTCCCCAAGGGCCCGTTCTTGCCCCATTACTAATTTTATATCATTATAAATGCTATACTCTAAATATTTAATCAACAATAAGATTATTTGCAGACGATTGTGTTACATACAGGGACATTTATTGCATTGCGAAGTGACTTAGGCGAAATTGAAAGCTATACATTGCATAAAATGAACATAGATGTTATAAAAAGTTAATCCATAAATTTCTGCAAGATGCGATATGAAATTCAGGATGCATATCATCTCACTGACAGCTTGGTGGCACAAGACCGTAATCTGGGAGTGAATTTAAACAGGATTCGAGGATCATATCATGAGTATTGCATGGAAAGCAATGTATTTAGTAAAATATTACAAGCTGACCGCTCCCGCGGCCGGCAGTTCCGAACGGTGGCGAAGAAAGTCGATTGGTTACGATTTTAGTAATAGGGATTACTTTAGGCAAATAATTAATAGCGATTACTTTAGGAAAATAATTTCTACTCCAAGTATGAAGTCTTGTTGGCTCAGTAGGTTAGAGTATCGTGCTAATGATGTGAAGGTCGCGAGTTCGTTTCCCAGCGTGTAAATTATTTGTTTTTAATCTTAATAATTTTTCTACACTATTCTTAATCGAATTGCTTTTTCATAAAACACAAGGATATTAGAAATAAAACAAAAACACATATATTAACATTGAAGTAACAGGTAAATCATTTAATGCATTATTTGAAATTTTAATTAAGAGACGGTTTTTTCGTAAATGTTAGGTTAGGGTAAGCTAGTTTAGTCGAAGTTTAACAAAAAAAAAAAAAAAAAAAAAAAACACATAAAATAAAATAAAATATTGCTCCACAATAATACTTTCTAATTTATTACTTGTTTTTTTCTTTGCTTGCTTCTTTTTTTAATCTTCATAATTTTTCTGCACTAATTAGAGTTGCTGTATAAATTATAAATGCATTTTTACTATAGTCCTTGGTGACTTAAGTCAGGTTGATGAAATTTAACAATTTGGCATTAACAGTGGAACGTGTGAAACCCTCACTGAAATCATAACCAGTTTCTGGCTTTCTTTGCTACGTTCGCCACTTCCGGCCTCACGAATAGTCAGCTTGTAACGTCAAGTCTCTGTATTTCACAATATACGAATTGAAGAAAGTTAGCCATAAAGTCAGAGAACTGGCCTGCGTATCTTTAGTTCGTTCAGTAGGGGAATACCGTGCTTCGAAATGGAACCCGAAAAACTGACATTAGTAAAAGGTGCAACAAAATGCACCAAACTATGCCAGTCATGGCGAAGACCGTATTCAAAACTATTAATGTGGAAAAGCTCGCATCCAGCCACAAAAATCTAGATCTAAGTCTAATGTAGAATACAAGGCTTGGAAAGTATTAAGAAGTGATTATAAATAAGCAAAATCAAATCGCAATATGAAAATTATATGTAGAAAACAAAACACAAATCTAGGAAAATTTTCTTTCGTAAATAGAACAATCCCAGAGTGAGATAAATTACCTGCAATAGTGCCCTCCCCCATTATTAAAATATTTAAATAAAATTTGACGATGTGCTAACTGAACATCTAATGAACCCTCTTGATCATGTTCGTGTTAATTAAAAAGAATTTTAATTACTGTGAATCTGTGCTTATTATTCTCACCAGTTTTTCCCCTGGTTATTCTGTTTAGTTCACTAATTAATTATGACATTTTAACATCACGGTGGATTACCTTATATGTGGCACTAACTGATAATTAGTTTGACAACATTTGGTTACTCAGGCGCATTATGATACTTCGGCTTTTGCGACAATTTTGGTTTTATAAGATTTCTATGGATTTAATAGGATTATCTGGTTTACGACATTCTAAGTTCATCGCATTGTTGCTTTATTACAATTATTCAGGTTTATTTTTGAGTTTTGGCAACCAGCAAAGAGTCAAGTCACTGCTTCGTCTCCAAGAAGATCATATCGAGCACACCGCTGATGATGTCCACTGCAGTTGTGGACGAAGATGAAGGGAAAGAATCCCATTGGACCACGGCCTTACAGCCCGGAACACTTAGTTACATAAGTGATACCGGCCGTGAAAGCCTACGTCTGTAATTATTGAACTTAAGATATGATATACTTTCTCATCCCCCTTACTCTCTGGATTTGGCTCGCTCGAACTTCTTCTTGCTCCTGAATATAAGGAAGCGGCTAGTAGTAAAGAACTTTACATCAATTTAAGAGCTTGTCGGCGAAGAAACGCGATGAAGAAGTCACATTTATGGTTGGGATAAGCAAATCAAAAAAATAACCGGAATAAGTAATACAATTGAAGAAGATAATAAAATTATGTTTTTGTATAAAAGTAAATCAATAAATAAATTTCTTCTTTATTTATCAAACTACCCGCAAATCTACACTTTTAACGGCACAGAAGAATCATGCAGGCACTGTAGTAACAATAATAATTAAAATGATGATGCAAAACAAGGCAGGCGAGGAGAGGCAAGCTTATTTCAAGCTAGCTGACAACCACGATCTCGCCTAAATTTGGATGGACTTTAATGTGTTTATCCGCTGTTACGTCCCGTCTAATAGATGGCGGCTATGCACGATGCTTATCGCATTATCGTGGGATCCCGCCAATGTGTGTCCAGTGTGCCTAATGTAGTTAAGGACGCATGTATCTTCTGTCGCTTAGTGGACCGACTGCGCTTCCCACTCGTGCAGATTACCTGCTTTTCATTTTTCTTTCTTGATGTTTCGCTTTAACTTACAAACGCAAGAGATCATTAATTAATTAATGCTCATCCTCCAGATGACCTAAGGCAGCTTTAAGATAGAAACCTGTAATAGAAATCAAGTGATGCGCAATAACACGGAACTCACCATCAGGCATATTCTTGGGTCATTATTATTATTATTATTATTATTATTATTATTATTATTATTATTATTATTATTATTATTATAATTAAAAACGCCACGCAAAAGAGACACTATGGGCGTCTGAACATTAAGAGTCATTAGGGCTTATAAATTTAAAGGCAGACAGAGCGAGATGTATAATTTGAAGTAATTAAGTTTAGAGAAATTAAAAGAGTAACGCATTAATAAAATTTGAAAGTTTAAACACAGCTTCTGCACAACACTAGGTTCCCTTTTTAGTACTGCAGAGTTATTATACAAAGTATTAGGATAATTTTACTTGCTCACCGCATTCGATTTTGATTGCATTTATACCGAAAGCTACCTAAAGCTTATACTTTGAGTATTAACAGAACGTTTAGCATGCCGATTTATATTTATGATGCAAAATTCTCTTTGTGTGTTGCAATATCAACTAGGTCTGTTGAATAAATGGCGATTATAATTTTTACAGTCGTGTTAAAATTTAACTTTACAATATTTTGTTAGTTTAATGCATAATGTACACATGGTATTAGTTTCATTGTTATCGGTTTCGGTTCCTGCCTGTGAGAAGAGTGCAAGTTGAGGTGTGTTCAGTTCCGTTTCAGTAAAATGGAGGTGAGTCGCGACGAAGAATATGCTGCTCTGGAATTCTGCTTTAGTGTCAGCAAATCAGCTAAGGCCTATGCAATGTTACACAAGGCCTATTGAGAGTTTATTATTCCCTAAAAGAGCAGCTCGTAGAATTTTAAAAAAAGAGGGGAGGCAATCAATTTCAAAGGAAGCTAAGCCCGACTCTCCATTGTGCTGTGATGGGAAAAAAAAAAAAAAAAAAGAACACCGAAGTCCGTCCTTGTGAGAGAGGATCACCGTATAACATTAATAGCACTTTCAGAAATTCTGACAACTACCAGCATACACGTTGGTAACCAAATGTTCACACATGAGAAGTGTTTGTGCACGGTGGGTTACAAGATTGTTGGTTCCCCAACAAAAGGACATTTGGTTGCAGTTGAAGATGCTACAGGAAGATGCGGAGTTTCCTTCAGAGAAATTCACTGCGCAGATTTTGATCCTGAGAGCAAAGCTCTGTTTCATCTCTCTCTCTCTCATACTCACACACACACAAAATTTGTCGGTTCTGGTAGTGTAGTGGTAACCATACTTGCCTTTTAAACCCAATATCGCGGGTTCAAACCCGGCCAGGGTCGATGGATTTTTTCGGGGCGTAAAAATCCTAAGTATGGCTTCCTTTGGAAGGGAAGTAAAGCCGTCGGTCTCGTGTCGTACATTTACGGCACGAAAAATAAAACCTCAAGCCTGAAAGAAGAGACCTTTGAGCAAAATTTATCGGCCGTTTCACGCCCTGAATAGAATGGGACGCTGATGACATGAGATGTTAAAGAGCGTCCGTAAATAAACAACAAAACACACACACACACACACACACAAAGCAAAAGTGGTTGCTTCAGCTGGGAAAGTTATGGTCATCTCATCTTTTGATATTCCAGGAATGATTGTGTCTTACCAGCACACACAACTGTAGCTGGGCAATGGTGCAACGATGTGCTAAGAACGCTGCAATGCCATATCACAAATTTCAATGCAACAGGTTGAATAATACCACGATAATACGCGGCCGCACATTGTCAGGGTTTTTGCTGAATATCTCACGAAAATTAAAATGAAAAGCGTTCCTTCCCACTCTAAAGTTCAGATTTATTCCTGTGTAATTTTTCCCTTTTTTTCCAAATTAATGAAATACTTTCGTGAAGGCATTTTCAGTCATCAAAAGCAACAGTAAAGGATGCGCAGGCGATTCTGGTTTCCAAAGTGTCTTTGAAGACTTACAGAAAAGCTGGGATGGGTGCATTGCATCCAAGGGGGACTCTCGGAGAAAGTTCGTCAGAAAAGTTTAGACATTCTTTATTGAAGCTCTCAGAACCGCCATTGGCTATCGCTGCATTCCTCGACGATATTTACGCACTTGTCAAGAACGTCCTTTTCTACTTTATTAGAATGTAAAATAGGATTATGTCTGGCCTATCTCACCTCATGTCATATTGTTGCTTAGCAAATATTGAAGTTCAATATTTTAAATTCAATTATTACTGATTAGAATAAGATAAATGTCAAGATGACAAACCCAGTGTGCACTTTGCTATAACTCAACAGTTATCTGCCGGCCGAAGTTATTTCTTCTAACAATGTGTTAGTATAACAATAACAATTATAAAAAAACCGTAAGAAAGTCCTAGTAATCAAACAGATATTTAGAAAATTTTCTTTGGGATCAGTAGCCGATCCTCCCATGCTGTTGAGGATTAAGTGTTTACAGGGTTATTCTAAATGATTGTCGGGGTTACAAAAAGTCATAACTCACAGTGCAATTGAGTAGGAATGTGAATTTTATTTTATTGTGTACTGTAACTCATAAAGTTTGTTTTACATACATTACAAATGCTCGATATGTGCGCCTTTTGTAACTGTACACACATCTACTCGATAGTCCATCTCTTCCCACACACGAGTCAACATGGCAACGGTGATGGTTTCGAAGGTGGCTCGAATGAGCTGCTTCAGTTCCTGAATATCCTCCGGTAGAGGAGGAACAAACACCTGAATTTTAACTTATCCCCACAGGAAGAAATCGCATGGTGTAAGATCGGTGAACGTGGTGAAAAGGGTAAGAGCATCAGATCACCTTCCCATCCATCATTGTGGAAGTTCTTGGTTTAAAAATGCTCTGACCTCTCTGTGAAAATGAGGTGGTGCACCATCCTGTTGCAGCACGTAATCGTCCCTGTCGTTACTCGACCATAAAATGGTATGGATTCCACGTTTTCTAAGAAAAATTCGCGAACCCCCGACAATCACTTAGAATAACCCTTTATATAGGAGGAAGCTAATTGGATGTCATTAGATATTTTATTTAAATATCCTATACTGTGCAGAAAACGATTAGTATTTAGAAGATCGCTGATTCATTTTTGAGCCTCGGATGCTAAAATGTATGTATCAATATAGAGGCGGCTGTGCTATTTTAAAAATTAATCATAGATCTAAAAGTCAGTAAAGTCTCTACTAATACTTTTTATGGGTCAGCAAGGGTTTGTACAAAGGAAAACTTGCCTTAGGCACGACATTCGTAATGTAATTTTAAAACATCGCATGTTCATATGGGCAAAATTAAACTGTACACCAGTGAAATTTAATGGCGTCGTGGCGATATGTAACTGTAACAAAGCTTCATACTATCTAGTCACTGTAGCAGTGGCCGGTGCGGCACTAATAATTAAAGAACTTAATTTAAGATGCACTGTGCGTCACAATTTTTTTTTTCAACTTAGTATTCCTGTCTTTGTGTCCATATTCAATCTCCTCTTCGTCACAATTTTGTGAATAAGAAACTAATTTTCGAAATTCCATGCACCGTGATGACTTTACGAAGGCTGGGTATTATTGACAGGAATGTATTCAGGTGTTAGTTATTTAATGAACATAATAAATTTAAATGGTATATTCACAGAATTATTTCTGCTTTTTGGTTAGTAAAATACTGAGCGATCCCATTAACCATGAACGAATGTGCGGTATTTTTGCACTGAGCGTGTGCACATGTACTTACGGCCGTTGACTGGAACAAGATCACGCTAGCATCTGGCTGTCAGTGTGGATTTGCTAGTGATAAGTTTTTATTCTGTGTTTAATCGCGAAGTAAATTGTGGCTCAGCATGTATTTCTACAACAAAACATGTATTTATTTCTTTATAATGTATAATATGTTAACTCAGTCCATCAAGTTCAGAGATAATTTGAAGAAAGATTCCCGGGTGTAAAAGGTCTAGACCGCACAAAATCAATAATCTTTATATTATATTCCATACCATGGGTTGTTCGATCTAAAAAAAAAAAAAAAAATAAATAAATGAACATGACAGCGTGAAATTCTCACCCCAATGGCACCAGTCACTGGAGAATCTCCCCCCTTAAACACTTTAGGTGTTTTTTTCATAGAAAACTGGCATTATTTTATTTACGGCTCTGTTCAAATACCTACTAAATTGAAAAGGGTAAAACCATGAAAATAATTATAACATAAGTGAATAAAATGTTGCCTCTTTATTATAAAATTAACGGACAAGGAAATTGATTTTGCCCTTTTTCCAATAAGACTCTGCCATAGCTCATTCAGCAAATAATTCGATGAGAGAAATTGAAAGAATAACTGTTTTTGGGGTAAATGACAATACCCACAAACCCTAAAAGAATTGAAACAAAACATCCTGCAGGAAATAACCGGCATTACTAAACGTGAACTACGGTTAGTGATGGATAGATTTTTTTAAAGAGGTGTGAAAAATATATGGACAAAGACGATGGGATCTCCTTTCATAAAATAAATTTTGTAAGAAAAACATTTTAAAAAAGTTAAGGAAACTGTTGTATGTTTGTATCAGCGACACACTACAATACCCGCAAATAGCAGAGAGCACCGCTGTCGTCTATAGCAATTACCGGCAAGTTGGTTCATAGTTAATTGGTCCACATTGTATTTCTATGTAATCAAAAGATATGTCATGAACAAATTAAACATTTGTAGAACTTAAGTGTATATATTGAATATATTTTTATTCTCCCAAAATACTACACCAGAAGTGAATGAATGGGGATATGAAATTGCATCAGTAGAACAGAAGTTCAGGCATTTATTTTGGTTAAAGTAGGGAGCAAAAAGGCACTTTAAATATTGAAAATCAGTAACATAATTGAAATAGGCACTTATAAAGTGAAAACATAGAGTAATACCAACTAGCATTAATAAAAGGTATTTAAGATACTTAATAATTTATTTATCACTTAATTAAAGTACTTGAGCTTACTTTTCTTCGCTAAAACCAACAACCAAATATTTTTTCAAGGCATCAACTGTCATCGTCAGCCGCTTGTCAGAGAGAACATATTTCATCATGGAAAAAGAACGTTCTACTTTTACTGAGGTGTTTGCAGCATATTTAAAACAAGCTATTTCGAAAGGAATCATGCCAGTTGCAGCAGAACATTCGCCTTTCCGCGCATCATGGAAATGTTGATCAAGACAATGTACAGTAATTGTGAATAGTTCTGGCTAATGAATAAAATATGTGTAGTGATTTTTGGTCGAGTTAATTTTCTGTTTATGCTTTTATAGCGGAATTAGGTTAGTATCTATCTTACTTCCATCCTGAACACGATGTAGGGACGGTTTATTGTACACAGATGTACCGCTTTCAGCTTTCATCTTTCTTGTCGGTCTCCTGGTGGTGTAGTGGTTACCATACTTGCCTCCTAAATCCAAGACAGCGGGTTCGAACCCGGCCAGGACGTAAAAATCCTAAGTATGGCTTCCTTCGGAAGGGAAGTAAAGCCGTGGATCCCGTGTCGTACATTTACGGCACGAAAAAGAACCTCAAGCCTGAAAGAGAGGCCTCTGAGCAAAATTTGTCAGCCGTTTCACGCCCTGAATTGAATGGGACGCTGATGACCTGAGATGTTAAAGAGCGTCCATAAATAAATAAATAAATAAGTAAATAAATAAAATCATCTTTCTTGCTTGCAATTGTTTCTTACATTTATACAACAGAGAAGTTACCCCCACCACAAATTTTCTAGAATTGTCTCGCGCAGATCGAAAGCCATTCGCCAGGACTATTCCCTCATTCTCTCTATTTCCTAATATTAATATGCCCAAGGTTATTGCGTTCCTTTCACTAACAAATGTTTTGCTGTATAAAGAGCTTAAATAAATAGCCTGAGGATAATGTATTTAACTACTTGAAAAGAAACAAATATACATAAAGTTTCTTAATATATTTTTTGTAAAGTGAATATGCCATTATAATTTTTTTTTTCACGTCGATGTATTTAAATTCTTTATGCGCTCTTTAAAAAACGAAAATAATGGCAGAAAAATTCATAACAATCCAAACCAGGCAAAAAACTTTTTTTTAAACCTTAAAATAGGCAATTGAAGCCAAAATAGGCAAAAATGACAAAATAAAAATTGACTCTACTGACCCCAAATATTTGTAAACATGTTCATTTTATCTGACTCTTAAAGATATCTATCCAGATAGAAAAAAATTTTGCCTACTTCCAGAATCTGGTAATAAAGGTACTGATGTTCAGAACTGCTTGTATGGCAGCTGGTTACAACACGAGCAAACATTCCTTTACCGTACACAGGTCACAAAGCTGGAATGATATATTTGCTGCAGCAAAATAAGATGCTAGTCGTCTTGGAAGAGGAAGAGATGGAACTGTAAATAACGGCATCATTAACTCGGCTGCACAGCGCCGGCTACATCCAATCATGCTGGGAGAAGACGGAGCGCAAGGTAACAAGGTTCAAATATCAGAATTCCTCACGCTTCCCGAATACGACAAGCAGTGAGACATTTTCCTGAAATAATGAGAGCTTAGAAACAGGTTCAAGGTGAATGAACGTGTAGACAAATATCAAATTTCTAACATATTCATGTCACTAAAGCAAGTAGGTAACATATGCATGTAAATGAGCATTATAATGCACTGTGCTAGCATTACGACCAGATATACAGGAGGAACCAGTGAATGGATATATCAGAATATAAACACAAATGTTGGTAAATAGTCTTCTAATTAGAATTAAATTTCATTTAACAAATAGTTCAATTTATTCGTTGGCTGGCATTTAATGTGAACTTTAAAAAATAAAGTGCAGAACCCAACCCTTAATAACCTTGCTCCATCCCGCTAAGTACCAAGCGTGCAGTATTATTGCTTTTTCTAAACACTGCCACAAGATATCTGGCAATTCTTTTGCGTTGGCACTGTTACTGCGTCAAAGTTTGAGAAACTACCAATATTTCTTGTTTCTCATATTACAAAGAATATCGTATGATGGTGTCTTAATTAATAAATAAAGAAGGAATAAATGAATGATTTATTCTCACTTCCATATTTGATTTCTGTTAGCGCTGAATCATTAAAAGAGATTGCATAGACGTGACAACGTTTCTTTCCTAAACGAACTCTGGTGCACTTCATTCTTCAAGTGAATCATTCAACGTAACCAAATTTAAGTTGTTGGCTAACTGTAATCTCAGTTCAAGGGAAAAAGACCACCAAGGCTTGTCCCGTACTATACATTGTTATAATTATTTTGTTGCACCTCTGTCTGCCTTATCAACACTGCCCCACTGCACTGTTTGATCTTCTGGTAGTGCGTACTCTACATTCACTCTTAAAGTGATCTAATATAAACAACACATAATGTATCCTTCCGCTGCTCGAATAGGAATTGACGGCATTCAGGAACACGCTTCAGCAATCATTAAAAGCATGGCATAAGTAGGGTTATTTTTGAATAGATTATGTTAATTCAGGAACTCTTAATTTAGATTGTTATATGGAACTATTTTCTTCGAGTGCATAGCTTCCGTGCGTTGAAACTCCAGGGAGTCACAAACACTTGTTTTGGTCTGAACTGAACACAGTTTCGGTTTGTTGTTCTGTGTAAGCTATTTTTACAGATCCTTGTGGTTCCGGAATGATTAAGCCCCACCTCACTTCAACATTAATGTGCGCATATTTTAACGGCAGAATTCTTTGAGCTTTGGATTAAAACTACGGAACTTATTGCGTAGCCAGCGATAGCGTCCGATTAAACGCCCCTTGAATTTTTTGGAGGGAACATTTTAAATATCACATGTTTGCAGGGGCGAAGCACCTATTAAGATTGTAAGTTTGAACCCACCCAAAATTACCATGCTGGCTCCAATGTGCCAGTTTTTTACTGACGAGTAGAAGTATTTCCTTATTTGAATCAGTGCGCTATCTTTGATGTAGATAGCCAATCACCAAAAAAATCGGGGTTCCTTTATGGAGTTTTCGTTACTGTGTAGACTCGCCTTGGTCTCAGTCCATTTGATTCTGTCTGCCCTCTTCTGAGATTTTATAGGGTCTGAAGGTGAACAAGGGCAGGGATAGAGACGATATAAATATAAAATATAGTAATTTTTTTTTCTTCCATCGTGGTAATATGGAATGAGGAAAGCATTTAATTTTAACAGAAAATACCGTTTGCTAAGGCTTATTATTTAAAAACTCATTCTAAATCGCATTATGGATTGATAACTGTACATTTATAACTTTTGCCTTTGTTTCTACGTAATTGTCAACTTCAGTGGAACGGCGCGACATCTTACTAGAGTTATAGAGAAAAAGAATGGCGAAACTTCATTTACAAGTCAAGAATTAATTTCAATTGTGATGTATATGCACAGATATGAACTGGATGATTAAGCTTATATGAAACGGATGTAAAGGCGAGTCATCGAACATGATTTTTTTTACATTGCACATTGCGGCATATGGGGAGGGGGGAATAGTACATGCATTGTAGTATTGAGTCTATCAATATTTAGAAGTGACGGTTCGTGAGGAAAGTAAATCTGCACATGCATAGTAGTGCGAAGTATGGTGTTTTTCAATCGTTTCTAGTAAGTAGAGTGGATGTATCACCAACTGCTTCGGTATGGCCATCTTGGTCGACGTCCATCCTGAATGTAAGTGTTACTCATGGATTTTCATAAAATGTACTAATTGAATTAGATAGTAATTGTGTTTTCAGTGAACACCGCGGTCTCTTATTTTCCTGTTTTTATTTATTTCCGATTAAGGTTAAACATGCTATTATAGTCCGGCCTTATGACAATGGATGTATAAGATATTTTTTTAGAGTGATCTACAGTGGGTCGTGACAATATAATTTATTTTTGGAATAACTTGATAGTCACAGTCATACTTCTAAACACGAAAAAATGTATAACTATTTTACAGAGCCGTTTTCAATAAAATACTCGTATATTTTCCATTAATTTCGACAGCCCTTGCCCCAGTCTTTCCTGTACTCGTGTGTTTGTCAATCTAGTTGACAAAGGAGAGGGAGTGAATGACCGAAAAGAAGTTTAACTGTAAATTTCCAATTGTAAAAATATAACATTTGCACTAAATTGTCAGAAAACATTGTAAAAGTGAATTTTATTTCTACAAAACAAGTTTACGTCTTAACTATGCAAGTGGCTGCGAACAAATAAATAGACGCACATAAGCCCATGTGCCTTATCATTCCTTAAAGCTCTGTTGCACACTATGTTATTAAACGTATAATATTTTTACAAATTTCCATTTTTAGCAATAGGTTTGTATCGGCAGCATAAAATAATATCTAACAGTATTCTTTAGCATTTGAAATATTTTGTCAAAAGTTCCTTCAATCTTACTCTCTAGCAGTTAGTGTTTTTATCTAAAAATGCATTTAGAGCAACATTGTAATTATGTTTGAAGTGTATAAAGCAAGAGACAAAGACCTCACCTTTGTATTAGAATTGAGACTTTTGATTTTTAAAATACAGAACAATCGGCATGAGTGAAACATTTATTAGGTACACGAGAAACATTTTCTAAAGCAGCAGAGAGCTGTTGGATATCTGCCAACTCCGAGATAGACACACAGGTAGACGGATTTGCAGTTCGTGGATAAGGAGTACATTTCAAACTAAAGAGGTCGGTAAAGAACAAGAAGTAATCTTGGAGGTTGGTTGAACAAGCAACCTCTTACTTCAAAGGAGAAAAAGAGAGGCAAAGACGTATGTGGTAAGGAGTAGTACAAAAAGCGGACAAAAGGTGAGAACGCAGGGAATGGAGAAAAGAAAGAGAAACAAGAAACAAAAGAAGGAAACACCTCCGAGTGACGTCACAAGGAATGAGCCCGGGAAGTAGAAGAAATAATTTAAAAGTAAATGACGGAAGAGTTTTATAATGTATTCAAATTGGTGTAATGTAACAAAGATGTAAGAATGGTCGGCCGTTAACTTAACATGGGGATCCGCAGCTCTTCCTTGTCTTTAATTATCTTCCTCAAAATAGGCGCTCTTGTTTTATCTCAAGAAGCCCGCGGTAGCAAGCTTAACATTGCCAAATTCCTGTCCATTGCTTCAGGAGCACGCTAGCTGCCATAAAAATATGCCTTATCCCTAAAGCGCAAGAGACACGCACAAAGCTAATAAATATTTATTTTTAATGCACAAAAATATAAATTAACAAGCATAAAACTTTGACTACAAAAACATTTTAATTTGTTTTACCGTGTGGCAGCAATGATACTAAAATGTCTATGGCTTTTTTTAAAGATACTTTTTTCAATGAAAATTCTAAATTATTATTATTAAAATTTTATTTGAGAAATGCGAATCATGAATACACATGCAATAACAAGATTCGTTTTTTTTAATCTTTCTCTTTTTCTCTAGTTCGAGTTGAAATCAAATCAAATAACACGTAGATCAGTTACAAAACACGTAGAACAATTTAAAAAACCACCAAGTTTGTAATATATTTGTCGTAAAAAGTGAATTAAAATGAAAGAAGCGTGTTTAATTTAAAAACAAATTTATTTGAGTTTTCTACAATATTAAACAAGAAAGTAATTTTGATAAAAATATTGGTTTTCTTCCTCATCTGAAAAGTATCCTTATAACTCAAAATGACAGAAAAAAGGGTGGATTATCTCTTATTGTATTTTCTCCCTGTAATAAAACCCAGTTACCCTGACCTTGGATTTTGAGATGAAATTTATTAGCTGTCATCCCCATATAAATTATCAACAACATATTAATTAATATATGTAACTTTTCTATTATAAGAATGATTGTAGTGTCATTTTATTTCATGTAAATGTGTTGAAGTATTATGTAAGATGTTATTTTCTTACCAGAATGGATATACACCCTAGTGGCTATAAAACGACCTGGCGATGAGGTTGCCTATTGTAACAATATTTTCTATAGATGATCCCAAAGCCCAAACGGGAAAGGGACCGCCATTACTTGGAGAATTGTAAAACAGGATAGATGTTTCTTTTTGTACGCTGTCAGAGAGTTTTGCTTTTACCATATTAGTTAGGGGTGTGTGTAATAAATATATGCCAGTTGCGGGGATGAAAAAACAAGGCAATAACCTCTCGATGCCTGAGCTAGCTGTACATATGGTTGGCATGTCTTAGATCACATAGACATGATAGCCGATAAGAGAGATAGAAGGACATTTGCGAGTTCAGGATCCAATAAAAATTCTTAGATGTGAAATGATATTCTAGATGCAAGTCATATTTTGAAAGAAAAGGTAGCTTCGGGGAACTGACAGGTTTATTTAAGCTTGTAATTTTGCGCCCAGGAAGAGTATGCAGTTGTGAGTTGTGGATCACTCCAAACACTCTCAGTTGTTACTTTATCAGCATTAGTAGTCAGTTGCATCATTTATACTAAGAGTGTTATTACTCAGCCGCAGCAGTCATATTGAATTTCTCAGAGTATCAGAGTGTATCAGTATCAGGGTGTCATTTATGATTACCATTGTTGTTATTGTTACAAGTGTTATCCGCTAAAGACCAGTATCGAGTAAATAAAATTCATCGTGTGTTGAATATCAGTGACTCTCGCAGTTAGTGTAAAAGCGATTTTAATAACACAAGACATTTTCCATGGACTAACGGTTGGTTTCCTATAGTGGAACAGACTGTGAACAATAAATTGTGTTTCGTCTCTTAATACGATAAGCCTTGTTATCTCCTTGACTCCTTCCCCTGTGGTCTCCGGATCACAAAAAGTCCAGCATAGAAACAAGAGCTAGCCGGCGCAACTATAAGTTAGAGGAAAATCATCGGAGAGAGCAGAAGGAAAACATGAGAATCCATAATCAAAACATCAATTACAATCTTTCCATTCATACACATACTCCCCACCCTCTTTTAACTACCGCTGCAATTTTGTAGTCAGGCGAATGCTGAGACGAATCTTTCCGGAATACGTTGATATGGCCTTTTTGTTCGTCTCCTTGTCAGGAACCCCTCCTGAATTTTTCCCTTGTTCTTCGGCGTTCCCTATGTACAGTGAAGTTATATGAGTTACGGGTCGCTTGAGCGCGGCTGCTTAATGGGGAAGCGAAGCCGCCGCAACCGGAATAAGAAAGAGAGTCGCCACATCTAAAGTTGATATTTTTAAATTTGCTATTCATTTTTTACTGAAAGCATAAAATGATACTGTATTTAAACCGAATAACAATAAGCAGTAACCTGTGTTATAAGAGATGGTGAAAATTATACCCCTCAGCAGAATTACGTTATCAACATCCGCTTAGGACATTCTTGTATTTCCATTGTTTTTCCATAAGGACACAGCGGTTCGGAACGTTTCTTGCCATTGAGGAACCCTGTCTCTATCTGGAGCAAGATTGCTAGAATATTTTCTAATCACTCGCCTTACCACTTCTCAGCAAGAATTCGTTTTGGTATATGCATTCCAAATAAAAACCCGTTCTTCAAGACGAAGAATAAGCAACAATTTACACCCTGAGCAACAAACAACCCCTTGCTGACAAAGCCTTCCTCAAACTAACTGCAAACGGCCACCTGCATTATACGACCTTGACGACTGGTTTCTCCCAGTACGCAGCCCGCTCTGTCGACCCAAGTAACCTCACTTTGTTACTTTACTTTATTTGCGAATCTAAAATGCTTTCTCGTCTATGAATAGAAACCATCCACTTCATTGTTTGATGAATTCGTACTGAGAATGCATCACCATCTAAAATTCTTAAGTACACGTTATGAAATAAAAATAAATTTATGAAATAAACATGCACATTTTACGTATTTGAAATAAACCCTGCGGTTATGTTGATAAGTTTCTTACCGGAAAAGCAAAGTTCATATTAAAGCGCTAGCGTGGTCTAGTAACAAAAACGTGAAAATTGCTTCATTTTCAACAAACTCCCACACTTTTTGATCATGCATGAGTTAAACTTTATGTTACCAAGGTCGTTTTGTGTGGCATTTCCTGTATTTGAGGACCTAAAACAATATTCCGAGCAAACTTTGTATCAATTTCGATGGGAATTTCACGCAAAATTGATTAATTTAAAATTATTGTAGTCACAAGTTCATTAAAACTAATTTACAAAATTTGCTA
The DNA here is from genome assembly GCA_030762175.1 of Metallyticus violacea. Taxonomy (NCBI): domain Eukaryota; kingdom Metazoa; phylum Arthropoda; class Insecta; order Mantodea; family Metallyticidae; genus Metallyticus; species Metallyticus violacea. Next base: position 56,758,006 of record CM060834.1, read on the forward strand.
CAACGATTTATATGTATTTGAAGGAACCAGAAATTACCTAGAGTTTTATAAACATTTGGTATATATTACAATACACAAATAGTTTGCTGTGGGTTGATAGAAGTAAATTTGCCTGATTCATATTTTACAGAAATCAAAACATCATATGTGTTTCATTGTCAATTAAGAGAGGAGAAAGTTAATATCCATCAATATTAAAATTTTAAGTCAACAGCCAAAGAAAACTTTTATTATTTCTCATATTCCGATGTGAAATAAAATAACATTCGCCCACGTTACTGGGCAAAAATCATATTAAGATGAATGTGGATAAAGAGAACGCTAGAATTAGTTATATTATTAAATATGAAACAGCAAATAAATCTCAGTATAATGCGTGCACTTGGTTTACACTATCATACTATTGGTTGAGCCATACAAGAATTGACCACTGGAGCGGCGATCACTCCCAATATCACAGAGGCATATTCGTTGACAATTTCATAAGCAGACCACACCAATCAGGAGATTATATTAATAATTGGGAAGAGGCATGTTTGTAAAGCGAATGTTTCCTATTGCACTATTCTATTATTAATAATTATTAATAGTAGAATAATAATAATAATAATAATAACAATAATAATAATAATAATAATAATAGTAATTGGGAAGTCGGTAATTATAATGTCACAATTTAAGTTCGACAATCTAGATATTAAATATGAAGAATTGAAAATCCATCAACATCTTCTACAGCAAACGATACTATTAACCTTACATTTAAATATTTTATAACATGTACAAAGAAAGTTTGATTTTCTCTTACATTCCCAATGCTGTGTTAACTAGCAGCGCAGTTGCCAGGCACGAATTGCTAATATTTAAGGCGTTACCTCTATTTCGCTGTTTTTGAGCGTATCTGTTGCCCATGACCAATATTTGAGGCTATATATCTTCTGTATATACTTTTCTTATTTCCTCTTCGAGCTATTTTGTAGCCAAAGCCTGCTCTTGAATGTGTTCGTCTATTGGCTGAAGCGCATTGCTTAGTAACAAAATTATGGGTGGACAGCTATGCTATGCAATTAGTTCCTCAGACATTTCCCTTTTCTTAAGACGCAGTCAAGAAGCTACGGAGTTCAGCATTTCGATTATTTTAGCTGGGAATGTTGCAAGCTTCTTCACTGTGTCCACCCAGTAACTCAGGTATTTTGGATGGGTAAAGGTTTATTTAGTTGTAAAACTTTTAATTGCGAAGATTGTGATGCTGGTAAAGATTACATTAAATTGCCAAGATGCTTAAGGTGCAATTTTATAAGGTATTGTCAAGAAATGTGCAATGTTGGGATAAATGTAAAGATGTGAAATTTAAACTGTTATTTCTATAAAATGGAAGAATTTGTAATTTGTATGCCAAGGGTTGATATACTTTTGCTAATTAAATGGACAAATCTTTTACTATTTATAATATGAGCCTTTGTATTTTAAGATTTCCATTCAACAATTTAACAATATTGCAAAATTTTAATGCACTATTGCTTTTTTTCCCCTCTATATGCTAAAATATTAATTTGTTGCTTTCTACAGCTTAGGGTAGCATATGCTTGCACATGTTATGTACATAGTTTTGGATTATTTAGCAAATTATATTGAATGGTTATTGTTGAACCTTTTGAATTATTATTCATTCAGCGAAATATTCTAAAGCTGTCAGTTGGATAAACAAAACACACTCGGTGAGACGGCTGTTACGAAGAACTGAAAGAACAGATCTTACCAATCTTTTTTGCACTCTAGAATAGAAAGCTAACAAATGTTGTGACTGTGTTCTGTCGTGAACACTCAAAGACGCTAGCATAGAGCCTTATGTTCCTAGATTATAATGGAGTTTCATCAATCACTGCACCGCTGATAGCTATTGTCGTCGTGAAGGAAATAACGCCTCCCTCCCAGAGGTTGGTACCACTGCCTCGTGTGACGTCACGTCGGAAGAGATAACGCCTCCTAATGACGTTCCCAGTAGCACTACGGCGGGATGATTTTTATCAACGTTGCGGCTAATGGTTGCACCAAATTAGCATAATTTAATACCCACCTCGAACAGCCCAATGAGATGATTATGGTTATCATCCTGATGCTCTGCTGATTACCAAGCCGTAACATGACAGAGGGTGGTGCGTATGGTGTACGTTAATTTTACATAATGTTTGAAATGAATGTAACATAACTTTTACATTTCATTTAAAAAAAAAATAAAATGCAATTATTAATATATGTGGAGCTTAGAGATCTCAGATTGAGGATATAAAAATATTTCTTGTTTTGTAGCATTAACAGTTAGCCTAGTATATAAGCCTCGGAAGCAATGCGATGCTAGCGACTCCAGGATAGGTTCAGTGTTACAAACATTGCCAGGATATAATTTGCATTGCTAGGAGATACGAAGATATTCTGTTTCTTTCACAGGATCGTTCCTCGTGCAGTTGGCCGCAATTAACCGAGTCCTGCAATTCTCGTTTCTTTCCCACGCTTGAAAGTCGGCCGGGGAGCTGGAGGGGAGGTCAGTACGAGTTTAACTCTAGTAATGTACGGATTGAATTAATTACGTAGATATTGCTCAATTCCGGTATTCTGTTCCCAGAGATTTTTTTATTTATCACTGCTGATGTACGGAGGTTGCTCAAAAGGGACTTATTGCTATCCAACTTCCCCGCACAGGCACGTACAGACTCACAGAACGTTAGATAACATTGGGCATGCTCTGGAACGCTCCTTTAAAAATCATTTCGATGTGTTTCCCAGCAAACGGCAATTTCCTATTCCTCTGCCGGAACATCTACAAATATACTGAAGTTAAAACGGTATAAAATTACTGTAGAGCAAGCATTTCAACCGGGTGACCCTGCATTTAGGATTAGATTTTGTTAATGGATTTTGAATAATGTGCATGACGGAAAAATTGGTCCGAATCTAATTTTCTTTACGGATGAATCTTGGTTCCACCTAACATGATATTAAGTAACACGGAGTTCAGAAATGCTTCACGAGGAACCCCCGCCTGATCAAAAGAAAGGGGGAGAGAGTAATAGTCGGTCCTATATTTTTATAAACTATTAATAAGTGATATGTATGAGCAGGATATTTTTTATTTTACTGTGAGGGAACACAGATTCGCGAGTTTCCTAAAGTACTCTGAAACGGCACATACAGCCCATGTCTCCTTGCATGCAGTTCTTGAAATATTCGAAAATAGTCATCGCGAACAACACATGGTCGCCCGATTTAACCTCATGCTATTTTATCTCTGGAGAACATTAAAGTAAAAAGTGTACCAGATAAATGTACATGCATTATACAAACTGAAAAATAACATTGGTGAAGAATTTTTTTCTTTCGTTTCTCAGAGGGAACTGCAGAGGGTAATGGTTAATGTTATAAGTCAATGCTAGAAGTACGAAAAATGGTGAGGCAGTTACAGCGTCTTCTTGCTTGATAATGGTGAGTAAATGTACCTTTTAAGTGTTAAAGTATTAATAATAACTTACATGACAATCAGAGCTATAAACTTTCTGACTTCCGTTAAGGCGGTACCAGCTTGAATGGCCATTACGGGTGGAAAGGTTCAGCGAAGGAAAAATCGCCCGTTACAATTTGTAGATATGTAAAATACAAGATGTTAATAAAATATAGCACAATAATTTTTGAGACTGTAGAAAAGTCACAGAAAAGCAGTTTGAGATAAGGAATGTACGGTTTACCTGTTCAAATGTCAAAATTGTTAACTTTCTAAATGACCAGTAGGTCACTGACTAATGTATCGTTCATAGGAAAGATACCTTCCACTGCTGTGGTGGGACCGACACGGGTGGCCGAGGTCGTTAATTCGCGGACTCGTGAGCGGGAGGTCTTGGGTTCGAACCCCGCCAGAACCGTCCTCCGTGACTGAGGTTTTTTCCAGGTTTTCCTCAGTCCTCATAGCTGGCAAATGCCGGGAAGGTACCCTAAACTTAGGCCTGGAACGTTTCCTTACTTAAAATAAATCCTTTCCCAATATATCATTTCATTTCATGTATCACAGTGTCCATCGCCTATGGTGCCTCTGTAGCAAAACGGGCGTAAACACTATTCATTCACTGCTGTGGTAAGGGTTCAAGTCTATCTGACATATATTCCGGTTTCCCTTGCCACTCCATCGTCTCATCCCCAACTTCACCTTCACCATTTAGCATAATGTAGTTTGGCGATTCTTGGTAAGAGCGTCATGAATGCACTGTGTACCGTCTGTGTGCAGTACTTCAGTCTGGTAGGCACGTGAGTTGGCGTTAGAGCCCACTCAAATTAACGTATGAATTTATTTCTTATATAAAATCTACTGTACAGAAACTGTACTACAAGGACAAAAGGGAAGAACTACTGGAGGAGGTAATAGCGGAGCTACAGCTAAATGTAGAGAACAAACCATGTAACCCACCAACTTACAGTAATAGAGCAGGAGCTACATCCAACATAGACATCACATTGACAAATAAAAGAGCAAGCAAAAGTGTTACAAATTGGAAAGTAGGTCAATCACTGACGTCAAGTGATCACAATATAATTTATTTCGAATTACAAATTAACACAAACCAAGAACAAAGATGGAATGAGAATAAAAGACCCTACAATATAAAGAAAGCAAACTGGGATAAACTAAAAACGGAATTTAAATTGCCTACAATGCCTAAACATCAAGAGGACTGTAACAATAAAGCATTAGAACTAACCAAAGCCATCCAAAAAGCTATGAAGTGCAGCATACCCAGAATTAATAGAAAATATTTCACTTCACCAACATTTTGGAACAATAATCTGTTAAAATTAAGAAGATCAGTTAGAAAAGCTAGAAGAATTTATCAGAAATCTATTATTGCCTCAGAAAGAGAAAATAACTTAAATAAATATAGAGAAATTAGGAAAATATATAAGGAAAATATAGAAGAATATCGCCAAGCTGCATGGAAAAATTTCGTAGAGATGAACCTTTCCAACAACATATGGGGTACACCTTACAAACTAATAATGGAGAAAGTAAAAGCCCCAGAAATAATATCCACTCTGGACAAAGGGGAGAATAAAATGACTGTCAACTGGATAGACTCTATAAATCTCTTACTTCTAAAACTACTACCTAATGATATTAAAGAAAATGATAACTTAGAACACAGAAAACTAAGAAAAGAACTCATTACTTTAAAAATAAATGAAGGTGTCATTTTCCCCTACCATGAAGTTGAAATAAGAAAAATTATAAAGGAATTAAAGAAGAATAAATCACCAGGACCGGATGAAATAAAGTCGGAAGTGCTACAACAGTTGGAAGATCAGATTACCCCGTACCTGTGTCAATTGTTTAATAATTGTCTATGGCAGGGAAGAGTGCCTTACTGCTGGAAGGAAGCGAATGTGATCATTTTAAACAAAGGGGCTGACAAAGATCCCACGCAACCGAAATCCTATAGGCCTATTTGCTTATTAAATGTTTTGGGCAAAATCCAAGAAAAACTTTTGAGCAAAAGAATAGATGAATATAGATCAATGATTGGTATGACCAGCAAACAGTTTGGATTTAGAAAAGGCAAGTCTACAGAGGATGCCATAATCGAGGCAATAGAAACTTCAAAAATAACCAATAAAAAATACGTAATAGCAATATTTTTCGATATTGCGGGGGCGTTTGATAATTTATGGTGGCCAGTATTGTTTCAAATTTTAAGGAAAAAGAAATATCCAAAATGCATTTATAATTCGTTAATAGATTATTGTAAAAATAGAAGAGTGTATGTTAAGGGTGCAAACCAGATCATTACAAAGGAAATTACCAAAGGATGTCCGCAGGGATCAATTTTAGGGCCGATATTATGGGACATATTTTTGGAATCTCTAATAGAAAAAATAGAAGGATTAAACAGTATAAAAGATATTATCGCATATGCAGATGACTTACTAATAATAATAGAAGGAAATAATAGAAAGGAAATTGAAAAGAGATCAAATATAATAACTGATCATTTTTTTTTTTTGAGTAGTGTTTAACGTCCGTTTTTACTACTGAGGCACCAAAGGCGGTGGACACTGATGATACATGAAATGAAATGATATATTGGGAAAGGATTTTATTTTTAAGGAAGGAAGCGTTCCAGGCCTAAGTTTAGAGGTACCTCCCCGACATTTGCCAGTTATGAAGACTGAGGAAAACCTGGAAAAAACCCCAGTCAGGGAGGACGGTCCTGGCGGGATTCGAACCGCAGACCTCCCGCTCACGAGTCCATGCCTTAACGACCTCGGCCACCCGTGGCGGTATAACTGATCATGTAAACAATTGGTGCATAAAAGCAAAATTGGAAATTGCTCCTCACAAATCATCATATATGTTTTTAAAAGGAAACTTAAACAGAAATCCGAGTATTAAAATTAACAATAAAAATATTAAGAGACAAGCAGTAAATAAATATCTAGGTATATATTTAGATGAAAAACTAAATTTTAAGAAACATGTAGAAAACACAAGAACTAGAGCAGAAAAAGTTATGTTCAAGTTAGCCAATATTGGACAAAGATATTTTAATATACATGCTAACGGAATAAAAATCTATCATAATAGCATCTTTGCAGCCATATTAAACTATGGAGGAGGAGTTTGGGGGGAAAAGGCACGCGAGGTGCATTTTATACGTACTTTAAGAAGCTCCCAAAGAAAAATTTTATTGAGATGTACAGGGGCATTTTCCACTTCTCCAACAATGGGACTGCTAGTAATATTGGGTATATGGCCTATTGATTATTTAGTTCGATTAAGAGCAGCCTCTTATTGGCTTAAAAAACAAAATAACTCAAAAATAATGGACTTTGTTGGTAAAAAGTGTAGGAATAAAAAAGAAATCAAAGATTCTTTATTACAAATATGGCAACGAGAATGGGATGAAATAAAAGAAGGTAGAAGAGTGCATGAAATATTTCCATCCATAAAGGAAAGATTACTATTTAAGCACATTCATCCCAATAAGGGTTTAGTGCATTATGTAACAGGCCATGGTCCATATTGCTCATATTTGCAAAGATTTAAATTACAAGCAAATAATACATGTACGGACTGTAACGTAATCGATACACCGGAACATGTCTCATTTGAATGCCCTAAATACCAGTCATTTGTAGCAGAAGAAAGACGACTTCTTGCTGGGAAACGCATCTGGAACATCATGAGAGACGAAGATGATTTTAGGGCATTGAACGAGCTAACAAATAAAATATCAAGCAAAATGGCAGAAGAGTATAAAAACGGCAAAAAACAAACAAGAGAAAAAATCCAAAGGCCAGAAATGGTATATTCCCCTAGAAGATCCGAGAGAATCAGGGAAAGGCAAGAATGATATTTATAATTAAAATTAGTTGAAGAAAAAGATGATGAAGAAGATAACACCCAATTTGAATAAGAAGAAGAGAGCAGAACTGACAGAAGAAAGGAATAATGGCAGTTTTCGGGCGGAAACGAAGCAGTTGAGAGAAGAAGTAGACAGAGGTCAAGAGAAGGAGAGAAGCGAAGGAAACTACACTGTCAACACACCATGGTCCAGTATAGCTGTTGCTCGAGACCGGCAGCAACTCCACTGATGTCCAGGTTCTGTTGCCAGGAATTCCAGTGGGGAGCAGCCCGGATACCGAGCGTTAGCAGAAATGAAGACGCATAGAGTAAATTGGATAATAATTGTAAATTAATAAAGTTTAAATGTAATCATTGCTACTGGGTACCAGTTGCAATTGTAGATGTTATTATAAGTCATAGTAAATAGCCGTAGTGCTGGATTCCAGTACCGGTTTTGTTTTTTGAAGTTTTAATTTTGTTTAGTCATAGTATTAGTAGTGTAGATTTTAAAATCTGTAAAATTTAATTGTAATTTAAATTGTATTGAAAGATATAAGAGGAATAAATAAATGAAATCTGGAGTATTATGTCCTGATGTAGAACCAAGATATCAGGATGTAAGTATTGCAGAATTAAAATAAAATAAAATGTACAGAAACCGAACTTAGCACCTTCGAAACCACACAGCCTATCACCTTATCAGCTAGGCCAAACAGTCAGGTTAATAATATAGCTCACTCAAGCCGCTGTTCAGTGTCGTACTGTCACATAATAGGTTTAACTTTCTACAGTGAAAATGTGATATTAAAGTATAGAAAATCTCGCTTGGGAAGTATAATTGAACACATTATAATAACCTTCTTGTTAATATCAGAGATTTAAGCTTTTAAAATGTAAGAGTTTAAAATAATTTGGTTGCTTTTCTTAAAGGTTATCCCTTTAACACCCCAAATATCGAATTTTAAAACTTTTGTATTTCATTTTCCATGCTGAATGAACTCTCTAATGTTTTTAGTAAATAGTGTCCGTATGTTTGTTCTTATTTAGCAGGTATATTCACATGCCAAATATTCTTTAATTCTATTGTATATAGCTGTCAGTTCTTTGCAACGAACCCTCAAGTTTGCAATTGGCAAACACATTTATAGGAATTTACGAAAACAAAGCCTAAAATTGCTTGGTTGAAATATACAAACAATATGTGTTTACTAGGTTATGACAGAATTCCAGCACTTTTAGTTATATCTTCGTGTGAGAGAACGTCAGAATTTTGTCCTTGGTGTTACAATTAACTTCGCAACAGGAGCCCCTTTAACTTTAATAATAATTAGTTCTATTCTTTTCATATCAATTACCTAAAGTACTCAAATACCACCAAGATGCCCCAGTTTTGTAACACTTTGGAACTTATAGCACCTGCTTATAACGTTAACTGAATTATCAAACATTGCAGTCGAATTGATATCTGGAATTGGTACACCCAAAATTTGTGTTAAAACAGTGCTTAGTAAACATATATGGAGCTTAAAAACATAATATAAAATGTGGCACTTTAATCTGTAGAAATACTTACAAGGGTGGTCAAAATATTACCTTTCAGGTTGAAATATATCCTAATGTACAAAAAATTGCAAAATTTGTACCCTGTGCTCATTGTGTTGCAAAGTTTTCTTTCACGTGACCGAAATGTGGGTAATTCCTGATTCCTGATATTTTTTTTAAATAGTGTTTAATGCCCTTTTTTACTGCTGAGGCATCTCAGGCAGTTACACGAGATGAAATAATAAGTTGGGAACGTTTTTTTTTTTTTTTTTTTTTTTTTTTTTTTTTTTTTTTTAAGGGAACGAAGCGTTCCACGCCTAAATTTAGGGTACTTCCCCGGCATTGGCTGAGGAAAACCTGGAAAATACCTTAGTCAGGGAGGATGGTCCTGGTGAAAATCGAATCCCAGACCTCCCGCTTATGAGTCAGCGCCTTAATGACCTTGGTCACCCGTGGCGGTCCTGACAGTTTAAGAAATGTCACCTTAAACACTGGAACAAATAGTATATTCATCGCTACTGAGTGAAGGAGAGTCCTTTTGGAAATAATCTCAAATGCAATTTTACCTCAGAGCAAGATCTGAAAAGCACGTTATAACAATATTAGTCCCTAAATTTCCCGTTGTGCATTATACTTTTGAATATGGTAGGTCGCAACTGTGAAATAAAAATAAACAAATTTGAATGAATGCGACAAAATTTTCGGCGAGAACCAAGCAAATCAAAGAGAAAAGCATCAAAAACGCTGTAGATGAAGCATAAACTGCAAAACATATCGTGTTTGAGATTTTGGTTTTCTCCATATGTGTCTCAAACGAATGAAACAGTGATATGTCAGAACTGCATTTGCTGAGGTGTTAGTCAAAATTGAAAATTAGGTCTTTCAATGGAAGACATTTTACCTGAACTCACTGTATGGTTTCTCTTTAGGTTTTAGGTGTTTGTGTATGGAAACTTGTTTACTTTGTTGCAACAGTCAATTCTCAACTTTAAAAAGACGAGTTCGTTCCTCTTCATTGTTTTAAGCTGAGAAAATGGAGTATCATGCAAAATGGTATCCAGTACATAAAAGGAGCATTTTGGTAGTCTTTGCATTATCTCGGCCAATTTGCAAGTGGTGCAAAATTGCCTGGAATATGAGTTCCTGAAATATTTTTTGTTAGGGTAGCTTAAAGAGAGAATGCGCCGGGATCGCTCAATAACTTAAAATATGTAATTACAGAAGAAATGTAAAGAAAGCTAACTTTCAATTTTGTTGTGAGGCTACGAAAACGCCAACAAAACACTTTGAAAACACTGTTCATTAGATTGGGTAAGATATTGATAAAAAGTATTTGTAGTTATATCTCTAAATATTTTTATATATACAGAATTGATGGCGCATTAATTTTAGAAAGGAATTATTTGAACACACTGTATAATTCATCTGCAATGCCGGAAGAATTTTTGCAGTTTATTTGCGAAGAAAGAAACTTCAAAAATATTGAGCAACCCTCAGATGACTAGTCTTAATGAGAGTATTACAGAGGACGAAACACAATTTGTTACGTCGCTGAACTAATTATAGTGTTCTCTGTTGTGTTGATACCGTCTAACTACATAATTACACGTGGCAGGTACTTCGTCATTTTCTGTTTCTGATTTCTTTTTCTGATTATTTACAGGTGAAATATTAGAAGGCGGCTACTTAAGGGATATTTTCTTTTGTATCCGGCACCAGTAGCAAATGACTTAACGCACATGCCTGTAAAGTATTCGATAGAAACATGAAATCAGTAAATGATTTAATTGGTGTTGTTTATTTCTTAAAGCTTTTAAAACTATACAAAAATATTTACTTTCTCTGACAGAATAATCATAAAGCATAGATCTTCGACTAAAAACAATATTGGTTAACGCTAAAAAAAAAAAAAAAAGTAATCCATAGAGAATCTGAACTAAGTCTGTAATAGTTTAGAGCAGAATGTTTACCTTCTTTATTGAGGTAATTTTAGAGATTAGTGTTTAAATTTTTTCAGCAGTTTAAATATATTTTATTCAATATCTATAAGGAATTCCATTTCTGAACTCTGACATTAGCATTTTTGGGTCGACTTTGGGATTCACTCTATTCTTACTCTGAAATGTAATATTTATACTTTATGACTAATATAAAATACTAATATGTAATATTAACCCATAAGAACTCGCGAGGAAAACTCTAACATTAGTAATGACGCACAAAATGACAACACCCTAACTGTGGTTTAATATTTATTTTAAACGTTTCCTTTGTCTAATTTGTTTTACGAATAATTACAGAATTGAAGCGAAGAAAAATTAGTAGGATAATTAAAAAGCTGTAGAAGCGGTAAAACATGCAAGTTGGACTCACCTAAAATACGAGGGTTGGAAAGAAAGAAATGGCAACATGCTCATAAATAGTGAACTATTTATTCTAGAGCATGAAGACGTTTACATTTCTTCAATCTAATTACCTGCCACTTTTACCACTAGCCGTTACATCTTTGGAAGACACTGAACATCCGTAGCTAAGTCATATTTTGTTGATGTTTGAGAAGGAGCGTCCTACTGACTCGTTCAGAGTTATGCGGCTAACTCCTTGACTGTCCATCAACGAGCTACTCGTACATTCAGCATGGATTGAATCAAATGAACAAAATGCGCTTCAAGGACTAGACGGCCTAAACGTAGTACATCTTCCACTCTATTGCGTCCTTGTCGAAAGTCTCGCCCCCCATAGACCACCGTTTGATATGGCAAAGTTTCATTGTCATAGGCTTCTCGCAGACCTGCATAACATTCCTTCAGTTTTTAACACGTTCCCCCTCAATTTTAATCCATACCGCTACTCATTTTTAGAAAACATCACTTTAAGGCGGTCCAAATTCACACCATTACTCGACAGCTTCGCATTCACCCGTCTACAGATGATGGACTAGTGACTTAGAGTGTGCTGAACATCTATGCCATTACTTTTGACATTGCAGAGAAGCCCTCACATGTTCATTAACATCGTGGCGACCGTACCCTCGTATGCACATTGTTCTATTTAATCATGTTGTTTGCACTTTCAGATAATTTGTAAACAAAACTACACATTAATAGCACCATTAGCACATTATCATTGATTACAAGTAAATTGCACAAAAATTTAACTTCAATCTATTTTCTATCCTGAATTTTCATAAGGTTTTTTCAGAGTTGTTGTATATGTTTCAAACAAACCAGAGCATAGCACATTTTATATAAAGATTTGGTTTCGTCTTTGTTTCTTGACATATTGTATATCTACATTATTCTTGAATCCTGAAGGTGGTGGCGTTATCAATCCCGCAAAATTTCGCAACTTTTACTCGACTTCTTTGGGAAGACAGTATGCATTCTCATTTGAATGTCATTTATAGTAAACTCTATGTTATCACATTAACAATATTTTGAACAGAAAGGCATTACTTTCACTAAATTCATCATTCTCACCATCTGTTTCTGTGTCCCTGTCGACACAGTGACACAGAAACAGAAAATTCGCTATCATTATCTTCATTGACAAGCACTTCTCAAGTTTACACATTCCTTTATATTATAATTTAGCTACTACATTTTACAATACCAATCGTTTCAGACGGGAACGGTCAGTCTCAGTTTGTCAAAGATGGAAAGGAAACCAACAGATAAGTCACATTATAGAGTTTAACAATAGTACTCGCGGGGCAATCGGTACAGCAGCCTGCGAAAAATAAAAATATCTGCCGTGTCAAATAAGAATGGTGATTTTAACTAATTTTGGCATACTAAATTCAATGCTGATATCCATTTTCACTTGTCATAGTGAGATTTTTAAACAAATCACAAAAAGAATTTTAAAAGAAGTCAATTTTTGTGAAATAGAGTATCATAAAATCGAAACTATAATGTCATATTCCTATCTCTCTCTCTCCCCCCCTCTCCCTCTCTCTCTCACATACACACACGCACGCACGCACACACAAAGGCTACCTATGTACAAAAGTTCGGTGTCTCAAGTTCAGCATCTTTTGTGTTCAGCTGTGTTGATTTACGTTTATATTTTGGGTGCATGTCTTCTCTCTTCAAGCACTAGCAGTAGTCCGCCAGCATCGCTTCGTTCCACTGTCCATGATATCATCTTTCCATCTCCTGAATTTCTTGATATAATCGTTCACCTTGCACGTCACTCATGAGTCCCAAAGTAGTTCAAGAAGTGAAGTTTCAAACTCGTATTGCAACCGAGAACTTGCAGTCTTCGTAACATATTTCTTACAATTTCTTCATTGCTCGTCTTTTACATTTTCAAGCAACTTATTGATAACATCCTTGAAAGCGCACCATGCCTAAAGATCTAAATGGTTCATAGTGTTCAAAAAGTTAATATCTTTCATTATTGTCTGATCTGAGTTCCATCAAATACACCCTCTTTTATTTTAGCCTCAGACAAAAGTGGAAATTTACGATATAAATATTTGAAGTATAAGCCATTCTTATTTAGTGCTTTGGCGAATTGCTTCATGATATCAAGTTTAATGTGGAGCGGAGGCAACAGCATCTTTTTAGGGTTATTCTTTCTTTAACCAGTGTTTGTCCCTACAACTACTGTTCCATTCGCACAAAAAGCAAGGACATTTCAAATACCCCATCCTGAAAAACAAGTGAGATATCACAAAATTTTTGATCTCTACACAATAGCCATTGATGTTTCGGGCATTTAATTTTTTCTTAACTTTAAAATATAAATATATTTTCTTAATAAATGGAGTAATATTTTGTAATGTAACAAGTATGAATCACATATGAAATAGAAATTATTTGAATTATTCACATATTACCATCTTGATATTCCCAACTTGAAGCTATATTATTGTTAAATTCCCTGGTATTTTATAAAAAAAAAAATAAAAAAAACTGAAAATTGGCACTAAACAACAAATATACTAGTGACTACCAAAGCTAATGAATTTTAACTGATGTCTTTGTGGTTTTAGACAATGAAGCAATCACTTCCCCTTAATTCCTGGCCAAGCGTTGATAAGCTCCAATCACCTTGGAAACTTTAAACACATGGCAGAGGAACTGATAAGAAAGTAAATAAGTGTTGTTTTGCATTCTGCATTATATTCTATATAAGAATTTATATATAAATTTTGTGTGGTAAAGTTATTAATGTTTTGGTATTGTATTATTATTCACTGCAATATAACAACACAATATCAGATTACAAAAATCTGTACGTGCTATGAAAAAACTGATATTTTGGAAATCAGCAGGCATTTTTCACACACACACAAACACACTGTCTTAATACAAGGCTAAGAGCATTCTTGAACGGCAAAAAAGGCCACAGCATCTTTTTTTTTTTTAAAAGAAAACGTATTCTAAACTAATGTTTGCAATGGTGGGTCGAAGTTTCGTCAAAAGGCATTGTCTGCTATATATTCCATTTGGAATATAACCCAGTGTTCTAGACGGTCTGATCGATCAGAAACATAATTTTTCAAATTATATCAGATTTTTAAAAACGGTGTCAGTGCTGATATTGTTTTGTTTCTACAGAACGATGTCTATCAAAGACTCCTGGCTATTAAACGGGTAGGAGTGCAGAGAAAGAGAGTAGAATTTCAAATCTAAATGCAATGCTGTACCTCGTGTTTGTGAAGGATACAATTCGTAGCAGCAATATTTGATAAGAGCCAATTGTGCTGCCCATTTCTCCAAAATGACGATTGTCCCTTTATTGGTATTCAGAATGCACGTACAGCTTTTATGGGAAATAGAACATTCCTCCAACCACCAACTGGAATTTGCTTTCCTTTTTGTCTAATACTTAAATACAGCAGACTGCCAGCTCTGGGCTGGAGCTCTTAGTATAAATGACACTGCGGTCTCCCGGCAAATTCTGGATATTATATGACGTAATTGAACTGAAAGCATAAAACGCTCTTGGAGTTATGTGCATTTAGATAATTACCTGCATGAATGTGCATAGTGTCGCAGGGAGCAACACAATGAGAGAATTACACAGAAGATAAATAAGTTAAAATTATCAGAAAATATTTCAATATTAAAAGGAAGTTTGCAATCTTTCAGCTTTATTTATTTATTTATCTGGCAAGAGTTAAGGCCATGGGGTCATCTCTTCCACTATACCAGGAGAAAAAAAAAGCACAGCAACAAATAGAGTACATTATACATAGTTATATAAAACACAGAATAAAAGCCAACTTATATACTCGTATATTGCATATAAATATACATATTTTAATATGGTTAAATGTTGATAAAATTGTGCTAGAATTCTACTTGTTCTTCAATAATAATTTTTTTCGTGTACAAGGAGGGGCCGAGGAGGAGAAGAACAGAGGAAAACGAAGAAGAAGAAGAAGAAATAGAAGAAGCGACAGACTAACTGCTGTGATTCTTAGAGTTGAGATGACAATTTAATCTACGCTTAAATTGTTTTATTGTTCGATAAACTCTAACTCCAGGAGGAAGGGAGTTCCAGATTCTGGGAACTGACACGCTGAATGAGGTTGAAAAGAAATGTGTTCGATGACGAGGAATAGACGGTAAAGTCGTATTCCGGGTTCGATACGAAGCGAGAGGCTATAAACTGAGAGGTGGAGGTGAAGGTGGAGGTGGAGGATTTTTTAACAGGAGCATAAGGGAATGGAACGTCCTATGTTTTTTTAGAGGCAGCCATGAGAGTTAATTGAGTAGGGGAGCCACATGATCAACTTTATGAGCGTTGAAGACAAAATGAACAAAGACATTATGAACATGTTGTAACCTATCGATCTGTTCGTATTCAAATTACAGTACAAGACATCTAATAATCAAAGTGAGGCATAATAACCACTTGAATGAGATTCTTTTTAAAATTGGGAGGTAGATCTTTTGCTACATGTTTTAATGTGTGAATCAAAGAAAATATTTGAATGCATGTGTGAGTTACCTGGCCTATGGCATTCTAGATCGGAGTCAATATAAACACCTAGGTTTCTTGTCGTACTAGTATAGTTAATTACATTAAATTACTGAAAGCTATAGGAAATCCATGGAAAGCATTTGTTAGCTTTCATTTTATTATGATAATGAAGAAGCAACATGAAAACGATTAGCTTAAGGTAAAGTCTATACATACTTTTTTTTTTAAAAAATCGTTCAATATAACAACCTGAAACAACACATCGTTTTTAGCTTCGTGTAGTGAACCTTCATTTGTCCTGCATTTTCCATTTATCATTATCGGTTAATTTGAGTGAATTTGTCTATGCAAATACAGATAAAATTTCACGGTAAATGTTCTAAAGAAGCACAGATATCAACCTATTGCTATGTTATGTCTAGGATGGTATTTCTTGTCCAACATCATTTAATTTTTTCTGAATTCTATTTACTGTACTACAATTATTAATTAGGTAGATGCAAGATAAGTTTGTAACTGGAGTCCGTTATTGCAGTAAATAGAAAGCTGTTCAGTAAGAGAGATAGAATATTCTGCGCCTTCGCACAATCTTTTTCTATAGCAGTTATCTTTTCTAAGAAAATATAATTTATTTGCTTGAGTGTGAAAAGTTCTCTCTTGACAAGTGAAAGTGGAAGTGCCTGTGTTGTTTATTAAAATACAATGATGTTCCTAAAGATCAGTGTCATTTTAGAGAAAATGTCTCCGGCTGTGTGCAAATATATGCGCAATTCCGTGCAGTTTCTGTTGACGGCTAACTGGTGCTACAAGCAAACGTGGCATTCGACTTTCATGCAACTGAGTTAGAATATTTTCCTGTAACTTCAACAGTCAGGCCCATGAAGACGAATTATTTTTTGCGGGTACAGCTCAGCTGCGAAGCCGGAGAAACGAGACAATTGGTCCGTGGCAGGGTAACGATTCTTCCAATTTTGAATTATTCTTAAATGCACTGTCTTTTCTTCGTGATAGAGAAATAGGTAGAACACAGTAGTAGTAATAATACATCCTGAACGAATTTCTACATAATTAAAAACATTTTTGTAGGCCAAAATTATAAACGCTCTTTATTGTGATTTCAATAAAATGTTAGCTTTGTAAATTAAAGATAAGTTTTGTTTATTTTAAAACTTACAAATAAATTGCTACATTGGGACATTAGTTGCATAAAATTAACATAGTAAAACTTACGCCATTAAATTGTTTTCATTGCTAAAATGCTACCATCAATTGAAAATTATATTAGGATAAAACAAGGAAACAAGTTATGTATTAGTGAAAACAGAATCATCCATAAAAATTATAATATAATAAAAATCTATACTCATAAAAACTATAATATAATTAAATTAAAAGTTAAATATAAAATTAATAAGAATTTGATAATATTAAATTGTTGTGAAGTATATGCCAGCATTTGTTTCTGAAATATCCTTGATATTTTCACTGTTAAAACGAATTTATCAGTATTACATTTCATTCTTTTCCACCTGGGCTAAAATGTCTTGCAGTAAACCTATCTTCAATAGAAACAACAACAATAATAAAAAAGTGAAACGAAATAATTTCCATCGTCATAAATAGATGACGTCATGACGTTATAAAGTACATACATTAAAAGAAGAAATTTACTTCTGAGTAATTTATAAAAAAATACCATTAATATGAATTTCATTTTATTAATATCCTTTTATAATTCTTATATAAACAGCCTATATCTAGGTAATGTATGCGGACTATTCAATATTGATTGATACTTTTTTGGCAACATAATACATTCCTCATAATTTTTATATATTTCTCAAAATAGTCCCCTATCTCAGCATTGCTGCCAGTCTTGAAACTCATTGTAAACACCAATGTTTGATAGGTCCTTCTAAATCGCCTCAGCAGCCTTCACCACTACCTCCAATTATAGAAAATGCCTCCCAAGAAGGGGTTTCTTCAATTTGTTGGAGAAAAGGAAAAAAATCACGCAGGGCTAAATCTGGACTATGGGGAGGGTGAGAGGCACATTTCACACTGATTTTTGTGAGAAATTCAGCAACAACATTTGCGGTTTGCTTTCATGATCGAAATGATGTAGCAATTTTTATCAGCAGTGGTTACCTTTGAAAAGAGCTTTTGCATCTTCCCGTAACATTATCTTCAACTACATACAAACTTTCCTTTTGAGCGGAAATCAGCAGTCTTGGAATCCAATGAAAATTTCAAAATTTCTGAAACAGCTTTTAATGTTATTCGATGATCCTCTCTCACAATGACAGCAGCCGTGCTAATGTTTCGATGTTTTCTTCCGTTAGAGTACAACCTGCAGCGCCGAGTCCACCTTCCTTTGAAATTGCTCAGGACAAAGCTGAGATTTGCGGACACAAAACCGGAATATCCGAGCAGCAATTGTTCGTCGCATGTCACCCTCATTTGACTGCGATGGAGCTGAAAACGCGTTAATGTGCACACCTCTCAAAGGCGGAAACAGGGATTGACAACAATGAAACTAGTACCATATGAACTTTACGCATTATGCTAACAACAAATTGTAAAGTTAAATGATAGCGCATATAAAAATACGACTATTTTTTATTTAACAGCTATGACTATCCTTAATTTTTTTCTATAAAACCTATAAGAAAGACAGTATTTTTAATAACCAAAGGTGGGATGAATCCTAGAGTCCGAACCCACAGCGTTCTCGAATCCCTCGAACCATTACCTTCGAACCGTTAATCAACTTTGTCAGTCAAAGGACTTAAGGAATAAAACTGAAGTTGGTAATGGAGTAGGTGAATACCACATATGTAGTGTTATGATTTTTTCCCAGATTGCAATGCGCATAATTTAATTTTCCGTAATTTGAAAGTAATTCGATATTAAAGGATGCTTAAGATGATGCTAACTCATAGGTTGACGTAATTTGCAGATGCGATGGCTATGTGAGAAGTTTAAAGTAAGGAAATATGTTGTGGTTAGCAATAGAAAATATGTGGGAACAAATCGTGAAAAACGCCGAGTGTAGCACAAAAAATACAATGCTGATAACACTGAGCATATGCAAGTCAGACATTGCGCAGAGACTGAAATCGCTGAATCGTAGTAGTGTCCGCGGTGCAGAGTTTAAATACCCAGAACTATGGAGAGCTAGTTTTGAGACTTTGGAAGAGCACAGGGCAGGCTATACCATTACTGAAAAATTCAATTGGGCGGCATTGGGGCTGTAACATATCTTGCCAAAGTTATTATTTTTAAGGTTTGAATGATGAAAAATCGCAAACATTCGAATTTTAGAATGTCCTGCCCTAGTAACAACTGCACAAAAGGAAACACATACGAGGACGATGCAGAAAGTAAGTTACACTTGATTATTCCATAGCAAGAAACGCACTATTTTTCAATATAGTCTGTGAACATTTGTCTGAACGTTTCACTAGTTTTTGATTTCCTAACAATAGAAACACGCTCAAAATTAACTCGGACTATAAAATGACCACTGTCTATTGAGATACCCAACCCTTCCGCGACAGTCAATGTGCAATTGCTGACAACCATTGCATCACAATCTTCTGTGGGAGGCCAACATTTGTCGCGTCTGCACATTGTCCAATCTGCTGGCACATTTCAGCATGCCTGGACAGGACATTGAATTTGACCAAAATATGATGAAACTCCACACAAGCCAGACGTTTTGCCTACAGAAACCTGCTGTTCCTCGTACTTCAATCTTGGAGTATGTTTGCAGTTGGCGCCCTATTTTGTACTGGTGTTGAGATGCAGGTATTGTCGAATGAAAGCGATTCTATAAGATCTAAGCATGAACTCTGTTCTGCCAAGCGCCATTCTTTAATGTGCAGCACTGCTAGATTAGAGCAACAAGTGTAATTTACTTTTCTGAATTACCTGTTGATTTTTCTTTGAATGAATTCCAATCCAAATAATGTGTTAAAATTCCAATAAACCTTTCACGTTATTAAAGGCGAACACTAATTGCTTACAAACTTCACGACCTATAACAAAAGCTTAATCGGCATAAACTGCAATTGCTCTTACGGCATTGCAACCTCATTGGCATGCCAATAAAAACAACATCCACTGTATATGGGCGATGTCTGCTGCTGCAGCCATTTTGGTACGTGCCCAGAATGCAGTGCAGTAAGTACATTTTGCTGCACAGCATTTAAACGACTACATACTTACATTAAGCTTCTTTGGATAACCCTCTCTGCAAGCTTGGGGACTTCCGAAACGCCATTAAATCCGACTATATTCTTTTTACATGCCATAAAAGCTGAGAATTAAGCATTTTTCTTATCTCGGAAAATCACATTAACCCTGCCAACAAGGGGGCTCTTTGTATAAAGAGAGAAATACACAAATGTTAGCAGTTATTGTACTTCCCTTTTCCGCTTCTTTGTAAGCATTAGCCCCATTATTTGAAAATAACCATCGGAAAAGGCGAGAAAGGCGGCATTAATTTTGTCTTGAAATCTTAACGTCTTCACCAAAAACAAGCACTTTGTTTTTTATTCGGAAGATTCCAACAAAAGGAATTTAAAACCTATTAAAAGCCTTGAAAACATCTAAATTGCATAAAATACATTTTTATACTAATTAATTTATAATTATTTTACCCATAAAGCTTTAGAAATTAAATGTAGAAATACCATAAAAACCACAAAAGTTCAAAAATTGAAGTATCTTAAAAATATTTGTTACTCTTAAAATAATCATATAACTCTCTCCCTTTGAGCTATTAAAACCAACATATAGCAATAAGGCATTCATAGAAACATATACATTTAAATAAACAAAAGATATAATGTACACTATTCTAATTATCTTATAAATTAGGTGTGCCACCATTATGGAGCATTTCTCTTGCCCAAAGAACCTCTCTGCGAATGGAGTTAAAATACATATAGCATTAGTTTTTGGTACAATAATAACAGCTATGGTTTGCTATGTGACTTGGGATAAATTAAGTAAAGTGTTAATGGTATCAAAATAAAAATACCTTGCTTTCCTGTCAGCCATCCGCAGACGTTTATGACCCTAACGTTCCCCAGATCTTATCACGCGGTATTTCTATTTGTGGGGAACCATTAAAAATAATCTATAGAAATAGCCTCACCTTATAGATAAACTGAAAGACCATATATATATAAGAACCGTAATTGGAGTCATTTGGCAAACGACACTTTTGTAAGTGTATGCTAAGTTAATTAGAAGATATCAGGAATGTCTAAATACAGACGGACTCTACATTGAGCATAGGTCAATCTTATTCTTGTCTTTAAATATATGGGTATTTCATTCTGTTACATATCAGACATCTAGTCTCGCCAGCGCTTCTTTGGACGACCTATATAAACTTCTTTGTTTTCTTGGTCTATATTCTATTATTGTTTTGGGAATTGCTGTTATTCATGCGTTGCACATGTTCTAACCAAGAATTTCTACATTCACTTGTTTTCTCCACCAGACAGTCAGCACCAAACTCGTTTCTTATATTATGGCGAATATAGGCTCGTAGTAATAATGCCTTGACAGTATTACAGGACGTGTGTAGGCATTATTACAGCATATTATTAATGTATTATCACAATATGTTGTTACTATAGATAGTTGG
Source organism: Metallyticus violacea (assembly GCA_030762175.1). Classification (NCBI taxonomy): domain Eukaryota; kingdom Metazoa; phylum Arthropoda; class Insecta; order Mantodea; family Metallyticidae; genus Metallyticus; species Metallyticus violacea. The sequence goes on from CM060834.1 coordinate 56,779,533, forward strand.
ACCTAGAACACGGGTAAAGGACGAGAGAGGAGGTAACTGAGAATGACCATTGAAAGACAGCGTGGCATCATAAGGAGAGTGACGAGCAAGGGAAAGGATTGCCATAGCCGCTTCGGGAAGACAAGCAAAATAATGTGACATATATAGACATAATAATAAATTATCAGCATACCTTACTCATGAATAAGTGTTTACTTTATGTTTGATCCCTTCAATCTTGTATATAGATGCAAGTGACACGAATAGATTAGATTTAGCTAGTTTCTACGCTCGCAACCACGAGATAGCTAGGAATTAGAAAGTTTAGGTAGATTTTACTGCGAAAATATCTTTATACCTTTTCTTATTGATTGATTTATCTCTTTTAGTCATGGTCCACGTTTCACTTCCGTATAAAAACGTTGAAACTAACATTACTTATACCATTTTATCATGGTTTCTTTCCTAACTTTTTGATATTGTTAATTTAATAGTATCAATCATTGATTAAATTTTGCTATTTTGTTATCGATATCAATTTCACCATATTATATTACAACCCAGGCATGTGGAACTGCGAACCTGTTCAAGATGTGTCATTAACTATTATTTTGGATCGAACTATACATGTTCATTTGAAGGCCATAACTTTAGTTTTGGATGTTGATATTTTTAAATTATATTTTGCCATTAGCTGCGGCTAATTCACGAGCAGTCAATAATCGATCAACATCTAACAGGGAAGTTAGGAGCTGAATTGTATGGTTGTCAGTTTGGAGTCGCCCTAAACTGCATCCCTGCCTGCAAACACTCTTGAGCACCACGACTTCGTGCAACTTCTATTTTAATCCATGAAAACACATCTAGAGCGTTTAACTATGCATTTCCACTTCAAGGATCGGGAGTCGATCCTGGGGGCCTGATGGTAACCATATTTGGCTCCAAAGCCCAAGATCGCAGGTTCAATCCCGGCCAGAGTGGATGCATTTTTTCGGGCGTAAAAATCGTAAGTATGACTTCTTTCGTAAGGGGAGTAAAGTCAAGGGTCCCATGTTGTAGATTTATGGCATGTAAAAGAATCTCAAGCCGGAAAAAAGAAACCTCTGAGCAAAATGTGTCGAACTGAATTGAATGGAACATTGATGACCTGAGATGTTAAAGAGCGTCCGTAAATAAAACAAATCAACAACAATTTACTTCAAGGCACCGCAGTACGCCACTGTCACAGCTGTTGCTGTGAAGGTCATGGAGCATTCCAGTATCGGATCAACACAACCTATGTCTGCTGCGTGCTGCTAGTGTTGCCGTTGCTTTTTATTCAGTCCTAGTAATGCTGTTTATTCCCGGATTTCAAAATCAGAATTAATATAATATATAATTATTAAGGCTCATTATGGCGTAAAATAAAATAGTTAAAGTTGTACGAGTGCTTTGTAAGGAGCGATAAGGCCCGGATCAGGTCGGTCTGCAAGTGTGGCCGGCAGATGACTGCGACCCACGGTAATAGTGTTGAAACCCAGGTGACGATTTAGAAAATTTGTACTATTATGATAAATATTAATTTAAAACGTTCTACTCCAGTACACAAAACATGGTGTAAACTGAAATTTATTCCAATTGTAGATGTTCATAATCAGCTGGTACTCTACATATTCCTAAGTTTTCTTCTTTATGTATAATGGCAGCAGAGATGATTCTACCAGGCTCTTCTGAAATGGAATAGCGAGGCAGTCAGTGTAGGACAAAAAGCTCAGCTGAAAAGTATATTTCAAAAGTAATAGCAGTGCTGAATGCTTATCAGTACACAGATTAGAGACAGCTCTTTCACCTGATACTTCTAAGAGAATGCCTTTTGAAGGAACTGAGGAAAAAAATAATAAACTTGGAAGAAAGAATACAAGATATGTGATGCATTACAAGATTGGCTTTTAATAACCTGCACTCTCAGGATTCAGAATGCGCAATACAGAAATTATTCAAAGAAGACAAAATGCCAGTAGCGGCAGCGGAGAATTTGAAGAGCAGCATTGAAAAGTATTCCTGGAAAATCTCCAAAGGGCTGACACATGGACGGAAAAGGAAGAAAAGAACGGAGGGTGATGAAATTCTTATCTTCCCTTGAAACAACCAGCTTATGAGTGGGAGGAGATAAAGAGATTATTTTCCCTTCTCTTTTAAACATGCAATTCCTCATTTGGTTGCTTTTCTTTGGTAGTTTGTAAGAAGCTGTTTTCTAAAGCTAGATTGACAATGGCTAAAAACAGAAATCGCCTTTCAAGTAAACACTTTGAAAAGCTGCTTTTCCTCGCAGAGTTTACAAAGGAGAAATGTTCCGAGTTACATTTAATTAATACGTTTTAGGAATTAACCGCAATATGTAAAATTACTTTTCCATATTAACTTCTACAGAGCCACAGATCAGATAAATAAAGAAACTTGTGTTAAATTTATAAAAAGTTCCCTAATTCTACAATATAAGTACAGTGTTCATTTATTTAAAAAATGTTGGTATTTTTAATGTATGAGTAGACATCTATAATTTTGTATCAAGAACTGAGTTCATCCGCATATTTTATATTTATTTTCCTCGGAACGGGCTTACTTTTCTATTTACATTCCACGTTCCGCATAAAATCCGTCCATAATATTTTTAGAGCATGCAAAATAACGTATTAATTTTTCTATACAATTTGCCTCTCATGTTTATACTGATCTATGCGTAAAACGTCATAAATAATATTGGGAGCTATGTGCACATAACTTCCTAAAATATGCAGGCAAATGTGCACTGAAAATTTCAAAATATGCATTTACATATGCACTAAAAACTAGCGTGTCTAAATAATACAGTTTCTAAGTTATTCTCAGTATCCAAGTATAAGAAACTTTGTAACATATTTTTCCCCAACTTATTTCTCCTGTCCATAATAATAAACATAAACATAAACATAAGAAAAGGTTCCTTCCATTTCGTATGAACGTAATCTGGTAACACACTAGCTTTAACGTTCACGTCATTATCATATTATTGAAGCGATTTTTTCTAATTTTCCTCAGTTCCTTCATATCATCATTCTTTATGAGGACATTCGCCTATTTGGGTTTTACAACTTTGTCTTGCTAACTGCCATACATTTATTTTATTTAGGGATTATCATTTATTTAATTGTATTCCTGCCGCAATGAACACTTTGCAAAGCTCCTAGTAAAAATCCTGCGACTTATTGTTATGACGTCTAAATTGTTGCCCAGTAATGTATGTTTTTCTTTTGTAAGCCTTTTGTTTTAGTGCGCTTCTCTGCCTGTTAGTTGATCCCCTTGAGATTTTTGTGGTATCTATGCTAGATAGTAAGAATTATCATAAGCAATGCTTCCTAAGAGGATATTAGCAGTGTTTAATATACCAATTAATTCTTAAAAATGTAAATAGGGAAGCTAACATTAATCTAGCCTGACCAAATTAAATTTTGATAAACATTAAGAATTAAAAAGTATAAAAATGCACTTATTTCTTTTTCGCATAGCTTAAGCATGAATACTCGTTTATCCATCCTTGAAACAAGAAACGATTGTGAAGCTTTCTTTTGGCTTTTCAGTGTTTTTCGGTGTAACTGTCTCCAGCTTATATATCACTAACAGATAGCACAAATGCTGCTGGGCACACACTTTCGTAGTCGGTCCTGGTGGTGTAGGGGTAACCATACTTGCCTCCTAAATCCAATTCGCTGGTTTGATCCCAGTCAGGACCGAAGGATTTTTTGGGGCGTAAAAATCCTAAGTATGGCTTCCTTCGGAAGGGAAGTAAAGCCGTGGGTCCCGTGTCATACATTTACGGCTCGAAAAAGAGCCTCAAGCTTGAAAAAAGAGGCCTCTGAACAAAATTTGTTGGCCGTTTCACGCCATGAATTTAATGGGACACTGATAACCTGAGATGTTAAAGAGCCTCCGTAAATAAACCAAGGAAAGAAAAAAAAAAAACACTTTCGCCATTTTACTATTAACGCAAACATTGTCAATCAATTGTATCAAATTCATGCTAATTAGGAAACGATGCCTCTGTTGTATATCGCATGTTTTGCCTAATTTCATAAAACTATAAAAACAACATTTATGACTAATATGACAAACATGTTGAAATGTGTAAGTATTAAGATTTATTAACACATATAGCTCCTATACAAATATGCCTTTGCATATATTTCTCAGCATTAATCATATAAAACTAAGATGTACATAAAAATATCGGGCATTCTTTTTGTTTTTCCCCGCACACGGACCGGGCAGGCAGCTGGGAGCACACAACACAGATACTATACCCACCCCGCGGTGCAATTACCAGAGTACTGAAAAAGTACTATCTTTTATATAAAGATGAATATTCTTCTTCCCATATAAAGTATGCACTTCAATAATCATTTAGGGGATAACATTTTAGTACTTTTATAGCAAAATATGCGGATGTAGGCTGATCCCTGCTTGTTGTGTGCTAGCTTCAGAAAATATTTTTACGGTGATTGTGCTAGTCGATCAACAGCTAAATAGGTTACCTCACTTCTATTCGAAGCCAGAGAGAAGCTTCAACTGTTCACATAGCTAAACTAACTGTCCCATTGGCCAGCTTAACTGGGTTAGAGTTGCTGTCGAGAGTCAAGTACATTCACAGACTCCACGAAGATTGAGCAAAGCCCTTTCCAATAAAGGAATATAACTTGTAACGAGACTATCTGCAAAACGCACCAAAAGGAAGTTGAAATGAATAGAATAAAGAAAACAAATTTAAAGTAATTTAGTATCTGAAGCTAGTAGGAAGTCTTCAATGAGAGTAAACTATAAAAAATTAGGCATTTTTAATCTTAATTGTTACTGCCATAGACGAGGTTCATTTTAACCTCAAAACTGAACTTTTTAGACAACATATAATGTTTTGTTTGTACCCACATTCCTTCCATGAACTTTTAAATCATCTCTGCGGAGAGTACGCTTGTTTTTAAAGTACAAAGTGATGAAGCATTTTAATGACATTTGTTAAACTTTTTGAATTTCTTTTGCAAACACGAAATAGAATACTAGCGGTGATGTATTCCCCATTCTATTAAACTAGGGTGTATTTAACAAATACGTTATTAATTATAAAAAGGGTGAGTTTACTGTTGAGAGAATGATCGTGATTGGAGAGTGAAGTAATAATGACTTGTATTCGTTCCCAATTATAGGATTTACTGCACGTGTGACTTCAATTACAATGGAAACAACAATTTGATTCCGAACAGATCAACACAATGAATTTCAACCTTCATTTAATTATAGCTTCCAAAATATCCCACTCAAATTAGAAGGGGTGAACCAACAGGTAAGCAGAAAAACAAATAAAAAGGCGTGTCGAAGGTAGCAGTTGCCTTGGGAGTTGAATTTGTAATAATGAGCGCTTTACTGCTGGGGAAAAAAAACTAACAATGAAATACTATAATAACAATGAGAAAATTGATCCAATAAAATATATGCGGAATATGAAACTTGAACAACATCATGGTATCAATCTTTAAGTTTCCAAATAAATTCATTATTTAAATTTAAAGCTATTAACACAATAAGAAAATAAAATAAACGAAAGGGGTTGTGTTAAAACTGCACATAAAATTGACTATGGATTATCGTTGCAACATCATGGATATGCGAATACATTAATCAGCAGGGCGCAAAAATTAATATCTCACTAATATGAAGAAACATAACACTAGCACAATAATGAATTGTTGTGGAAGCGGCGAGAGCACTTAAGGCTGCATATTCGATGGTTGTGTTTGTTGGCGCATTCAGTGTGGTCGGCACAGAGCCCCATTAATGCTCCATTTGCTACAAATCCGGGAAGCGTTTACTGAACCAGATTGGTGTCACCGTGCATATTCAGGGTTGATTGTCTGAATTCCGATAGAAAACTGGCTACTGCGGCAATATTCGGACGTGTGAAGACCTCTGAACTCTAGAAGAACAGCCATCGTCGATTTGGTCATCAGCTTGCTGACTGGAAAGAACGACTATTCCATGAAGTTTTCAAGTATGGACATGACCATTGCTCGAAAAAAAACCCAAATCTTTTCTCCTCACACCGTACACGACTCCAATCATACAAGATGCAATTTTGATGTTCTATGCCACATTGCCTTAAGCTGGTATATGGATAATGCCACTCATCTTATTCGAAGCCTTTTAAACTGCATGGAAAGCCTACGGTGAATTAACGGACTTGAGAGACAGCGTCATTTAATTTCGATATACTTGCTGCAATGTTTCCTTGCTATTGGTCATTACGGTCCGTTTTAATGACCGACGATCTCGTTCTTCCATAGCCTTTTCCTTCCACCCAATTTCATTCGTAATTATATATAGCCTTTGTCCTTTTATATCACATAAAATTGTAGGGATAGAAGAGGGGCACCTTCTGGAGGAAAAGAACCGATGAGGGAGTTATCGGAAGGCCAGGATCCAGGGGTGGTGAGACACGGACGAAGCGAGGTCCGTAGCATTCCAATGCCAGCGGAGCCCTCCTCCAAGAAATTTGAGCCTCTCAGAAGGGCCACTTACACACCAGATGCCGGGATAGAAACTTTTCCAAAGCGCAAGTCACAGTCACGCCGCACATTACCAGCCCACCTCATCTAACACTTTCAACAACAGAATGAGATTAAGAGTTTTGCAAAGTAAAGAAAATCATCCAAGAATTTGCATAGGGACAAGGGAAACCGGAAAAAAACCAAAGGTCAAGATGGCTGACCCCAAGGGATTTTAATCTGGAACCTCCCAAATTCAAGCGTTACCGCCAGAGCTACCCCGTTCTGTGTAGATTTAAGAGAATTATTCACTTAGCAAATGGAATACCCCAGTCTTCGGACCCATGAAGCTGTCCATGATCAAGGCTGACAACCCCTTGCCCTTGTTCTTTGATCACATTGAAGGTTCATAAGCCTGTTCTCATACGTCATGCTTCTGTATCCACTTACAGCAAGACTCCAATTGCGGGGCATTGCGCAATAGCCTTTAAACGGTTTATCAAGGACAATTAAGTCGTATCACTCATTTATTTATACTTTATATTTCGTAAGATTCATAACATACTCTTCAGCTACAAAAAGTATCAGCTTAATATTTTCACATACAAACTAAAAATTCAATCACACTTAAACATATATAAAGAACTTAATACAATAATATTTACGTAGAATACAAGGACATCATTTGGAGTGACAATATTATTTGACAGAAGATAGAAAATTTAAGATAGATTGGTATAGATGGATAAACGACAGAATTATAGTAGTAAAATGTAAAGTCGATAGAGGGTATACTGTGCGATCAGTGATGCTTTCCCCCGCGGCGCGGAGTGTTTCCTATGAGATAGCCTCCACTCGTTTGCCGCGTCGTGGAAGAGTAGAAAGTAAAAAATTACACGTGTTTACCTGCAACTGCTTTGTTGCTAGTTCTTTATTTCAACAGTATATATACAGTGCATCATGCCTCGTGTGTTTACAACGGCACGTCGTGTCTTTATGTACGATTCATACCTGTTAGCTAAGAGCGGCTGTTTTTTTTTTTGTTTTTTTTTTTTAAACAAACAGTGAATTCTGTTACTAATATGAATACCATACTAACCTTTTTTTTTTTTTCAGAAAATTTATCAACAGGTAGCGTGTTCGCGTATTTTTCAACAGGACTGTGCTACTGCTCACACTGCGAATAATTCCATGAGAGTAATTCATAACTTGTTTCCAAAAGACAGAGTTATTAGTAGCGGTTTGTGGCCTCCTCGGTCCCCAATTCAATAGCTTGCGATTATTATTTCTGGGGTAAATTAAAAAATGCCGTGTACAAGACGAATCCGCAAACCATACAAGAACTCAAAGATAATATTTTTCTGGAAATTGTCCGGATTTCTCAAAATGAACTAAAGAGAGTGATTAAAATTTTCCTAAAGAGTTGTCAAAAGTGAGGAGAATGAAGATGGCAGTTTCAGCACCTTATTTGATAATTTGGTAAGCAATGAGCCTCTTAAATTGGTTTGTATATTGTTGTATGGTTGGATTATTTTATTGTTTTACACTCCCGCTAATCACGGATAATCACTGAGACCCGGCTGGCCAGTTAATGAGCCGGCTCGCCCATAGACAAAATACTGCGGGGGGAAAACAAAACTAATCGCATGTGTATAAGCTTCTGAAAAAGGAAGCAAGAAATAAGATAGAGAAGCATTCAATAACACGTTTCAAAAACATTCAAAAACATTGGAATGCGCAATCTTCTTTAATTTTGTCCTAAATAGTCTTTTGTTCTAATGTTTTCTTTTGTGCAAACAGGGAGGCTGTTGAAAACATTTTATTGCCATATAATGTACAGCATTGGGATGTGATAGTAGCTTACATAGGAGAAAAACTACAAATGAAATACATCTTGGCAGGCTATAGGCAAAACTCGTATCGCTTTGAAGAGGTGCCTGTATGATGTCCTGGTTTTTTCTCGAATTCGATGCTTTTCATTTTGCAGTTTGAATACTACTTTACTCTCTACAGAATATTATTTCAAAATTCATTATTTTTATATCATATGAAATTAGAGTACTAATGCTCAGCTTTATTTACATTACAAACTAAACAAACTTAATGCGATACTTCCAATTGGGTTTATTATTTATGAATAATCTATGGAAGTAAGTTCTTATTGCTTCTAGAAGAAACTAGCTGTTTACGTTTGAGTTTTTGTAGATGGATATAGACAACTTTAATATTTCACAACTATATTAATTTTATTTTAATTTAATATTAATATGTTGACCATTAATATTCAAATATTTTAAATTCAAAACATTAGAAATCGACTATACACATATATTCTAAATAATTGACGGTAAATAGCTTGAAATATGTAAGAACAGTATTTAACTGAACAATTTTTTTGTCTTCAGTAACCTAAATGGGTTAATTCATAAGACTGACGCAATAAAATAAATATAAACATTAACGAAAATCCAAGTAAATTACTGGGAATACAAAGAGGGTGCAACTGATAATATGGAGATAACTATATGTAGTTATTTTTTCTAATATAATATGTACCACTAAATCCATTTCGTTATTTTATGTGACCCTCTCACTCAACGCGTTTTTAAATATAAGAGGGTGAAGAAATCGAAACCAAATTAAATAAAAAGGAGTACATCACTCCCATTTACTTACACATTTTCCAACCGAATAGAGATCTTCTTAATCCTATTGTCCAATAAAAAGGGAAAATTGGTTGTGTTTCCAAACAGTTGGCACTAACGTTTCACTTTGACCCTGTCGAATCACAACCTCTCAAACAGTCCAAACTTATGGTAATCACAAGGTGATAATTCTGGACTATAGGGAGGATGTTAAGAGTGTTCCAACAATGTACAGGGATTTCACAGCTTTTACGCATCAAAGCAGCTATATGGGGATGGGCATTGTCTTGAAGAAAGAACTTCTCCATCGGTTGTTGACGCCATTTTTGCCTTAACAAAAAGTTGACAAAGCTGTATTGATTGTTCATTGTTCATGAAAAAAATAAATTCGATGAAAATAAAAAAAAAATACTATCAAGAAAACCTACCCAGCCGACAGGTAATATTTTGATTTGACAAAGCAAACTTCCCGTTTTTTCTGTACTTCGTGCTCGCTTGCTTCGACTCAGGAGCATAGTAGTATACACCTGACAAAACGTTTCTCCTAGATCCAGGTATCAAAAACTTCTGACACACTTGCAACCTTTTGATCCTTAGTAAGAATTTGATAAACCCACTTTGCCGAGACTTTTAATTCTGAAATATTGAACTAAACACTTACATTACTTATCCCAACCTCAAAATGATTTCAAAAATCGCCAAACATAGTTCAATCTCCATAAGGTCCCTAACGGATGTTTTGTTTCTGTTACGATCATCCGAGTTTGCTTTTGGTGGCTATCATTTTACTCAGTTTCTCATTTTTCTGTGAAACTTTCGTAATATTCATACACTTGTGTTTTATCACCAAACTATCTCCTTAATATATGCAAAATTTCGGTCGGTGCCATACTATCCTGCACCAAAAAAAAATTGTGTATCTCTTGCTCGGACACGATGCTACAGACAGACGAAACGACTTTGGCGAACCCGTTTCTTTCTCCTACTCCTAAAATCCCCACACGTAATATTTCCTCGCTCTTTACTACTCGCTAGCAGTAAAATCCGGTTTATATTTTATTCTACATCATTTTTTCCCTTAATGTTCTTCAAGCTATTCAAACTGGGTAATACTCTTAGTATATCCATAAGTGGCTATAGGAAATCCAAGTCACATAGCTGGACGTCACCACTTTAGAGACTCAAAGAGAATGAAGCAGTAAACGACCAAATCATTGTTTCACTTCATATTTCAACAATACAGAAGCTATTAAAGAGGCGCCTCACTGCGCTGTAGAGTGGTGGGGAAAATATCAATTATCGGCCACCTAATCGTTTTGCTGTTTCTTCGATGGATTGAACCAGTGCATGTTGCTCTCTATTAGAACTGCCAGTTTACGTAACTTACACTTTTTACGGTTAACAGTTTAGTACACAAGACCTGAAGCACTTACAAGCAGCGTAAAAAGAAAAAATAAATGGAATATATAAAACACGGGTGTTTCTGCACGTACCTCCTATGTAAATATTAGATAATGTGAAGAAGATCAGGGATATTATTCGAATCCTCTATCACACACCAAACAACGAACAAAATAATCCATTTGGAATATCTGTATATAAATTTAACTTTACTGACACCGTTGTACTATTCCTCATTACGCTATTTTTTGTTTTTAATTCCCACAGATCTTGACGATGAATAGAATTGTTTAATGATCGCGCAAATTGGAACCAAGTATTTAAGATAACGGAATACTTAGAAACAAAAATCTAATGGTGCCTATCGAGAATCGATCTCGGGCCATAAGATTCTTACCCCTAAACCGTGACGGACGCTGTTTTTATACACTTTCAATTTATGCGAAAAATGAAGTTAATTACATTATACAGTTTTGCCAGGTAACGAACTGGGAGCAGGTTTTATGTTTAAAATATTACTAATTTTGGTTTTTAAGGGTCCATTATAGATGAATTAATGATATGCATTACTTCTCGTTAAATTTGTTGCAAAGTAAGTGAATACGCTTGCATTTGAAGGCACTTTACAATATATCAATATTAATTGCTTGGTAATTGCTTCTAATTAGATAGCGATAATTAACCGTATGTGCATCATATGAACAGCGAGCACCATTTACGCATAGGAAAAAGCTTGTTTATTTATTTTTGTAGAAACATGGCTGGCTTGTGCAGTAATTCAAACGTAAAGCGTAAAGCATTAAAGCAACAAACTCGCTCCTTTTTTGTAGCTAATTGCAAAAGCTGGTTATTCTATGCATGGTAATTAATATTGCAGTATAATCCGAGCTTTTATTTTTATGTTATGTTAATAGATTTGTGCTCGTTGCTTTAATTGTTTTAGAGAATTGCGTACCCGCATTTTGCGGTAGATTTTACTTCTTGCCTTGGAACAAAACACACTATAATGTTGAAGTAAATATTCATAATAAAAAACAGTGCTATTATACACTCCTAAAATTATATTTTTAAAAGTTTAGATGCTAAACATAATTCTATATCTAAATACTGAAAAGTATGATCGAGTAATAATACCTTTTACTTCTCTAAATTATAAATTTTAGCATCTTTAATCATTTTGCATTTTTACACTTATTGAGAATTTGTACATTATGCATTGGTGAAATATTTCTTTGACAAATATCCAGGACTTTCTTTTTAAAACTTGCTAGTAATCATTATTTCAAATAAATATTATTAAAAAGTACCTTTAGAAGGAACCCCAAACTAATGGTATTTACATTTTCAATTTTATCCTCAGGTTCCAAGCTACCTCACTTTGAAATTTCTTCCTTTATAACTAAATTGTAGAGAGGATTAAGTTGCTATTACATTCTCTGTTCTCTGTCATTGCTTAGCAACCTGTATTGTTATTATTGCTTTTCTACCTAGGACAGAATTCGCAAACAATAAGTCAGCTATAGAACGAAAACGTAATTTTTAGATAATACTAAAATTACTGTTACAGTAATACAGCCTGTTTCGAAGTTATGAACTAATCCCTTTACGTTCTACTCTCTCTTAAATGCTCAATAGTTTTATAACAACAGAAACAATTTGTAGTATTTATTCAGACTGGCAAAGGACGAAAAATACCTCTATATATACATATATTTAGCTCTATATTGTGAATTTTATCGTCTTTCCTACACATATTCTTTATTATTTAGATTAGTGCTGTATTCAGATTCCACATCTTCATTATTCACGCTCTTCATTACGCAAGCAATTTTAAGTATCAAGAGTATTTGTGTTTTTACTCATTTTGTTAGCATTGTGTTACCAGATAGAGGAGATATGTTATTGAGTAGCATTTCTGGTACCTAGACAAATTCTATGATGCAATTGTTTCCACCATTCGCAGAAGCTGGAAACTGCGAGGTTCTGCGTGCTCAAAGATTAAATACCAATACTTTGTTTATAGCCCTCGTTATATCGTTCCTTGCTTTATTTAATTTAAATAATTCTGGAGTTACTAATTCAAATTGAAAAGGAATCGTATAAAATAAAATAAATATTCTCTGAGTCGTTCTCCGGCAAAGGGTACCGTGATGTGATCTTGGGTCCTCTTGGGCTACTTCAGTCCACCAGACCCCTCTTCCTCTCTTCAGTAAGAGGCAAAGGAAGTCCCAGAAGTTGAGTGTTTTTTCGACTTTATAATTAGAAGCTATTGTTGGGTGTTTCTTCACTGCGTTTAACTAGTGACCCAGGTATTATTGTCGGAAAACTTTTCATTATGAAAGTTTTATTTAAATATCAGTTTGGTTCAAGGTATATTTTATAGTGTTTTGTTAAGAAAAGTGCCCTGATAGGGCAAATTGTTAAGTCATATTTTGACAAGATTTTAAAACTGTCTTCTCCTATTAAATGCAAGATTTTATTGAATTATTGTGTTTGTAATTTTCTTGCCAGTTGAAAAGACCAAATATTTCAACATTCACTGTATGAGCTTTGTATTTAATTTTGCACTTAAATGTTTAATTATTCAGTGCATTATTACTATTGTACGTTTGTTGTTATTGTTATGCTAAACCAACAAGTTGCTTTTCACACCTTTTTTAAATCAACATTAATTATTTTGCATATGTTGTGTACATACTTTTGTTGTTTGACAAATTAAATTTAAATAGTTACTGTTGAATGACTGTGAACTTTACTATTCTGCTCTCTTATTGGTGAATCATTTTTCCATAAGCAATGCTACTGGGGATTTTTAAAGCACCTTCCCTGTATAGCAAGAACTTGCCGACATTAACGAGAAAATGTCATTCTCAGACTATTGAGACACAGTGTTTAGTGTTAATTTAAGATGTCCGACTAAAGTCAGTAGTAAAACAGTTAAAATCTTCTGGGCTATTTTGCCGTGGTCCAAGATTTAATATGCTACCATAGCTTTCACTAACTTTTGCGGTTGATATCATCAGTGAACGATGAACAACTAATGATGCCAATCGCAGAAGTTTCGTGAAAGCAATGGTACCGTATTAAACCATGGGCCATGACAATTCAACCCGAAAGATTTTTACTGTTTTAATTTTAACACCGGCTGTGAAAACCTTAGGTGTACAATAAACTCAACAGTGTAATTGTCATGAATATTTGTGCATATGTCCTGTAATATTAATTGTATACATTAAGTCTTATTGAGTGGAAAAGAAAGATGGCTTTAACTCTGCCAGTTAAAATGAAGCAGTCTATTCTATTCTATTCTAATAGACATAAATGAAGTGTAGTTCATTGAACTGCCACCATCATTACTGTCAATACAAACTAAACTGGTACACGCACACCAAGATGTGGTTTCGGGCTCTATTTCCGGTTGGGACTAATTGTTTGCCTATGGTTTATTTCCTCTTGTATAAACGGATTCTTAACAAATTCTGTACTTCTCAGTTGCATCTTCATTAATTCATTTCATTGGGTACTGCCATGAAACATTTAATGGGACAGCAAATTATCTTCAAATATGGATCCTTCATTTTACTTATAGTAAAACATTTTAGATCATTGTTTACTTTTTCTTTTAAGGACACCTGTTATTGTCATTCTTGTCATTAGTGGTTATGGAAAACACTAACTGAACCAAGGCTTTTAGCTACACTATGCTCTGTAGCGAAAAGAAGTAATATCAGGAATAAAATAAAAATAAAATAAAATAAAAATGAGTAATACTACATTCCGCTATCTTGTTTCCTACATAGGGAGTATATTCCAGTATTTGGTACCAATGTGCTAACAAAATACGAACGGGTGTACTGGAATCCAGTACTAATAATTTTCCTTAAATTTCTTTCAAATAAGTTACCTAAAATTAATCTATATCTAAATTTATACTGGAAACCTAACTTATCCTGCAATATACATTATTATTATTATTATTATTATTATTATTATTATTATTATTCCCTAGCATAAATGTCATTGTTTATTTATGTTCTTTTCACCTGCTCTCTGCATTTCTTAGAAACACATCAATTCACCAATTGTTGTTATTATTAATAGTCACTTTTAGAATTATCCTAAATTTCATTTTATTTCATTCGCCTTCTATTATTAAAATCTTTTTTGAGTTCTTCTACACCCCTGATATATGGAATATCAGTTTTTAACAAATATCAATGTTGTCTCCTCTCCTTTGAAAAGTATATCTACTCACCTGAGAAAATAATTTTGTTTTAAGTTGCTACAGCTAGAACTGCGGTTTTTAAACCCAGGCTTTAAACTTTTTAAATTGTATCTTTTTTAAGCAAGGCTTGTTTTAAAGTTCTCAAATAAAAGTGGAAACTACTCGCGACTTCTTCCCCCAAGCCACGGTATGAAAATGCTGTTTGTTACCGAAGGTCGTAAAACTGAGTAGCAAAATACTTACATTGCAGTCACGATCTAACTTTTAATGGACTCTTCTCATTTTCTGCCGCTTACCTGAAAGAAAAAAAATTACATAACTTTAAACATTATTCTAAAAGAGGAATGATGAAGGAATTCAAGTTTAAAATACACTCTGTACGCATTTAAGAAACGGTTCTTTTAAAGAAAGAGCTTTTCCATATATATATATATATATATATATATATATATAACGTAAAGTTACATAACTATTTTCATTATATATAAAATACTCTTACAGTATTTCCAATTTTAACACAAACATGCTTTTTTCCCCTGTAGCAGGTGATCTAAATCACTCCCCCTTTTTATCTCTTCGTTGATACATGTATGTGTACGCTATTATGTACTTTTTTATATTGCGTGACGTTTGGTAAGCCTTCAAAACGAGAATTACTGACTTGTCCAGCTTTAAGCTTTAGAAAATCTAAGCGAACCTCTGCATCCGGCTTTCGAGATATTTACAGCATCCAATTGTGGTCTCTAGGCGAGAATATATAATCAGGTTGCTATACTGAAAGGTATATTTGGCGCGTATCCGCAAATTAGCACAGCAGGCGCTGGATCGTGGTCATGCCAGTAACATTATTTCTGCGCTGATAGGTGTTTTTTTATTTGGTTTATTTATGGACACTTTTTGACATCTCAGGTCATCAGCGTTCAATTCAATTCAGGGCGTGAAACGGCTGGTAAATTTTGCTCAGAGGTCCCTTCTTTCAGACTTGAGTTTCTTTTACCTGCTGTAAATCTACGACACGAGACACTTTCCCTTCCAAAAGAAGCTAAAAGTAAGATTTTTACCGAAAAAAATATATTGACCCTGGTCGGGTGTGAATCCGCGACCTCTAAGACCTCTTGGGTCTTAGAGGCTGGTAGCTGCATGGGGACAGTCAGTCGCAGTTTGCTGTTACTCCATTTCTGTGTGTTACCTGCTTCGGAAAGGATGAAATTCCTCAGTAAATTATAAAACATAAGTTGATAGCAAAAAATTTAAAAGAATTTTATAAAAAATACATAAACAGTTTTTTATCTGACGAGTAAGAAAACGATTAAAATAAATGGGTCATGGCTGCATACACACCCGAATTGGCAATGATTTAAACATTTTTTGATTGAATTTATACAGAATAAAACTACAACCACTATTAAGAATTTAATGCAATAGTTATGTTTTGGTAATAAATTTTATACCCACAAGAAATAATAAGAATGTAAGCGGATTAGCAAGGCATTTCGAAATAAGCTGTATTACTTTAATATTAATAATTGTAATATTTCCTAAAATCAATTGTTTTTACATTCCACAACTAATACTCATCTTATATTTTACTCATCAAATTATATTAAATAACGAGAGGTTTTATTGAAGTTTTATTGACCTTGTGCAACCCCAGAAGAGATGCTTTCATTGTTTCCCAAAAACAGTTTTCTGAACATGTTGCCGTATTTTGGTTCCAATGTCTGTGTCCTTTCCTAGGTCTTCCCTGGTTACAGAAATGGCAAATATTTTTCTTATCCGGATAGATAATTAAACAGGATATGCTAGGAAATATCTTCATCC
The DNA here is from genome assembly GCA_030762175.1 of Metallyticus violacea. Lineage (NCBI taxonomy): Eukaryota > Metazoa > Arthropoda > Insecta > Mantodea > Metallyticidae > Metallyticus > Metallyticus violacea. The sequence goes on from CM060834.1 coordinate 56,796,152, forward strand.
TATTTACACATTCTACAATGGGTTCATCTCTGCAGAGTTCCATTTTACTTATGTTTCCTGAAATAATCATGTTCAGTAATTAATGCAACTACTTTCCTTATTCCTTTTCTGTCCAGTTTAAGGGGAGATGAAGAAAGAGTGTTGCTTGGAACTAGGAACTGTTTCCTAGCTGGTTTTTGCCCTGGATAGGTTTGTCAGTAAGTTGGCGTTTTTCCCCAATCTATGTTTTTATCGAGGTCTTAGCAATGGTTGTTAATTAATTTGGTTTATTTATGGACGCTTAATAACATCTCAGGTCATCAGCGTCCCATTCAAATCAGGGCGTGAAATGGCCGATAAATTTTGTTCAGAGGCCTCTTCTATCAGGCTTGAGGTTCTTTATCGTGCCGTAAATGTACGGCACGGGATCCACGGCTTTACTTCCCTTCTGAAGGAAGCCATATTTAGGATTTTTACTCCCGAAAAAAAAACTCCTGGCCGGGTTTGAACTCGCGATCTTGGGTTTAGAAGGCAAGTATGATTACCACTACATCACCAGGACCGACAAAAACCCCAGTCAGGGAGGACGGTCCTGGCAGGATTCGAACCATGGTGGTACTGGAAGACTGTGCAGAATTTCCCATATATTAATGTGAATCTTTGGAAAAGGTCATATGTGCCTATTTTATTCACAGTTTAACAATCAAATCAAGTTTAAAATTAATGTTGATTAAAATTTTAGTTTTACCCCCTTATTCGCAGCAACCTCCAATTTGAAATACTAAAATTTTGAAGAGGATGAACCTGTTATCAGCATTTCAAAGTGGCTGTTATTGCTGTTGTTTGAATTTGCAAAGAATAAAAATAAGTCGGTTAGTTATATATAAAAAAAAAACAATTTTTGGTCAAAATTACAATTAGTTTATTACAGCAATGCACCCTATTTCGGAACTTCTCACTTACTTACTTACTTTACTTTTTTTTTCCTTGTAGGGTAGGAAGCAATTGTAGGATATTAGAAAGAATTTACCACCAAAATACAATTTAAACTTTCAATATCGTTTTGTATTGCTGTCATATTAAATCTTTATTTTTAAACTGGGTAGTTTTTATAGTATTATTCTGTTCAAATTAAAAAAAAAAAAACGCTAATAACAATGCAGGTTGCCAGCTAGCGATAAAATAAAAAACAAAAACAAACGATGTAATAATAATTGCATCCTCTTTAAAAAGAAAGTATCAAAAGGTAGACGTGCTGGTTGAAATTACAAAACGTGAGTAGCTAGGGGGGAGAGTTTAAATATAATAAACATTTATTTTATATTTTCCTCTCAAAATATAAATTGACGTGTTTTTGGTTTGAATTTTATTAGTATAACATTGGTGTTGAAGTAAGAGCCTTGGAAATATAATATGTCTATGCAATGGATAAAAATGCATGATAGATTTTTTTTAAACATAGTTTATGTTACTATGTTTTTAAAAACACTTATTCAATTCTGTTTATAAAATAGAATTTTACGATAATTGAAACGCATATTAGACGAATGTCTTTCAAAGAAAATAATGTCCATTATGCACTTACAGCTTTTTTCAGAATAGTGTAAACATTTAACAGGGCTAGAAAACATTAAACATTAACAGAATCGCAGGCAGCGACTGAAGACATGATATCTGTATCCCCAGAGAGAAAATCCCCAAGGATGTTGCTCACACCATATCGGACATCCCAAAGCGCAAATTCCTCCCGGGGCCAGGAAGAGGTCGACGTCCAAGGGGGTAATGATGTTAGAGGTATTGATTCTAGCCCAAGGGATGATCGGGAACCAACCATGACACACGCACTTCTGCAATATATTACACTTTCCTGCACTACCCAATCCTTTCACTTGGCAAAGTGGGAACCAAGAGCTTTCTAAGGCAAGGCATTTACTCTCTGTCGATTTAATATTATTAGAAGTGACCGGAGTTCGACTCCTTTCAGCAATTGTCCATTCAAAGCACGAATTCAATTCAGTGATTTCCTTGGATCACAAAGGTGGACCAATAAATTAAGATTTCAGAAAGACCATCATCACATATAACAATATCGGTTGGATAAGCCTTGATTCTGTCAAATATACAAGCATATTATACGCTCTGGCAACTCAAGGAATAGAGGCAAAGCACATTTGTATCTAACACAACATCTATAGTCAAAGTTTTACGAAAGTAAAAAGAGAAGAAGAAGACAAACATTCCGACTAGAAAGAGGAATTCTCCAAGGCGATCCAATCTCTTCCAAACTGTTCACCTGTGTAATGGAGCATATGTTCAGGAAAATGAACTAGCATAATAATTTCGGAATCAACATAAACGGCAGTTGACTAACAAATCTAGACTTGCCGACGATATGGTCTTATTCGCCAAAACACTGAAAACACTGCAAACTATGCTGAAACAATTATGTGAGCATAGCAAAAATGCAGAGCTGTCACTAAACAAACTGAAGACAATTTCAAATGGACCTCAAATTGCGATAAAAATAGAGGGAATAGTCCTCACATATATTACCTAGGACAACAGATTTCCTTCCATGATAAAATGGAAAAAAGGATCTCATTAATCTGGAGAGCATTTTGGGACCTAAGTTTATATTGTTAGACCAAATACTAACTAAGAAAATCAGTTTCCAGACGTTCGAAACGTGTATATACCCTGTATTACTATATGGGTGCCATATATGGTCACTAACAGAAAAACAAAGAACAAAATTCAAATATGCCAAAGAAAAATGCAAATCAAGATCCTGGGAATGACTTTGAAGAGCAAAATACCTACTGTATTATCTTTAGTAATAAACCAGCTATCTCAGACAACAGACATCGCACCACTAGCCACCAGAAGCAAATGGCAATAGGAGGGTCACGTCGCAAGAATGGAAGACAATAGGTGGACCTACAAGGATACAAGGCAGACCCAGAAGAAGATGGACAAACCTCTTCAAGGAACATGCAGTCCGGAATGGTCAAGAGCAGCAAGAGGAAGAGAAAAATAGAAATCTCTCTGGAAGCAACTAGAGCAGTGAGAAATGGAGTAACCAAAGAACAAATCAGTCAGTGTCTTAAACAGCATATGAGCAAATAGAATGGAATAGCTCACTTCTTAGGAAAAAGCGAGCTTTCTCTATTTGTTAGGAGGCATTTGCCCTTCAGGGGTACAATAGGCTATCTTTATCCTTATCTTTATTTACTTTCTATTCCACTCTCTGATAACTATAACTTGATACATGCTCTAATAACACTTTCAGAATATTACAGTTTGACATAGGCAGAAATTGTTCTTATATTAAGGGACGATTTCTCCTTGAATGCAAAGCATGCATTTCATGCTCTCAAATTTCAACCGCATAGCTGGATTTCAATTTAGCAGAAAAATGTATGATCGCTCAAACTGTGTTGAAATTCACACTTAGCACCAGATTATAGTAGTTACAACACAGCTTCGTGTGTAGGGCTATGGCAGTCTCGGCTTTATTCAGTGTCGTCATTTGAACACTGGTGACTCTGTACTATAGGGGAAATACCTTGCTTCATGCAAGTTCAATATTGCGTACTAGTCCTGTTGGTCTTGATGGTATTCACACTTGTTTCGTAGACCCCAAGGTTGCGGATTCAAACCCTGACAGATTCTATGGATATTTAGGGCATAAAAATCATAATATATAAACATAATATTCCTTTTGGAACAATCCGGGGGTAAAGGGAACAACACAATCATTATAACCATATTACATTAAAAACTACCCCGATCTTCATTATAAAAACATATATCCGGAAAATGTCATAACCCCCCTCTACGGAGGAGGGAAAAGACAGTACGTCACAATAGAGACTAAATATAAGAGAAATACATACACGATAAAGCAGCATTGTAGCTTAAATCACACTTTGTTTCATTGCCGAATTATCATTTTTGAAACTCCTAGATTGTTCAAAATTACTACAGTTTTCTCAGTGGTTTTCTGAGAGAACGATTCTTTCAGTTTCAGAAAGCATTAGAAAAATATTTTAATTTTTTACAATTTAAAGCTGAACTAAGAGGTCTATGTAATTCCGATCATTTTAAAGGAAAGAGTTTAGGGTACTTTCAAATGCCTTCTGCAGCAAAATATAAGAAGTCAATACTTGGAGAAAGTTCCGCAAACCATTCCTTCGGCGATACCATCAATCGAGCGTTCCATTTTGGCTTTGAAACACACAAAAACATGCCAGATAAATTCACAGTCACGAGAACGTCTCTGCATTGCAATGATGCCAATAGATATGAAAGCCCATTCCACCTTCTTTGATAGAGTCACAGAAGTGTGCAAAAAGAGAGAGGGGAATTTTGGTTCAAGCTTTTGACGACTGTCTTACAACTTTAAAGATATTGTTTTACTGACGTAGCACCTTAGTATTTTTACAACATTTTAGCGTTAGATATTATTAACATTTTTGTTATGAAATATGACACATTCATTTCGAAATCACCAATTAATATATTGTATTATCTCATTATTATGTATCAATATTATCTCATTATTATGTGCCAATAATTTCCAAACTTAGCTTTAAAGTCAGGATATGTTTCTACAGGAAAGTGGGTAAGGATCCGGCTCCAATATCCGTGCAGTTTTTTGACGAAATCTTTCTACATCGTACCTTAGAAGTTAACTTCATAAGTTTTGCAATTTATACCCAAGTTTTTGTCTAGTCGCCTATTGAACTATTATTTGAATAAGTGATTGTGAAAATTAAATAGGAATTTGTCAAGATCTAAAGTTATTTGTTTTTTGGCTTCTGTGACTGAAGAACTTTTTAAAAATGTAGTCCCTGAAGCATTTTATACCATTGAAAATTCCATTCAGGCAGACAAGTTTACAAGCAGATCTATTTAACTAAGCAAAGACGGATATATTTGATGATGCTCTGAAATCCTAAATGAATTCCATACCTGTCCACTACTCTCACATTCAGTGTTTACTTAGTCGCGACGCATCAATCAGCACGATTCGGTAGTGTACAAATTATTAGAACTGCTATATACGAAGAAAACATCCATCCGGGATGCCATATAATAAAGTATTTTAAAAACGATTGCAAAAATCAGCCTTAGAAAAAAATTAGCGATGATCTAAGGCATTTGGTATTAAAACTTAAACTGTTTAGCAGAATGTAACACTGTATTTTGCGACAGTAATTAAATCTGTATCCTACTGATATACAAGGGTTGCTCTAAAAGCCCTTGGACTGTCTCAGAAACGTCGTGAAGATGGTAAAATTACCACAATATTTGTTAATTATCATCCTTTAGATGGCGCTGTAAAGTTTCAGACGCGTAAGTGTACTTTGTGACGATCGTGTAAAGAAACTAGTGTTAACTTTTCTACAAAATGAATAAAAACTGAAATATGAGCTGTGATAAAGTAAATTTTGAAGTGTGTAACCCCTAAAAGAAATACAAAAGGAGTTAAATTCAACCTTAAAAAGAACTCGACAGATAAAAAGAAGGCTGCTGAATTTAAGTGTGATCGTACACTCTTTCAAGATGATGAGTGCTCAGGGCGTCCCAAAACTGTTACGACCGAAAAGACTGTGACAAAAATTCACTTTGCCGTACTCAATGAACGACGATTGAAGGGACGCGAATTGGCTGACAGTTGCAAAGACTTCGATAGGCCGTTTGCACTACATTTTACAGGAAGTTTTTGGGTATGAGGAAGCTTTCCACTCAATGGGTGCTGTGTTTGTTAACAAGAGACCAAAAATGCATTCGAATGAGTATTTCACAAGACTTTTTAAACTTGTTTAATCCCAAATCCAGTAAGTTTCTCCGACGTTTCATAACAGTGGATAAAACATGCATTCATCAGTATACGCGAGGCAAAGGGGCAGTCCAAAAAGTGGGTGGCAACAGGTGAAAGTGAATCAAAGAAAGCAAAAACGGTTCCATCTGTAAAAAAAGTCATGGTTATGGTTTCTGAGATTCTTATGACCTGGTGCTCGTAGACTTCCTCCAGAACCATCATCGGAAGTATTACGCTTCACTACTGGAGCAACTGAAGAATGCTATTCAGGTTAAACGTCCACACCTAGCGAAAACGAAAGTTCTCCTCCATCGTGATAATGCGCCCTCATACACGTTTGGCATTGTTGCTGCAAAATTACATGACCTTCGCTTCTAAGTGCTTCCACATCCACCGAATTCACCGGATTTGGCTCCCAGCGATTACTTTTTGTTGCCAAACCTGAAGAAATGGTTGAGGAAACGAAGATTTATATCAAATAATGAGGTTGAAGCTGAGAGAGATTCACAGTTGGACAAATCTTATTTTACTGAGGGTTGGAAAGTGTTGGGTTGATTTATTTACGGACGCTCTTTAACATCTCAGGTCATCAGCGTCCCATTCAACTCATGGTGTGAAACGGCCGACAAATTTTGCTCAGAGTCCTCTCTTTCAGGCTTGAGGTTCTTTTTCGTGCCGTAAATGTACGACACGGGACTCACGGCTTTACTTCCCTTCCGAAGGAAGCCATATTTACGATTTTTACGCCCGAAAAAATCCATCGGTCCTGGCCGGGTTCGAACCCGCGATCTTGGGTTTAGGAAGCAAGTGTGGTAACCACTACACCATCCGGACCGACGGAAAGTGTTTGGACTAAATATATTTGTTTACAAGGTTGGAAAAAATACAAACATTTTCTTAAATATTGTGTTTTCTTGATTAGGCCCAGAACTTTGAGAGTGCTCCTCGCACAGAATTTGTACTTTTCGGAGTAGATATATAACACATTTTGTGTAACAACAGAGTAATTAAATGCTGATATTAGAAAACACTAGACAAAAATTTTTTCCATACTCTTTCATGTAATTGAAGTCGAAGATCCATGATTCGTAAAGGGCCGTGATTTGGAATTTTTCCTACCTGACTCTAATTCCAAACTTTAACCTAACACATTCCTGTGTGAAAAAAAATCATATTAAAACAAATTAATTATAAAACCTGGATCACAAGTACTCGAAGGTAATGAGTTCTAAAGAAAAAAAAAGCTTTGCATGTAGATAATGTAAGAGCTCTCCAGGGTATATTAAACTCAGATGGAGATTCGCATTTATGATACGTCAGCTAAGATGGAAGGCATCGGCACTGTAAACAGAAGGTTCATGGGTTCAACTCGCGGTTGTGACTTCGATTTTTCGATATTTTATTCCGATTCCAAATCATAGCGTAACACATGGCTTATGTAACAAAAAAAATACCTTTCAAAACAGATAATTATTTTTGACAAGTTTCGACGTTTTTGTACGCGTGCAGAAAAGTGAACTTTCATGCATATATAGTAGCCCGGAAGTGTAAATTACCTCATGGAATGTAATTAAAATTGTAACCTAGAGCGTTCTGGTCGTAAATAAATAAAACATATTTACCAAACACAACAAAGACGGACTTAGGATAGAATATATTCATCGACGGGTTGGCTTGAGGAATTGTATTCGGAAGGTCTAACATGCACTCCTGTGGTAGATTAACCTGACTTGAGACTTTCCGTGATTATCCTCAATCCATTATCACAAAGGGAATATATTTGGTTACCATTTCTCTGCCACTAAATTCCCTACCACTTCCTTCAATCATTATGTCTGTGTCTATCTGTGTTTGTGATGTCCTGGAGGCGATTCTGACATTGGACTGACACTCATTCAGAAAGTCCCTCAGGGTGTGTGTATGCACATGTATATGCTATAATTAGCTCGCTGGTAACCGACTAGCAGTCTTGTAAGTGGTAATGCCAGTAAAGGGTAAACAAGGAAACAAAAAGAATGTATTCAGATTTCTAAATAAATATGACAGTTCAGGAAATGTTAGACGCAAATGACAGTAAATACCTAAATGTACGTTTGTTTACATTTAAAAAAAATACATTCCAAATAAATTGGAGAGCTCTACCAGAAGAACTACTTATACAAAGGGAAAAAGATTAATTTGTTTTCATCATACGAATTAAATTCCTGTATAAACGGCAACATACCCTTACCGACATTTCATTTATTTTATGAAGGCTTTCACGCAAATTAAAATGAACGCAATTCATTATAAACGACAGAGGGTTGATAACCAGGATCGTGCTTTTAGGAAACAGCCATGTTCATGGATGAAGTGAACTTGCTGGAGAGAAAAATAAAAAAAATATTGAATGCAACAGAAGAGGTGACGACAGTCGTAAAACACTCTGTTACAGTTTTGCCAACTCTGTGCAGTTAACGCGGAAGTGAGTGCTGTCTCAAATGGTTAAAATATAGAGCTCACAAACCGGAACACATGAAGTCGGAAAAATTTCTCCACTGTTCTCCACTCAGTGTATAAATGCTGTAGTTTCTGGAAATATATGAGAACCAAAACAAATCTTGTTTTCTTCCAAATTTAAGAAATATTTTTGAAAACTTGATGCTTTCAAACTGTACAAATATTCCATAGTTTTCTCTTAAGTATTATACATGTAATAATTAAGCCAGAAAGGGACGAGCATATGACACTTATCTGTTAAAAATATGTTTTTTTTTTATTCAAATGCTTTGTATTCAAACAGTACTATGTGTCCTGTTATGTTTTATATACAGTATGTCTGTAAAGTCGTGGTGCAGTTTTGAACACTTATAATGGCTAAATGAAACGAAACCAAAGGATGAAACCTAAGATACATTGAAGAGTATGTCAAAGAGTTTCAGAAGCATTGTACCCGCGCAGGTGATGACGCAAGCGAAACACTCCATTTAGTCAAGATGTGGACGGTGCAAAGGAAAGCTCAATGCGTCCTGTGGCTTGCAACATTTGAATCCGTGACATTTGAATCCGTGACACGTGTTTGTCGTGAATATCGCCGCTTGTACAATGAAGAGCCGCCATATGGGAATAACGTTCATCGGTGGGATAAGCAACTGAAGCAAACTGGGGACATGCTGAACCAAAAACGTTCAGGAAGGTCTTCGGTTAGTGACAAGTGTTGAAGCTGTATTTGGTAGGTACCTAAGGAGCCCCAAGAAGGCGGTGCGTAACGGTGCTCTACATCTAGGCCTGAAGAAGACTACAATTCATAAAGTTTAAAAAAAAACGTCTCCAATTGACGGGTTACAAATTGCAGTTGTTACACGCTATCTGCCCAGCTGATAAACCCAAGCGACATGAGTTTGCAGTACGAAGCTTGATGAGATGGACATTGATGAACAATTCCTACAGAGATTGTGTTTAGTGATGAGGCCAAAATTATACGCTTGTTTCTGGGTACAGCTTTTCTCCAAAGGTGAATAAGAAGAGGTGGATGGAAGGCATGGCCCCCACGATCACCGGACCTAACGCCTTTAGACTTTTACTTGTGGGGCTAAGTCAAGCAACGTGTGTACAGTGTTCGTATCAACGACATGGACCATTTAAAAGAGAAAAACTTATTCACTTTGTTGCATTTGATTCCCTTAGTCATATGTAGAATTAATTAGAATATCGTTTAAATATGACTACTGCAACATACGGTAGCCACATCGAAACGCACTTAACAGGCACGCAAACTTGGAGAGATTTTCTTTCATTTGGTGAAGATTTCACATTTCTATCTTGTTTGGTTGCTTTTGTGTGACTGTTCAAAACTGCACCATGACTTAACGGACATATTAAGTTATATTGGTCAATACTATTTTATTCATATAACTGAATAATGCATAAGAAATTAGAGCATTTATAAACGATAGTTTTTACCTATATTTCATCAGCTTTAGTCGAGTGCAGAAATATCGCGAGTTAACTCTCTTATGCAGATGATGGAAGAATAACTTGAAAACTAGAGTTACATCTAATTGTGTTAACGAAATATAACAGTTGCCACAAACATACAACTCGGAATACGCTGAATACACGAACAACGGGTCAAATTTTTTTTCACAAATAATATTTTATTTTAAATAACTCCATTGAGGGCTTTTGTGCCCTTAGCACACGGGTTATTAATTTTTTTCTTCAAATGTAAAAACTATAAAATTAACAATAAAGACAGAGAAAAGTAAAATAGCACTCTGTTTTGCAAACATTGGCTTTTATTTATAATGTCTTTCGTTGTTTTTTCTTTCCCCCCATGATTACCGTTGATTAACAAAGAATGATTTTTCAGTTTGCCCAATGTTGCTGTAATAGCAAAAATTTCTATCTTTAGGTCCAAGAAAATTTACAATACATTAACTGTATAAGAGATGATGTGTGTTCCGTTTTCAATCACGAAGATCCAAACATAGGTTTAAGAAAACTAGTGTTATTGCTACTGAGATGCTATAATTAATGAAATAAGTATTGTTATGATTGGAATTAACATATCCGGATAAATTAAGTAAAATTACTGCAAGCACATAAAATCACAAAAGAAAAATAATAGTTTTGGCATTAATTGCACCAGCAGAGATTCGAATTACTCCTCATTAGTTCAGACTAATTTTGGATAGACGAAAAACACCTACTTCTGAATGATAAACTGCAGAATGTCTTTGAAAATTGTTCCAATTATTAGTTCAAGAAAATCTTAATGTTCTGAAAATAGCGTTGTGATATGGATTCACTTCACAGTTTAATTTTGTCCCACATTTCTTTGATGTAATATAATAATAGAAATAATAACGATAAATATTGACAGTTACATAAACAGAGCATGCTACTTTATAATGTTAATTATTTCCAGACTTTGATATCACAATCCGGAAAATATAATTTTCATACAAGATGATACACAGTTTCACATGTTTGTCTCTGAAAAATAGTAGAGATAGCTTAGGATATAATTTTAACAAGCTGACAATTTCCAATAATTTGCTCTTCAAGACCTCCAGTTTCTCAATCAAAACTAATTAATTTTGAATGTGCCGCGCCGGATTTCGTGTCTCAACTGAAGGATATAATTTCGCAAGAAACTGTATACATTTTGAAACACTGTCCACAACATGCTATTCTTGCATGAATTGTGGTTTTTGAACATAATAACCATATATACATTGCCAACGTTTTTAAAAACTTTGTCCTATATTATACCCAACACAGAAATTATTATATAGGGTGACCACAAATTATGTATACATTTTCACATTCAAAACGAAACTACGATACAGAAGAAATAAACGCTATTGCTCAAACACGTACTACGTGTGATTTTTTTAACATCGCCAACATTCTATATATGCGTGCATTTGTTACTCGGAGGACTTGCAGACGATTTGGTCTCCCACCCCAATGTGCCTGTTAAAGTTATTTGACTTTGAAAAGACCTTGAGAATGGAGTTAAGGCCGGTATCTTCAAATTTTTTCCGAAGCATTTTTTGATTTTGCTCTTCGTTTCGGAGGAAATGGCTCTGACACTGTAAATGCCTCACTTATATATATATATATATATATATATATACCTACAAGTTAGCGATCTTAGTTATTGACCATGGCTCATTACTTCAATAGGCATTATGGAACGTATTATCAATCACATCAACCGTTTAGTTACGAATTTGACTAAACTGAGAAAACATTTATATAATGTACATTTATATATAACGGCTGTTTGTGGGAGTTCTTGTGCGAATTAGTAACTGAAAGCAACACACTACCTCGTCGAGGAATTCTTTCACATATTGAAGTACATCATAAGGGTGCTTTTCCCCTACCAAAACTCCTGTAACATTCAAGAAAACATTTATGTTCTTTTGTAACATTCGTGACGCCCATAAACATATTTTTAAATTTACTAGAGTGTTGTTACAATAAAAATACGAACGATATTTATTTATATTTAAGATGAAGGTAACAAAACAAGAAGAGTATCCGATGTCAACAAAAGGCTAGTCTACGTAGTTTCAATAGGTATTGAGGGTTAAATTCTCTATGTAATAATTTGAAAAAGGTAGTCACATTTCAAATTTAGCATATGATATAATTTAGTTTTCATTTTATAGAGATATGAAGCTGTATAAATAATTTGTGGATATCCTACCTGTTTAATATTTATGATAATTAAACTTTTAATTTGACAAATAACTGACATTATAACAATAAGTTCTTATGTAAAAGCTCTCACAAGTCTCGCCAAGACATACTCGCATGACAAGGTAAGGCGTTCTTTCATCTCATCTTCAATTATGCAAAGCCTGCCAAATTAGCACTCAATGGCTCTGGTAGAGATTTTGGTTCAGAAAACGTATTTTGAATTTTATGCATAGTATAAAAGTACGTAGTTTGCAGATTATTTAAGCGGCATTTAATAGGATTTAAATAAGCATTTAAATATGATGTCTACACCCCATTTTCCAATCCTTTCAGACTTTGGGTCAAAATAATTTTTGGTTTTATGCATAAGTTTGCAGATTATACCCATATATAGTTTTCGTTAGTTTGAGGAATAGAGTGAATATTCAAACTTCCACGTTTTTGTAAGCATTTTCTGAAAATTTTACTGTCATTGCATTGCTCTTAAGTTAATATTTGTACTATTTTCATTCAAATTAAAAAATAATTATTTCATAAATTTTATTATGTAAATATGTCGCTTAATCGAAATGTCCGAAGCGCGTTAGGTGTCAAAAAAATTGGTCGGCATTTTTGCAATTGGAACTTTAAATGCTACACAAAAATTATATAGAAATAAATTTTAAACATTTTTGATGACAGAACTGTGATAATTTTTTTAAATCTAAAATAAAATTTAATTTTTTAAAATAAATAATTTTTTATAAAAAATTAAAGTATTATTGGTATAAGATTATTTTTGTACTATAGAATGATACATTGATACCGCTACACATTCTGGTAAATTTAAATTGAATTTAAACAATAACTATGATGCTTGGAACATTTTGAATGCGTGAAAATGAAGTATTGAGAAAAACAGAGTTTTACAAAAACATATGCTGGGAAAGAGTGTAATTTAAAAGATCACGAGGAGCTGTGTAAATGACTGTAGAGCCCGAAGGGAGGGGGGACATGGAAACGTTGACTCTGCGGATACCCAAAATTTCAAGGAACAATGTGCAGAAAAAAATACATTTCTTATCCCATTTCGCCAAAAACTCATTTCCAGCGTCACTTAAATAGTTTAAATGACAATTTAAATATAGCCACTTGCTATTACGCAACACATACGCGTATCTTTTTGTCATTTGTCAAAACTTACATATTCCTAACTTTTGGTATACTTTTATTAAAAACTTTGTAAGATAGAGCTGTTAATTCTTCAGTGCATGTGAAAAAACATTGCTCTATATAACTGATGAAAGCTTTTGACTTATACTTGCATAATTAAAAGCGTGCTGGAAAAAAAATATGGTTTGAAATTTCTATAAATATGCTGTTTTCAAAAATTGAAATTTTATTTTAAATTAGATATTTATTTCACTAATAAATTGATTTTAAAATCTGAAGATGCTGAAATTAATAGTTTATAGGAAAAGTGCACCCAAATCAGCAAAAACGTTAAACAGTTATATATTTATTGTTTAATTAGTTATAAAACAATAACAAATTAAACAACAACGTGTAATTTGCAAATAAATGATAAATTTATCAGGTGGATAGTATAATTTTTCAGAAAAATCATCTTTTATTGTGTTATAAATTAAACAATTACTCGCTAGAGGTTACCTATGGCCTCGCATTCCCAACTGCTGTTTCTTCTTATTTTCTTCCTTTTTTGTTTATTTGTTTATGTGTAATGCTCTTGTTTTAGCTTGAACGTACCAACTTATATTACTAAGGGATAACAAGTTTTCAAGTTAATGGCGGCTGTTCCCTTTTGTCAAAGGCTTTACCCTATTTTTATTATGAGGGTTGAAGTGACAAGTAGGTCCCAGCTAATTTCACGCTCCAGAACTCTCGCCCACCAAAGTGCTTGAAGATTCCAAAGCACCACCTCTCGCAAGGAGAATGCATCAACAGATTCTTAAGACAGACCTGCCAGGATAGCATTTTTTTTTTCCTGACGCCCACCTCGTAGTTCTAGGCTTTCCACTTAAGAAAAGTCATCTACAGAGCACCCCAGAGGATAAGCCAGATTACGTAACAAGGACGGTATGTCACAGAAATGTTGTAATCTGTCACTCGGTTCACCGTGAAACAGTGGCAGCCTCCTGCAAATTGAACCAGCTAGCATGTGTATTTTCCATGTGTGATCTTTGATCCTGTCTGTTTAAAGAAATCAACATATCTAATTCAACACTTCTTAGTTTTTAAATTATCTCAAGCAAAAGATTTCCTCTCATTCTGAAGTGAAATTCGTGAACTTTCTCTCGTTCTATAAGAATCAGCAGATGACAAGTATGTATGCATGCATGTCAAAATGACTACTCTTGGGGTAATGGGCAAGAAAACCTCTCCCTCAATTGTCCTAAATTCTAGTCATTAAATACAGTTATTTTCTAAAGAAAGTATTAAGAACTTGTAATGAATGAAATGTAAATTATTTGTCGCCCAAGATCTTCTCTGCTGGATTGAGAAATTCATCCATTAGATACTGTTTATTATAATACATAGTGGGTTCTGTTGCATTAAGCAGAGAACGTAAAGGCAGCAAGGTGACAAACAACTTACGCAGTTCCTATTGTATCTTAATCGCACATTTTTATTAGCCCCAAATCCAGTCTCGTGTTCTCGTCGAAGGAGATGATAAATGGGAAGTAAAGGAGACCTTGTGGATTGAAATATGGTGAAGACTTTTGTGTGAACGCCCAACATGGACTTGAAAACCGGCTAAAGAGGTTCTGATCTGGTCCTCTAAGCTGGGATTTAGAAAAAGAGTTGGAAATGTGTTAATAATAAGAATTCTGCTATGCTCCCCGAGAATTCTAGGTAATAAATGCACGAAAGTTCAAAAAACGAAAATGACCATGATGACATATAATCAAAGTTGAAAATTGGAAGATTCAACGTGTGATGAGACGGTTAAATGAAGTGGTAAAGAAAGTTAGAATTGAAATTTTGATCTAATTGTGTTAACAAACAAAAAAGAAGTGCACTGTATAACAAGTTGTGGGGAATGTGTGCACACATGGAGTGGAGTAGATAAAGGCATCAGGCTACAGGCCGATGTGTTTATACTACTATGTTCACTATACGCAATGAAGACAAATCCTCTTTAGATAATATATTTACACTAAGAGAAACAATGATCAAGAAAACTATGAAAAACCAAGCAAAACGTTTTGTAGATTTGAAAAGGTATATGATTCAGTTCCCGTAACACAATTTGACTCAATAAACAGGATAAAGTAAATGGACTCCTAAAACGTGTTAAGAAAACGTATCAAAATAGAAAGACAGCCATTAAATGCGATAAACTCGTTTCTTCTTAGTTTTATACATCTAAAAGGCTACAATAAAGCTGTGGAATGTCGCTGTCTCCATTTTAGATATATGTGCACACAGTTTTGGCTCCCTTGAATGAGTCTTGCAGCCCTATGGAAATTGAAGTTCAAAATAATGTAATTCACTCTTTATTCTCTGTAGATGACCAAGTGATAATGGCACAAGAACGGGATGACTTTAAGTACATGATGAAAAAAGCAATAGATTGTTATAAATCAGGAAGACTACACATCAGAGATTTGGTTGTTGATGGAGAAGGTAGAAAATTGGAGGATGATACAATTATGGTGGTAGATCATGTTTTAAGTATATCAAATCCACACTTTATCAGTGTAGTACATATAAAAGAGACGCTATTAGATACAGTGCTCTAGAGTCAAGGTATTATAACCTGGCAATATTGAACGTGATAGTGGAAAATATCTTGACGTACGAGGTCTGTCAACTTTCAAAATTTTGCGCCAAAGAAAGCGGTTGATAATTCTTATTACCTCTGACTTTTATAATACTGTGTTATGTAATTTCATACTATTTTCTTTGTAACAGTGCTTCGAGTGTTCTGTGGTTTTTGATATGACGCGTTATCATGAGCAGAGCATTAGTATTACATTTGGCGTGAAACTTTGCATATCATTTACCAGACGCACGAGATGATAAAAAGCTTGAGGAGATAAATTGTTTAAGCTATACCTAGAGCTATGAGTAGTACATGAGGTTAAAAAAGTGATTGGAAGTCCGTAGTTGATGATTCCGGACGCCCTGACGTCAATTGATGACGCTCAGGCAACCAAAAATAATGAGATCCGTGAAAATCAACATCTGGCTCTTTGAGAAATTGCCGAGGGATGCAAATTTCTTGTGTGATGTATCATGAAATCCTAATAGACAAAATATTGGTGTGCATATGTATCAGCAATATCTGTCTCTCGGCTGTTGACAATTGCAGAAAGACAACAGAGTTGCAATCTGTCAGAAGCTCTTGGATCTCAATAATGAAGATGGATAAAATAAAAGAAAATGTCATTTATCGTCTGGAACTTTCAGGCTTGTTCAACGGATAGCAGAGAGAAGATGGCCCAAAAAGTATTGGATTAGTCTCTCCTAAGAAAGAAGAAAAGGGGAAGCCCTTGGCTTATGTGGAGGGGAGGCATCATGCGGACAATGAGAGCGAGAGGTCTGGAAAATGCATCCTGATATGACCGTGTAAGATGAAAAATTGAATCCAATGCATCTGCTTATATAGTGTAAATGCTTTTAAAAGTAGAAAGTTAATAGTTATCGCAGGTGCAAACGTTGTTACAAATGCAAACAAGCATAATGTTTAACCGTTGTCAGCCACTCGGATTTTGTGTAATTTTATGCGTAGCATGTGCCCTGCCAACTCGTGATCTCAATGCGATTAAGGTGAGATGATTACTAACTATTGGTTCGGTAGGATCTGTGATGTTGCGCCTTATTACGATTATAGTCTTTGCCAGGGGCGGTCCGCCAATAAGGGAAGATGGGCCTGGTCCCCCCAAAGATAATGCCTTTATTTGCCATTTTCTCTTATACTCGTCAACTTTAAAACAAACAATGCATAGAAACAGCGATGTGAAACCGATTAGTATCTTACGCACCTCCTCTGTACTGTAGTAGCGATAGCATGTGGGTCCTTGATCAGAGAGGAATTTCATGGGCCTGCAGAAAAATTTTACGGTTTAAAAGTATTACACCTTCTTGGACCGGCAAAGGTTTGCAAGGACTTATATTTGTCTTCCTGTAAGATGGCTTAGCCTTTCTCCTCTTACTTCTCCGTTCTCTTGGGCCAGAGGAACTTGACCCTTAGCGGGCGCTCGGTATTCTCTCTTTTCTTAAGAACCAGATGTTTAAGGGTTGCTGACATCACGTATGCTGTAGTGTGGCAATGAATTAAGACTTAATTTTTGCGTCTAATTTTAACTGTTAAGTTGGAAATGAAACGATTTCATCAACCGAAAGCTATAGGAGCTTACTCAACAAGACAGAACAAAATTAAGAAACTTTTTGGAAAAAAGCATCTTGGCTGACAACGTTTGAAGTGAGAAACATGTCATGTTTATAGCAATGAGATTAGAAAAGGAATAGAAAGGGCAAATTTCGTTTATTTGCAGGCCGATGAAACGTCAGATATTACATGCATGTCACAATTTGTTTTGATATTACGATACCTCAGTGGGGGTAAACCGATTGAAAGATTCCTAAAATTAATTGCTGTTTCTGAATTGATTGCAGAAGGCTTAAGGCGTACTTTATCAGCTGAATTAAGAGTTCCGTATAAACCAGAACTTTATATCACAAACGTGCCATGGTGGTGCAGTTATGAGAGAATGTCGGGGAGTACGGAAGTCTTGATAAAAGAGACCTTCCCCCATACCATTTGGGTATGCTCCTTGGCCCACCCTTCTATAGGAGTCATAGGAGAGACGAGTATCCACTGGTCTCTGCTCTGTAACCCATATTGTTATTATCTAAACATCTATACTGAAAACAACTGCTATGACAGGTAAATAATGTTATTTACAATATGAAAAGCACTAAATTGGTGTTACTGTACAATTTTAAGTGCTGAAAGTTGTTCTAACTCTGAGCACATGCTAAGCAGAAGAAACAGACCGCAACATTGTTCTTTGATAGTAATTTGCGTGTCATCGTTAATGCGACGCCGATAGACTAATTACCGGCAACATGGGCACCTACCAGTCATAATCATCAACACCACCACCACTAGGGAATTAGCTCCCGGTGGTTTAACTGTGTGCTTCGGTATGGAAAATCGGCTGGGTTGATTGATCACTTCCCATACCGTCGTCTTCCTGGCATCTGTTAACCAGGACGCAATAATGAGGAAGTCAGCTACCAACTCGACAACTAGAAGTGGTGCCACATTTTACGAGCTATTCTCTCTCAGCTACAACTGTTGTATGTAACGCTGCTATGTACCTAGCTTTAGAGTGTTTGCATTACAGTTTATAAACAAACATAAAATGTACCAGTAGTCTAACATGTTTCGAAGTTCTAAAACTAATTTGGTATCAATTTGCAAGGGTCTACCATTTGCAATGAATGACAATTATACAGTGTTACAAAAAATTAGGACTTATACAATGCTCTGTATTTATTATGAAGATACATACACTTTGTTCCTTACATTTGTTGCGCTATTAACCCGATTCAAATCATTTAAGCCTATCGAAAGCCTATTATTATAAATTGCATTCTTTTTCAAAGCAAAAATCATTACATCCCATTCACCAGGCTTTAAGTAAAACTTCGTTGCGATAAGAAATCACCAAATAACAAAACAAGAGCATGAACAAATGGGTTTCTTGCGATAATTCAATATTGCTAAAGCATTAGACAGGTCAAAAAGTTCAGTACTTTGAATTTTACAATAGAATTAGCAGCATGCACTTAAATTGCATTTAACACAGTCTTAAGAGATACAGAATTTGCATTTTGCATTTAAAATTTTAGTTAAAATAAATCATTATTCCAGTTTTATCCTATCAAAATTTTGTGCTTTGATGAAGCAAGGCCTTCATAACCATAAATATTGAATCGCCATAACGCACACTATTTGGGCTAAAGAGAATTCTATTGAAAATGAGAAAGTGTTTACTACACTGGAGTGGCATTTTAGGTGTTCGTTTATTAGGTTCATTATTTTATGCAAGTAAGTTGAACACTTCTTCACCTTTCATATAAATTATCAGCTTTAAAAGCATGAAAAAATCAAGATTTAATTACCAGAAACAAAAATGGTAAAAATCTAATAAGTGAAGATTTTGCTTAGATGATCAGATTCTGGAGGGAGACATAATACCTGAACACTAGTGCTCGTCTTACATAATGCATACATAAGAGAAAAAAATAGAAAATATCCAAATAACTACAGAGGGATTAGTGAAAATGGTTCAATTAGTAGAATTTTCAGTAATATTCTTAAAATTAGCTTGGAAAAATCAATTGATGGGACTTTTGGAGGACAAGGCAGGTTTAAGGTCAGGAAATGTATGGACCACATTTTCTGCCTTTGAGAACTAAGTGAAAAATCATATGGGAAAGAACAGGATAGTCATTTAATATTCGTTGATGATGAAAATTTGCAAAATATTCTATTATTTTCTATATTCTTTTATTAAAACACTATATGGACACTGTCAGGCTGCAGTGAAGATAGAGAAGATCTCTAATCCATTTAGAACAACAAAAGGACTAGAAAGGGCTATATATTCAACCGTATTTAAAATCTATTTTAGCATGTATTCGAACACAGGACTCGATCATGTGACTTAGAAGGAGAAACCATAGATTCATTGTTGTTTGCAGATGATCCATCAAGATAGCCCAATAAAGAGTGAAAGATCGTGAAAGCATTTGAAGTTTGAGAACTGCAGGTGAATGTTGCCACTACCTCCTGCTTCCATTCTCCTAAAATATCATTCTAAGCCTTATTTAACGAACTGGGGCAGTATAAGGGAATGTAACTCACAACAATAATCTAACAAAATCTTAAGAATCATGACTACAAACGGTATCAAATTAGGAAAATATCTCAACTAGGTGTGCACTGAAAGCAAACATTAATTAACCATGGGAAAGCTATCATTATAATCAATAATTATCACTTAAATACATGAGGGCGTTAACTAGATGTCTACCACGAGAGCAGGCGGCGGCAGATCCTCTCTCTTCAAGTTTCCATACTCGACTCTCTAGATAGCCGTCAAAAGATTCTTCTATTTCATGTTGCGCATGCGCAGATCCTAATTTTGCTTTCATAATCTCTCTCAATATTAATTTCCAATTCTTAACTGACTTGACGCTACAATACATTTTCCCACATATTGTTGATCCCCATAATCCACAACTTGTAAAACGGAATATCTAGTAATCGCAGAAGATGGAAAAGACAACAGTTTAAATATTTGGGATCAACACTGAATACTTCAGGCTAGTGGTTCAATTAAAAATAATGCGGATTGGAGTTTTGTTAAGCAGAAATATTACCAGACAAACAAATCAGAGAATTATTTAAACAGTTATAGGCTGCATATTTACTTATTGCAGTGAGGAGTGGACGTTAGTAGAGAGGCAGAAAAGTAAAATGGAAATTCGAAGAGGGGACACGATATCTAGGGTATAAAAAGAAGAGAAATGAAGAAGTGAGTCAGTTGATAATAATGAAAGAACCAGACACCGAAAGGACCTCTACAATGGTACGGGCATGTCAATAGAATATTGGGGAGAGATGGTCTGAGATTTTTCTTGAATAGTCATCTTCTAGAAAAGGAAGGGTGGACGGACAAGTGCTTCGTGGAGAGCTTGTGTTGATGAAATGATGCAATCTGCAGAAGGGAGACTAGCAACATCGTGAAGGATAGGGACTGGGAATAAAGAGTAACTGCTGACAAGATGAAGAACCCTCGAAAGTTAATATTTTATCCTAGAACTTAATCTTTTGAAAACAGCACGCTTTCCATATATGGTGCTCATGAATTTATGAATGTATTTCAAATCAAAGGTCATGAGATTTACAAACTCCGTGCAGAATTGAATTTCGGAGTTATTTATTCCTGTTCATGTGTTCAATTGCAAAAACCAGCTTTAGGTTAGTACGAAACACATGTTTTCTAGTATGGAGTCCCTTTAGTGTTAACATGTTCAAATTATTCCGATTTATTTGTCATTAACAGCGTTATTTCAGATAGACCTGTTATCTTTTATAAAAAAAGTATGAAATATAAAAAGCGATCATAAAGAACAGCAGTTGTCTACAAGCATCTCTTTTGTGGGGGGAAAAATAGATACATTACAGACAGGATAGAAAGAGTTAAATGTTTTAATTATCTGGGACTCACAGTATTTCAAAACGGAGGAGCAGAACAAGTTTACAACATAAAACAAATAAAGCAAAAGGAGCTTTTCTACAATTAAGAATACTATGAAATCCACAAAATATTCAGAAAACACAACAATTTGAATTTTCAAATCCAATGCATTTTCTATGTTACTATATGGTTGTGTAACCTGAACCAACGAATAAACTAAAAATTGCAGACATTTCTAATCGATGCTTCAGATATATATTAAAATTATGGTGGGGTGGCCAAAAACTATCAGAAGTGCCAAACTTTGGAAGATCACAAACTAGACAACAATTGGCCTTGAAATAAGGAACGGAACATATGTTGGACCATTCATGGAGAAAATAACCTGCAAATAAAACCAGGTAGGCGATTGATTGGAATCCATAAGAAGGAAGGAGAATTGGAAGACCAAAAATAACTAGAAGAAGAACAATTTAACTGGAACTGAAAACAATGAACAAAACTTGAAAAGAGGTTAAACTTCTGTCAAGAAGTGGAATCCGATGGCGTAATTTTGTTTCGGTCCTATATTCCATTTAGGAATTAAAGGAAATTGCCAACATCATCTTTTTTGTATAGCACTGACTCTTCTTTCTGCATGCAAGAAAGGCAAAAGTACGAGATCTTGCTTCTTAGCCATTGCTTGATTTATCAATAATATTTGAATGACAAAAGAAAAATGGAGTTTGATTAAAACTGTGAAACAAAATTCACTTGAAATTTTTAATGTCTTAACCTAAAAAATGCTAATTAAATATACTACCACTGCCCATAAGCACGATTAAGTATTGACATTTCTGTAATACCAGAGGATCTTTACACTAACGCAGATGCAATGTACTACTAGTATTTTGAGGGAAAACTGATTGAATTATGTATACCAAAATAACTACCTTAGTAAATGTGTAATGTGTACACTTCCCAGTAAGGGTGAACAATTTATTGCTAAAGTAGGAAAAACGTGTTATTTTTTTGTTGACTACATTTACCAGGCAATAAATCAAATGGATGAAAATCCGTACCAGACGCGACCTTCTCGGGAAAATCTAAACCAAAAAGGCAAATGTTTACAATAACAAGTATTCATTGTACATATTTTCTGTATCTACCATTATGACCATAACAAATACAATATAATAATTAATCTCAAACGTTTTATATTTATTTACGACATATTTGCCTAGTATTGTTTTAACTTAATTCATGAATTATTAAAAGTAAATCTCTACATAGAAAATATTTTATTCTGGGTTTCGCCCTGATTTCCAAACTGCAATTTTTCAAACTTAACTGCAAATATACTCTCGCGTTATCTCATTTTCTGCTATTCAGAACTAACACCGACTTTCATAGATAAACCGATATAATAATTCTACAAAAGAGTTTAATATATAGAACGCAACGTATTGTAAATGAAAACTAATATTTGAACTAGCCTGAGCTGCCTGGGTGTAACAGATGTGGACAGTTTTATCTCATCGTGTATTGCGTTGGTAATTTAGAGGCAAGATAACAGACACAATACTACAGGGAACTGTATCTATAGAAACCAAGTAGAAAATTAAAGTAGTACCCTGTGGAGTGCTCGGCTTTGTTAATTATATGGGAGTACTACAGCATGGCGGTGAAGGTGAACCGTAACTAACTGTTTGGATGTGGGTATTTGTTAGAAATCCTCCATCCCCAACCTCTCGTGAACTTCCGTAAAGCGTGTTGAACCAGCCGGGAATGTTCCAATGTGAAATTTCCACATACGGGCACCGAGTTCTCTCAAGGGTCATGGCACCATTCATGGCAAAATCCGTTCTGTGCAGTTCCGATATTTACCTCTGCTTATCGCTTGCCAGCTCAGGTTCAGCTTGTCCAAAAGGGTGGTAAATGTGTTAGATTCAATCTGGAAACTTGCATCCATAAAACGCACAAATTTGTTGGTGCTCTCATCTCATGAGTAAAAATAGTCGAATATCACAAAATTGTCTTGCTAGCCTGTTAATGATATTTTGCTATCATATCTTTATCATCTTTTCCAGGAATACAAAAGTAATCCTGGAGTTTTCAATTTGATCTTATGGCTGCACATTCAAAGGATTAGGGTTTGAATCCCGAATGCGTTTATTGCTAACACTTATTGACTGTTTGTGTCTTTAACATTGAGCTTTACTATGCACGGCTGCTTATAATAATCACATCAAGGATCATTAAAATATATGGCTGCCGCCAAAAAGGCAAATGCATCCTGGGGGAATGCCATTGCACTGGCTGATACACCATTTTCCTTACTTCGCTTGACATTTAATATTTAGAATTTCCCCAAAACACCCGAAGCGGACAACAATGTCATTTAATGGGTATGTGTACACACAAAACTGTTGCCAACCATTCTGCATCGACCTACCCCTCCCCGTCATGACCAGAAAATTAATGTCTGATGTGCGTATAATAGATCCACTGTTTTAATGAAAGAACAAATAATGATTAATAATGCCGTTTCTTCAGCAGTTAACAGAAGATGCAGCGGAAATTTAAATTGAGGGGGAAGTGGTCAAGGTTTGTTCAATTAATGCTTTTGATTAATTAAATTATGGCGGTTCGATTCTCAGAATGATGCTCGTCTTCTTTTCTTGCCTTCCCGATGATTTCCGGCTGACCTACAGCTGCGTCGACTTTTTCTTCTTTGTTTACTGGATTTTTTATGATCGGAGACCATAGGGTTTGATTGATTTATTTAAGGACGCTCTTTAACAGCTCAGGTCATCAGCGTCCCATTCAACTCAGGGCGTGAAACGGCCGACAAATTTTGCTCAGAGGCCTCTCTTTCAGGCTTGAGGTTCTTTTTCGTGCCGCAAATGTACGACACGGGACCCACGGCTTTACTTCCCTTCCGAAGGAAGCCATACTTAGGATTTTTACGCCCGAAAAAATCCATCGGTCCTGGCCGGGTTCGAACCCGCGTTTTGGGTATAGGAGGCAAGTATGGTAACCACTACACCACCAGGACCGACGAGAGAGAGACCATAGGGGAAGGTGTCAAGGAGATAAACAAGATTTATCGTATTATGAAATGAAACACAATTTATTGTCAAAGTCAATTCACTTAAATGAGCGACCGTTATTCCTTGGAGAATATCTTGTACTATTAAAGACACTTTCGCACTACTACAAGAATCTCTTAATTAGTTAACTAACGATATTGAATCTATTAATTTGTTCTTTAACGATACTTTTTATACACAATACTAGTCTTTAGGGAATATTAATATTCACTATTGATACTGATAGCGACGATACTGATGTTGCCGCACTCTAGAAAAAACTCCTTTAGTAAAACTGGTCCAATGACTGGTAACTCTCCTAGTAAAACTGATATAATGATGAAAACTGATATCTCCGATACTGCCTATTTTCAATTCTATACAACTGTTACAACTGACGCAATGCTACCCTGAATAATAGATGAAAGATTGCTCACTGCCACTGATAATTGATGTAAACTGACAACTGATGTTGAGCCCCAAAATTACAAGTTTAAATAAACCTTGAAGTCAGTCAATCTCCTGAAGCTATCTTTTCTTTCAAAATATGACTTTGAAAAAAAATCTTTAACATCTTTTCACATTTGAGAATTTCTATTGGATAATGGACTCGCATAATGTCCTTTTCATCTTTCTTATTGGCCATCATGACTAAATGAGTTCTTACATGTCGATATCAACTGATGCCATTAGTTATTTCCTTTCGATAGATTATCGGTCTGTCTCTTCACTCCCGTACCTAGCATAACGTGTTTATTACATCTACCCTTATCTAGTATGTTAAAAGCAAAACTGTGTAGAAACGAAATATCTACTAGAACCCTGCTTTACAATTATCCAAGTAATAGTGGCACGTTTCCCGTTTTCCTTGGGTCATCTATACTAATATTATTATATAATAGGTTTCTTGTTCCCTTTCAAGGTCAAGTTTTAACAGAAACTATGGTGGGTTTCCCCTCTGGTAAGAAAATAACATCACAAACAATAATTCAACACATATATAGTAAATAAAGATGACATTGCAAATCATGATTACATAGGATTAATTAATATGATCTTTCATAATACATCTGGGGGTGGAAGTTATTAAGTTCCTCCTCAAAGAGGAGAAATTGCATGGTTGGTTACATCAAAACTCTGCAATAGCACAAACGGCTCAAGAATCATTAAATGCAAAATGTGAAGCGTTAGTTGATAAAAGTGATTGGTGCTCTTTTGTAGCTTCTGCACTCTCCGGAAGTAAGCAGTTGTGATTTTAATTTATAGGGTAGTTTGAAAGACAAAGTGTTTTGCATGAATTGCCACACATTACAGGAACTGCAAGCTAATATTGAACATGAACATATAAAATCAGCTTAGACGAGTGAGTGATAACATATTCTCGCGATATGGAGCTTATATCCGAGCGGAAGGAAGCCACAACGTCTCTAAGCTGAGGTTCATATTCCATTTATGGGTAGCATTTTACCGGCTGAGACTCAATCTATCTACTACTCTGTGCTATGTCTATATGCAAAGTAAAGTCATATGTCATGGCAACTATATATTTTTGTTGTAAACATGGGACAACACGAAAAATTTAAGATATATCACTGAAAGTATATGGCATTTGCTGAAGATGCTGACACCAACGGAGACTGAATATAGGCGGCCCTCGCAAGGAAGAAGCAAAAGGCAGGCAAACGGACAATTTTTTATTATAGTATGACAAAAATTACACACAACTATTTACACACGGTTGCAAATCCATCAAAGGACAGATCTCCCAGGTAATACATGGCGTTCAGCAGCCTTTAAAGTAATCTCCAAGTACATCGACAGCTCCTTGCTAACGATGGAGAAGGCACTGAATACCATCTGCTGCATGTAACTTGCTTACGTGAGTCATCTGGCGTCGAAATGTTATCAAACTGTCCACTTTGTTAACAAAAGGTTTCCCCACCCAATGGTTGCTTCACTTTAGGGATGAGGTCCCTAGGGACTGAGATCAGAAGAATATGGCGAGTGTGGAAGAACTTTCCATCTCCGCCGCTGTAAACAACACTTGACACTGTGTGAGCTGTCGCGTTATCGTGGAGAGTAATGGAGTTCCTCAAAACGTCTGACCTTTTGGTGCGTACGGCACAGTGCAATTTTTACACCAAAAAAGACCTGTAATACTAGGCATTCACAGTGGTTCCCTTATGAACTGCACACTTGACTGTCATACGCCAGAATGACCATGACTTTTGTTGGTGAAGGAGTTTGGCAAAACTTTGCGTGTTGAAACCCAGGGTGACGCCATTTACTGGAATATCGCTTGAGTTCTGGATCACACACGCTTGCCCAAGCTCCATCAATTGCAATGACACGGTTGAACATAACATCTCCTTCTTCCTGAAATCTCGCCTGAAACATTTCTTAACTTCGCTTATTTGATGTGGTACGCACTTTACACGCATTTCCGCATGTTCAGATCCTCCCGTAAAATTCGATGCACTGTGTTTGCCGAAATTCCTGTTTTCTCTTCTAATTCCACAAGTGTTCAGCACCTATCATTAAGTAGAGCACTATTTCGCAACAATCACCTGTACATCATTGTCTGCGGAAACAGAAGGACCATTGCACGGCAGATCGGCAATCGACATTCTGCCCCATTTGGAGTTCTCTATCCACTTAACCAATGTTTAAAAAGGCAGGGTAAATGCACTGTGTGGCATTCTCGTGCATTCCTTCCACGCAGAAATGCTAATTTCACATACGCACGTTCACTTTTCGAACCTCCGTTCCTGACCACTGTCGCTCACCAACTGAGCTTTGGGGCATGCTGAGACATACAGCTCTGCTCACATACTTTATTCGAAAGTATATTCAACACATTTTTAATCATACATCTTAAATTTTCCGTGTTTTCCTTGTTCGCGAGAAAAAAAAAACACTGTCATGACTTATGGCTTACCCTTCACATATATAAACAATTTTATATTTCTACATTGGGATTGAGTTATGTGTCTCCTGAGAGTGTTTACTGGGATAGGCAGCCGGGGAAAAAAAAGGTAGATCACCGATCGTAAAGTCAGTATTAAATTTTTACTTAAACATAAAATTATAATTATACTGTATATAAAACTGAAATGTTAATGTTAAATATTAAAAATGATGCCTTTAAGTGGCAATATATTGTCGGCATCAGCGTGTGAAATTCTTGTATATCAAACTTTTATTCCATATGAACGCGGCGGTTTCTTGTCATTGAGATATCCTATTTCTTTAACTATTTGGCGAACAGTTTCTGCTTGCTATATGATTATTAATCCTCTGTAAGAATCTATTTTCATTTATGTACATAACCACAAGCTACTAGCTGCTGCCTATGCATTGTGGATCTTGACGCCTGATTTCCACCAGTATACCGTCGTACTCTGCTGAGCCATATCTCTTAAATATTAACAGGATAAATAATTATGTCTGTTCAGTAAATAATTATCTTTAAATCGTACAATGAGGTAAGTTAATGACATGTTTTACTTGTATATGCATATTAAAAGACAATCTTTCTCAATAAAAGTTTTATAGGTAGCCGTACCGGAAACTCAGAACCATCTCAGTATTGCATATATACTTTTATTCTTTGATTTTATCATAATCGTTCATACTGAACTTGAGAAATACAACAGAGCATATGAGTATTTATTTATAATCTCTGATAAGACGTTTAACTTTCTTGGGAACGAATTATGCTCTAATGCCCAAAGACACTGACAAAATGTCAAAATGCCAAGTCTCTCTGTCGCCAAATAGATGAACGAACATCTTTCTGAACAATGGACATGAACTACATGGTAAAATGGGCAGTATGTTAATTTTTTTAATTATCGAAGATTTTGAAGCTTCGCAGTTAATATGCCTTTCATGGTGTAAGCCATTTAGATGAAGTTGGAAATAGCGGAAATCCTGTAACTGGGTGTCGCAATGAGTGCGAAGAACAACGAATGCAAATTGTGCGAATTCATCTGCATGCTTATGAGCTTGAAGCAGAATCTTTCCTTCGTGCACATTGCAGGCGACAAGAAAGCACTGAAAAGGCGATTAAAGGAACGCCAACATCCGTCATTTCTGCATCCCAAGGGAATGAGACACAGAAGAGAGTGTTGGATAAATTTCAGATACCCTTCCCTTTTCTCTCATCCTTTATCACAGGGAAACAATTACGAAGAAGACATGACGTGGACATTTCACCAGAAGAGTGTATTACAGGACTCACAGCTGATGACTATCGCCGTTGCGGCTACCAATCTTAGTCCAGGTCACTACGAGTAGAGATGAAGAACCTACATAAAGCAAAAACTTTGGAAAGTCCAAATTTATTATTTTTGAGTACACAAATAAAATTAATTTGCACCGATAACTTACATCGCTTTCTTAAAAAAAGTTCCATTTTCTTCCGTTTTTGCAAGCATTTCTTTACTCTCTGATACATCCTTCCTTGCAAATCTATCAGATAGGACAAAATATTTTACGCCAATTTAGTCAGATACATTTTACTACATTACAATAAAAATTATGTTGTATGGTACCTGGATCACAGGCTTTACCCTTGGGAGAAGCCACCCACGTTGTCTCGGTAACGACTATCCGCGTGGAAGAAAAGTGAGAGCTAATTAGCTGACAAACTATCCTGACGCGATCAGGTGAACAGAATAATGAAAGGGAGGAAAATCGGAAGGTTTCTGTATCCCTGTCCAGGTTTACTTGCTGTGTGTCGGAAGAAAAGATGAATTGAAGTCGTCACCCAGTATGTTCTCCCCTGGCTTCATGGACATATGATATGCCATCAAGACTGACCATGGCTAAAGAACAAGGAAAAAGAAATACACGTGTATCGATCGGAAAGGAAGGAATGCGCGCAAGAACGGCAAAATCGATTGCGGAAATTAATCTTTAAACGCAAGTTCATTAAATTAAATATGTAGTGACTAATAAAAATACATTTTCAAAAGTCTTATATTGCCATGATCTCCTTGTTTTCATTAACCTAAAATACCATTATACAGCTTATTTAAGAACTGGGATTATAGCTCACAACACTAATGATAACAAACCTATCCATCCTGGCTTAAAACTGGATCTTAATGAGAAAACACCAAGCACGAAAATGAACAATTTTAGACATTAAAAATAGTCTGTACAATGAGTAGTTATCACTTACATTCATGACGGACGTTTACTAAGATGGATTCCTGGGAGGGATGGTGGCACAATCTATCACCTCGAGCTTCCACACTAGTCTCTCTTATTAAACCGTTAAACACTGTGGTTCCGCTGGTCGCGCATGCGCAAACTCTAATTTTCTTCACATACACACAGTCTTTCCCTACCAACATTTTTGCTTCTTAACTAACTTAATCTTACAATGTGTTTTCTCACATTGTAATTCCCGTATGTGCCACCTATAAGAATATTTTGCGTTTTCTCGTGTCTTTCTATTATAGAATAATCTTCTCGAGATCCGAGAACAACCCTAAATGTAGGATAAGTACAGTATTGAGCACGTAGCCAACTTATATGGTGTACCGGTGGATTTCGTAAATGGATACAATCGGGTGCAGGAAAAAAACGACTATAGTACAAGCCTTGGCAAATATTGTACAATTTTTCAGGTAGAAGATTTACTATCCTGAACTGTGCTTATAGAGAATTTGAGAAGGGTTATTATCAAAAAAGAATTCTCGTCCTCTCAGACACTCAAAACACTTTCCTCCGACCAGATAAAATCAAAATTGGCATGTGAGTGTCAAAATGCCCTCTCTACCCTGACATCTCGCAACAGGCTCGGACTGCGGTGGGTGCCAAGACATCAGGGCATTTGTGAGAATGGGAAAGCAGACCAGTTGGCAAAAATTGGTGCTGATACACTTTTTTGGTCCTGATTCCGCGGTTAGAATCAGTACACGTACTACCATAACCGCGGTTAAAACATGGATTGGGGATAAACATTAACTAAGGTGGAAAACCTATCCTGGACAAACGCAAGCGAGGACATTTGTCCTAGGAATCCCTTTCCACGTCTGTTCTAAAATTGGACAGAAGAGGAATAAGGAAGGTTATTCCGTTAATATCTGAACATTGTCACTTCAGGAAACATTGACTCTATAAAGATGAACTCACTTTAGAATGTGTAAAGAGGATGAAGAATCTACCAGTCATGCCCTGTTTGAGTGTCCAATCCTGGTAAGAAATATAACCAGGGAATACTTAGGAACACCAACATTGCTAAAAACTGGTTTGATCTTTATTACCAACACCGATATGAATTTAGATTACAAATGTTAGCTTAGGAAATGTCGCGGATGTAAACATACACAAAATTACTTAACATAGCTTAACAGAACAAAAGGCTTGTCTATGTAGAGGACGCTCGCTTTATGACTGAATTCCACTACGCTGCTTGCACAAAGGAGAATATGAACCAACCTATCTTGACGGGTGCGCCGTGCATTGTTATTGTTATCATGATTATTATTATTTTTAGCAGCGGCTGTTGTTGTCTCTGTGCGTTAGATTACAAAGTAACTGCCATCCCTCCCATCTGTCTGTCCTAAACATTTGTTCTCATTTATTCCATATCCTTTGTAATACCCTCTCCCTTTCCAGCTGCTTGCTTCCTTCCCAACGACAAGACAATAATGGGACGCACACTTCTAAAAAATTAATACTCTTTCCCTACTCCCAACCAACGGCGTCATCCTTCTTGTAAGCGAAATATACTTCTCAGCAGCTACTTTAAGCAAACAATACAATAAGGCTACCAACATAAATCCCGCTCTTTTACTGTGCATAAAACCAAAGTGTTCTTTGCAGACGTCTTCAAGGAAAAAAAAAATCTGTACGAAAATGCTTGTTTGTTTGTTAATATATGTTTATATTTGTGTGTTTAAGTACCAGAATTATGAAAATTCTAACAAAAATATATTCAACCGTATCTGCTAAATTCAAACTCTCGTGACAAAGCATTTACGAACTTTCATTGTTTAGAGTGCACAAAAGTAAATATAATGTAGCATAGACCTTACGGCCGTACATGCAAATACCTCCTTTTAATATTCAAAATTTAAAATACACACAAAAGCAATATTGATTTCTATGATTAACTTTATATATACATACAAACCTACATACATAAACAATATTCATAAACTCATAGATATAATTATATCACACTTTTTCTATATATATATATATATATATATATATATATATATATATATAGTGAGGCATTAAAAGTGTCGCGGCCATTTTCCTCCGAAATGAAGGGGAAAATTAAAAAATGCTTCAGATAAAATTTGAGGTGCTCTTAGAGGGACATAAGATAGGGACTTTAACTCCTCCTTGAAATGCCATTCTCAATGTCATTTTAAGGTGAAATTAATTTTTTTCAAATGGAAGTGTGTATTTTTTTTTTTCCTGAAATGGAAAGAGCATCCAGTTTTCAGTATAAAAGTTATAGTTTCTATCAGCTAGGGGTAATGGGTCATGTGATATTGGACAAATAAGACAGAAAATGTTTTTCATTCACTTTCTACTGGCATCAATTTGCGTAAGTTGGAAAAGTTAACGTTTTGAATTTGTAGTAGAACTGTTGGAAAAATTCATGTGGTAGCCTCTTGTAAGCAAACCATCGTTACTACTGACTTAAACTTGTTTAAAAAAAATACAATTTATGTTTGGTCATTAGAAATGAGAGCATTATTATTACTTTTCGTTTTATTTGGATATTTCACTCAAACCTGAAAGTAGCTCGCCTGTTAACTTTTCTAAAGTAATTCCCGCTGAAGGGCCGCAATAATATGATTGTGAAAATGTATTATCATTCTTCTTCTCCTCATTGGTGTTACAGCCCGGAGTGAGCCTTGGCCAGCTGCAGCGACCTCTGCTTCCTCTACCTCCGTCTTACGACTTCATTGATAGAGGGCAATATTGCAGGGGATCATGTGATCAGCCGGTCGCCTATCACGCGGTTCCCTCTATCGAAGAACGCCACTTCCCCATCACAATTTCTGAGTTATCCTCACGAAGATGGAGCCCGTTCGGGATCTCCATAACTCAGAAAAATTCCTAAGCATATACCGGGAATCGAATCCGGGTCTCACGACCAGAGGTCAGTAACGCTAACCAATAGACCATAAGAATGATAAGTCTTTTAATTGGAGGCTGGTATGAATGGTTGGACGAGGAAGTGTCTGTTTTTAAAAAATATAAATGAAAATTAAGTTTTACTAAATGTAATTAAGAGACCAGAAATAGTTATGTAATTGGATAAAGGTTCAACGTGGATTTACCGAGATATATAGTGAGTTTTTCTAAAATTAAATTTACTTATTTGTATCTCAAAACCACACAACACCTACATACTGAATCATTGCACAAAGCAAAACGAAGTACTATATCAATAAGCAAGGTTAGAGTTTGAAAACGCCAAGTTGGTAATTCAAATGTTTTTAACATTTGAATCTCAACTCGACTCGCTCTCTCATTTCAAATTTGTGCAAATGTTCAACACAATATAGATAATTAAAACCGCCACCATCGTTTGTTTGCGCAAAGGCATACATGTTAACTAATTTTTAGCAGCGTGCCTGGTTTACCTCTGCGAACGCTCCCGTGCGCTGCATTTTGTTCACTTGTTAATTAGGTTGTGGCGATGAGGACGCCAGTGTTTTGTTTTCATGAAGAGTGGTGGGTTTGTTTAGAGCGCGTCTTGAGTGGGCGCCGTGTCAAGCAGCGCGATAATCCCTCCCCCTGCTTCTCTCACAATAGATCCTCGGCCAGATCAATAATGACCCTACCGCCAAAGCGGGTGGGAGCGTCAGGATTTGTAACAATTAGCAGCAGCAACAGCAGCAGAACCTAATGAAGATACGAAAGCTCACACACACAGCGTATCTCCTAAGCTTAGGTACACTTAAGCTCAACTAATGAGCAAGTGTATTTGTGAGGCAGAAGTCAATAGCTAATGTCGGTGTACCTACACACAACGCACTTTCTGGGGTAGAGACTCGTAAAATATAAACAAAGTTTAATAGTTTACATAGATTGACAGTTACCAGCTTGTCTTAGACTTGTGCTACGCTTGTACACCCCATTTACAGTGTGTAGAGTTTGTAACACAGTGTATTTAAAACGAGTGTTCTGTTACCTCGCTGTATTCCACCAGCACCCTTTGCTCTCTCCCGTTTCATCTTCATCTCATTCATACTAGTAGATGTAGTGGTAGCATTTATTATTTCAGTTAAACTAGGTATACATATATTGCACATCAAAGTTGCATGGGTCGCAACACTGTTTGCTGTTGTAAAATACTTCATTTCTGAAATTAATTACAACAAAGGAAAACAACAACATTAACAAGAACACTCACACACACATGAAAGAGATATACATACAGTAATTCTGATATTCATATAAATCTTCGTATAATTATGTACAATTATGCCATGCTGTATTTTTACAATCAAGTGCCAACATACCAGCCTCCCCCTACTGGTAGTCAAAATTAAATCCGGGAGAAATTTTATCCTAGCATCTTCTGTTTGTGTACAAAATATACACCCAGTCATCCAGTTCCAAGAATAATGGGCAAATCCGTCTGCCTTCCCCGTCAACAACCATAAGTGCCTTCCAGACTCCCAGTCTAAGGCATGCTGTTCCCGACCTCTGTTCATACTATCATTTTATTTAAGCTGCATGTAGTCCTGGACCCTAAGAGGGCGGTTTTGCCTTGGAATAACCTGTAACGGAATTTCGGACCTTAGCCTCTCTACTTTAGAGGGGAGGCCAAACAGAGCAGTGAATTGGTGTTAGTTCACCGCATCTCGGACGCCGATGCTTCTTTGATGCGAGGGCAATTACCACAATTGCTTTTATTTGGGAATTTGATATTTTGAAATCGTATTATTTAGTAATTTGATTCAGTTTGTGGGAAGCAATTTAATTAAATTAAATGAATCGAAAATCATCATGACTTGGTTGTCAAAAATAGTAAAGAATTCATATTTACTCCACTTTTCTTAAAATGATATTTAAAACACTCAGCTATATTTCAATGACATTTTCCAGATATATAATATACAGAGTGTACGAAAAGTCGCTTGCCTAATATTCGTATTAGTTCTTAAATTTTATCCTTGTACACATATACAGACATGACTGCACAAACGAATAGCTGGTGGATTGTGGGCCAATTGTTTACTGGTGTCATGTTTTTATTGTTTTCAGTTGCGTATTTAAGTAGTAACAGATAGTTTCTTGCAATGAATCTCAAATTAGTCACAGAACTTGTTTATGTCTACAACGTTGGTGGAAGCATTAAAAACAGCATTCTTGATTTTTATTTGAAAAGAAGGCGATACTGACTTTTGGAAAACAATATTATGCCTATGCCTATGAAGCCATAATTTAACTAAAAGGCCGAGTGAACTGGCATAATTGTGTTTTCTAGGTTATTGAAAAACCACATGAATTTATCTCCAAATAATTGGAGATTGGGGTGGCATTTGGAATGGAGGTGTCAGAGGCGCATTATTTTTTTAAAGAAACTGTTACCAACGACCGGTATCCTCAGATTTACAAGAAGCGACTTTCAGAACGTAAAAACAGCCTTCGTTTTGCCTATATGCAGTTGATATGGCAACAACAAAAAGCACCACCTCATTTTGGAGCAGAAGGGAGGAACTTTTTGTAACACCAATTCAATGAATGGATCGGCCGTCGTGGCATAACAGAATGGCATACTATTTCACACGACCTGACACTATGGAGAATTCTGAAAATTTATGTTTTTGTTCAGAGCAGCCGAACAGTCGTTCGTGAAATGCGTTGTTCTGAGTTATGTTGTGCCATCTGTAAAAAGTTGCTACACTTTGTAAATTATGTATCGAGAAGGACTGATTTTATTTTAAACAATAACCGTAAAGGAATAAGTAATAAAATTACAATTAAAATAAGGGACTGTTCGGGAAAACGACTTTTCGCCCATTCCGTATAATAGTGACGGAAAAGTTTGTCTACCCAGCTTTAAACTTCCCCCATGTTTTCCTAACCAGTTTCCTTTACCTATAATAATGGGCCTTTCATAGTTTTGTTGCCCGTAGCTCATGATTGGCAGTCGGAGCGATAACTCCCGACGAAGTTATAGCCTTGTAATTCACCTTACGAAATTCAGTAAATTTCTGACCTGATATTTTCATTCAATTCTTATAATGTGTACGGATTTGTTTAATATATGTTTTTTTTATTTTTCAACTTCCTCAAAATAAAAACCATATATTGTCAGTATGATATACGTTCATTTTTATGCATTTTGGAATCCCCCCAAAATATAGCTTCTATAACTTTAAAAGCATTCATTGCACAACAAATACAAATTTCTTCTCAAGTAAGGGGGTTTCGTGTATACTGTGCTTCAGTACCTGTTATTATGCGCCCAAACATGATCACGTAAATGAAGTCACGCTTCATCATTAACATTCCCTAACATCCAATTACAGAAATGCCGATTTTCTAAGAAGATGCCAGATATGTATGGGTATACCAGGACATTTCCAACATTTCCTGTCATAATGTATGTGCTTATTATAATTATGTACCGCTATGGGTGGCTGAGGTCGTTAAGGCGCGGACTCTTGAGCGGGAGGTCTGGGATTCGAATCCCGCCAGCACCATCCTTCCTAGCTGAGGTTTTTTTCCATGTTCTCCTCAATCCTAATAAATAGCGAATGCCGAGGAGGTTTCTTAAATTTAGGCCTGGAACGTTTCCTTCCTTAACAAATTCCTTTCCCAATATATCATATCTCGTATATCATCAGTGACCACCGCCTGTGGTGCTTTAATAGTAAAAACGGGCGTTATACACCATTAAAAATGATATAGTTGTAATTGTGATAATTTGAATCCGTTGTGCAGACACATCCGCTACGCCGGGAGTTACCACTTTGATCTGTAAGCCGCCATGAAACGGGCGATTAATTTATGAAACACCCGGTATATTTAGGACTGGTATAGGTTGTGTTGATTAACTTGGGAAGATATCCTTTCTTAAGTAAGTGGGATTCCCTTACAACCGATTTTGGAGCAACTCGGCCCAAATGAACAGGAGAACAGTACCTGGCAAAGATCCGTTGTCAGGGTTACGGACTAGGTCTACAACAGCGAGAATAGAAATTGCAAAATTGGCACACTCCCGTCCTCTGGGCGACAATTTTAATTAATGTGGCATCCCTACCCCTTCAGAAGAAGGCGAGTGCGGGCTAAAGTGCGAGAAAGGGTTGAATTGTTTATCTGCACATCAAGAGTGTATGTGGGGATGCCACATGCTAAGCGATCAGGCACGCCCGGGACAGTATCCGACAACACTGTTAATATTTATGTAGCACATTCCTCTTGCTTGCCTTCTTCTGATCGCAAGACTATACATGTGATGGAAGTTAGCAGGGAGGCCACTGGTCTTTGCTGGTTTCCCATGAGGACATTTCAACAAATTCATGCTCTCCAACAAAATAACTGGACATTGCATTTACTTCGCTAAAATTCTTCCATCTCTCACATTGTCACTATGCATTCATTGCTTTTGTTCATAAAGGGGGGCAAAATTTATTTCTGTAAGCATTTTGTATTCAGAAATACGATTTCTGAGATCTACCGTGCCTGCTTGAGCTGTTTTGATTAAAAATGTTACTATTCCACTTTCTCAATTTCCAGTCTTCCAAGCATTCATTCTTTCTTCTTACTTTTAAGACTCCTCAGCATCTGAGTTCTAGCTCACGAAAGTAGCATGTAAATATATTGCTAAAACTTTCCACAAGACTGGTGAACCCAGTCCGCTAATAAACAAAAGTGTCTTTGAGAGCTAACAGGAGAACAGAAGCTTGGGGAAGAAGTTCCTGCATCAGTCTTAATTACTGTGCACGTTCTCTTAAAGGTACATCAAGGTACCGCAGGTCTAAGTAGCAGTACTGCGACAAGAAACCCCACTTTGCTTCCCGAAACAAATCCCTGCTCTAGGGCGGTATATATGAGCACAAGATGGGGGTAGGAATATGAAAGACGTACACGGTACAATATTTTAAACCCGAGAACACCAGGTAGTACTTAAGATTCCAACTATGAGCCGGCAAAAGGCTTAGAGCAGTGGGTGACGTTTTTGTTGTACTCTGGATGTATTAATTATTGTAGTCTAGCGCCGCAACTGTAGTAAAGTATCTGGGAGGAAACAAGCACAGACTTCTAACAACTGTCATCGTTAATCCTCTTAATGAACTGTTCCCGTCTTTTACATTCTGCTCCCAACTCTCAAGAAGAAGTAGATGCCCAGCCTCTCGTGCTCTAGAGACGTCATCTCCCCTCCCCTTGCAAGAGTGAGAGAAAAGTACTAGAATTAAGGTAATTTGCTTCTCGGTGTGCTAAATTTTATCAGATGTAATGGAAGTGTGTTCAACGTACTATTGCCATGCAGCACATACTTGAACAAAATGATATTCACTCCATACACGGAATAATAAAGTTAGGATTTTATGTAAGTTGAAGAATATTTAGAAAAACATGTAATGAAGTCATAATAGGTAATGCCAAATATGTAAATCCTTTAGTAATTAAAGATATATATACATATATATACATATATATATATATATATATATATCTTTTTCCAGAAATGTTTTCATTTTAAATGTTCAAGTTACATCTAGTGAAACTAAGAAACCCTTATATTGTCGTACCCCAGGTAAATCTGCCCCTCTACATCTTATAACGACCTGGGTGGAGATTTTGCGACGCTAAGTCCCTGCCCAAAAAATCCTTAATAATTCTAAAAGAATCTCAATCACCTGTTCAGAGTTGAGATATATTAATACGCATTTATTATTTTCAAGTATCTCACATTAGAAAGTTAACTTTCATGTTTCCTTTGATACTGGCTACCCAGAGCTGATGGATCGTTTCACGTCCTTACCCCAACACTTCACTCTCGTAACTGAAGCCAAGTCAAGCTACTTTGTAACGTCAGTCTGATCTGCTTCCCCCTTTCTGCACAAACGAACTCTGATTTCCTAGCTTGCCCAACTATGTAGGTTAACAATTTATAGTAATAATGCATTGACAGTACTTTATTAATACATATACAATACTCTGTAGCATTGCCAATGCATGATTTCCTATATTCGCCACAATATGCCACTTCAAAATAACCGCTAATTAACTAAATAACTTCAACTATAGAAATGAATTAATTAATAATTCCAATGGCTGTTCAATAAGGAAATATAATTGTTTATAGGCATAATTTATCCCCCTAAAAGTTAACTTTACAATATTTAGTTAGTTTAATGAGAAATGTACACGGAGAAAACAACATCGTTAATATCATTGAGAGAGAGAATCGTGGAATAATTTTTAGGAACACTTTCACAAAGTCTGAAAATTCCAATCGGTGGCACCCACACGTTGTACATGAGACAGGTTGTGCGTATGTTGATTTCCGAACAAAATTAAGTGCACATGGGTTGCACTCGATTCTACATGATGTTACAGGAAAATATACAGTTTTCAGCAAAGATAATCGTTTTCGATGAAACTTGCCTACAGCATTTCGATCCTCAGAGAAGTTCGTGTGGAAATTTCCATAATCAAAAAAGCAAAAGTGATAGACTGTGCTGGGAAAATGAATGCCCTATTTTTCGACATTCAAGAAATGGTTTACCAACAGGTCGTGCCTACGCATACAACTGTAACTGGACAATATTATTAGGATGTCCTGACAACTTTGCAAGAAGCCACATTTCCATGCAACATGTTGGGTACTACACCACGACAATGTGCGGAAATGTTGCTGAATATCTCATGCAAATCAATGTCAAATGTGTCCCTCACTCTCCTTATAGCCCATTCTAGAATTAATAAGATTTGAATTGTAATTAAAATTGCAAGGATATGAAATTTTGTTTCTTTTCTTGTGCCCCATACGATATTTTCCTGCCCCTAAATTGAAGGAGCACACTTGTGGGACGTATTTTTTAATCTCCAGTGTGAAGACTGTCCAAAAAAAAAAAA
This sequence comes from Metallyticus violacea, assembly GCA_030762175.1. Classification (NCBI taxonomy): domain Eukaryota; kingdom Metazoa; phylum Arthropoda; class Insecta; order Mantodea; family Metallyticidae; genus Metallyticus; species Metallyticus violacea. Next base: position 56,835,526 of record CM060834.1, read on the forward strand.
AAAAAAAAAAAAAAAAGGTTTCCAGTACGTCTTTTGAGACTGGCAGAAACGCTAGAACAGGCGCATTTCATCAAACGGATATTAATATGAGAAAGACAATCAAAATTATGAGGATGAGTAAAGGTATGAGGTGAAATAAATATAATTCTTTATTGAACAGCTCTCGTATTTTACCAAACGTCTGGTATTACGCACATAATTATTTTTATGCACAGAGAAAGGTCTCTCCACTTTGCAAGATGTCACTCATGCTTATTTATAGAGGAACTGAGCTAACAATGATATTCTTAAGAGGCTGTACAGGTTAACCATTAAATACGCCACACAAGGAATGTCCGAGATTCATTTGTAATATACATCACATTTTTGTGGAAAATACACACGCCCCTCACTTTGTACAACTCTAATCTTTTGAACTGTGTATATTATTACCATGGTTTTATAAAAGGGCATACATGTAGTTTCTTGACTATGTCGGGAAGACCATTAAAAATTACATGTCACGTATGAAACTGAACTAAGCAATTTGGAACCTCACAGACACTACAGAATTAGAAGAAAAGTTCTGCATTTGATTACACAGATTGAAATTGCTTACTGTAGAAAATCACAGTTTAAATCGAGGTTGACAGATATAAGTTGCTACTGCTTTAGTACTGTGTATGACAGGGAGATTTAAAAAAGTTTTTTTTATTGTCAATATCGGTTTATTTAGTTCCTGGAATCGATTATCTGTGTCTGTTGCAAAGCAACAGGCAAGTAAAATGCACTGAGTTCATTTTTTTCTCCCCATTTCCGATATCAGTCTGTTGTGAAAGTATTGCCAATACACTGTCACGTGTGACCAAGGTCGTTAAGTCTCATGAACGAGAGAACAGGGGTTCGATTCCTTCCAGGTATCGAATGCCGGGAAGGTGTACTCAACTTAAGACATGGAACGTTTCCATGTAAAATTGTGTTTCATGATGAAACACGTAACAAAATACCAACTTTTTAAAAATATGCCAAACAAACTTTATGGAAAGTATTGCTACTTGTCTAGCTCCCAAAAGTTTGCTGATTCTTTGTGCATAAATGCGCGGAATACAAATGTGTATTTACATAACATCCACCGCCACGGGTGGCCGAGGTCGTTAAGACGCGGACTCGTGTGCGGCAGGTTTGGGGTTCGAATCCCGCCAGGACAGTACTCCCTGACTGAGGTTTTTTTCCAGGTTTTCTTCAGTCCTCATAACTGGCAAATGCCGGAGAGGTACCCTAAACGCCAGGAACGCTTCCTTCCTTAAAAAATCGTTTCCCAATTTGTCATTTCATCTCATGTATCATCAGCGTCAATCGCTTGTGGTGCCTCAGTAGTAAAAACAGGCGTTAAACACCATTAAAAAAACATAACATACAAACTATAATAATAAAAAGTAAATGAACGTTTACAATAATGTGCAATTTGATTTACGATTACATTTCAGATTCGCGGTTTGAACCCTGTTGGAGGAAATTTTCACTATAATTTTTTCCTTAGCTGAAAGGCCTATAACACTGGTTTACCGTTAAAAGTCATAACATGAAATAGACAAGAATGTAACTAGGCGTTCAATTCAGCAATCAGTGGACTGATGGCATTAGTTTCAAACATAAGAAACCAATATAGTCAATAATTAGGGCAAAGCGTACATTAAAACTAAGCCTACCCAAAATTAGTGTGCTGATTTGTATATATTAATTTTATTGACGAATTGAAACTCTATCAAGTAGACAGCCAATCAGCAACAATTTTATGAAGTTTCATTAATTTAAAAACTGTCCTATGTCAACGCCCGTGAGATTATTCCGTTGTCTTCTGGGATTTTATAGAACCTAAAGCACAACATTATGTTGAAGGAACATAATGCAGACGATATTAATTTCGCATTGTGGTAATATAGAATTATGTTAATTGCTTTATTTAAACAGTAAATAGCATTAATTACGACTAATTTTTTTAAAACTAATTCTTAAAACGTTATATTTAAGTTTACGCGGGACCACAGATTGAAAATCTTCATCTATAACTCGTTTTCTGTCCATTTCTACATAATTTGTGAACTGTAGAGGTACGGCGTCATTTCTTATCAGGATTACAGAGAATGAGCAGTAATAAGTACAGTGAAACTCACAAATTCATTTTAACGTTGACTGATATGGGACAGAAAAAGGGCTGGAGGAATAAACGTATATGCAAACAGATTGAAGTACAAGTTGTGGAACATGAACATTTTTAATAATGCATGTAATTTAATTATGTCTTATATTATGAACAGTCACAATGCCCAGGAAGGAATTTTATGATACCATTGAAAGCTATTTTCGTGATATATTTTAAAAAAATAGATTTTTCATTAATTAAGACATCTAATGTCTTAATCTTCGTTTACAAAAAGCCATACTTCGTCCACCAAAAAATTGGGGATACAGTCAGCGTCGCATTCTTATTCCTCCTCAGCTTGCTAGGGGTAAGAGTATTACAAATAACACTCAATAAGTTTATGAGGACCATTTTTTAAAGGATCTGCATGTATTTTAGAATATGTTATCAGTAAATATAATAATGCACAAACGTTAATTAACAGCTGAATGAATGAAAGCCTATCAAATCCCATTAAGGTCAAAGACCCCGTGTACATCTGTTAAGTATACTCACTTATTCAGCCAGTCCAGGTTATCAGCTCTACATACGAGGGGTGTTCTAAAACTTCTCGGCTTGATTCATGTCATGAAAAGGGCCAAATTACTATGATAGTGGTTAATTATAATCCTTTAGATTGCGAGCTGTAAAGTTTCAGATATGTGAATTTAATCATTTGTTTATGATGATCGTGTAAACAAACTAGTGTTAACATTTTCCACAAAATGGATAAAACTGAAATACAAGATGTGATAAGAGTACGTTTTGCAAGGTAATACAAAATAACAGAAATACAAAAAGAGTTAGATCTCATATTAAAGAATTCTTTTCCTTCGTTTTCGACGGTTAAAAAGTGGGCTGCTGAATTTAAGAGTGGTGGTGGTACATTCTTCAAGATGAGCGCTCAAAAACTATTGCGACCGAGAGATTGTGACAAAAATTAACAAAACCGTATTTAATGATGGCCGAAAAATGCACGCGAGCTCACTGATATTGCAACGGTCTCGATAGGCCGTGTCCCCTACATTTTACACGAAGTTGGGTATGAGAAAGTTTTTAACTCGAAGGTGCCGCGTTTGTTAACAAAGGCCCAAAACCGCATTCGAAGCGCGTTTAAACACAATTCCAGTGAGTTTCTCTGACCTTTCGTGACAGTAGATGAAACATGGATTCATCTCTACACGCCAGAGACGAAGGAGCAGTTCAAACAGTGGGTGATAACAAAGCTAAAGAAAGCAAAAATGGTTTCATTTGCAGGAAAAGTCATATAAATACGGTTTTCTGAAATTTTCATAGTGAGGGGATCATAAGACTACACCCAGAAAGGCAGAAGCAACACCGGGGAGTATTATGCTTCACTACTGGACTAACTGAAGGGATGCTATTCAGGATAAAGCGCCTTCACAAATGTCTGGGGTTGTAACTGTAAAACTTTATGACCTTCATTTCCCAGTGTTTCCAGATCCTCTATTCGCCGGATTTGGCTCCCAGCGATTACTTTTTGTTCCCAAACTGAAAGAAATGCCTGAATGGACGAAGATTCTCATCAAATGATGAGATTGAAGCTGTACAGATACTTTTTCCCGATAGGACAAATATCATTTTACTAAGGGTATTAAAAACTGGAAAGTCGTTGAACTAAATGTATCGATTTACAGGTGATCATGTTGAAAAATAAACAAAAAACCTTTCTCTTAAATCTTGTGTTTTCTTGTGTCATTTCGAGAACTTTTAGAATGCTCTCTTACACTTTTAGAACCATACACAGTAATGGAAAATGAAAAAAGAACTCCATTAAGAAAGTATTTGAAAGAGACTGTATTCACACGAGACACCGCTAGAGATCAACACATGAAATGCTCTAGAGCAGTGTTTCTCAACCTGTGGGTTCTGAGGGGAGGTTCGGTGGATCACGAAATCCCTCCATGTGATTAAGGGTCCACAAATGTTTTACACAAAGGTAAAATTGCAATATGAATACATATAAATATATTTTTGTTTTTGGTATTTTCTTTTGTTTCATACTCTTCTGATATAACTTAATAATCGCCTTGATTCAACAATGAATGCAGTATAGATTGTTGTTTCCTCCTCTTGAGTTAACTTCGTCTCACTTTATCCTTGCCTTGCGGAAACGCAATACTGCTGTCTTTGATTGAGTAGTTTTTTTTACTACTGAGGCACCACTGTCGGATACGCAAATACGTGCATTTAAATCAAAGCTAATACAACTTTTAATTATTTCTTACTGAATTTATAGCAGACAGTCAGAATTCACTACTAATACTGCAACTGAAACATATTTTGTTAAGGATGCTATATAAAATTATTTGCGGTTTTGGCAACAAAACATAATTGAAATTATTGGGCGTTATGATGGAGAATTTATGAAGCTACCGCAAACGGTTTTTTTTTTCAGTAGTGCCTAACGCCAGTTTTTACTACTGAGGCACCACAGGCAGTGGACACTGATGAAACATGAGATGAAATAATAAATTGAAGAAAGGAGATGTTACAGGCGTAAGTGTACGGAAAAGACAGACCTTGTGGGAATCGAGCCCAAGACGACCTTAGCGACCTCAGTCACCCGTGGTGGCTCAAAGAGGTTGACGTGGGGCGACGAGGTTATAAGTTCTCCCAACAATCAAATTTGTGAGTAAGCGTGATTATAGCCAGAACAGATGTCAAAATAATTTGTTCGGACCAGTCGCTTTTGTTTACGATCGTCAACAATATCAGCCCGATAACTAACATTCACATTTCGGAATTAATACATTCAAAGGCTTTGGCATCATCACATTTGGGTATTGTTAAAGCTGGAAAGTTTCATTCCATAGGTGAGGAACTGGTCCTTCTTGTGGTTAAGGATATTGTTAAAGCTATGTGAGATGAATAGAAGTAAATTCCCATGTCGAACGATACAGTGCATCACCATTTCAATGAAATGGCGAGTGACGTAGAAAATCAATTAATCATGGGAATAAATGACGGAAGATTGCAAATTGATGAATCAACGGACATCTTAAATCACCCCATCTCATTTGTTTCACTAGGAGTATTAATATGTGGGTATCTTAAATGAAAAATTATTTTCTATGAAAACTTATCCATGTATACAACACTAGAATGTATTTTCGAAGTTCTTAACGTACATATAATAAATGGCCAGCGATGTGTGGACGACACGTTGGTATTTTTGCCAGTATTCGTCATGCGGCACCAGATGTGATTTGGGGACACTGCTTTATTCAGAGAAAACATTGGCCACTAAGACGATGCAGAGTGATATGAAAATAGTATTCGAAGCTGCAGTTAAAGTGATAAGCATCATAAAAGCTCGCCTATTAAATGCAATGACTTTACGAGTTTCGGAGTGTACAGAAAATGTTTCACTGAAGATACAATGGGAGCTGAAAATCGGGTGGGGGATGGAACGTTACATGCGAACATGGGCCAAGAATCAGCAAAAAGAAGCGAGTTTGATAGTTTAAGAGCGTGATGATGACCAAAGTAACAGAGAGAGAGGGTATATGTGAGGTTAAAGAATCTTAGGAACACATTCTGGCATATTGCAAGGGAGCAGAAGAATGGAGAAAAAGATAGTTACCGACCCCATTTGTTAACGGAGGAAGAGACAGTGGCAATGCTGAACTTTGTTAACAGAGAGGGAGGAGGGGAGGGGGTGAATTTTTATACAAAGGGACACTGCTCAGATCGGAAAAGGCAATCAACCGGAAAGGGAAATAGGGGAACATTTAGACACCATTTTAAAAAGATTATACATATTGGAGTACGTTAATTAATGTTTACACATTTTCGTTTCTTCTCATTTTATCTATTTAAAACTTTTATACTTATTCATTTCATATACAGGGTGTCCCATTTATCTTGCTCACCCAAAACAAATTATGATGTTAAAAAGCATTTGTTTGAATTTATTTTTTCATATACGCACTAGAATAAAGTTATTTTGGTTGAGCAAGATAAATTATATATCTGTTTATATACTTGTTGCTTGTCCGTTTGTGCAATTTCATGTATGTCTTAGTGTATTGTAAAAGCACGCAACGTTCTAGGACCCGTGGAACATGAATAATTTATATTTGTAATAGCCATATTTTGCAAATAAAACACTACTACTACATTCCCACCAGAGATTTAAAACCTTCAAGGTGTATTCCGGACTTGAGAAACGCTGATCTAGCGCAGTGGAACAGTTAGCAGTCGAATTGGGGTCGTCAAAATGCACTGGCGCATTTTAACAGTTGAGCATTTGTAAAGGGAAAAGAGAGCCCTTGCAAGAGCTCAAGAGTTCCTTTGGACATTGATTGCATGAGAGGAATCGGGGAATTGAGGAACATATTGGCACCGTTTGGCAGAAGAGCTTGCACCTAGCTCTAAGCGTGTTTCTGGAAGTTAACGACATCCGGAGTCGGATTACTAAGACCGCACTGCGAACCCAGTAATGTCGCCTAAGGAGTGTCAGCTAGGATCATCTACAATCATTTTCATGCAGCGGTCTACGATCACGCGTGCCATTAGGCAGACTTCCAGTTACACCTTGGCACCGTGTGGTATTAACAAATGTCAAACTATACCAAGATTTATTACCTAAGAAAGTTTCTATTTTTGTTAAGAGATTTTTCTAATGTTTTAATGCCATTATTTAAGTATGTAAATCTCTAAGCAACAAAGTGTCAATTTTCTTTAATTTCCCATATTAATCTCTCTCTATTACCAAATACTTTCCGGTACTGAACTCCCTTTTGTCCTTTGTGCTTTAAACGCATTGTTCAAAGAGTAGCTGTTGAAAAGGGTGGTAGCTCATTAGGTCATATCGGTTTCCGGTTTCCCTCGGAGCCATGGCCTAGCTGCATGAAGACTGCATATTGTTCGTACATTCTGCAAATAATGACACTCGTCTCCAAACCCACGGAAATACATTATCCAAAATAATCAGAGCTAGCAATTATCTAACAGAAATGATGTTACTAGCAGCAAATTTAAAGGGAAAACGGCAGGAATATATGAACATACCTATATAGAAATTTTGGCCAGAGTCAAAATATTTTCAAAATCTGTCTCCTGGAAGTCAACCGTTTATGTGTTTTCTTCCGCAATGCAAACAACATATTATGCAAATTACTTTAATTAATTTATTTATTAAAACGAAAAAATGGAATATGTTTAATAATCTGTAGCAGTTCTTATTTTTAATAAAAATAATTCTATTAATCAGATTCAGCAAGGATAAAGATGGGCTTTCAATTCTCGATACATTGCTGCATGCAACAGAATTTTACTGGTGGTAACAAGCTCAACTCATGGTGCTTGAATTCTCTGTCTATCGAAAGCTGAGTTGCGACGTTAACAAATGCACCTGGCTATAGAACAAGCAATTTTCTCCACCTTGGTAAAAATCTGCTAAGTTCAGAATGTTATTTAGGTTATTAATCAATAAAATGATCAGTAAGTATCTATAAGAAGGTTTTTCGTGCAAAAATATTTTAACTATGCATGAAACTACTGTACTGGAGATAATTTATTGGAACTAATAAGAAGTGTTTACTTCAATGTATACTACAATACTTCTTAGGCTTTCACGGCCGGTGTTGTCATTAAAACAGTTAAATTCTCCCGGGCTGTTTTGCCGTGGTCCATGGTTTAAATGAGGTGTTACTCTTTGTCCATTGAAGATGCCAACCGGAGTAGTTGGTGAAAGCTATGGTAGTAATTTAAACCATGGACCACGGCAAAACAGCCCGGGAGAATTTAATTGTTTTAATAATTCAATGTATACGTTCTTACTCTCTCCCCTTCTGTCCATGTTCTTTTCGAGCACGTGAATCATTTTCTATTATGCAGCATTTTCTACTCCATAAATTAAAATTAATTCTAGTACAAATAATGATAATGCCAAACTTAAGACTATTGTTACTTTCCGTTAACTAACCTTGATGCAAAACTGGGCAACGGGCTACAGCGAGTATGGAAAGGTTTTTCCTTAACGGGACCGCTCCACGTGCAGTTGGATGCAGTTGACAGAGTTTTGCAGTTCTCGTCTCGTTTCCACGCTTGCTTGCCGGCCGGGGAGCCGGAGCGAGGTCAGTGCGAGTATAACTATAGGAACTACGGGCGGGTTCTTGTTGATTAATGTGATTTTTTTAAACATTAACTAAGTCACTATAGCACAATTTTGGGATTCCATCCTCCAAAGAGAATTTATTTACCAGAATCGGACCGTGAACGAGATTATTTCAAGAGAAATTCCCTGATATTAAACTTCCAAGTCTAGGTTCGATTCACAGATTAGTAAATAAATTTCGTGAAAGGGAAGTACTATTGATAAAAATCGTATCCTGTCAAATAAGTACTCACAGGAGAAACGTTAGGTAACAATAAACATGATCTGGAATCTTTCTCTAAAAAATCATTTCGGAGTCTTTCTCAGCACACGGGAATTTCCTTTTCCTGCCTTTAATCGCTACAAGCCTGAGGTTCAACGCGAAAATAGTCATCATGTCTCCACTGAGTGTCCGTTAAGCTGATCATTACTTGATTATAAAATTTAAATATATAAACAAATAAATTCACCTTTTGTAATATTTCAATTCTATTTTAGTGCATCCACTAAAAATTAGTGTAGTAATAACAATAGCAGTAATATAACGTTAAACATATATAAATGCAAAAAAGCATTAATATTAATAACTCACAATATTTTGGTGCATTAATCGTTAAATTTAATTCCTTATTGAGAAGGATTGAGTTGAATTCACTTAAAAATCATATATCGGGCTGAATAGGAGAAATTTGAATTCTGAGTTTTCATTCTACATTTTCCAAACGATTTATATGGGTTTTTTGATTTTGTCTTTTGTTTTAATAAATGAGTGATGAGAATTATACACACCAGTATTAATTTTTTTCAAGCCTTTTGTGATAGCTCGGGAAAATCTGGGACTGAGTCAGGCAAGCCCTAGGCTATGCATTTGGCTGCCGATAAGATACATACTGTTGCCGGGAAAGTTACGACGGTACATAAGAGCGTTCCATCTGGTGCATGTATTCCTAGAAAGCTTGCTCCGTAACAAATAACCGCTTTCAGCTTGATTCTAATTTACTTTACCTTTACCTCCATAAATACACATGGCAAATTTTATCATCTTTCGTTTTCGTATTTCATTGTGTCCAAGCATTCAGAAACTGGAAAGTTTGCATTTGGAATTCGTGGGTAAGAAAAAGCTACTCGTTGAGTTCAGTGAGAAAGAATATCATACATCTGGGTGTAACGTTCTTCTACTGTCGGTATAATATTTAAGAAAATATTAGTTCGTGATTGAGTAAGAAAAACATACGCAACAATGTTAAATATTTATTTTAAACGTAACAGGAAACCAAATAGAATCGAAATGCAGTTTAGTCTACATGATGTTATAGCAGTGATTAATGCCGTCATAGCAGGTATTAGAGAAGCCTCCTCCGGCTGTGTGCGTAGGCTGAGTGCAGAGATATCGTGCGTTGACTCTAACAGTACTTTGCTTTGTAGGCCCTCGAGAACAGCATCTAACGAACCTTATTTTACGGATGTTTCATAAATAAATAAATAAAATTGTTCGCGTTCCACGTATCTCTATATGCTTCTCTAGTTACTATGAAAGTTATTGCTAGTAATAATTAGTTAGTTACAAATAGCGAGGAATTTCGTGTTTACATCTGAAACTCAGATTCTCCTGCAACCAACGCAGTTTCCTTGAGCAGAACCCAATACGTGTAGCACTATATCCCTTAAATATTTTGTATTTTATTTTCAACTCGGAAGCCATGGACTTGTAGTGAAGCCATATTTACGTACATCTGAATACACCGAAAGACAGGAATATAATTATAATTTGGATTATAGTACTGTGATGTATTCAAATATATTTCAGTTATAAGAAATATATATTGGCTTTATAATTTATGACGTAGCGGTCATAACTTAAGGGACACTGGGAGTGAACTTTTGGTTAAAATTAGTCAAAAATTCGCTTTTTTCTGCAAATGGTTCTTTCCTTTTAAATCTGACTGTTTTTAAGCATATTGCTTTATAAAACTATGTTTTTCTCAAAAATTAATTTTCACAAGTTCAAAATGTCTCAAGCGTAACAATTTTTTTGTTTAAATTGAATTAAAATTTACCATAGTGTGCACAAGTAAACATTTTAATATTTTATGTCACAAAATGCATGCTGATACAATAATAATTTCAAAAAATATTTTTCTATGAAAAAAGTATTAATTATAAAGATTAAAATTAATTATGGATTTAAAAATCATAACAGTTCACTCATCAAATTTATTTAAAATAGCTTTCTATTCAATTTTTGTACATGATTCAAAGCTCCGATTGCTAAAAGGGTAAGCAATTTTTTCAACTCATGAAAACTTGGCAATTTTGATTATGTGACATATTTACATAATAAAATTTATGAAATAATAGTTCGCAAAGTATTTATCCAATCTCAATGAAAATTTTTATGCATATTAACATAACAGCAATACAATCATAGTAAAAGTTTTACAAAAATCCATACAAAAATGTGGAACTTTTGAAAATTCATCCCAGTGCCTCTAAAGAACAACGAGGGCCTCCTAAAGCGGCAAAAGTGCTCATTCATTTGAATGTCTCTGCAATTAACCTGCCCCTTTTCTGACTGACCTTCTATCAGATATACATTTTTATAACGCTGGGAAGTTAGCGTTAAGTTTGCACTTGGTCAGCACGACGCTCTATCAAGCCACTAGGCAAAACACAAAGACGTACAGATGATTGATGATTGCTGTTTGTTATCTCCAAAAAGGAGTTACCGGAGTCATGATCATCGAATGTTACCAAACACTTATTCGAGGCTAATGCGACTAAATGTTCATTTTTAAACGGAAGTACAAGCATCGTTGGTATTGTAACAAGATGAGAAATGAAGCCGAGTTCTGTACATAGATGCAAGCAGATTCAATATCACCTCCGACTTAGCATCAGTACATCTGGCGTGAAACATTCACAAAAGGAATTTAAGCATGTTGGGGGAATCACGTTATTGAACGGATGTAACGCGATTCAACTGCTGGAGAAATGGTCTATAAAGAGTGAAGGTGATATAGTAACGTCATTCTCCACTATAATGGTCTCTCGGAAATGTCGGCTCCCATAAATGGATAATTCTCGCCCCTCTTTTCGTCTGTAGCTACCCTCCTTGAGGAAGAGGATATCTCCACAAATCTCATTCCTTGTTTGGGACGTTCTGGGGAGATATAAAACCGCCTCAACAAAGAACTCTGAATTCAGAAGAGTTCAGATCTGAAACAAGAACTGAACAATATTGTTCTGGGAATAATGTTGAATATTGTTGATGTCAACGTGCATATCTATTAAGAAAGAGCAAAAGGCCATGTTAAATTTAGTTATTCATGGACAATGTATTTAAGCGTAAAATATGGTTAAGCAGTTTATATTAATAATGTTTAACGCCTCTCTCACTACAGAGGCATCATGGGCTATGGTAAAACAAGAGATGAAGTGATAAATAGGGGAAGGAACCATTTTTATTTCAGTGGGTAGCGTTTCAAACATAAGTTTGGAGTATTTATCATTAATGAGTACTGAGGAAAACTTGAAGGAAAAACATCAAACAGAAAGGACAGTCCTGATAGGAATCGAACTCCAGACATTGTGTTTATGAGCCCATATCCTAACTACCTCGGCGCGATTAGTTCATCACATACTGTGTTTTTAATTATGCTACATTGGTGAAAAACTTCATGTAAGAGCCTTTGTTATTTATACTCTTGGTTTCTAAAGCAAGGATACCTAGGAGATGCTAGAATTGATCCACTAACTTTGTTAAACTGGCATTGTATCGGGAAAACAATTATTATTGACACGATTAAATCTACCGTAATGTTTGATTGTATTACTATTTTATTGTGACAGAGTCCCATCAGAATGCTCTCCTTCCTCTAGGTTTCTTAGCAGTCATGGCTTGAAACTGTACAATACAATGGAAGTTATGAAGTATGGGTGCTATATATGCGCAGATAACAATAAAAATAATCGCCTGGGCGGGCAAGGTTTATCACTAAAGCCCATAAATGTATGTACGAGATATATTTGTGAGGATTAGCTGGATATGTTTGCACTTAGTACATTATATTTAGGCATATTTAAATGCAGTGTAGTCATTAAATCATAAGATATATTTGCATTAGACGAAATAGAACCACATACAACCGAAAACTAAGAATAATTTCATTAAAAATGTCATAAGAATTAAAATATTACAGTAAAATTCTTATGGCAGTAACTTAATATAATTACAATAAATTAAAATACTGCTTAATTTATAGAATGACGGAATTATATTTAGAGCTTTGATATAAAAAGACTGAAAAATTGGAGGGTTTAATGAAAAGCGATGTTTTCGAAAACAATAACAATTCAATAATCGAATTCTCGTTGATAAACGTCTAAATATACGAGCCTTAAAAAAGAGGCATGAAAATTTCTCAAGGAGACATTTAGGACAGTTAATGCCTACGTGCCTTCTACATGTGCATGCATTAAGTCGTATTCGTTATACTGACGGAGCGACACATTCGCATGCTGTAAGGCACTACCGTGTTCCTTTTATTTCCAATTGCATTCGCGTGTGCGAATTTCACGCGTGCTCAGTGTTCCATGCACGTACAAATTTTGTCAGAACGCGGAGGGTAGAGTCTATTTTATTTATTACATTCCCGGTGTGCTCGGAGCGCCACTGTCTTCTTGCGTCGCCCTTGCGAAAAAGTCCCTAGAGAATACAAGAATAAAAAAAAGTGACAGAGAACTTGCACTTATGCGTTTCCGCCTTTAATTATTAGTCCTCATGTCTCTCATGATTATTTCATGTCCTGCGAGAAGAATAGCTAGCAAGAATTGTTGGAATGAAATGGTGGAAAATTTTAGAAGATTTGTTCTAGCGTGGTTAGCAGGTGACTGACCACAACGCATGATATTATGTGAACATTCGTCTATGAAGGGGGGATTGTTTCTATTTAAATGAAACCATTCCTCATTTGAGAAAATTACTAAATGTGGGTAAGCAGTACTATCAACGATATTTTGTAAAACCCATTTGCAAAAATTGACTCGTTTTTCGTCCTCACTAGGTTGTAATTCAAGAAATATAGTCGCTCTATAGGGTTTCAATTTTAAAAGTGTAGCAGCTCTATGAACAGGGGTTTTTGAATCATCCACTTTCTGTAGAACACGTCTTAAAGGCTTCTTTGGAGAGCGTTCGAACGATCACCAATTTCTTTAATTTTTTCCTCAGTTAGACAATTTCTTTTTCGCATCTTAGATTTAGTGTTTAGCGATTCCGTTGTCCTATACTTATTAACCAGACATCTAACAGTTTTTCTTCTTGGAATCTACACACATGTCTACATGATTCGGTTTTTACGTATGTATCGTAAATTCTTTGTTCAAGCGTGAATTTTCGTTAGACATTTCAGTAAACTAATAAGAATAATCTAATGTAGTTCACATACAGCACAGATGTCTTGAATAAACTTTCCCTTTTGAGATGCACAATGAAAAAACTCCAGTCTTTACAGCTCGAACAGAAGGCAGCAACTGACACAGTATAACACAGTTGATAAACGCAGCCTTGAGCGGGTCATTCAGCTCTAGTGCACTACTGGAATAATACCGTGGTCGCTGCAATACAAGCATACGATATACGCAATCTTTGGCCTGGCTGTAACAAATTGAACGCAAGGTACTTCTCTATATCAAATTTAAGTTAATGAAAAAGTTTACTAATGCTTTGAACAAAGATGGATACCTATTTTTAGTATGTTTGACACATTTCCCGCTTTCTCAGAAGAAAAATTTAAGGTCCCATTCAAAAGAACAAACAAAAATCATATTTGATGTACATTTGAAGCTACACTGATCGCAAAAGAGATTACACCATAGAAAGTTTACACAGAGATCATAATACTATTTTTTGACATTAAGATTATAAAGGTATAATGAAAAAATGCTAGACCAATTCAAGGAACTTCAAGGAACTGCAAAATGAGTCTGAAAATTCATACCACAGTTTGAATACTTTCCTGAAATATGGGCGTTCATAGTGAAAACAAGGTTAAAGGCTCCATAAAAATTAAAAGAATTTGTGACAACATATCAGGGACGACTGAACAGCAATATGCTTGCCGACTATTTAAGCGAGGAAATGGGGATACTTTACAGAAAAGATAAGGCTGAAGAAAAATGTTCACAACGTAAAAGAATATACTTGGAAATGAGTTGAAATAACAGCTGTAAGTGTTGTGTAATTACATTTTTAAAAATCTCATGTAAGTGGATTATATTGTTAAAATGAATTTGCTAAAAATTCTTACTTGATAGCTATAAACTAAATTTATTTTTGGGTTTGCCACATCAGTTTTATTTGGTTCAGGCCTCATCAAAAAGTTGAAATTCGCACGCTAGTTGTAAAAAGAACCAGATTATTAACCAGAATGAATATTTATTATGAATATTTTAAGAGTGTTTAACGCTCGTTTTAATTACTGAGGCACCACAGATAGTGGACACTGATGATGCATGAAATGAAATGATAAACTGGAAAAATATTTTTTTAAAGGAAGGGAGCGTTTTAGGTCTAAGTTTAGAGTACCTTCATGACATTTACCATTTATGAGAACTAAGGAAAACCTAGAAAAAACCAGCGAGGACATTCCTGGTGGGAATCGAACCCCAGATCTCCCGCTCATGAATACACACCTTAACGACCTCGGCCGCCAGTGGCGGTTTTTGTTATAAATGGCTAAATATGGTCGCAGCATTGTCATGCATTTATTTATTTCTGTTAAGTCTTCACTAGCTCTAGCACAATCACTGAGTGTAAGTCAAAAATTAACATTTCTCAAGTTTTCTAACCAACGGGTAATATAGATGAAGGCAAACAACACTTTTTTAAACATTATCACCAATATTACTCGAACATTTATCTCAGAGCAAACTAAGATGTTTTGCAATGCGACTAGTTTATTGAGCCATTTTAACGCTTCATATTTTGACAGTTTAAATGCTCTTCTATACCATATATATTTTTTCAGTTTTCCAAATAGATGAAATTAATTGCGAGGAATATGTTTTCAACGCCATTTGGACCGCCACGGGTGGCCCAGATCGTTAAGGCGCGGACTCATGATCGGGGGGTCTGGGGTTCGAATCCCGCCAGGATCGTCCTCCCTGACTGAGATTTTCCTCAATCCTCCTAACTGGCAAATGCCGGGGAGGTACCCTAAACTTTGGCCTGGAACGCTTCCTTCCTTAAAAGAACCCAAGTTATCATTTCATCTCATATATCACAGTGTTCATCGCCAGTGATGTCTCACTAGTTATAACGGGCGTTAAACGCTATTAAAAAGATAGCCATTTGGACCACAGGTCATTTGTAATCGTTAGACTTTTTGCATGTTCAAGGCATCTATTGGATGGATATAACTTCCATTGCATATATAGGGAGGCCGAACATTGAGAAGAAACTTCTTGGGCTTTCATGGCAGTTGTTATAATTAAACAGTTAAAATCTTTCGCGCTGATTTGCTGTGGTTATTAGTTTAATTTGCCTCCATAGCTTTCGCCAACTACCGTGGTTGGCATCATCAGTGGACGATGAACAACTCCTGACTGATAATAAGTCCCTGTCTGGTTTTAGAAGGTCGAGCAATACTACGTGTGTGGAGGGAGTGGAGAGAAGGGCTGGGGGTAGTTGTTTGTTTTTAAGAACTGGTTTCCATGAGCTACTTAGGTGATATACGCCGTCGCTGTTAGAACTGTTTGAATGTTGTATTTCCAATGCCTCCCTCCTGCCTAGATTGAAAGAGCCTTGTGATTTTGCATCAACTTCTGTTTTATTAAAGTGTATGCCATAGCATTCGTTTATGGCATGTTGTGCTACCGCTGATCTTTCAAATTAAGGCGAAGCTGTCGCTGATGTTCCTCCAATCGCTATTTAATCGATTTCCACACTTATGTACTTACGTACACTTTGCCATATTCAAAAGGCATTTTATAAATTCCTGTAGTGTCAAGAACATGGAAACCAGTTCTTATAAAAAAAACAACTCAACTACTCCCTTCTATCCTCCCTCTTCTGCATTTACAAGCTATGGTAATAGATTAAACCATGGATCATGGCAAAACAGCCCCGAAGATTTTAACAGTTTTAACTAAACTTTAAGAGGTGGTTCTTGACAAGGAAACGAACAAAGGGCCCATATACCACGTGTCCGTACAAAAACACTGTAATTAGAGCAACTGGATATTGATATTAAGCACCTGAAAAGCGTCGTATACTTTTCTTCAGGTACAAGTAGGGACACTGAAACGGAATGTGTTAATTTGTGGCGCGATGTGTTGTGGGCGAGTGCATTCAGGCACGGGGTGGGCAGTTAGAGCATTTCCTATTGGCATTTATACTTAGTTCTGCACTGTACCATTACTCTAATTAACATTCTTGTGTAAATTTTGCATCATTTCGGTACATTTACCAACACATGTTGTTGTGGGCTTTTTTGTCAGAAATCGTCTGCTGAAGTTGGTCCACAGTGTTGGCCTCATCCTGTTTATACACATTTCACTGGTGGATGTTTACACATTTCGTATTTTTTGCTCGCAGTAATTGAGTAGTTAAGCGCACTTTCTCCCTTGACCACACTCATTCGATACCCTCGCCATTTTGTAGCTGTTGCTGCATAAGCCTTGTTGCTGTACGCCTTTTGGCAACTAACATGTGAACAAGCTCAACGAAATGCGTGTTTTTGTTTTGGAGAAATAAGAAAGAAAACTTGTGCTCGCAGTGTATTATTAATCATCATCGTATTTTATTGTTTTCCCATTTACTTTTGGCACAGGGAATCTATTCATCGTTTGGTTAGCACTTTTAAGTTTCCAGAAGCAATTGTAGATAAGATAATGTATTGCTATGAAAAAATTATTTTTTTGACCTAAGAGAATACAGGATTATTTATTTATTTATTTTACTTTTATGATAATTATAGACAAAATGCTGATTTTTTTCCATTTTTATTCCTACCGCTGTAGGCTATTAAGCGAAACATATGATCCTGTAATAGTATACCGCCAAGGGTGGCCGAGGTCGTTCAGGCGCGGACTCGTGAGCGGAACATCTGAGGTTCGAATCCCATCAGGACCGTCCTCCCTGACTGAGATTTTTCCCGTGTTTTCCTCAGTCCGCATAAATGGCAAATGTCGGAAAAGTACCCTAAACTTAGGCCTGGAACGATTTTTCCTTCCTTAAAAATATTCCCTTTCCCAATATATTATTTTATCTCATGTATCATCAGTGTCCACCTCCTGTGGTGCCTCTGTAGCAAAAACGGGCGTTAAATACCGTTCATTCATTGTAATAGCATAGTATTAGTTTTGCATTAACATATGTTCGCACAGAAGTAAATGAACTAGAACTTCGGAGCTCATCATGTGCTCTCAGCCTGTGCTTTTCTCTTTTAAACTTAAAAATACGAGACTCAATTCAATGAAGTTTGATACAAGTATATCTTGAGGTATGAGAAACTTTGCTGCGTGATTACGCTGCTCTCAGCCCCAACTATGTTACCAAGCAATACAATACGTACAGTACAACATGAACCAGTAGAGTTATTTACTGTCCACACATTAAAATCAGCGTCGATAAACGAGTGCCAAAAAATTGGATTGCTATATCTGGTGAAGAAAGTGGAAACCTTGGGTGTCTACAAAGGACGTCCAAAACTGCCAGAAGCAACGACGTATATGAAAATCAGCTACAGACCTCCCAATAAAAGTCCTTGCTTACGTTGTAGCAGGAGATGCACGTTACATCAACAAGTGTTAACTAGCTGCAAAGAAAAACAAATTTCAATATACATCCTGTTACTGACATACAAGAGTTGAAATCTTCCAACCAATAAATACTGTTACAGGGCAGCAGTTTTCAGTGTTCATCGGGGAACACTGAAATACACCTATTTACATCACCACGTTCATGTTAGTACGAATCCTCACACACTCCATGAAACAAGTATGTGTGGCGTGCTCGCTCGTTGTCGCTATTATTGACTCCATCTTCTTCCAAAAAATATTATTTCTGTGTACACGAAAATATTCGATGAGTTTTTGAATAACAGGCCTATTAGGAACTCCGAGCTAAGCAGGATGTCGGCATAGCTGTAAAGTGCTTATTTCTATTGAGCCTATGCCATCAAGATGGGCTGAACTTAAATCTATGACTATCCTCCAACTACAATTAAATTGGAACTATGACACCAGATGCGCTAGTGGATACCTTCCGTGACACAGAGAGGCTTTCAGGCAGTCTTTGTGTTAATGACTATTACGAGATCGTGCCTTTTATATACAAAAATGTGGCTGCATCAATTGTTGGTGAATTATGCCCATTAGTTGGAAATTTATAAGGCAAAATCAGGGGCTGATATAAAATTAAGTACTCTTCAGGAGAAAATATGAATCTTATAACTGGTGTGACAGTGATAATTGCAATGTATTACGAATTTAAGTGAAATAATACATTTATATAAGGAAATTTTGGTTTTTGGAGTTTTAATACGAATGAGAGTTATTTGCCTATGCATTGTAATATTTCATTTGAAAGATACAAATTCTGACATGTTAAACGAATTGCAATTTAATTTTATTATATATATTTGGAATACTGAAGCTGCCTTTCATTAAACTTTTCTTTCCTAAGATCTTCTTGCTTTTTACTGTTACATTTTATAAATGTAGATAGAATTGGCCTTATCCACTATAATAAAATTTTTACTTGCAGCATTCACAGCAAAAAGCCACTTTACGTTATTTCAAATATAAAATGACTGTATATACCTTCATTAAAATACTATTTAATTTCTGTGTAAGAAAACCCTGTGCATGTTGTATCGTTGCACTGCACTAAAGACGAAATATACAGAAAATGGCTCACACTGTTTTCAGAGGCATAGAGGAAGAAAACCTTTTCAGCCAGCAATAAGAAGAAATAGAAGTTTAATGAAGCTTTCCAGTAGGTGCTGAGCTCACAAAAGTAAAGAAACCTTTAGATCTTGATTGAAAACCCAAGTTCAACAAAATGGAGACGTCACCAATCAACGTTTCCAAGAGAGGCTCTTACCTGAATGGAGATAAGGAAGAAAAGACCGAGGGGGAGGCAGAAACCAGCTAGAAGTCGCTTCTTAGAGGCTACTTTAACAAAGTAAA